>CM028380.1:113215139-113318881 GCA_013146195.2 Codonopsis lanceolata | reverse complement strand
GTTTGAGATATTCACCGATCATAAGAGTTTGCTATTCTTTCACAAAAAAGAGTCAATATGCCACGTAGGCGGCGGATGGAGAAACTTAAGGATCATGAGCGCACTATTTCCTTATCATCAGGGAAAGCTAATGTTGTTGCGGATGCCTTGAGTAGGAAGGCGTTTATATCTTGTTTGATGATGAAGGAGTGGAAGATGCTTGAGGCGTCCGAGAATGGAGTCGATTGCGAATGAGCATAGGGTTATCTTTCTTGGCGTCGTGCCTACGCTGCGTTGTTGAGTTGATTAAGAAGGCTCAAGTTTCGATTTACGAGTTAGGGAAGATTATTGATGGCTTGGGTGATGGTAAGACAAGGTTGCTTTGAACACCAAATGGGATTTTGACTTTTAGGTGGTAGGGTTTGTGTGCCTTCTCACGATGGGGTTAAGCGCATGGTTCTTGATGAGGCTCACAAGGCCAAGTATACTATACATCCGAGGGAGTACTAAAATGTATAGGGACTTGAAGAGCGATTCTGGTGGAATGGGATGAAGAGAGAAATTAGACTATGTTTCTAGATGCTTGACGTGTCGACAGGTTAAGGCGAACACAGAGACCTTGGGTTTACTTCACCACTTGAGATCTTGGAGTGGAAGTGGGAGCATATCACCATGGATTTTGTGGCAGGATTGCCACGTCTTCGCAGAGAGTTTCGATGCGGTTTGGGTTGTTGTGGATAGGTTGACCAAATCTTCACATTTTATCCCACATTGCGATGACTTATAGTTTGAGTCGGTTAGCGGCATTGTATGTCAGGACATCGTGAGATTGCGGCATTCGATTAGCATTGTTTGGATAGAGACCCGGGTTCACTTCTAGATTTTGGCATTCTTTGCAGGAAGCTTTAGTGCAGTTAAACTTTAATGCGACTTTTCACCGCGATCGATGGTCGATCGGAGAGATTGATTCAAGTATTGGAGGATTTGTTGCGTGCTTGTGCCATGGATTTCAAGGGTAGTTGGGATTCCCATTTACCATTAGCGAATCGCATACAATAATAGTTACCGATCGATATTGAGATGGCGCCATATGAGGCTTTATATAGGCGCAGTGTCGGTTCACCCGATTCTTTGGGATGAGGTTGGTGAAGCTAAACTTTGGGGTTCGGAGATGGTACAGTCGATCGGTGAGGCGTGAAGCTTATTAGAGATAGATGCTACGGCCCGAGTAGGCGAGAAGAGCTACGGACAACCGGAGGCGTGACCTAGAATTTCGAGGTTGGTGACTATGTGTTCTTGAAAGTATCGCCCGGCCGGTACTAAGCGATTTGGAAAGAAGGTAAACTTTCGCCTCGATTCATTGGACCATTCGAGATCCTAGAAAGGATTGGAGCTTTGGCGTATCGGTTAGCATTGTACGCCTTCTCTATATCGGATGTTCATGGCGTCTTTCATGTCTCGATGCTACGCAAATACTTGAAGGATGAGTCGCATGTCCTTACCTATGATGAGATTACTTTTGAGCCTGACCTTTCTTATGATGAGAAGCCGGTGAGGATTCTGGACACGAAAGAGCAAGTGTTGAGGACAAAGAAAATTCCCTTGGTGAAGGTCTTGTGGAAGAATCATGATATTGAGGAAGCCACGTGGGAGGCCGAGCTTGATATGAGAGAGAAAATACCCTTCCTGATTCGATGACTCAGGTAAGAATTTAGGGACTAAATTCCTTTAAGTGGGGGAGGATGTGAGAACCCAAACCCATTACTTGCATTACTTGTTTTATACCTTAATAACTTGTTTGTATTATGCCTTAACATGATTAGATACTTCTATTTGTCCATGTCTGGCTAGTATTATCTTTATGGCGTTCCTTGTCGCTTGAATACCTTCTATGCCTAGCATACCTTGCCGTTATGCCTTGAGTGTTGCCTTAGCTTGATTTGCACTCAACCAAGACTCGTTAGGGTTCTATTGTCTTTCATAGATGACTTAGAACATTCGCCTTGATCATTGTAAGTTTGATTGGAAGTTTAGAAACCTTCTTGCTTTGTTTTGGCCTTAGCGATTTCCCTCGTCTCCCGTTTTGCTCGTATTTCGACGTGCGAATTGTTCCTTGAGTTCCCGGACTTGTATTCAAGTCATAACCATGATTAAACGAGCCTTTTCCATGCCCAAGTTATCCTAGTTTGATTGGTGTTTGATTCATGTTTGATCCGTTAACCAATCGTCGCTTGACTCGAGCCTTGTCCTACCTTGTTCCGGGTGATGTTCAGGTGTGTTTCGGACATGTTTTGAGTTGTGTTAGACCCTAGAATGGTTGCCCATGAGCTTGGGACCATTTAGGACTTGTTTAGGTCAAGTTTTGATGCTCGAAGTTCGGCCGCATCAGTGGCGCCCGCCCAATCGAGCAAATGAAAAAGGCGATCTCGAGCCGCATGGATGCATGAGGCGCCGCCTCACTTGTGTTGAATCCTGAGTTTCCTCCTTCGGCTTTTGTGATCCAATTAGCCACTTAAACCTCCTTCCTAATTGGCCCTAATCCAACCTATTAGACCCTAATCAAGTTAGATTAGGCTTAACCTCAAGTAACCTTCTCTTGACAAGTGGAAAATGGGAGCCTCTCCTCTTGACATGTGGATTTCCACCAAATCCATGCAACATATAAAAAGCCTCTCTCTTGTTGACTTAACCATTAAGCTCATTTCCAGATTTCTTCTTCTCTCTCTTGCCATGTTTAGTGTGTGTAGAGAATAGGTGAGATTGGTGTGTGTCTCTCCCCTAGATTGAGCTCCCGACCTTCGATTGCCAAACCGAGACCACTGGAGTGAAGCTACCGACGAGGAGATCGATTCCATCCGATTACTTTGTGCTCCAACCTTCCTTTTCCTTGGTGAAGGTAAGCTATTAATTTCCCCTTAGGTTGTATGTTAGACATGCCATGTTTCCCCCTTTTCTATTGATTTCCATGCTCTACCATGTCCAAGCCATGATTGTGAATGAATTGGTCTTTTGAGATTTTGATTGATATGTTCATCTTGTTCAATTAGACCTATGCCTAGAATTAATTATGTTCTATGCTTCCTTAGGAACAACTAATGTTCTTGGATTAATAGATTTTGATAACTCTTGGGAATTATGATTTCTAGGGTTTCCTATGCCTTGTATTGATCATCCTTTTGAATTGGGTCCTAGGCCTAGAATAAATTGTGTTCTATGTTTCCCTACGAATAAATAACGTTCTTGGACCCTTGCATTTTAATAACCTTGAAAGAAGGATTCTAAGGTCCCTTGAATTCGAATTATCGATAACTCTTAACTACGATTGTTAAATGGATTAATGACCTAGCCGATCATATACGAGAACTTAGAAAAGGGTTCATGATGCATTTAGCGTCCTAACCCTATTGGATGAATTGTTAGAGACGACTCAACGGAGTCAAGTTTAGCGAGCTATTGAACAATACCGGCTCACCGATCAATCCCTACGACGTTCTAATCGCGTTTCCCTAAGAATACTAATTCTAGACTTTGAACTTGAATTAATTGCCTTGCTTGATCTTGAATGTCATATTATAGAATGACTAATTGACATGTGAGTTCGCTCTTGTCGAACTCAACCCTACTTGGTTATTGATGAGAATAATTTACTTGTCTTGAACGAGATCGCTCTTGTCGATCTCGTTCTCTACTTGAGAATTTTGTTAAGTATACATTACTTGGCATTGCATGAGTCGGTGGCATCCGTCTTTGTTCACACACGCCTCACTGTGGCCACGGTTGCTCCCATCTTTGTAATCATTTAAGAGCATCATTGGTGACTATCCGGGCATCTCCTCGGAAGATCGATGTACTTACACACATTCGATACCCGCACATTCGAATAACGCTTGTATGGAACTACGTAGCGGCCCGGCTCTCCATATATCCTTATCCTATGTGATTTATTTATGCGCACTTATGTGAAACAATGTGCATCCTGGATATATGACTCTATGCTTATGTGACTATATCTTGCCTTGAATGTTGCATCTTGCCATGACATGCATGATTAATAGCTTACAAGTCTTTATGACTTACCCTTTCCCCTTTACTGCTTTAGATCCTAGCAAGACAGGTCCTGCTCGTTGACTAGCTGTGTTTGTGCCTTGTGCCTTTTTGGTGACCGTTGATTCTTGAAGAGGTGGTTTGATGGCCTCTTACTCTTGTTTATATATTTTTGTAAGGACGACGGGTTAAGCAAGTCAATTAGACTATGCTTGGGTATTTGTGTATAACTTGATTGTAACTCTTGTTAGCTAGTAGTTTAATACTTGTAGTACTTGTAACCCTTTTTGTGCCGGCATTGTGTTAGCCGAGCTTTGGTTAACTTGTTATTATTCCTCTACGTATTAGTCTTCCGCTGAGCATGCTATTAGCTCTTATTTCATCCTTGTCCATAAACTGTTAGCTTGGGTTCCGGCATGTAGTGTCGCCGAAGACTTGGTTATTTTGTTTAACTGTTTATCAGGTTTAAAAGTTTTAAAAATATCCGGCCGTTTGGTGCCGAGGCGTGCTTCGACTCCAATGTTGCGTCACGTCGTTTTTATAAATTAAGTCCTTGTATGTTTAATTGCCTACTTGTTTCCCTCCTTATTTGGGCGGTCCGACCCTCGGTCCCATCTCGGGCCCGGGCCGGGTCGTCACATCTAAAGTACATTTTTCATGAATGGTGAATGGAAAACGATCGAGCTTGTGTTTACCGTTTTAACTATCTTACGATTTTTCTTGAATGTCGGTCTTGTTTGGTGCAGCGTTTCGAAAACGAAGTCTTTTCAATATACAGCGTTTTCAAAACTGAGTTTTTTCTTGTAAACACATTTAGAAAACTGTTTTAAAACGTTATTTTTATAAACAAAATAGTTGTAAATGCAACATATTTTTTAAACGCTACATTGAAAAACATTAAAAGATAAACCCTGCATTTTTTTTGTCTGTATTTTGGTCAAAACGCTCCAGCAAACAAGAAATAAGATTGTTTACTTAATACTTACTTAATAGCTTCTTGAAGATTCCAAAGATGGCTTTGGTAATAGCGTATCCTTTGATCATCCTTTAACGCTTCTTGAATTGATATTGTAGAATTATTTTCGTCGGCCATCCCTTCACAAATATGAAAAGAAAAGCCTGTTAGACCTAAAAACCTTCTAAGTATCACTTAAACTTTGTTAAACTTGTGTGTGTATATAGCAATGAAAATGATAAATTAGAATTAATTACCATTCTCAGTAATGTAAATTGAGGGATCATTGTACTTCCCCTTTATATAGAGCATGAGATCTTTGATTCCTTCTGGACAGTTGAAGAGCCAAACTACTGGTGTCTGAAAGAGAATATATGATAAAACTTTTTCTTACAATGGAAGACACACATACTACACACACACACACAAAGAGAGAGAGAGAGAGAGAGAGAGAGAGAAAGAGGAAGAACGTACAGGTTCACAAATAGGGATGCCATTTTTGTAAGCTGAACCACGTACATTGCAGGAAAATTACGTTAGTTTCTCGACGTATGTTTAAAGTAGATTCTTTAAGTGAAACATCGTAAAATAGAATACTAGAATCTTTGCCCGGAACGAAGGGAGAGTATAAATTGAGTGATAATTTTGGAGCTCTTTTAAATGCAATGTCTAATACTTGGGAGTATTTCTCTTGAATTAGTTTATGTTGTGAATACTTTATTTAGTTTGGGATATAATACAACATCTATTATAAATATATAAAGGGCAAGTTCAATGGTGGTACTTAACTACTTGTCACATAGGTATCAAAACTAGTCACTATTTATGTTTATCAAATTATCATCTCATGGGTATTAAAATTTTATATAATAATAATTTTAAAAAAAGTATATCCCAACACATATTATGATATAAAACAAAAAATAAAATATTTTTGAGCAATAATTTACCAGCTCATACCATGATATAAATGTACTATCAAAGTGGAGAGTATCATAATGATACCACAAGATCAAGCTCGTAGTATCATAACTCTTAAAATTTAGTTTTGACCACTATCATTGGACTTGCTCTAATTAATCGTAATTTATATTTGATATATATTCAAAAATAAAAATTAGACAATATATAATAAATGGAGGGAGTAACAAATTGTAACTTACATGAAGTATCAGCACGAGAGTCAGTTGTCCAGCTGATATTAACGGAATTGTGAGAGACGCTATGAGAGGCATAATCACTTGTATAATAATTTATTCCAACGAAGTCCATTGACCCTTTCAGTAGATCCGATTGCAGTTTAGTGAATCTAGGCAATCGCCGCCCCACATATGATCGCATTATTGGTGGGTAATCACCGTATGTGATTGGATGCATTAACCTACACCAAAGAGGCTTCAACCATTTTCACTTAAGAGATTCAATAAACCTTTTAGCAGTTGAGTAGTTCTCGGGTAGCACCAATCTCTCCCGACTTAACTCATCAACACACGGTGGATGGGGTTAATAGGATCCGTCTTACATAAAATACTTGTAAAACCGTTCTACCTAAGTTTTCGCTTTATCAATTGAACGCGGCACACAAATTTTTTTTTTAAAGTGAAATGATTTCTTTTGTAATGGCCTAAAAAGGAAAGATAAAGGACTAGGGAGTAACTTTTTCATATTTTGAAAACAAATAATCTAGTCATCTAGAAAATAAATCATCTAGCATTAATTTTAGATTTCATCAAACATATTTTCTGCACTTACCAACCGAGTTGGAAATCGAGGACTCTATACGAAGCCTTGAGGTCTGCAACTCCTTGAGTCTTTGGCTTATGCCAATCAGATGCAAGAGCGATTCCGATCTCTCCCTTTTGAGATTTCTGTATTCATTTTGACAAAGTAGTACCATGGCGGTGGAGAAAGATGGTAAGGAAATTTTGGTACAAATAAAATTTCTAGGAAAACCAGACATAACTTATTAAATAAAGAACGAACCTGATACTTTTCCCTGTAAATTTGCACTCCGACAGCATGGCAAAGAAGTTGGTTATGAACTACAATGTAGGGTTCCGTTGCCGAGTTACCCTCAGTACAGTTTCGAACATATTTAGAGCATCGACCAGGTGCAGTGGTCCCTCGATCATATCCAAACCGAACAAATATTAATGGTTCGTTTAAGGTCATCCAGTGCTTCACCCGATCACCAAATTCTTTGAAACAAAGGTCCACGTAGTCTCGATAATCATTCCTATAATTCCCGGTTAATTTCAAAAAATATACGAATTAACTATATATTAACATAATTGTTTCTCTTTAACATATCATACGTAAGTTAATCAAATGAATGTATAATTAGAACATACACAATTTTGACATTCAAGAATCCACCATATTCATCTTCAAGGGCTTGAGGAAGGTCCCAATGGAAAAGAGTGACATATGGTTTGATGCCTGGATAGAATGGCAAAACTCAGTAATACTGTAATTAACTTTTGTCAATGGGACATAAATATCTATTAATATTTATTTACTTCCTCTCGTTCTAATTAAATATACATGTTTGAAAAGATTAATAATTAATAAATATATTGGAATAACAAAAATCTTATAGCAGAAAGAGAAAAAAATGTTTACCTTTGGATATGAGCTCGTCAATTACGTTATTGTAAAATTTGATTCCATCATGATTTATTCCTCCACTAATCTTCCCACCTATAAGGAAAAAGTAGATAAATATAAATACTGATTGCAAATAGGCCGAGCAATTAAAAATGAGGGTTTTACAAAAATGGCCAAGTCAAAGATGACTTCGTCATTTCTAACCTCACTTAATAAAAATATTCTTTTATGGTATAGTTTATTGATAAAGCACTGATAAACCATGACTGGTTTATCGGTAAACCAGTAAAAATGCACCCCCTCAACATCCGAAATCACTGATCGACAGTGTGGTCGACAGACCGACCACTTGGTCGATCAAGTGGTTTACAGTGGTTTATTGATAAACCAGTGTAAATCACTTGACCGACAACTGGTTTATTGATAAACCAGTGTAAATCACTTGGTCGACAACTGGTTTATCTGGTCGACCAAGTGGTTGATCAATAAACCAATGTAAAACCACTTGGTCGACAACTGGTTTATCTGGTCGACCACAAGTGGTTTATGGTCAAAGGCTATATATATTCATCAACCGGGTCAAATTGCCGTATTTGACTAATACCACCAATTACAACCCTAAATCCATTAACCCACCCAATCTGACTTGAAAATTACCCGACCCAACTTGGCTCATTTTTTTTAGGTCGAAATGGGTTACATTTTGACCCAAAAAAATTACAGGGTTGCTTTAGGTCGGGTTATCACAGGTTGAACCCGGTACCCATTTTGGCCTGTTATTTTTTGTTATATAAATGTATGTTTTTTTATGAGAACCCGCGAGTCGAAACGGGGCGACCCGTTCTCACCGGTGTCCATTTCGACCCGACCCATCTTGACTCAATCTATTGCAACCCGTTTAATTTAAGGTTATAATGGGCCATGACTCATTTCGACCTATTACTCATTTCGACCTATTACTCATTTCGACCCAACACACCCAATCGCCAACCCTGACCGCAAATAATCCCTCGGAAAATGTCATATATATATATATATATATGTATATATATATATATATATATATATATATGTATATATATACTAGTTCGGTTATCCCCACATCGGTTGTGAAGGAGTTAGTGCTTGATTAATAAGTGGGAGGAAAAGCCTCTCCATTTAAACTAACTTTCAGGGTGTGAAAGTATCTTACTCGGTAGTATTCTTGGCCATGAGATCGACATTCTGAAAGCATCCATTCCAACATCTTTAATCATACTTATGTCCTCCTGAGTTATATAATTATAGTATTCCTTAAGTTAATTTCATACTTTTATGGAATTCCCCAAATAGAAAACTATTATAAAAAAAAAAAAAAATGAAAATCGAAAGTAAATGGCCTTTACCTTGTAACGATGATAAAAGTCTATAGTCACATCTCCCGTGGATCGATCAGCGATTTTCTCTGCAAGGCTCCCAATATAGTTTTGTTACAACATTCCGAATCGATAAATATATTGTTAAGGAATACTTTTTCACTCATTTCCCTCGGTACACCATTGTATAAGCAGGACCGAAATATGGTGAACTAGGTTAGACCGACACGGCTTCAACGTAGTACGGCCAAATACGCTAGGTTGAAAGAGTGTCAGTGCAACCCGAATGGTGAACACCCAATGGTGGTGTACTTAGGAAAATTGAGGGAAAAGGTAATCGAGAGGATCTCAATCCATGATTTAGTTTCTTTGTACAAAATGGTTTCTTTGTAATTGGGTGAAGTAATATGAGAAAACCCTACATAATCTTCTTTTTATGAGGTTTATCTGATAAGCTAATCGTAATTTTTTATTTCATAAACCTGAGAAAATTAGATTAGTGGATAGAACTCTCATCTAAATAGCTAGTAAATCTCAAAATTCTAAATCATTTAGGATGAAGTTTAGGTGTTCATTTAGCTTTAATATATATGATATCTACTTAATTTCCTTGTATAAAATTGTATGCTTAATTTGTTGGTGTAATCTGAGAAAATCCAAGATCATCATCTATGGGTTTATCAGATAATCTAGATATAATTTTTATTTATTTATTTTTTGAGAAAATTATATTAATGAATTGAAGCTCATCTAATTATCCAATAATTCCCAAAATTTTTAAAAAAATCAAAATTTTGGATCGAGTTTTGGAGTTCATGTAAAGTATATGTCATTTCCGTATATAATAAGTAGACATTTAAGATGGCTAATCCAGGAAAACTCAAGTTCTGGCTTCAGTTTTGGTTTTCTGATATGAGAGATCAGCAACTAAGGCTGCAGTCACAGAGCATACTAATCCGAAAACTTCTTCCAAAACTACCTACATTAGCATATGTCATTGTCTAAGGAGGAGGGTGGTATTATTAGCGTTCTCGCTAAAAATAATTATGACTAATAATTATTTTCAAAACTACTCTCGAAATACGACTATAGATTAATAATATTTTGCTTATCCCTCTCCGACTTCCAAACATAGTACTAGTGTTAGTTTTTAAAAACACACACACACACAAACACAAAAGAAGATCAAACCAGGATGTTTGTGAACGAAGGTATCCCAAATACTTTGGCCTTTACCACCTTCTTTTGCAGCACCTTCGTACTGTTTATAAGTAAAGCCATACATTAGGAAATCGATGTTCGATCTTTTCCGACTTATATAAAAGCTTTAACTGTTAGAGAGACCCGACAAATTATACAAAACTTAACAAGAAGGAGCTATGTACGTAAATCAATACCTGGTAAGCACTAGAGGATGTTCCAAATACAAAGCCATTTGGGAAACTGCTTCTGTTAAAAGAAGTTGGGATATCAATTGCTGAAATTAGCTGTTTCCCCATAAACAAATTTCCCAAAATAGCAAGAGCCGTTAGAAAAGGAAAGGGTCTACTGGGTATCGCCATGGTCAAATAACTAGTCGGGATTATGCATGTCATCTTCCTTACCCATCTCCTTTTATAGAATGTTAAATGCTTAATGTTAGAACTGACGGAGTATTTATAAATATTCTAAGTTTCATAAATAATATTTAGGGTTTATTTTTTTTTTGAGAAATTAAGAAAATATGTTTTTTGGTCATTTTTTTAGTACGTGTAGGTAACCTGTAATACCCCAATCCCACATCGGATAGATGTGAGACTTGTGTTTGATTTATAAGGTAGTCATGCCCTACTACTGGGCACCAACATCAACCATGGTCTTTTGGCAGGCACGATGACCCAAGATATTGCGTGCTGGTGTGTGGGCTACACGGACCGGGCTCAGTTGTTACAAATGGTATCGAGGTGCCGGAAATGTGGGAACAAAGTGCTACACCGTAGAAGGTGGGAGCCACCTCTTGATCCCCGTACGAGCCAAGGATTTGAGTGGGGGAGATTGTAATACCCCAAGACTTATGTTTGATTTATAAGGTAGTCATGTCCTACTACTGGGCACCAACATCAATCATGATCTTTTGGGTCGGCTTGTGTTGGGCCTGATGACCCAAGGTGTTACGTGCTTAATGGCCCGATATATAAATTACACATAACGAACCGGGCTCTCGAACTCGGGTCGTTACATAACCAATAGTGTTTACAGTGTATAATTGTACGTGCACGTTAGGGCATATCTAGATGACAAGATGAATTTAGTAACTTCGCTCTAATTGGGTTTTCTTTTTTAATTTTTTAAAAATTAAGAAAATGTTATGAAGGAAGGAAAGCTATATTCAAAGAGCTATATAGCTATGTACTATGTACTACCTTGGAAAAACATGCAAAACTTTGGCATAATAGTACCGGACAATGTGTAGTTATTATGGATTATCCCTTCCAAGAATAAAAACATTCTCTCTCTCTTACACTAAAACACATTTTTTTATGTTGTCAGCACGAACGAACGTTCTAATATTAATATTTTTATTGATAAAAATTTTCGTCAATATCTTTTATTTTATTTTATTGATTTATTTTAATATATAACATATATCACAATTATTAAAAAAAAGTAAGCTAAACCAACGTTTATAATATATTATACGATGATGAGATAATAATTTATTATTTTACGAATAAAATATATATCCGTTGATGTTTGAGCGGAAATAACTATAAGCTACAAACTATATATTTATTACTAACCTTCAAACACTTATTGAGTAGCATGGCGTGAATAAATATATATGTTATATAATAGTTGTATAGTATGGACGGGAAAAAAATCATGGAGAGTTACTTTATTTGTGATCAACTTATCACTCCTAATAAAATTTGTATTTATACATAATATAAATACAAATTCTTTCAAATCAGAATTTTTACATTTTTATCTCTTTCCTCCAACGGCTAGTTAACGTATTTTTATCTCTCTCCTTGGAGGAGCTATAAACGGTAAGTTAACGGTCATAAACGGTCAATTTTTACTCCACAAATACACTCTAATCTTAATGGTTCACTCACACTTTTATTACCTCCTTACAAACTCTCAATACCATATCCACTTCTACAATATATTTAACCCAATTTTGATGTTTATTATCATACTAGTTATTGCGTGCACCATGTTGGTTTTCATTGCTGAATACTCTTCAAACAATTTTCAGATTTTTGTTACTTATCTTTATATTGTGTATGTCCTGTTAGCAGTAGTAGTACCTTTCAACATGCATTTCAACATGTATTGATTATTATATTCTAAATAAAATTTCCATGTTATAATTTTATTAATATATATGTTTTTCTTTTAATAGTTTTTTTCTTTACAAATGGCAAACAACGCTAAACTTGAATTTAAAAGGTTGGACATATCCGGAAAGATTTATATGTCATGGGTAATAGACGCTAGGTTCTACTTAGCTGCCATGAACCTTCAGAATACCATCAAGAGATAAAATAATGAATGGATAAGCAGTCAAAATCAGGCTAAGGCCATGATTTTTCTTTGATACCACGTCCATGAAGAATTTAAAATTGAGTATCTCACAGTTAGTGATCCACTCGTCTTTTGGGAAAATATGAAAGAAAGATCATCTAAAGACGATCATTCTCTCAAAAGCCCTCTATATTGGATCCATTTACACCTACAATATTTTAAAATCATCAGTGAATATAATTTCAAGATGTACAAAATTACCTCAGTTGAAATTTTGTGGGGAAAGCATTACTGATCATGATATGTTGGAGAAGATATTCTCCACTTTCCATGCCTCAAATATGCTCCTAAAACAGAAATATCGAGAAAAGGATTTTACAAGATACTCTGTTTTAAGCACTTGCCTCCTCTTAGCTGAACAAAATAATGAGATTCTAATGAAAAATCATGAATCTCGCGCAACTAGTTCAACCTCATTCCTTGAAGCGAATGGGACTACGTGTGAGGATGGGCAAGGGAGTGGGCGTGTTACTGGTCGTGGTCGAGGTCAAGGTAGTTATCGTGGTCAAACCCGAGGTAATAGACGAGGTCGTGGAAGAGGTCAAGACCGAGGAAGAAGCCGTGAAGGGAATAAATACCATCATCATCCATATAATAGACGTTCCTCTCGACACTTGAAATGGAATAGAGAAGATGATAGAGACGACTCTTCTATTAGGCAAAAATATATGTTCGAACAGCGCAGAAAGCTCATGCATTATGTGTGGCATGAAAGGCCACTGGTTATACACATGCCATATGGCAAAACATCTGGTTGATCTTTATCAAAGATCAAAAAAAACAAAAAAACGTTGAGACGAATTTCCTCACAACTAATTCTAAAGGCTTTGAATTCGATTTTGGTGATATGGACATCACCAATACCATTGATGACAATAAGAGCGATGAACAATAATTTTGCACTTATTATATGTTTTTTTTTTCTTATGTATAATAGTTTGTTGACACAGTTATTTAAGTTTTTTATCAATGTATATTCCATGTTAACAACACTTATAGTGATTACTCAATCTTCTTTTTTCTTTCTCTCATATTGAAATAGATCATAAAATATGCCTCAATCCAAAATTCAAGAAAGTGATTCATGTCTTGCAGAGAGTGTTACTACACATACCATACTCAAAGATAAGAAGTATTTTTCTTATCTCAAAATTGATGAAGCAAATGTCAGCACTATATCTGATAATGTCAAAATAATTGAGGGATTTGGTAAAACAATTTTCCTAATGCCTGGAGGCACAAAATTTATAATAAGTAATGCATTGTTCTCTCCTAAGTCCTAAAGAAACTTTTTATGTTTCAATGACATTCGTCTAAATGGGTACCATATTGAAACTATGGACAAGGAGAATAATGAATATATTTGCATTACCTCAAACATTTCCGGAAGCAAGCGTGTATTGGAAAAATTGTCTGATCTATCTTCTGGATTAGTACAAATATAAGAGCATCTGAATCATATGCTATCGTAAACCGAAGTTTACGAAAACAGATTTGCATGAACGGTTGGATCACCCCGGTTCAATAATGTGAAGAATTATTGAGAATTCTAGTGGTCATCCATTGAAAAACCAAAAGATTTTTCAATCTAATGAACTCCATTGTGACACTTCTTCTCAAGGAAAGTTGATAATTAGACCATCACCAACCTAAGTTGGAAATGAATTACCATCATTTTTAGAATGAGTTCATGGTGATATATGTGGACCTATCCATCCATCAAGTGGACCATTACAATACTTTATGGTATTGATCGATGCTTCTAGCAAATGGTCACATGTATGTCTATTATCAACTCGTAATACAGTATTTGCCAAGTTCCTTGCACAAATAATCAAACTGATCAAGAAAGTTAGACTTGATAATGCTTGTGAATTTACATCTCAGACATTCAATGATTATTTTATGACAAAAAGAATATATTTCAATTATATATTTGGTAACCTCTAGAGGATGCACCAAATATATAGCCATATGGGAAACTACTTCTGTTAAAAAAAGTTGGGATATGAATTACCGAAATTAGTCGTGTCCCCCTAAACAAATTTGTCAAAATAGCAAGAGTGGTTAGAAGAAGAAAGGGTCTGATGTGACAAAAATCTAGCTTGGGCCGTCCGATTGATAAGTAGGATATCGAGGCTTGATCTGCTCCCTTGAACCTGTTTAAGAACATAATAACACCTATAAAGGAATGCAAGGCTTGGCCTCGCGAATCCCCTCCGATGTGCGAATGAGATAAGTGCAATGCCAAGAGAAAATTTGAAAGAGGTTTGAGGCTTAAGAGACTGTGTACATTGTTTAGGGTTTATGGATGGGCATTTATAGGTCCCCCAATGACATAGAATCCTTGTGGGATTTAGTTTCCATAGTTTACCTAGTAGATTAAGGAGGAAATGCTTAAATTATAGGCATGACAGGCAGTTGGCCACAAGAATATAGAAGCATATAAGGTAAATATCCTACTCGGATAAGGAAACCTTTGACGTATCTTGGAGAGCAAGTCATTGGGATTCCTTGCTCGATGTTTGCCCGAGCGAGCAGGGCTCTACCCGTCAGTAGATGCAAATTTGGTAATGACAAGTGTGGTTCCCAGGCATGGCCCCCGGGTCGGGCAGGCAAGGCCTGTGCTCGGTCAGGTTTATACGGGATTTATCTTCTTCTCTGCTCGGGTACCCTGCTAGCTCTGCCCGCTAGGCTAGTAGGTCCCTCGCTACTTTGCTCGTGATCGGGTTTGGGCTAGGTACATTAGTGGCCCCTGGCTCCTTGTCTGGCGAGTATTTATGCTCGGAGCAGGGAGTGTTTACGCTCGGTGTTGTTGCTCTCGTATCGGGCTCCAATACTTATGAATTTCTGAGTGGACGGCGACTTGAATAGAAGGCAAAACTAGTAGAATGTTCTGGAGCCTTACTGAGCAGACAGCTGGAGTGTACTGTGGAAGCTTTATCGTTGGAAAGTACTGGGGTGAGTAGACGTAGAGGCGCGTGAAGGTGTCAATGAGTCAAGTGACATGATGGGGGCGCAATTCACGAAGCAGCGCATTAAATGCTTGTGCCTCTGTTGATGATGTCGAAGACGTTTGGCTCCTCCTTTCTTCCCCCCAAAAACTCGAAAAGCCAGCCTATATAAACTCCACCACTTCTCCCTTTCATTCTTTTACTACATCTGTGAATTTTGTAGAGAGAGAATTTTCCCTCAAGATCGACGTTCTTGCTACTACTGTTTTGCCTGAAGTTTCCTTGATTCTGGCATCTTCGTTTCCAGATTCCAATCAATATTTCCTTCAAGTTTCGCTTAACTTTGTGAAGAATCTTCTGCCCTATTACTCACAGCAGGTATTTCTCTTTTCCCCTTTTTCTAGTTTTCTTTAGTTTTTTTTTCATTTTGGATCTTTATTTTCTGGGTTCATTTGATGATTCTGGGTTCATCGTCTTCATCTCCATGCCTTTCTGGGCAAGGTTCATTGGCTAGAATCAGACCTTAGGTAGATATCGAGGAGGAGACCCTGTGGTCTTGCTCGCTAGGCAGGCATATGGCCCTTTGGTGTACCTATACTTAGGGTTTTCCTTTTTTCAATTGTCTTTTTGCTCCGGGCATAATCTGACCTCTATTTCCTTGGTCTATATGTATATATGTCTTCCTCGATGAGGTTGCACGATGAGTCTATGGGCAGCGAGAGAGAGGCTTATAGTTACGTCGGGCAGAACAACCCTTTGAGCAGCAAAGAGACTCCTTCTCCCCCTATGTCGTTGTTGAAGATGGGGATGAATCGCTGATTGAGGAGGCTGTCAATAGGCATACGCCTATGCCCGGTGCCCATGGTCAATCTGGTAGACTCTCCTAGTAGGCATGGCCCTTCTAGAGAAGAAAGTGTTGGGAGTGGAGAGGCTGCAGGAGAGTACGGTTCCGTATAGCTGACTAAGAGGGAGGAGGCCATGGCCAATGAGGTGCGCCCCTAACAGAGGGAGACTACTGAAGAAGCCTCCAAATCGGGTGGAGTGAGCTCTGATCTCCCAATAGCCCGCAGAATAAATAAGTCTGACTAGACTAAAAATGAGGCCGCTTCCGAAAATGAGACCGCTCCTGACAATGAGGAGCCTGAATGGTTAGTAAATGCCGATGAGACCCGGTATGCTGCACATTGGGCCTCCTTGTACACGATGGTCAAGGTGATTGACTGGCTCACCTTCCTTAGTGTTAACTTTAAAAATAACAGGGCGGATATGATGAATGTGCCTGTCTGAGTGGTGTTATCCCGCGATCAAGGAGAAGTACTCCTATTTTTCATGGATTTCTTCAGAGTTGGGCTACACCTTCCGCTGGAGCCCTACTTTGTAGATTTCTTGCTTGAGACGTGTTGTTTCTCACTGTATCTTAATTTGCATTTGCTCATTCATTACTATAGGTTTTATACTTGATGGCTAAATGGGCTATGTACCAGTTAGCGTGGCAACTATGTATAGAACTTTGACTCTAGAATAGTTTCTCTAGACTTCACAGGTTTCGGCAAGTCCTCTCCAAAAGACTTTGGCAAAGGCTTCACCAGCAACCTTCATCAGCAGACCTTGTCTGCCTTTGAAACAACAGTATGACGTGTTACAAGATGTCTAGCTCAACAAATATCTTAAGGATTATTAATTCAGATGTTCTAAATATCAGTTTGAATTAATTCATCAATTGATTGACCCCTGAATTCAAGGAACACGCCATCCCAGATTTTCCGAAGAATGAAGACTTTTGCCTCCTGAACATGGTAGAGCATGTATACAGTCTGACACAAACAGATTGTACCAACTATTGCAGGTTTGCAACTCTGCTTGTCTCCCACCTGCTAATTCCAGTACCTACTCTCCTTCATACCTCGATCAGTCTCAGTTGAAGATGAAGTCAACAAAGCAGCTCCTTGCATTTAATGCATTCAACCTAATAGAGTTGTTTATCACTTCATCTTCTCCAACAGTCTCATGAATGCTCTGATATAAATACTATCATTGAAGACTGAAGTAAAACAAGAATCCTCTGAATGTATTCAACAACATCAAGTCATCTTACTCAGTGCATTCAAGAGATCATAAACTAATCAAGGAAGTCCTCAACAAGAACAACAAAGATCTGCATATTAACTACTACTAATTTACATCTTTGTGTTGTATCTATTTACTATTCTTCTGCACCGTGAATATTCTGTTCTCCTAGATATTCACTTCCCCACCCCCAAACACAAGCCAAATCTTTTGTACATGATCCATTAGAGATTTCTGTAATAGAACTAGTGGCAAACATAGTGCACTTTCAAATCCAAGGTTGACTGCTTTGGTAGTGGACGTAGTACTCTTTATAATACGAACCATCTCAAAATACATGTGTTCATTGTGTTCCTTTACTTACTGTTTTATATTCGTATCTGTTATTTAACTTATTCCTTTAAGTTTCAAACTTTAGTGAACAACCAAGTCTACTGTTAGTGCTTCACCAACAGACTTAGTCTGTATTCCTACAAGTCTTCCGTTACTTCAACCTTTTCAATAGGTTGTTAGTACTTGTTTTAGGAACTCTCACGAAAAGTTTAAAGTGTTACTAGGCTATTCAACCCCCCTTCTAGCCTAGTATTGTGCCCTTTGGGACTAGCAAGACCAAGGCAATGCCTTGTGATTTAATGCTCAACATTGTCCGGGCAATAATGGCCTTCACCGTGGCCTATCGTTTGCTGTGCTTTGAGCCAAACATGTTCGTTTTCCGAAAGCTGTTTATTTTTTCTCTGAGCACTAGTGGGTGCATGGGAGTTAGGTCAAACTCCATTTTTTTGAGGCTCTTGAGCCATGTCCCTGGCAAAGTTGAGGCCTAGGACAGGAGAGCTCTAATAATCTAATCTCGGGTTCGATGGCCACTCAAACCCACAGCGAGTGGTGAAATGAAAATCCCCACGGCCTCCAAGCAGGACTTTAGCTCTGGGGAGATTGCGCGTTTGACTACGCTGAAAACTGCTCTTGATGTCCATGAGGAAAATGAAAAACGAGTAGGCTAGAAATTCTTTCTCGATTGGAAAGAGCTAGTATGCAATCCACGGAAGTTGCTCTTGGCTTCTCTCCTCCGTGCAGACCTACCCGAGATAGACCCACTTTTGACCCATGAACCTGAGGCGACCCCATCCATACTGGGGTGACTGCCATGGGCCAAAAATTTAAGAATGAGTGCGCCGAGTGCTAGCGGCTTGGCGATGGGGCAATCTATCGACCATTGTTTGAGGACAGAGATGGTTACTCGCTGACTGTTATAACTTTCTTTGTCTTAAGTATTTTATGGTCCTCATAACTATAATGATCACACTTTTGTTTTATTTCAGGAATAAGGCAGCTTGCTCTGTGGAGAAAGAGGAAGAAATAGGTTGATCAGCGGATAGCTGATTTGAAAGACAAGGAGCCTTGGGACATGCCTAAAGTCCCCTTCAGTTTTTTTGACCAAGAAGGCCACTCCTTCGGGCAAAGTCCCTAGCTTAATTGAGAAGGATGTGGCTGCCGCTCCCTCTGATCTTGAAATCGAGGTGGCCGTCGTGGATAACGCCGGTGAGGTCGTTAAGACTTACGCAGATAAGGTTGCTGAGGTTCCCGCTACCAAGGCAGTGAGTAAAAGGAAGAGAGATTCCCCTCCTCGCACCGACCGCCATGTGCGTCCCCGCGGTACGGGCTCTGAGCCCACCTCTGCTACTCCCATACCTGCCTCGGATAGCACCATGTCATGGAGGTGGCCTAATTTTGAGATGCCCATCACTGTCAGTACTGCTCGGGCCATTGTGAAAGAAATCGAATGTGGGGCCCCTATGCTCAGGGGTATCGACCTAACTGCCCGCGGTAGCCCTGTTGGCATGGTGGGTAAAGGCATCGTGGAACGGAATCTCCATGATGGTGTGGCGCTTGATCGGAAGACTGTTGGCCATGTGTTGGTCAGGCACGTCGGGCTCTATTTGAGTGAGGTAAAACTGACTTTAACCTTGTGTTTATTTATGTAACTTGTTACTTTGGCTTATTTCCGTGCTAACCATTTTGTTTCTGCTCACAGATTGCCTCCACTTGTACCAATTTATATGATCGATACAGTGAGGAGAAGGAGGCTCGCAATAAGATAGAGTCTGACAACAAAACCCGGGAGGCTTTGTTGAAGAAGAAACTCGAGCAAGTTTCCACCTTGGCTGATCAACTGAAGGAGCAAGAAGAGGCGACCAAAAAGAGAGAGGCGGAGCTACTCGAGTGGAACCTGCTCTTCGTTCCCAAGAACGGGTCTCAAACATCTGTCAAATTGTTTTTTTGACTCACACAATATTTACTCTCGTGCAGGATTAGTTTCGCGAGGCCAAGTCTTGCACTCCCACTATTGTAATTTCGTGTTCTTAGACAAGTTTAAGGAAGCAGACCAATCCATATAACTAAGCCCATATATCCTACTCATCAATCGGACAATCCAAACTAGATTTTTGTCATGTTAATTGGGTTATAATCAATTAATCATTGATCTCTATTTATTAAGTTAACTTAACTATGATTGGGCTTTTTTATTTTTTCATTTCTTCAAGTGGTTAATGGGCTGCCGAGTGACAATAGCTTTAATAAGTGAGTTTACATTTATTGATCATTGATTTCCGTCACGACAGAGTGAGTATAATTGTTTGTTTGGTGAAGTATTTTAAAATGTATCATTTTAAGAATGTACGACGTTTTAAAAATAGGGGTGGTCCTATAGAACGGTTTTACAGATCTTAATTCGTAAGACGAACCTATCCATATTAAATTGGCTAAGATTCAATAATCTTAGTGCAACTCTTTGACTTTTTAAAATTACAATATCACGCCACACGTGCATAAATGAAGAGTGTCATATTTTAGTATTAAAAATATCACTTTTCAGTATAAAATGTGTCATTTTTCACCATAAAATGTATCACTTTACGTTTTTAATAAAAAATATCATTTTTTTCCTTCAAAAGATGTTACTTTTTAACCTTAAATGTATTACTTTTTAAGGTTAAATGTGTTACGTTTGATCTTAAATATATCACTTTTACTTTTAAAAATATTACTTTACATTATAAATAAAAATCGTCACATCAATTAGTATATAAATAACTAATCATTGATGTCTATTTATTAAGTTAACTTAACTATGATTGGGCATTTTTATTCTTTCATTTCTTCAAGTGGTTAGTGGGCTGCTGAGTGACAGTAGCTTTAATAAGAGCATCCTCATTGTATAAATCTTCATATAGATCTTTTTAGCTGGATCCAACTGTTACTTATATATTTTTATACTCTTATTCACTTAAAACTATATCTTTCCATTATATAATATTCTTACACATCTTCTTACACAAAAAATATTAAATTTAACGCCATCTCACATATTAAATACAAAACCCTCCCCCCGCACACACCACAAAGTGGGCAACTGTCCCTCCTCTCTCTCTCTCTCTCCTCCCCATCTTTTTATTTAGAAAGAAATTTTTTTTATCTCTCCTAGGTGGCAAAAAAGAATATTAACAATGGTGAGTAAATGTCTATCTTCTTAATTATAAGATGATTAAAAAGCAACAATGGTGTTGCTCTAAGTGAGTATACATTTATAGATCATTGATCTCGTTAGGACAGAGTGAGTATAACTGTTTGTTTGGTGAAGCGTTTTAAAATACATTGTTTTAAAAATGTACATCGTTTTAAAAATATTATACGTTTACAACTATTGTATTTATGAAAATATCGTTGTTCAATAGTTTGCCAAACATATTTACAAAAAAAAAAATATTTTGAAATACTGCGTTTTAGCTGGATTTTGAAAAAAACTATATTTTCAAAACGCTGTACTAAACGAGTAACATACAAATCAATCGTTGTCATTTTAAAGTTTAACTAGTTTTTTTTAACCCGTGCGTTAAATGCATGTCATTTTTCTTTTTCAACTATATCGTACATAAATAAAATAAAGAGGTTAAAAAAATTTAAAGGATAAAATAAGAAGAATCGATTTATTAACAAATACACATCAGTATATCACTAATCATTATAGATTCTTAAAAAAATTCTTATACACAATATTTGTTGATTTATTAGTTGGTTTTTCATCTTCACCGCATATCAATATTTTTAAATCAAAACAATTTGTTACTCTAAAAGCTGCGACATATAATTGCTCATGACTAAATATTAGTTTCTTCAAGAAGAGACCTATCGACGTGCAATTATTGACTTTGACACGTGCTAATTGTCATTGCATATGCTACCAACAATATAAATTGTCTTCTCTGAAACTTGAAAGTCAGTTTTACATCAAATAAAGTTTTTTTTACAGTTTGTTTTTTGTAAACCTTTCCGCTAAGAGGGTATGAGAAGTAATCGAACCTGAGACATCACATTTTGTAAAGCCACAACTCTACCACCCCTTAGGGTTTACATCAGATGGAGTTAATTAATGAAAATCTTGAGATAATAACATTTTCTCTAACATTGCTTCATTTCAAAAATTTTGTTTCAATAATGTGATCCCCAAGATTTTTGATGATTAATCTTGTTCCATTGCACAACCATGCAGCATGGTCAATGTTTCTTAATAAGATTAGTGTAACACCAATTTTAAATTTCAATCAATGGTTTGGTAACCCCGAACATTTTATACTATTAAAAAACTCTATAGAATGATGTCTTTTAACAAATTTGGATTTTTTCAGCCTTGCAAATAGAATCTGAACTCCAGTAAATTCTTCATTTTAAATGATTACTTTTATTAAATTATATTTTTATTTTACAAATAAAGAAATTTTTGATAAGATAATAAGCTGAAATCAAAATAAAGAAATAATATTTACCGTAAACTATTATTTTTGTTCCTTCAATATTTTTGATTTTATTAACTTCCATTATATTTTTTATTTTATTGACTTTGTATCTATTATTTTTGTTTTATTTTTAAGAATTAGTTTTATGGAAAACTTTTGTTCCGTAAATTATTTTTATTATTTTACTAACCTCGGTTTAAATTGTTTTTGTTTCATTGACTTTGTAACTATTATTTTTGTTCCATCAAGTATTATTATTTTACTAATATTTTTTTTTTTACATAACTATTTTTAAGAATTTGTTTTAAACATTTGTTCCGTAAATTATTTTTATAATTTTACTCAGTAAATTATTTTTGTTTTATTGACTCCGTAACTATTAAGTATTTTTGTTCCATCAAATAATTTTATTTTACTAATGTATTTTTGTTGTATAGAACTATTTTTAAGAATTTGTCTTGAACATTTGTTCTGTAAATTATTTTAATAACCTTAGTTTAAATTTTTTTTTTGTTTTATCGAATCCGTAACTATTATTCTTGTTCCATAAAATATTTTTATTTTACTAACTTATTTTTTTTACATATATATTCTTAAGAATTGTTTTAAACTTTTGTTCCGTAAATTATTTTATTTTACTAACCTCCGCATTAAATTATTTTCGTTTTGTTGATTCTGTAACTTTTATTTTTATAGTGACTTGTTCAATAAATTATTTTTTAATTTACTAACCTCCTCTTATATTTTTGTTTTCTTTACTCCGGAACTATTATTTTTGTTTTAGATAATATTGTTTATGTTTAAAAATAAAAAAAATATTTAAACATAATTAAAAGAGAGGAGATGATGGTGATGAGAAAGAAAATAGAGAGGAGGCATGAGAGAGTTAGAGAAAGATAAAAAATAAAAAAAAAGGAGAAGATAAGAAAGAGAAAGAATAAAATGGTAACTTAAAAGTCAAAAATTTAAAAGTGAGATTTTGGAGGAATAAATAAATCGTTGAATATATATATATATATATATATATATATATATATATATATATATATATATATATATATATAGATTAGTCACGTGAAGAAGCAATAGATTAGAATTGCAGACAATGAATATATAAAGTTTTCAACAACTAGTTATTGCTACAAGCCAATAATGGATCGATACATTACATCGTTCAATCAAAACTCAATAGATTAAAAAAATTAAAATTAAAAAATCAAAGGGAAATTGAGTGGGAATTGTGATTGTGACAATATGGGTCCTTTGTTCATTATAACTTAAAGTGATTAAATTACTAAACTGTCTTCCTTCGATTTTAAAAGAAAAAATACTAAATTTTAAAATAGTTTCTTTTTATCAAAGTACCCTCTTTCCATTTTTTTTAAAAAAACTCAATTAAATTACGATCAAAATAACACATTTTGATAACCTAACCCCGAAAATTCAAAAAATCGAAGGAGAACAATTACATCATCTCTCTGTGGCCTAAAACAATCGTCACCAACTCCGACGTGGGTATCATATAATTGGCACTTGGCATCCCAGTCTCACCAACCCCATTACAGTTATTTTTTGTTTCCTACTCTACGTGGTTAAAAACCCATCACCAAGCTTATTCTCCTTTTAAAATCTCTTCCATTTGCTTTGCGCTGTTTTTCAGAGAGACGATGTCCCTATTTTTTTTTAATCACTAGGTTTAAAAAAATAAATTGAAAAAAATCATCAGGTTTTTTAATTAAAATTGAAAAAAATCATCAGGTTTAAAAAAAAATCGCCATGTCAAAAAAAAATGCCAGGTTCGATAATTTTCATTGTTTTCTTCTTCTGGTTTTTTCTTCATTTTTAAACATGGTATTTAATATCAAATATATATATACTAGTATTTTTGCATGTACCGACGACACGACGCCAGTTTGGGAATTTATCAATAGATGAAGCAGATAATGTGAAAATGAAATAATATTTATTTATAATTTGTCTAAGTTAATTATGATAACAGTTAAAAAGAAAAAAACAAATAATTCAAATTACAAAACTTACGATTTTTTAAAAAGTTATTTGTATACGAAATTGCGGGCCAGAAAAAAATTAAATTGATTAAGTTAATTACAATAACAATTAAAAAGAAAAAAATTAAAATATAAATATATTTACTTATAATTTGTCTAAGTTAATTATGACAACAATTAAAAAGAAAAAAATAAATATTTCAAATTACAAAACTTACGATTTTTTTTAAATATATTTTTGTATATGAAATTGTGGGCCGGAAAAAAAATAAATTGATTAAGTTAATTACAATAACAATTAAAAGGAAAAATTAAAATATAAATATATTTACTTATAATTTGTCTAAGTTAATTATGATAACAATTAAAAAGAAAAAAACCAAATATTTCAAATTACAAAACTTACGATTTTTTTAAGAAAAATTATTTGTATACGAAATTGCGGGTGGGAAAAAAATTAAATTGATTAAGTTAATTACAATAATATTTAAAAAGAAAAAAATATAAATATAAATATATTTACATATAATTTGTCTAAGTTAATTATGATAACAGTTTAAAAAAATCAAATTACAAAACTTACGATTTTTTTTTAATTATTTGTATACGAAATTGCGGGCTGGAAAAAAATTAAATTGATTACATTAATTACGATAACAATTAAAAAGAAAAAAAACTAAAATATAAATATTTAAAACTTAAACATAAATTAAATTCGGATTTCGTTTCAAAAAATAAATTGATTAAGTTAATTGCGATAACAATTAAAAAGTAAAAAAACAAATATTTCAAATTACAAAACTTACGAATTTTTTTTTAAAAAATATTTTTATACTAAATTGCGGGTCGAAAAAAAACGTGAATAGGAATAGGTTTAGATAAAAACGGTTAAGATTAGATTAAATCATTGCCAGTGATTACCGCAAACTGTCGTTCACACATGCGATATGAGGAAGAAATTACGGCTATAAGGTTATAGTAAAACAATAAATCTTAACCATTAGTTATCCCAAGTCAATTGCATACGTATAAACTGACATCTATTATATATATATATATATATATATATATATATATATATATATATATATATACACACACACAATGTAGATGACAACTTACTGTAAAAGAATAATAAGAAGAATCCGAAGAATTATTATGAACGTTGTTATTTTGATCGGAATTCATTGAAAAATTGTTGGAAATGAACAAGTTTAGCGTTTATGCATAACTACTTTATTTACCTTTATATTATCTAATTACAATAGCATTACTATTTACATTGCATGCATATATTAATGAGACAAGACAAATAAATTTGTACTTACATCTTGTAACGTGAATATCTGACCTGGTATATACGCCTAGGATTAGCTCACTAGACGCTCGAAAACTATGATTGAGATTCCTCAATCTTTCCGAAAGAGGGAGTCTATTTTATGAGTATAAGTATGGGTATGAGTATGCGTATGATCAATGGGTATAAGTATATGATCGGCTTACCGAGGGACAAAAACTAGATCATCAGATGGCTCGCTGCGGGGTGCAAAGTGAGGAGGCTTTCTTCTTCTTCTTCTTTGGCTTTCGGCAGAGGAGACTTCGAGAAGGCAATATGTGTATTGATCGTATTTTTAGCTTGTTGATCGTGTTCACAATGAGAGCCCAAAACCTCTATTTATAGGAGTAAACGGTCGATTAAACAATGACGTATATTCACAAACATTACATAGCGTGCAAGATGGAAGCTTGGGAATGAAACAACGCATGAATGCATGAAGTGGTTGAGGAAACGGCAGCGTTTAAGCTAATTTAATGAAGTCCAATAAATTATATATATATATATATATATATATATATATCACCCATAACTACATTATTTACATTTATATTATCTAATTATAATAACATTACTATTTACATTACATGCATATATTAATAAGGTAAGACAATTAAATTTGTATTTACCTCTCGTAGCGTGAATGTCTGACCCGGTATATACACATAAGCTTAGCCTAGAGTCTTTTTTCTGAGTATGAGTAAAAGTATGGGTTTGAGTATGATTATGAGTATGAGTATATGTATGAGTATGGGTATGAGTATATGATCGGCTTGCCGGGGGCTGTAGACACCCCAATTTCGTACCCCTAGTACGTAACATTGACATACGATATTAAGACCTATTAAAACTTAACAAATGTCAAGTTACAGGATTAAAAATGCAAAAGACAAAGCAGGATGCGTAAAACAGTGAAATGCAGGGGCTAAAGTGTCAAAAAAGAGGCCAAAGAAGGAGCACTGGTGATGCCAAATAAGAATATGGGCGCGGCGCCCAGAAGCAATGGTACCGGCGCCCAGGGCCCTGAACAGTGCCTCTGATTTAACGCATTGCACAAATTTTCAAGCACGCGGTACAAGCTGGTGAAGCACAAAGAACAAATTTTAATCCCAGCGGTGTCCCTCTCTCAGCCTATAAATAGAAGGCTTCGGCTTCGTTTTCAAGGACGAGAATTCTTCTCACAAACTCTGTGCGTTTATTTTACACAGATAGAGAGCGATCGTAAGATAGTGAGTGCCCCCTCTTATAAAGCCTTGAAACTCTGCCAAATTTCATCTAAACACAAAACCAACGGTCAAAGTGAGCCTTATCCCCCTAGCTAGGTTTCCTCCCTATTCCCCCGGTTCAAAAATCTCGAAAAGAGCAATTGCTCTGCCCGAGTAAAAAGGTCAAATCCGCCAGAAGCAAGCAATTGCTCTGCCCGATTTCCGCCAGCAGAAAGCACACAAAAACTAAAACGCAAGCAGTTGCTCCCCCCGTTTGACGGTGCCCAGAAGCAACTTTCGGAAGCAGTCACCCTGCCCGAACCGCAACAACAGCAAAAAAAATCCCTCTCCCGGAAGGACAGAGCGAGCACACCACGCTCTAAAAGGTGAGCCTTTAAGGGCGTTATCTATAAAAAAACTATTTTCCATCCGGCCTAATGTAAAAATATAAGCAGTTGTGCTGCCCAGATTTATTTAGAAAATAGCATTAAAAAGAGTCATTATTATGACCAAATATTTTTAAAATGTATTTGTAATTATTGGAAGGAGGCGGCTGCAAGTCCGTAAATAATGTAGACATGGATGTATTTGTTTTCTTTTTTTTTATGCTTTATTTATTTGCTAGATAAATATAACAAAAAACATACTTTAGCCAAAAACTGTTTTTGAGACCAAAAGGGTGAGTTAGGTGCCTAGCACCTTCCCAACTCGTAACTTAGTCTCCGAACCCGTTTTTTGCATTGTCTGGTTTTATTTTTGGTTTTTTCTTTGTTTTCTCCTTCAAATAAAGATGACGACTATGTCAAAACATTTTGAATCATAGTGAGGCCTCGCAACATCCTTTCTTGCTCTTTTCCGTTTTCGCCTAGACAAGGGAGAATGAGAATGAAATGGTGATGTATTCTTGTATCCTGGTAACCCCTAAACAAGAGATAACTTGATATAGAAAACTCAAATCACTCATAGCGATCCAAAATAGGCCCTAAGGCAATTTTCGTAAAGTCCATAGTGGGGCCCGCAATATCCTTTCTTGCACTTTCCATTTTCCCCTACACAAGGGAAAATGCGAATGAAAGGCTAATGCTTTCCTGCATCCTGTTATCCCCTAAAAAAAGGATAACCTGATACAGAAAACCCAAAGCTCTCATAATGGACCAAAAATCACTCAAGTGACCGAGGCGTATTCAACGCGATTCTTGACAGCACCCTTTCCGCATTTTTAATTTTGTCTTCTCCTAGATAAGGGAGGATGGAATGGAAAGCATGGTGTCCGCTCCGCACGTCGCGCCCCCCTAGAAAAGGGTACGTGGGGCACGGGCGCACTCCGGGGCACCCACAGTGGCGACTCTGCTGGGGAGATCGTTTTTATTTTTAAATAAAAATGGAGGGCTAGACTCAGTAACAAAACTTTTTTTTCTTTTGGTTTCTGGCTAAAGTATGCTTGTTATATTTCTTTAAGCATTTGAATATTGTGTTCTTATACATCCGTGTATATATTTGTGGATATGATCCTCCATCTTGCAGCAGTTTCATTCCAGTCACCATTACAGGTATATTAATATGTATTTTTCAAAAAAAAATCAAAAAAAATATACAATAAATTTCCGGGCAGCATAACGAAAGGGCTGGGGCTTTATTTTTTATTATCATTTTATTCCTGCATTTTATGTTTTTATTATGTTTGCTTTTTTTATTATTATTACGCAAAATATGTACATATTTTATTTCATTATATTATTTTATTTTGGGGATTAGGACAAATTTGTAATTAATAGGAATAGATATATTCCTCATTTTTCTTTCTATTTCTTGATGTGATTGGCTGCTTGCTCGCGCTCAAACTAAAAAGCCGAGAAAATCTACAAATAACAGCAAAACAGACCATATCTGTTTTATTTTCTGTTTTGTATCTGAATAAATAAAAAAGATTTTATTGCTTTTTAGATGCCGCACACACGTGCACGCATGTAAATATATTCCGAACTGTTACCTACACCATGAACAACTTACTCCCTGCATAAGCTAACGTTAGATTGCATATATATTATCATGATACTTCATAGACCGATCGGTTATTGCATCTCTGAATCATTGGTCAACCCCTGTGAAAAAAAAGGTCGAAAAAAAAATCAAAGCAAAAAAAAAAGAAGTTAGAAAAACAAAATCAAGCAAAATCAAAAAAAAAAAATTGATAGAAAAAAAAATGTACAAAGGATATGAATAAATACACAGGGGCTGACTGATTATTTTTTGATGCTCGATTTAGACCATTTTGAATGGTGGATTCCGGAAAGAGTATATGCCCTTCGCTTGGGATCAGTCCGATCTTGGGAAGTCGAAAGGCAGGTGGAATACGAAGGTCCAATACTCTGGAGAAAGAATCCACTGTTCCAGGAATAGTCCTGAGACTGTCAAAACAAAGCAGGTGCTTGTCCGGTCAATTGTAGGAAAATGAATAATAATAATAATAATAAATACTAATAAAGGCACACTGTACTCCTAGCCGAGAAAACTTTCAGCCAACCCTTTCTGATACCTCCAAACCCATTTTTCTCAGAAACCTGACCCGAATTTGGAAAGACAGAGATAGTACTGATCGGTTGATACGGGAAACAGGCGCAGAAAGCAGATCGAGAAAGTATCGAGTTAGATCAGAAAATGGCAGAATCAGTTCAGAGGGTACAGATCCGAGCAGTATGGCAGCATAAAGTGAACAGTCCGCTATGGGTATAGATACAGGGGCTCTAGGGTATGCTCCGACTCCGGCTATGCAATAGTGGCTAGACCAAAATTTGGGTGCACAGGTTGATCGTATAATGAGCCAGATGGCTAATTTGATGCAAAGTTTAAAATCCAGTGGCGAGGGAATCTCTTCCCCTACAGTCCCTCAAGAAGCATCCACCTCTCATGTTCCTCCAAACCCAAACTCTCAGCCAAACACCAACCCACCAAAGACTACCATTACCCCAAATCCAAATCCTCCACCAAATCCTTACTACCCAAATATCAACCCTTTTCTATCCTACCATCCATATCCTTTTCCAAACACCAATATTCCCCAGAATCCAAATGACCTCCCTTTTCCCATCACCAATCCACTCCAAAATAGCCCGCATATGGACCCAAGAAGCTATAACCCGCCAGGCCAAATTACAACCTATCTACCTCCTAATGATCCTGGCCGCCAAACCGAAACCGCCAATAACCCACCTGCCCAAAATCCTTATCATACCCAAAATCCTTATCCTGCCCAAAATCCTTATCTTGCCCAAAATCCCTATCCTACCCAAAACCCTTATCATGCCCAAAATCCTTACCAGATAAGGCAGCCAGAAATTAACCAAGTCTTTCCCAATCCTGCCAGCATATACCAAACACCAACTTCCCCTCCCACCAAAATGGAGGCTGACATGGAAAATTTAAAAAGTATGATGCTCAAAGTTCTTAACAAGGGAGAATTTTCTACGTGGGCATTGACATTACAACCTTCTACAGTATTGCCTTCAAAATTCAAAATGTCTAACATAGAAAAATTTGATGGGATTGGATGCCCTATATCCCACTTAAAATCCTATTCCACTGGCATGTAGTCAAGAGGGGCTAGCTTTAAAGCTATGGCTTCCAATTTTCACCTCACCTTAATAGGGGCTGCCAAGCAATGGCTAATGTTGTTAGACAATAGCACCATGGGTACTTGGGACCAAATAGCCGATGGGTTCCTAGAAAGGTACAAAGACAACACCAGCCCTGAAAACAAGAGAGACATTGAGTCGTGCATCCAAAGGGAAAAAGAAATATGTGCTGAGTTTGCAGTCAGATGGAAAAGAAAGTTGGCTCAGACGTTCGACAGACCTGATCTAGCTAAGTCTTCCAGGATGTTCATTAAAAATCTCCAACCTATTTACCTGGAACACATGCGTTATCTCCCCTATAGCAATTTTAAAGAAATAGTAGTGATAGGAGTCCGTATTGATGAAGATATACAGACTGGGCAATTAAAAATCAATATGCCTTCCAGCTCTTTCCGATACTCTAAAGGAAAGGTAGCCGCGTCAGCACCAGTCGTCAATATGGTAGGAAATGCATCAGCCACTTTTCCTACCCAAAACTATAGCACTGTTCCACGGTCCTACGGATCAGACAAGTCTGTCAACGCAGTAGGAGGAAACAATGGCCCAAACAGAAATTTCAGGAACCAGAACAGGGTAAACCGGTATTATGATGAACTGCAAGCACCCCAGTCTGTGATACTGCAAGGGCTAATGACACAGGGAGTGTTAAATCCTTTGGAAGACTATAGGGCACCAAACCCCCTGCCCAAGACGTGGAATCATGCCCAGTACTGTGAATACCATCGCTACAGTGGTCACCTCACCGACAAATGCTATATACTAAAAAATGCTATCCAGGACTTAATAGATGATAAGGTTATTGAGAAGCCTCCTCCTAGGCCAAATATAGTTAATAACCCTTTACCTCAAATCAATATGATTGAGGCTGACGAAAAAATTTGTGTACCCAAGTTCGAAATCAATAAACACTCCTTACCATATATCATTGTTCCCTTCTCTCTATCTCTATCCATAAAAGAGCCTAGTTGCAATATGCTCTCTTGGGACACTATCCTGGGTAGCCAAAATACCTGCAATATTGAAAAAGCCACTTGAGTCGGTGGGGATGTCAGCGACCATACTAGATCTGGCCGAGCCTACCAACCAAACTTGGTAAGAGGTGACCACTCTAGCAAAGATCAAGAAACAGATACTGGGGCTAAAAGGGTGGAGGATACTTTATTAGTTCAGATGAAGAAAACTCAGGCCAACATATCTATCTGGGGCTTGCTTTGTGCTTCTAAAACCCACCGTGATACGCTGGCTAAGTCTTTAAGTCATGCAGTTGTTCCTATTGAAACCTCTCCGAATGAGCTCACTCAAATGATCGGAAACATTCACTTTGGGAATATGATTATGTTTACTGATCTAGATCTGCCAAGGGAAGGAACCAACCACATTGATGCTCTCCATATCACTGTGGGAGTAATGGAAAAACGTGTTCCCCGAGTTCTGATAGACAATGGGTCTTCTTTAAATGTATGTCCCACTAGCACATTGGCAAAACTGGAAACGAAAATATCAGAGCTTGCACTTTCATCGCAGACAGTAAGGGCATATGACAACACTAGTCGATGTGTCCTAAGGGTGGTCACTTTAATGCTGACTATTGGGCCATTAACTATGCCAGTAGAATTCCAAGTCTTGGACATACCAGCTACTTTCAGCCTATTATTGGGACGCCCTTGGATCCATGGGGTAAAAAGGGTAACCTCCTTGTTGCATCAACATGTCAAGTTTAACCACGATGATCATATAGTAATCATTTTGGCTGATAAGATCGTGGAAAACAAGGAAAATGAGGACGTCCCGATCCTCGAGATAGAGCATGATGACACTGGTATATTCCTCAGTGGCTTTGAGGTTATCCCCCAAGTTGTAATCAACGCCATTCAATATGGACGAGAAACTGACATCACCAGGAAGAAAACTACTTCCTTAGGAAACATGGTTCCTTTAAGCATGTTCCGAAAAATGAATTATATGCCTGGTCTGGGTCTCGGTAAAAATTAGCAGGGACTTGTTAACTTAGTCCAAGATGAACTTAAGGAATGTATCCCTCCTTTCGGTCTAGGATATAAACCTACTCCAGCTGAAATGGCAGCGGTCATGAATCAGAAACGTGAGAAAAGTAAGGCAAAAAGATAAAGGCGTCCTTATAAATATCCTCACTACTAGAAAAGTGCGCCTTCAACAATGGAATTATCAGCGACGAAAATTGAGCATAAGTGACGGAATTGAATTCAAAATGCCTTCAGCGACGAAATTTCTCAACGACAGAAATTCCGTCAAAAGGTGACCTTTAGCGACGGAAAATTCTGTTGCTGAAAATAAATTGAAATTAAATTCTGAAATATTTAGCGACGAAAAATTCCTTCGCTAAAGGGGACCTTTAGCGACGGCAAATTCCGTTGCTAAAAAAATTGAAATTAAATTCTAAAATAATATGGTGCCCTTCCCTTCCTAGATCTTGAAGAGGAAGCCATCTGGCAAGCAAAACAATTAATTTGGCGAAAGAAAATCGAGAAAAAACGAATAAATGAAGGAGAAATGACCGTCGGCGGTAATGGCAGAAGCAAAGAAACAGAAGAAGATGAAATGGGTATGTTGATGTTGCTGCTCACTCGCTGCCCGTAAGTGAGAATACAAGAGGTGGAAAGTTTCAATTTCCCCCCTCCAAAGTTCAGTTCGACACTTAAAATCTCCAAGTTTGCACAAATCGCGGAATGGCCCTGGAATCGTAACAGAAAGTTAACGAAGTTAGCTATTGCTAACAAAAGTGACAGCCATCCATCAAAATAAATAAAAAAACTCGTATCCCCAGCAGATTAGCCGCAAGAAAGACATAAAATGAAGAAATTGTGCCATTCAGATCCCCAGCAAGATGCATGCAGCAAAAAAAGGGAGCACAAAAGCAAAAAGAAAAAAGAGCAAAAGAGAAGAAAAAAAGAGCAAAAAAGAGAAAAAAAGAAGAAAAAAAAGCAACAGAAAAAGATAGAGCAAAAGCAAAAAGAAGAGAAAAAAAGTGAGAGCAAAATAAAAGAGTGAAAAAGGAGGAAAAGGTAAAGTATTTGCATTTTACCTGTTGCAAGCATTTTATCTGTGGTAAGTTGGATTATCTCCTCAAGGGGTGTATACCCCAGGACGTGGAATAATCGGTTACATCTATCCCACCTGAGTTGTTGTTGGATTATCTTCTCGAGGGGTGTATACCCCGGGACGTGGAATAATCGGTTGCATCTATCCCACCTGAGTTGTTGTTGGATTATCTCCTCGAGGAGTGCATACCCCGGGACATGGAATAATCGGTTGAATATATCTCACTCGAGTTTGTTGTTGGATCATCTTCCTTAAGGGGTGCATACCCCGGGACGTGGAAATAATTGGTTTCATCAATCCCATCAGTTGTTGTTGGATTCCTTCCTCAAGGGGTGCATACCCCGGGACGTGGAAAGAATCAAGGTCACATCTATCCCACCCGGTGACTGATTGTTGTTTGTTTGCTGAGGTCGAACTATGTTTGGTCTAATTTTTGAAAAGGATACGTAGGCAGCCTACTTAGTAGGCATGACCATCAAAGCACTTCATTTGCATATCTGCTCTAAAAACCACGATAACCAATTGTAACCAACTAAAAATGTTTAGGGTATGTGAGATTTGAGTTACTGCATCCTAAACTATTGCATCTATAAACAACCGCATATTGCATTCCTCCCCAATATAATTTTCATGAAATTTGAGAGTCTATTTCTAATCAACGATGTTCGTTTACTTAGTAAGTTTCGGTTTACCCGTAAACTCCATCTTAAAGGCTTTGTAGACACCCCAATTTCGTACCCCTGATATATAACATGACATAAAGTATCAAGACCTGTTAATAGGCTAACGAATGTCAAGTTACAGGGTTAAAAATGCAAAAGGAAAAAGCTCGATGCATAAACAATGAAATACAGGGGGCCTAAGTGCTAAAAAGGAGGACAAAAATATTGGCCCTGGGCGTTGCCCATAGCCACCTTGGGCCTGGCGCCCAGTTCCCCTAAGGACGGCGCCCAATAGTCCCCAATGTACTGTAGCAGTTTGCCTTTGGTGCAATCTTCTCAGCGCGCGGTACAAGCCACTGAAGCACAAAAAGTAAAACTTAACAACGAAGGAAGCCTCACTCTCAGCCTATAAATAAGAGACCCCGGCTTGAGGAATTCACATAGTGAAACACAGTGAAAACACACCGTGGAAAACAGTATGCAGTGAGTTTCATCGCGCAGTCTAAATGAACGCCAAAGAAATTTTTCCTTCTAACCCCAAAGCTCTGCCAAATCTCTCCCAAACACTAAAATTCTCCGGCTAAAGTGAAACCTAGTTGCCCTGCTAGGATTCCGCCCTATTCCACCGGGCCAAAAAATCTCAAAAAGCGCAGTTGCCCTGCCCGAATCTAGACATCAAATCAGCAAAAAGGAAGCAGTTGCTCTGCCTGATTTCCGACGCCATCAAGCAAACAACACCAGGAAAAGCAAGCAGTTGTGCTGCCTGGATCCCGAGGCCAAAAGCAACTAATCGAAGCAGTCACTCTGCCCGAATTTCAGAGCAAGAAAAGCAAAGAAAAAAGACTCCCTCTCCCTAAAGGACAGAGCGAGCGCACCTTAGGACCTACCAGAAGATAGTTGGTACGAGATAAAACCCCCACGCTTCAAGAGGTAGGCTTGTTAAAGTTTTTATTTATAAGAGTGCTATTTAGATTAGTCAAATGTAAGAAAAATAAGCAGTTATACTGCCCAAAATTCTATAGAAAATAGCACTAAAAAGAGCCATTATTATGGTCAAATTTTTATAAATATGTATTTGTAACTTTAGGAAGGAGGCTGTTGTAAGTTTGTAATAATTTCCTTATATATATGCATATATATATTTAATGCTTTATTTCAATTGTTAAATAAATATAAAAAAGCATATCTAAGCCAAAAAACTATTTTGAGACCGAAAGGGTGAGTTGCGTGCCTAACCCATTCCCATCTCGTAACTTAGCCTCCGAACCCTTTTGCAAATCTGGTTATTTTTTGTTTTCTTTAAAATAAAGATGATGATTATGTTAATAATATTTTGAGTCAACAATTGAGGCCAAGCGTATTCCACGCGCTTTAAAAGATTTTGAAACCACTCGATTCCTCACACAATGGGGGAGGTCGAAAAACAGGGTACTCACAGCTGTGAACAATTTCTTGATTGTAGAGAACACATTAAAACACAAGACTATAAATGGAAAATATAAAATTCTATGTTTGTGAGTTTTATGAATAATAATTTAATCCCTAAATTTAGCATGTAAGCAAATGAGCATTTGGTTTCTAATTTTCTATTATGATCAAGTGAACTCAATATTTGGTGAATCTCTAATTGTTAGTAACTAGAGTCAAGTCAGCCTTGGAGGCTTGACCATGACTTTTTCTTCTTCTTCTTTTTTTTTTGACATTTTGTTTTAGAAAATAAAAAAAAATACTATTTAAAAATAGGTCAAACATTAATAATTTGAAAATAAAAAAAAACTAAAAAAATACTATATTTAAAAAATCAAGAAAATTAAAATAACTTTTTACTTGAAATAAACTGAATATAATGCCAAATACTTGAAATAATCCGAAAGAAAGTCATTTTATATAAAATAGATTCAGAAAGGGATACGGTTTATATATTATAAATTGTAATTTTTAAAATAAGTATCTTAATTGCTCACATTTGATAAACACACGTCTCTAAGTTTAGATATGTATTTGTTATAAAAATATTAAAAGTATATACTACAAAATAATTGACTTACTCGAAAAAAATCACAAAAAATATATTAAAAATAAAATCTTAGGAAGTCGGAGAAATCTTGACTATCTATATCTGTAAATTTTAGATGAGAGACATATTGATAAAAATATACCTCATGAGCTATAATTGATCGTCGTGTAGGGAAAATCAACGTTTAAAAGTATTCGTCCTTCACCAAGGTAGAAACAAATTTTACATGTGGTTTGGACTAATTTTGTTTGAATGGGTGGCCAAACAAAAATAACATCCAAAATTTTCTTCACTAGGCGAAGGGCAAAGAAATTGATATGTTTTTTTTATTTTATTTTTCCTAAATAGCCGATGAGTGAAGAGAGGAAGAGAACTTGTATTTAAGTACATACTAGGTTTTAGGTCTTCTCATTGGGTTGATTTTCTTAGACTAATTTATTTTTGGCTGGTCTTATAAAAACTAATTTCCGTTTATGTTAGTTTATTAGTTTATATTATGAAAAAGAGAGAGGCTAATTCCACTACATTTTTTTCTTATCTACTACATAATTAGTTATTTCATTAAATAGCCCCTAAGGGGGTGGTCTAGTGGTAGACATGGGGCTTCACAAAGTGTGAGGTCTCAGGTTCAATCCCTTCTCATGCCCCTCTTAGGAGGAAAAAAAATTTAAAAAAAAGTTATTTCATTAATTAATGACATGTTTAGACAAATCTACCCATAATTACTTTTCCATATTAAGTTGACTAATAAAGTTATTTTTTAATTTAATTACCTTCGAACATTATTTTTTTAATGAATAACATAGTTATAATATTTTTATTTTTGTTGTTAACTAAATTATTGATCAATTAATATTATGATTAAAGTTATCTTATATAAACAATAAATTAATATCTTAAGAACATCATTTGTTTACCAAACTTTGAGAAAATTTGTACTATTTGGATATTAAAAGAAAATTTTAAAAGTGAGATTTAAAGGATATAATAGTAAAATATTTTTTCCAATAGTAAAATAATATTTTGAAATAGTATTCTAATTTAAAAACTTTTGTCTACCAATAATAATGATTTACTGATTTAATTATTGAGTTGAGTGAAACCAATTTTAAGTATAATACTAGTATTGCAATTATTGAATTGATTTTTTCGAGTAATACTTTTTTTTCATTATATTCAATTATTTATTTTGATGATAAATATCCAATTAATATTCTCTATGGTTTTGGTAGACAAATGTCTGGATAATATTATTTTTACGATAATGAAGTATGAGATACGAATCATAAACAAAATTGATTAAACATAATTATTAAAAAAAAAAAACCTTATTTGTTGAGACTTAAAAAGTATTTTGGAAAAAATAAAAAATTGAAAAAGAACAACTAACGATGCAATTGTTGATAAATACACACACACACACCACAATTACACATTAAAACAAAACTTCATACATATTTGATTTGACTTGACATAATTATAATTTGTTAATAATCTATATGCATGCGAAGACTTGGTATTTGTTGATGCAGTTTTTAATCAATGATAGTTTGTTTTATTGATTATAGATAAAAAGAGCATCAAAATAAAAAATTTAGATGATGACGAATCTCTAGTAAAATTACAGATCTTATAAATAGATCATCCATCAAGAACTAAGATCTAAAAATTACTAATATATATTTTAAACTGTATTTTCTTAAATACAGATCTATAATTTAAAATTACTAACCTAAAATTACAGATCTAAAATGATCTGTATTTGTTTTAAAACAGATCTAAAAATTACAGATCTGTATTAATTTTAAAATTATAAATCCGATGTATTTTATTAAAAAATTAACAAAACTTCATACACAAACGGATTGGTATTTTAAATTAATAAATACATCTAAAAATTACAAATATGTAATATTCAAGTTACAAATCTAATAAATTCGGAGCTAATATATATATATATATACATATATATATATATATATATATATATATTACGCATCAGTAATTTCAGATGTAATAGTGATAATTATAATAGTCGTAAATTTTAACAACAAAATATTGTATGTAAAGAAGCATCCAAAATTTATAATATCTTTTTAAAATTTATGTGATTTTTTATTTTTAAATTTACTGTTTGTTAATCTTTTTTTATTTTATTAATGTTAAAAAATTTAATTATATATTAATTAACTTTAATTAAATATATAATTTTATACATGTATACAATCCGTATAATGCTGGAAGGCATCACTAAGAGATTAGTCACGTGAAGACAATGAATGTATAAAGTTTTCAACAACTAGTTATTGCTACAACTACAAGCCAATAATGGATATATACATCGTTCAATCAAAAGATAAATAAACTAAAATATGGAAATTGAGTGGGCCCTTTGTTCATTATTGGTATTTTAATTTAAGGAAAGTAGAGGTTTAGGACCAATAGTCATTGTTGCTTATCAATCCACAATAAAAACGCGCATTCTCCACATTGCGAATATTAAATGAAGTCGTTTTAAAATAACAAGAACATCTAAATGTTACATCAAAAAACTATAAATTTAACATCACTTAAAAAGTTAAATTACCAAACTATCCTCTTTTGATTTTAAAAGAAAAAATACTAAAAATAATAGCTAACGGTAAAAAATAATTTCGTTATTTTGATTTTAGCTTATTTTCTTATCAGAAATTTCTTTATTCATAAAATACAAATATATTTTAATAAAAATTATCATTCTAAAGGAAGAACTTATTTGAGTTCAGATTCTATTTACATGGTAGAAAAAAATCATGTTTATTGGAAGACATTAATTCAATAGAGTTTTTTGAATAGTATAAAGTATTCGAGATTGTCATACTATAAATTGACATTTAAAATTGATGTTCCCATAATGCTATTGAGAAACATTGATCATACTGCAGGGTTGTGCAATGAAATAAGACTAATCATCATAAATTTTGGGGATCACATTGTTGAAACAATTTTTTTGAAAGTAAGCAATGGTGGAGAAAATTTTTTTATCCAAAGATTGTCATTAACTCCATCCGATGTAAGATTGTCTTTCAAATTCAGAGAAGACAATTTTATAGTGACTTGTTCCATAAATTATTTTTTAATTTACTAACCTCTTATATTTTTGTTTTCTTGACTCCATAACTATTATTTTTGTTTTAGTTACTATTTTTTATGTTTAAAGAGAGAAAAATATTTGAACATAATTAAAAGAGAGGAGATGATGGTGATGAGAGAGAAAATAGGAAGGAGACAGGAGAGAATAAGAAAAAGATAGAAAATAAGGAGAAGATAGGAGAGAGAAAAATTAAATGATAACTTTAAAATGAATAATTTAAAAGTAAGATTTTGGAGAAATAATATATATCTTTGCCATTAAATAATATATATCTTTGCCATATATATATAGATTAGTCACGTGAAGAAACAATAGATTAGAATTGCAGACAATGAATATATAAAGTTTTCAACAACTAGTTATTGCTACAAGCCAATAATGGATCGATACATTACATCGTTCAATCAAAACTCAATAGATAAAAAAAATTAAAATAAAATAATCAAAGGAAAATTGAGTGGGAATTGTGATTGTGACAGTCTGGGCCCTTTGTTCATTATTGGTATTTTAATTTAAGGAAAGAGGTTTATGAGTAATACTCATTGTTGCTTATCAATCCACAATAAAAACGTGCATTCTCCACATTACGAATATTAAATGAAGTCGTTTTAGAAAAACAAAATACTTAAATATTATATCGAAAAACTTTAAATATAATACTCCCTCCGTCCCTAAATTATCGCCCTTTTTTTTCTTTTTCGTTCGTCCCAAAATAATTGTCCACTTTGAAACTTACCTATTTAGAACATCACTTTTATCACTTTACCCTTACTTTTTCACTCTACTTTAATTATGAGCCACATACACATGAGCTTTAAAGGAAACTACACATTAAACCAATATTAATAATCCAATCAAATAGGTTTTCTTAAACGGTGCGCCAAGTCAACCAGGACAATAAATTAGGGACGGAGGGAGTATAACTTAAGTGATTAAATTACTAAATTGTCCCCCTTTAATTTTAAAAGAAAAAATATTAAATTTTAAAATACATTTGTTTACCAAATTACCCTCCTTTTATTAAAAAAAATTCAATTAAATTACCATCAAAATAACACATTTTGATGACCTAACCCTTAAAATCCAAAAAATCGATGGAGGGCAGTAACATTGTCTCTCTGTGGCCTAAAACAATCGTCACCAACTGCGACGTTGTTATCATATAATTGGCACTTGGCATCCTAGTTTCACCAACCCCATTATGGTTATTCTTTGTTTCCTACTCTACCTGGTCAAAAACCCATCACCAACCTTATTCTCTTTTTAAAATCTCTTCCATTTGCTTCACGCTGTTTTTCAGAGAGATGATGTCGCTACTTTTTATTAATCGCCAATTTTTTAAAAAAAATTTGAAAAAAATCGCCATTTTAAAAAAAATTTTGAAAAAAATCGCCAGGTCAAAAAAAATGTCAGGTTCGATAATCTTCATTGTTTTCTTCTTCTGGTTTTTTTCTTCTTTTTTAAACCTGGTTTTTAATATCAATATATAACAACTTACTGTAAAAGAAGAATAAGAAAAATCCGAAGAATTATCATGAACATTGTTATTTTGATCGGAATTCATTGAAAAATTGTTGGAAATGAACAAGTTTAAGGTTTATAGTTAATTGTAACGGATGGTTTTACATATATCAGTATTCAAATATATAAATTATTATTAATTGTAACTCCTTTATATAAAAGGATTAATTAGTAATTAGAGTTTAGAGTTAATTGTAACTCATTTTTATAAAAGGATTAATTAGTTATTAAACTCTTAAGTGAATGTGGTATTTAGTGTTTTTTGTGTTGTATTTAGGGTCACTCTAAAAAAATGTTCAATTTAAAAAATTTTATGCTATTTTTACTATTTTCTCGTAATTGATAAGTCTCATCTATAAATTTAAAAAATACACAACATTTTAATGAATATTTTAATGTAATTAAAATTAGTCTTAATTACAAAAATAATTAAGAACAAATAATTTACTTACAAAACAAGTAGAGAGTAAAGATGAAATATTTTAGATATTGTAAACATAAATTTTTGAAAGTAGACACTTAGGGTGAAATATTCAAAAATAGTATAGTGGACTTTTTGATTGGAACGAAGAGAGTAGTTTTTTTTACAAAATGGTAGAAAATAAAAAACTTTGAATATATTAGTACAATATTACATCATCCAGATTGGGCTGACAAATACTCTTTCTCGACTATACTATTTTGAAATACTTTACTTTAAAAGTCAACTTTTAAAAATTATGTTTATTTTTTATATAGTATAGTATTTCACATTTAAAGCATCCCAACGGAACAGTATATTTGATCTTCTGTGGCGGTGTGAGTACCCTATTTCGAAACGTCTGCCGTCCGTAATGAGAAAACGACGTGTCTCAGGAAACATTAGAGCGTGTGGAATGCACCCGATCTCATTGTGGACTCTAAATGTGTATATACAGAGTCGTCACTTCTATTTTAAGGTTAAATAAAGAAAAACCAATTATTCTAGAAAAGGTATATGTTCGGAAGCTAGGTTACGAGTTGGGAAGAGGTTAAGCACGCAACTCGCCCTTTCGGTCTCATTTAAGGTGTAAATAAATTACCATGATATTAATATATGTATAGTCTACAAAAAGTATTTTGTATATATGTATATTGAAAATAATATTAATTTGTTTTTAATGTTATTTGGGTATAGTAACGGCTATATGTGTGTGTGTGTGTGTGTCTGTGTGTATATATACATGTATAACTACTTTATTTGCATTTATATTATCTAATTATAATAGCATTACTATTTACATTACATGCATATATTAATGAGACAAAACAAATAAATTTGTACTTACCTCGTGTAGCGTGAATGTCGGACCCGGTATATACGCCTAGGCTTAGCCCACTAGACGCTCGAAAATTGTGATTGTGCTTTCTCTGTCCTTCCGAGAGAGAGAGAGTCTTTTTTATGAGTATGAGTATGAGTATGGATATGAGTATATGATCGGCTTACTGGGGGGAAAGGACTTGATCTTCAGATGGCTCGCTGCGGGGTGCAAAACGAGGAGGCTTTCTTCTTCTTCTTCTTCTTCTTCAGCTTTTTCAGCAGAGTAGACTTTGAGAAGGCAATAAGTGTATTGATTGTATTTTTAGTCTGTTGATCGTGTTGTTAATGAGAGCCCGAAACCTCTATTTATAGGAGTAAACGATCGATTAAACAACGACGCATACTCACAAATATTGCATGGCGTGCCAGATGGAAGCCTGTGAATGAAACAGCGCATGAATGCATGAAGCGACCGAGGAAACGACAGCGTTTAAGCTAATTTAATGAAGTCCAATAAATTTAAAGTTTTATGTATATATATATATATATATATATATATATATATATATATATATATATATATATATATCATGCATAACTACATTATTTAAATTTATATTATCTAATTATAATAGCAATACTATTTACATTGCATGCATATATTAATGGGATAAGACAATTAAATCCGTACTTACCTCTTGTAGCGTGAATGTTTTACTCGGTACGTACGCCTATGCTTAGCCCATTAGACGCTCAAAGATTCTGATTGTGCTTTTTGTGTCCTTTAGAGAGAGGGAGTCTTTTTTATGAGTACTAGTAAGGTTCACGTGCGTTGCACGTGGTGTTGATGATTTTTTTAAAATGATTTGCTAGTTTCTTTGTTTTTCTGTTTACTTTTAATTATTGGATGTTTTTTTTTTGTATTTTAATCATTACAATTTTTGAAATTTATAAATTATGTTGTGCTTTTAGCTTTTTTGATACTTTGTTTTCCGGTCATTTATAATGTATACTTTTAGCCATTGTATTGCAACTTATCCTACAAATTTGTTTTTTTTTGTTGGTTATTTTCATTCTTTTTTTTATTACCAAACATGAATTCATTCACTTTTATGAGTGTGTGAATTGAAAATAATTCAAACTTACTATCTTAGATAAACACATTGTGGTTGGAGACTTTCTTTATGTCGTTTATGAAATTTATGACTTCCTATAAAAAATAATATATTATGTTAGAGAAATCAAACTTTTAACCCCAAAGTATACATACTTATACTAAAAATATGAAATTCCCTCAAAGTATATATAAAGCCTCAATTTACCACCCAACATAAGTTTTGTATCATTTTCATATATCATTTTATAATTCGTTTCTAGTTTTCCCCTAGTCACCGCGAAGGTTACCAATCTGACGTTAATGTGCACATGGTATTTCACGTGTAGGGCATTCTAGTCATTTTTTGCAATGTTTTCGCTGCTTTTATTACCCAAAGAGAAACTTCATTTTCTTCTTCTCCGGCAACGCTTTCTCTGCATCTTCTCTGGCAATGACCTCGTATGTAAATTTTAAGTGAGATAAAACTTAAAAGTGTATTAGTGTTTTATTCAAATTATTATGTAGAAAAATAAATAAAAATAGAGCGGAATCATATCAGAGATATTGAACTCAAGATCAGATAATCACACTTAGGTGCCATGGCCGCCACGAATAAGAACCCACCAGAAAATTAAAGACGTACAACATAACACGCAAGCATACACCAAGCATACACCAAGAATTTCCCCTTTTCTCCCTCGTAGAACATAATACACAAGTATACACCAAGAATTTAAAATCTTATATTTGAATTCATCACATACATATACGACAATGATGAGACAAACCATAATTCAATCCGTTTTCATCGTCCATAACTTCAACTCCAACAAATTTCTCATCGACACCGTTGATATTGTTTATGGTTAGATTGGAGCAAATTATCGATTTTAAACATTATTCGCCACACCATGTTTATCACTACGATTGCCAGACATGACATCTCATCAACAAATTTGACATGGAATATGGAAATGCTAAAAAATTACATTATGGGCTAAAGTGGATTTGATGGATACTTTAGGGGAAATTTGTATTTTGGATTAATTTTGATGGGGCCAAAATATGATTAGCTTCCAAAATTACACATCAAATCTCACATTGCACCCCAACCTACGAAGTGTCTCACTTTCATAACTTATTTAGCTATTTGTCCGACTTTGTCCCCTCCTGTCTATGGGCGTTAAAAATAGTAACGGAAAATGGTATGTGCATGTCACATGAATATTATTTTGGTCATTTTGCTTGGCGCACAAAATGGGAATTGACTATAAATTCAGTATTTAATTAACCATTTAATATTTAGAATATGTTTTTAAATAAAAATAAAAATAATTACTTTAATAATTCAAAAATAATTATATGGCCAAATTACAATTTCCCCCCTCCCAAAGTATCCACAAAATCGTATAGTTTACCCCTATGTAAAGTTTGTCTCATAATGGTATCTGACTTTACCCCCATTTTCCACCCTACCATTGACGGACATAAGAAAATTCACGTTAAATAGCACGTGATCTTCCACGTACGGGGCGAAAATGTCATTTCTCTTATCTAGTTAAGGAATAAATGTATTAAAAGTACAAACCATGTAACACCCCGGAATTCTTGTATGAGCATTGTGTGCTTGCCTCGTGAGAACCCGAAACCTACTTGTATAACTTGTTCTCTATACTTGTTTAACATGATTAGAAGGTGTATTTAACATGCTAGTAGTATCCCTAACATGTTTGACCTGATTGCATTTCTTGATCGAGCCATAATTGCCGTATCGAACGCCTATTGCCTTGTATGCTCTAGTTTGACTTGTTCTTGATCGGGATTTGATCTTTTAGACTTAGCCAAGACCTTGAGAGACTTTTTTATCATTGTTTTACATTTTTATCATTGTTTTAAGACCCTTGGTACTCATTCCATTGCTTCTTTGAGTTGTTTATGCCTTATACGCGTTATACGTGCAAATCTGGACCTGTTTGACCTAACGTATGGCCTGGGGAATCGTTCCACCATGCCAACCGAACATTTTGGGCATTGTTCGGCCACAAGAACCGAACATTATGAAGGAGGTTCGGCCTCCACAACCGAACAAAGACGATTTCCGGAAAAACGATGATTTTCTGCATCGACGGTCGATTACGATCGTACCCTTGCTCGACCCCTACCCAAAACTCTTTCTAAACCCAACCTAAACCTCCCTAACCCTCATTACTTATAAACTAACCTTATTAACATATTTTAAGAGTGGATTAGTGAGTGATTAAGTGGATTAAACAAGCCAAAATCAGATTATAGGGACCACAACATGTTGACACTTGTCCCACTAGACATTTGACTTCTCTAACACCACGATTCGGCCAGGGGACTCGTCATTTTGCTGAAGGCTTTTTCAAAAACGTGAGAGAGAGTGTTCTTGAGGGTTCCCATGGCTTCTTGAAGCATTCTTCTTGGTCCTCCTTGATTCCTTCTTCTGTTGCTCAAGCCCTAGCTATAGACGCGAAAAGCACGACGAGTGGATTACTTCCAACCGATTACTTTCTCGTTTTTATTTCTTGATTGGGGTTTGTAGGTAAGTTACTTCTCTTCTTCTTTGTTTTAGTTCTCATTGACCCTAAGGAAAACAAAGCTTATGATGATTGAGGTCAATGAGGACACATATTAGCTTCCTATGCCTTCTTCTTGTATTTTGAAAGTATGAACTTGCTAGGAGCATGTATAGGAGGATTTTATGCTTAGTAAAGTTTATGATACTCTTTCATCTTGTCTATTTAAGGTTTTGAACATGTCAGAAACATGTATTATATACATATATTGATGGTAGAGGTGCTACATGAGAATGCCCTAATTTATGCCTACATGATATGTTGTGAAGTTGTTGTGTGTTCTATCCTCAAAATTGGACTCTATGATGAATATGAATTACATTGCTATGCCTTGATGAAATATTGACCTAGATGAACTTAGTAATGACCTAGGTTGAATTGTGAAGCACATAGCTTCAATTACCCGAAATTTGGAATTTTTAGTAAAGACTCAACGGAGTCGACTCTAGGGAAGATTTGAACATGTTAAACTCTAATTTCAATCCCTACGAAGTTTGAACACCGTTTGGTCGGGTTTACTCAAGTTTAAGTTGAGTTTGATTACGTGCATTTGAACCCGTTGTGAATATTTGGTTATGAGCAATTAATTGCCTTGACATGATTTATTGTAGAGATTAATACCCTACTTGGTCGGTCGAGTTCGCTCTTGTCGAATTCGATCATTATTTGGTCTTGACGAGTAAACATCTACTTGTGCATTGCATTAAGTCCAGCTGGCACTATTTGGTTTGATTTTTATGTCGGTGGTACGATGATGCACGCTTCACGAATTGAGAGATTCGTGCTCGCTATGGATCGCCGCACTGGGACCTCACACACCCCCTCCATTGTTGGCCGCAATGGGAAGTAGCCCTTTGCCGTAACAATACGCGCGTCATAGGTCGCTATTAGCCGCGGAGTTCGGTATATCGATGCGAAGTCACGAGCATCGTAGTCACGATATTGGGTTAACAAAGTTTATTGCAGGAGCTACGAAGCGGCCGTGACTATATCATATCCTACTTGTATGATTTTATTTCCACACTTACGTGAATAATGTGCTAAGTGCTATATGATGATCATGTACACCATAATTGTGATAAATGCCATGCTATAACATGAACATGCATTTTTGGTAACTTACTAAGTCTTTATGACTTACCCTATTTGTTTGTTTTGTTTTCCTTAGATCCGAGCCAAGGAGACGGTTCGCTAGATTCGCCATACCCGTGTTTGGTTGCTTGCGAGCTAGAAGGTTGTTCTTTTGGGTTTTGTAGCTAGTCTTTTGTTTTGGCAAGGACGTTGGGAAGCAAGTCACTTAGACTTGTCTTGGGATTTTGTTGTTGTAGTATAACTTAACTACTTGATACTTATAATCTTTTGTATGCCGACTTATATGTCGAGCTTGTTTATATAGGAATGGTTCACTACGCTTTTCCGCTTAACACTTCTTTTTATGATATTGTTGTTCTTTGTTGTCTCCGGCATGTTGTGGCCGTTGAGGTTATATTATGCATGTGTTATAATTGTAGGAGTAGTTGTTGGGTTCCGGCTGTAACGTCGCCGATGACTTGTTTATATTAAGTTATTTTCCGGCCAAGTGTAGCCGAGTTGTTAATTGTATGCGATGTTGCGTCACATGAATTTTATAATCCTACTTGCGCATGCTTGTATCTTGCTTTACTTGGACGGCACGACTTGGGATCTCGCATTGGGGTCCGGGTCGGGTCGTCACACTTGGTATCAGAGCTATAGGTTAGCTGTCGGCCAGGATAGGTTCCATGGCCTAGGTGGGTTGGTTATTTGTGTGTTGATTCTAACGTCGAGTGAATTCTTGTAGGGGTTCGATGGAGAATCCTAGGGATGGCAGGGCGTGGTAGAGGTAGACCCTGAGAGGTCCTGGCCGAGCCTCGAGGCGAGGTACCACCGCCACAGAATCCGGTGGGTCTAGATATGGCAGAGTTACACCGTAGATTGATGGCTTTTCTGGCGGGGGAAGGCCAGGGAGGTCAAGTTGAGGGAGCACCACCACCACCACCTCGACAGGAGGAAGTTGTACCACCACCGAGACCGAGGAATGACACCACTCTTTTAGAGAAATTCCTTAAGTTGAAACCTAGTACATTTCTTGGGGAGCCGAAACCTAGGGAGGCTGAGTTATGGATGGAAGAGATGATCAAGCTACTATCTATGTTGGGGTGTACCGATGAAGAGAGAGTCATGTTGGCGACATTCAAGTTTAAGGGAGCCGCCGAGCATTGGTGGAATGTGTTGAAGGAAAGTTGGGAAATGCAACAAGTTCCTATCACTTGGGCTAATTTTCAAAGGGAATTTAAAAATGAGTATGTGCCAGATGTGGTTCGCAACCAAAGGGAGAAAGAATTCTATAATCTTGAGCAGGGTAGCATGACTGTAGCGGAGTATTCCGCGAAGTTCACCGAGTTGAGCCGTTATTGCACGTATTTGATTCCTACGGAAGCACGGAGGACGCATAAGTTTGTTAAGGGGTTGAGGACAGAATTTAGGAAGCAGATTTTAGCACTTAAGCTCACTGATTATCGAAGTGCAGTTGATCGAGCTTATGAGGTGGAGCAGGATATTGAGGAGCACCGAAGCAAGAATAATTCAAGTAATGTACGACAGTCTACTCAGAACAATAATCAAGGGAATAATTCAGGTAGCAGGAGAGGATACCAAGGCAACCGTGATAGGAGAGGTGGAGGCCAAGGTAAGCCACAGTCTGGGAAGCAGGGCAACAATACTTCTTCTTCTCAGGGGCAACAGGGTCAGCGTAGTGGGAGTATGACTTGCAGTTATTGTCGGAAGCTAGGACACACAGTTGATTGGTGTTGGGCGAAGCTTGGAAAGTGTACTCTTTGTGGAGATGGTACTCATTTTAGGAAGGAGTGCCCGAAAGCTGGGGCAGCTCAACCGGGGAATGTGGCTCAATCTGGAGCCAAGAGAAGTGTAGATGGGAAACCCAAGGTGCAGGGCCGTGTGTTTGCGCTTGATCAGCGCGAGGTTAAGGAGTCTACGGCAGTGATAGGAGGTACTCTTTCTATATTTGATCATAAGGCTCGAGTTCTCATAGATCCAGGGTCTTCACATTCTTATGTTGCTTCGCACTTTGTTGAGAATCTATGTGTGCTTCCACAACCTTTGCCATATTTGCTTGAAGTGTCTACCCCGCTCGGGGAATATATGCTCGCATCTGAAGTGTTTAAATCTTGTGACGTATTGGTGGGTGACCACACTTTGCATGCGGACTTGGTAGTTCTACCTATACGTGATTTTGATGTGATTCTCGGTATGCACTGGTTATGTGCTTATCATGCTTTAGCTGACTGCCACAAAAAGCGGGTTACTTTTTCTATGCCGGGTGTGCCTGAATTTACATTTGTGGGTGAGCATGCATCGATTGTCTTGCATTTCATTTCTGCTCTAAGGGCTAGAAAGTTATTGTCACAAGGGTGTACGGGCTATCTTGCATGCGTTGTTGATAAGAAGAAGTCTTCACCGAAATTAGAAGAGGTTCCGGTAGTATGTGAGTTTCCCGATGTATTTTCTACCGACCATGCTATGCCACCCGATAGAGAGATAGAATTTTGTATTGAGCTTATTCCGGGGACTTCACCGATTTCTAAGGCACCGTATAGGATGGCACCCGCGGAGCTTAAGGAGTTGAAAATTCAGTTGCAGGAACTCTTGGAGATTGGCATTATTAAACCGAGTGTGTCGCCTTGGGGAGCACCAGTCTTATTTGTGAGGAAGAAAGAGGGAAGTTTGCGGTTATGCATAGATTATCGGGAATTGAATAAGGTGACCATTAAGAATAAATACCCACTACCCCACATTGATGATCTCTTTGACCAATTGCAAGGGTCGATTGTGTATTCTAAGCTTGATTTGAGATGGGGTTACTATCAATTGAAGGTTAGAGAGGAAGACATTCCAAAGACGGCTTTTCGCACTAGATATGGACACTTTGAGTTTGTAGTGATGCCGTTTGGGTTAACAAATGCACCAGCGGTGTTTATGGATTTAATGAACCGTGTCTTTCATAGTTATCTTGATTGTTTCGTGGTGGTCTTTATTGATGATATCCTAGTGTATTCGAAATCTCGGGAGGAGCATGAGAAACACTTGAGGATTGTCTTATCTATTCTTCAGGAGAAACAACTTTATGCGAAGTTTAGTAAATGTGCTTTTTGGCTTGAAGAAGTATCATTTTTGGGGCATATAGTTTCTAGCGCCGGGATAGCCGTTGATCCTTCTAAGGTTGAAGCAGTGATGAATTGGAAGCGACCTAGTTCGCCATTCGAGGTTCGGAGTTTCTTGGGTCTAGCGGGTTATTACCGAGATTTATTGAGGGATTTTCTCGAATTGTGACTCCTATGACTAGATTGACACAAAAGAATACACCATTTGTATGGAGCGAGAAATGTGAGGCTAGTTTCCAAGAGCTTAAGAAGCGGTTGACGTCGGCACCTATTTTAGCCTTGCCTAGTGGAGGAGATAATTTTGTGATTTATTGCGACGCTTCTAAGGAAGGTTTGGGCTGTGTGTTGATGAAAAATGGTAGAGTTATCGCCTATGCATCGAGGAAGTTGTCTACTCATGAGCAGAATTACCCGACACACGATTTGGAGTTGGCTGCGATTATTTTTGCGTTGCATAAATGGAAGCACTACTTGTTTGGGGCTAAGTTTGAGGTTTTCACCGACCACAAAAGCTTGAAGTATTTGTTTTCTCAAAAGGAGTTGAACATGAGGCAAAGAAGATGGATGGAGAAACTAAAGGACCATGATTGTACTATTTTGTATCATCCGGGGAAGGCAAATGTTTTAGCGGATGCCTTGAGTAGGAAAGTTCACATGTCTTGTATGATGGTTAGAGAATGGAAGATGTTGGAAGATTTACGTGATTGGGGTCCTAGTGTTTATGAAAGAGGCGTGATTTTTGCAAATGTTCGTGCTACGCCAGTTTTATTTGGGAAAATTAAAGAAGCGCAAGGGAATGATCCGGAGTTGAAGAAAGTTATTGATGGGTTGGCTGAGAATGTATCACTTGATTTTGCGATTAATAGCGAGGGTACTTTGACATTTCGAGGTAGAATTTGTGTTCCTGCTAATAACGAATTGAAAAGGCAAGTTCTTGATGAGGCTCATAAAACGAGGTATACTATTCACCCAGGGAGCACGAAGATGTATTTGGATTTGAAACGACAATTTTGGTGGAAAGGCATGAAGAGGGAAATTGCGGAGTATGTATCGAGATGCTTGACTTGCCAACATGTTAAGGCTGAACATCAAAGGCCTGCGGGATTTCTACAACCACTTGAGATTCCTGAATGGAAATGGGAGTTTATTACTATGGATTTTGTGACAGGATTACCGCGCACGCGGAGAGGATTTAATGCAGTTTGGGTTATAGTTGACCGATTGACTAAGTCTGCACACTTTATCCCGATTGCGATCACTTATTCGTTGACTCAGTTGGCAGCCTTATACATTCAGGAGATCATGAGACTTCATGGCGTACCTGTGAGCATTGTGTCCGATAGAGATCCGAGGTTTACATCTAGATTTTGGAGGTCCTTGCAGGAGGCTTTGGGAACAGATTTTCGTCCTCCTTCGATTCTAGCCAAGCTCCATCTCCGATCTCCCTCATTCTCTCCCCTGCAAAAGTCGTGCTTAAAGTAAAAATCAAAGGCTATAGAGTATACTTACTAAAAACCCTTGAAAAAACATGTAATTGACAGAAAACCCATAAACCTTATTGATGAGTTCATCAAAGAGAGAGAGACGGGCTTGAATGAAAAGAAATAGTTATGGGTTTTATTGAAATACTCTTCAATTTTGTGGGATAAAATTGGGCATACGATCGATATGCATATGGTTTAAAACAAAGTATCAAAATTGAGAAGATGTTGAAGAAGCTATGACTCTAGATGATTTTGACCTCATAGAAGCTGTCATGGCGGTCAGGTTGGTTTATTTAAAGAATTAGGAGAGATAAAGTAAAGGTAAAGTCATGTAAGAGGATGAAGGGGGATGAGAAATTGATTGATTTCGATGGTGGATGGGTTTCACCAGAGAAGGTGGGTACGTAGATCCAATTTCATACATGAAATTGAAGATGTAGACGTGTAACTATAGGTAAGAGTTTTTTTTTTCATATCTTTCGTTTACTTTGTTTTCATTATCAAGATAAGAAAATTGACAATGAAATGGAAAAATGCATATCTATCATCTGGATTAAGAGAGAAATTTAAGAGAAAATTTGGAGGGAGTGGACAAAACCAAGATCGTGTTACGGGTTAATTTTTGTTGTGGAAAGTGAAGATCAGAAAAAATGGTTGGTCTTTTCTCTAGATTTTCTTTCAGGAAAAAATGGAATTGTGGCCCCACTCCATTTTAACATTTGAACTTTAAGCACCCCAAAGTTTACATGGAATTCATAATATTTCCCTCGAGTTAACATCGTGGAAGACCACGTGTTATTTAACATAACTTTTCTAACCGTTGTCGCAGCTAGGGTGGAAAATATGAAAAAATATAACGTCGGATATCATTATGGGACACACCATAGGTTGGGGTGCACTATGTGATTTGGTGGATACTTTGGGGGGAGGGATTGTAATTTGGTATAATTATAAGGAAAATACTATCCTTACAAGATTTAGTAGTTGTAAGGAAAGTTATAAAATTAGTTGTAAGGCTAGCAATGTTGTAATTATAATTTGTATCATATTTAAATTTAAAGTTAAAAAAGTACATTATTCTCAAAAAAATGAAATTTAGAAGTTATTTAATTTATTTGTTTATCCTTCATTTTCTTCCATCAACCTCATCTCTCATAGACCCACCACTACCACCTCAAATAACATCATTAACCCAAAAATTAATTATTTTTATTTTTATTTTATTTATTTGTCTAATTTCTTACTCCTTCCTTCAAATTAGTACATATGAAAAACTCATCATTTATAGACCCACCACCACCAGAAACTTAAATTTCACTATTTAGAAACCTAAATTCAATTTTTTGAATTTTTAAATTTGATGATTGAAACTCAAACCCATATGAAGATTTAAAAAATTGATGATTTTGAAATTTAATAATATCGTATTCCACACCCAAATCTCCACTGCCATGGTTACAATCGCCCCCTCCACTACCTCTAACCACCACCAGCAGCATCCCTGCAACTACCACCACCGGTATCACCAACACCAAGAAATACGTTCACCTTGCCTTGCTAAAATGGAAAAATAAAATATATTTAGCTTCCATTAAATCGAACAGCTTTTCAATGAAGTTCTCCATTTTTTATAATCTTCTTGACATTATATCACCTTGCTTTAACACATTTTCTTAGATTATTCACAAGTAATTATTAAACATGTTACATAAGTGCCTAATATCTTAATACTCACAAACAAATATATTATTATAGTTACATTTTTACATATACCTCTAATAATGTCTTTCCCAACCTATGATGTCTCACTTTAATACATAATTTTTATATTTGTCCGACTTTGTCCTCTCCCGTTCATGGGTGTTAAAAACAGTAATGGAAAATCATACATGTTAGGATTATTTTGGTCATATTTTACTTGTGACGCAAAGTGAGATTTGATTATATTTTCATAATTTAGTTTGTCATTTGATATTTAAAATCTATTTTAATTAAAATAATAATTATTATTTCAATAGTTATACTTTATCTCATTTTAAATTCAAAGGCGAAAAAAATGCATTACTCCAAAAAAAATGAAAATTTAAATTCTATTCAATTTATTATTTCATCATTCACTTTCTTCTGTCAACCTCATTATTCATAGACTCACTACCACTGCCACCTCAAATTTCACCGTTAGCACAAAAGTTAATTATTTTATTTTATTTTATTTCAGTTTCTAATTCCTTACTCCTACCTTCAAAGTAACTCATTTGCAAAATTCATCATTTATGGACACACCACCACCACAACCTTAAATTTCACTTTTTAAAAACTCAAATTTAAATTTTTAATTTTTCAAATTTTCAAATTGAAACTGAAACCCATATGAATCTTTGAAAATTTGATGATTTGAAAATCTCACAATGTTGTATTTCATCTAAACTACCACTGTCATCACCGCCCCTAACACTAGTATCCTTGCAGTAGTCAACACCGTTATCACCATCACCAAGAAACACACTCACCTCACCTTGCTCAAATGGAGACATAAAATCTCTTTAACTTTCGTTTAGTCGAACTTCTTTCTTTAAACATCTCTCATTTCTTAGTTCCAATATACTTTTTGTGCAAATTACTAAGTAAGGAGAAAATCTAATTTTAGGATGAGACTATTTAAAAGGATGTCGGTTGGTGACAACCTATTTCAATAAAAGGAGAGTTGCGGTATAAGAAAGAAAGTCGATAGTCAGAGGAGGGAATATAAAGATTCTCACATGTAACTACCTCGAGTCCGATGAAGAGGAGCAAACAAATTAAGACTAAAAGAGGTTAGAGGTTTGGAACCTAGTTATGAAAATGAGTAAAATATTTTGAATCAAGTTATTTGCGATTACTAACATTGGTTTTGTTTGTAATATCTATAAGTTAGGGACCATTGATAGTTTTAAAAGTTGTTGTAGTAGTTTGAAAATTTAAAGAAATAAATATTAGATTTTAGCATTCTTTTCTAATAAAACGCATAGATTCATCAATTGATTCTTCATTCTCTTCAACTTCTTGACATTATGACACATTTTCTTAACCCGTTTCTCTTAGCTTATTAATAGGTAATAACTAAACACACTACAGATTTTCTTAATAGTTTGATACTCACTAACAAATCTATCATTATAGTAACAATTTTCTATATACATTTAATAATGTCTTTCCCGAACATATATATTTAAGAAATAAAAAAATAAAACTATATTATCTTTTAGTTTCAAATATTTCTTTAGTTTTGAATAAAGTTTTAGTCTCTTGAATAAATGTATTTTTGTCATTTTAGAATATATTGTACGATATTTATAACGATAATGGTAGGAGGGGGAAAATGATAACAAAATCAAAATACAAGACGAAATGAATAGAATTCAATAATGTAGGACCTAACTTTAAAATAGGTACAAGTTAAGGGATCAAATTATTATTTAATTATTCATGGAATTAATTAGCCCATGACAAATTTACTTGTTCAACCTTAATTAATAGTGAGTGATTTATTATAGTTAGGGCTATTTTTGTCCAAACATTACTTTTTGTCATAGTAAATTTACTTGTTTTGTCCTTAATTAAATGGTGGGTAGTTTATTTGGTGAAGGGTTATTTTTGTCAATCAATTAAATTGTAAGAAACAAGCTTGACTTTTATAGTAAGAGAGATAAATTTACTTGTTTTGTCCTTAATTAAATGGTGGGTAGTTTATTTGGTGAAGGGTTATTTTTGTCAATCAATTAAATTGTAAGAAACAAGCTTGACTTTTATAGTAAGAGAGATGAGTATATGTATGTGTATGAGTATGAGTAAAAGTATGAGTATATGATTGGCTTCCGGGGGTCAAAGACTGGATCTTCAGATGGCTCAGTGCGGGGTGCAAAGCGAGGAGGCTTTCTTCTTCTTCTTCGGCAGAGGAGGCTTCGGGAAGGCAACATGTGTATTGATCGTATTTTAAGTCTGTTGATCGTGTTGAGAATGAGAGCCCGAATCCTCTATTTATAGGAGTAAATGGTCAATTAAACGACAACGTATGCTCACAAATATTACATGGCGTGCCAGGTGGAAGGCTGCGAATGAAACATCGCATGAGAGCACGAGGCGATTGAGGAAACGACAGCATTTAAGCTGAAGAGGAGACAAAGGAAGCATGGAGCAGCTCCCAGGGGCATGGAGCGGCACCAAGGCATGGGGAGCGGATCCATGGGGCATTTTTACAGTCAAATGTATATTTTTAGTTTAAGCCCTGATAAGTTTTATAAGTATTATTTAACTCCTGTTAAATCCAGTTAATTGAAATACTAAAGGAAAGTCATATTTATAAGTCCAATAAATTTATAAAATATATATTTTAATTATTATAATACATTGTATCGTAGGGTATGAATTTGGGGTGTGTATACAGTCCCTCAACGACGGAGTTTGCTAGGGAACGCGAATTCATAAGCAGATGAACGTCGTTAATAAGATATAGACTCCCGATTTTGGGACATGCATCACAAGAAAAATATTGTTTTTATGTATGATATGAGTTTTAAAATATGTGTAATACAAGTTGGGGCATGGTGGAATTTCTCCTCCTCTCCTCCTCCTCATTTTTTAATTTTTTTAATTTTATGAATTGAAAGACATTATCGACTGAAAATAAAAGATATCATGGACATAAATTTAAATATGAAAATTAAAGATATTATCAACTGAAATATAAATATGAAATTTAAAAACATTATCGACAGGAAATTAAATATATGAAATTTAAAGGCGTTATCGACGAAAAATTAAAAATGAAAATTAAAGACGTTATCGACAAACGTACGGCCAAACATGTGTGGAGAAGCATGTATGTATATGGAAAAAATATGTAGATAAAAAGTATGCATGTCAAAGCACGTAGGCATTTGATATGGACTCATGCAAGAATTTGTTATGAAAATATGTTATCATATTGTAATGCAAATAATTGCGTTGTGATGGTTGTGCCTACCGTAATAAGCTACTTACGTATCCCTTTCGGGAATCAGACCAAACGTAATTCAACTCTAAGCCGTATCATGTTGCATCACCCAGAACGTATTCTTCGATAATGGTATGTCTATATTCCTAGGGATGGACCTATTGAACATGATGTTGGAAACTTTCAAACATTTGATATGGGAAACTGCAAACATTTGATATGGAGGTATGCAAACATTTTGACATGGAAGCATGAAGTTGTATATGGAAAGATATGTATATGAAAATCATGTATGTATGTATCACGTATGAAAAATTATGTATGTGTTGTTTCTCACTGTATCTTGATTTGCATTTTCTCATTCATTACTATAGGTTCTATACTTAGTGGCTAAATGGGCTGCGTACCAGTTAGCGTGGCAACTCTGTATATAACTTTTCCTTTAGAATAGTTTTTAGACTTCACAGGTTTTGGCAAGTCCTCACCAGAAGACTTCGACAAAGGCTTCACCAGTATCCTTCACCAGCAGACCTTGTTTGCCTTCGAACAACAAAATGACGTGTTACAGGATGTTCAGCTGATCGATGTCTTATTTTAAATTTTTCCTTGCAAGTGGACAAGACTATTATAGAATAGTATTGAAAGCAAGGGTCGAACCCACATACACAAGAGATCACGAACAGTGCAATTTATTGATAGCAAATTATTAATCTAAGGGGGGGGGGTTTATAATTATTTTATTCTAAACTACTATTAATATTTATGTGTTTAACTAATTAGCAGTAATTACAGTTATGAAGATCTTATGGTAGGTGGCAATCTAGGATTCGGGTTTCACTTGTATCTCCTCTATGTTCAATTCATAATAATTATCATTCAATTTCTTGGGTTCGTTCACAAAAGATAGATATAGTCTGTTGAACTATTGGTTCAGCCTCCATCCCCGCAACATTCATTCATTCTATATCCTAAGGACAAGAACATATGGTCTATCTGTCACCTAGATCATGTATGAACCTGGTCCTAACTTATCACTCTCGTGCATCAATAGGTCCAATTTATTGTGATGGTGAGCCAGTGTACGACATATGAACATTGGTCATGCAGTTATCCGCACCTCTAGGCCTTTATTATTTGCGATTACATTCATTTGTTCAAAGCGAAATAATAGAGGGATTGATAAACACCACAATCAACAAGAATTGAATGAACATAAATATGAATTAAAACATAAATTCGATACAAGTTACCTCCCACCTCCTAGATTATGGATGATTTAGTTCATCATAGACAATGAACAGCACATGGAGACGAACGGAGACATAATCTGATCTTCAATACTTGTAATTACACAATCTAACTATGCTATACAACCTAAAATCTATCCTAAAACTATACAAAACTGTTTCCAGCCATTTTTATATATCCTAGGCTTTGGCAGCCGATCTCTATTTATACCATAGAGTTGTATTCCAATCGAATCTCCAGTGAAAATATGACATTATCGCATTCTGACCACCTTGCGGTCGCAAGGTGTTGGGTACGTCCAAGTCTCCCCGGCCTTTGATTTCTTCTTGCTACTGTCCACCTTGTCGGGGCAAGGTCTGAAACACCTTTCGACCGCAAGGTCTCCAGTTTGACATATCTTCTTTTCTTCTTCATTTTTCATCTTGGGCCCTTCTTGGAATTTGCATATAAAACCTATTCTTTGCATATTTTCACTAAAAACCCTGAAACTTACAAAACTCACTGAAAATACATATCAGTAGCCAAAAGCCTCGTGAAATAGCATAATTTAAGTCATAGAAGCATATGAAATCGACGTATAAAATACATCGATCAAATACCCCCAAACTTAAACTTTGCTCGTCCATGAGTAAACAATACATATAAATACAAAAGCATATAAATGACAAAATATGAAAATCTTTTTGGAGGGTGACACTATTTACACTCTGTAAACCCACAAACTCAAGGAGACTCTTTCGAGTGACTCGACTATGCATATAAATACAAAATCAGATAAATACAAAAGCAAATAAAAATTAAACTAAAAATAAAAATAAAATCTTTTTGGCTTCAACCTCAAGTTATAAAAGCATGGAATGAAAAGCAGTCTTAGTTCGATGCTCAACACATTTGCAAGCTTAATCACATACAACCAACTGATCTTTTCTTAAAATTGCTACTACTTTTAATTTCTCCGTGTGTGTTTGATCACCAGTATTAGAGAATATCTCAACTAAAATAGTTTTATTAAGCTAAACACCACATTCATATGAAAATCAAAGTTTAATTAAAAATCATGCATCGTGAATTATGAGATCTACCATCCAAACCCGATCTATTATAGAAAGAGAGGTCACAAGGATTTCAAAGACTTATACATCCATCCCATGCACTTCTATGTATGACATACAATGCTCTCCTATCCCAATTACTTGTAATAGCTAAGATTATGCTAACACAGTGAGCTTAAAAGCGAATAATAATGAACATGAAGTGTTTGATCAATTCTATATGACTCACTTAGCAAAGAAAACAAGCACAAGCATTGGCAAGAAGATCATTAGGTCTTTATTTAGCTTGTAATGTAAGTCCAAGGTGATGGGGGATTTGATGGAAAGGGAATGGAATTCAAAGTGAGAGAGTAAGACTACCCTTTATCCTTCATACTTCCAAGCAAAAGGAAGTTTTTCCTATTTAGGCTAGGACCTGTAAAGACCACAAGTGGGGGGTGTTTTCTGTTACTTTTCACTTTTCTTCTTTCCCCCCCAAACTTGTTTTGGGCAACATATACTTCTAAAAATATCTCATCATTTTTCTCAGCAGTATTTTTTTAACATAATTTCTTTTGAAAGCTATGCTTCCATTTGAATCTTTTTTTTGCACTCTTCTTCTTCCGTTTCATTTTTCGTTGATACATATTTTGTTTTTCTTTTTCGATTTTTTTTTCGACGACGGAAAGAAGAAGTCTTCAGAAAAATAGCCTAACTGTAAAGAGATGGTCCTCTAAAATCAATTTCCCACCCACATCCTACTCTCTCAAGGGTAGGCTAAAAGTGTATAGGCTTTTAGGGTTAAGTTAATGTGGGTAATAGAAACGATGTCAAATGGGGGTTTAATAGTGTGCTTAGCACACTCCATTCTTTTCTCTAGGTAAAACTTATGGCAAAAAGGAAATGAGCATGATATTTCTAGGCTCCCTAGGTAGTCTTTGACATGTTAAGACTACCGCTATGAAAGAATCCAAGAACTTGAACGAAATGACTCTTTGCAGTCTTTTTACAAGTTTGAAGGTTTATGAGCTCGATGTCAGTCAAGCTCTAGAGCAGGACAAGCTGTTCAAAACTCTGTCCTTGCCAGTCATGGTACAAGAAACCGTTCCAGTTGATGACAAACCCTCCACTTCCTCCAGTGAAAATGACTTTCTTTCTGATGATCAGTTTTCTATGTTTGTAAAAGATTTTAAGAAATTTGCAAAATCTGGAAGGAAGGTCACACACTAGGCAGCCTTTTAGAAAGACTGCTGAAGACTCATCTAACAATGAGCTCGTGTGTTATAACTGTAGGAAACCTGGTCATTTTTCTTCCAAATGTCCAAAGCAAAAATTTGAAGCATACCGAAAACCTCCTTATAAGAAATTTCAAAAATAAAGAGGTATGTTGGCTGAGGACAATGAAGAAAAACAGGTTGCTACATATGGTTTGAGACTAATTCAGAAGAGGACGGGGACGATTGTAAGCAAGCCAATATATGCTTAATAGTTCAAGAATCAAGTCCCACCTATGACTCTGAACATGAAGTCGAAATCTCACCTTATCCTTGTGAAGAGGTTGAGAAAGATTGTAAAAACTTAAGTAAGGAAGAACTGCTCAAGGATACTCAAGCTATGCTTGAGGAGTTCAACATCTTCAGGGTAGCCTATGTAAATCTTGCGAAGAACTATGAAAAGCTTGCTGCTGAGAAATATGTGTTGGCAACTGAGATTCATACTCTCAATAGCTGTCATCAATAGGAGAGTATCAAGCTAAAAGGAGAAAACAAATTCCTATGTGACAAAGTTGAGTGATTGGCTGTGCACATCAAAGGACTAAACCAAGAGAAGGAGGCTTGCAAAAAACCATTGACTCCTGGAACAGCTCTAAAGAAACCTTTGAAGGAATCTTTTCTAGCCAAAAGCCAAGTGGAGACAAATCAAGCTTAGGCTATAACGATGAGCACAACCTAGCAAGCTCTTTTGTCACAAAGGAAGGGAAATTTTCCAAGACTGCTGTTGATCTTTCCTTCTCCAAACAGACCTTTGGTAATAAGGGTAAACATGGACTTGGTTATACCATTGTTCCATATGTTTACCCCAAGGCTCACAAAGGGAAAGCCAACGTTGCTAGTTCTGATAAGAAGCTTGTTAAAGGAACAGTTAAGAAATCTAAGTCTGCCGATGGCAGCTCTGCTAAGGCAAAGTCTGTTGGCGATAAACAAATGAAATCTCTACTGGTACTTGCCAAGTTTATCTATGAAAAGGCCAAGACTCCATAGCTAGCTGACACTAACCTTAAGGGAGTTCTGGTGGATGCTCCTAAGCCTCTTAGCAACAGATCAACCAAGACTAGGTTAGCTATTAATAGACCCAGGAACACTCACAAGAAACCTCTCAAGCCTACTATCAACAAGCATGTTGAACCTAAGAGTGCTGTTGGAAAGAAAGAAAGTCACAAGCACTCCACATCAAAAGCAGATCACAGTTCTTTATGGAACTTTCATCTTTGCCATTCTTGCAATTGTTTAGGCCATCTGGCCCCAGAATGCCTGCTAAGGTTCACACCAAAATCTGAGAGACCTAGTTCTCATAAGGTTAGGTATGAATGGGTCCCAAAAGGCTTCTAATCCTCAGGACCCGAAAGAAAATAAAGGGGATCTATTCATTTGAGTTTTTCATGTTTTCTCTTCATGGCTATAGTTTCAGAAGATAAGGACATTTGGTACCTCAATAGTGGCTGTTCAAAGCACATGACGGGGAACAGAAGTCTATTTACATAGATAGCTGAAGCTAAACGTCCGATGGTGATATTTGGCGACAATGCAATTGAGAAGACAATTGGGAATGACTCAATCACTAGAGGAAATCTTTCCATCAGCAAAGTTTCTCTAGTGAATGGCTTAAAGCATAATGTTTTGAGCATATCCCAATTCTGTGACAAGGGTCTTATCTGCCAATTCTCCTCAAACCAATATCTCATCAAAGATAGTGAATCTTGCCAACTCTGCTAACTGGCAATAGACAAGGAAATGTCTATGATGTGGACTTAAACTTACTAGGAAGATCCTCCAGCCTTTGCCTTGTTGCCAACAACATTCATGACAACAGTTGGCTTTGGCACAAGCGTCTTAGTCACCTCAACTTCAAGCACCTCTCCAAGCTCTCCAAAGATGGGTTTGTCAAAGGTCTACCTACGGTGTCTACTGACCACGACAGAAGTTGTAAAGCTTGTCAATTAGGAAAACTTTTCAAGTCTTCCTTCAAGAGCAAGCCAGTTATGTCCACTTCCATACCTCTTCAACTTTTGCACATGGATCTCTTTGGACCAATCACTACTGTCAGTATTTCTGGGGACAAGTACACACTTTTAGTAGTTGATAACTACTCTCGATTCACTTGGATTGAAACAATGACATCAAAAGATGAGACTTATGATCTGGTCGCCACCCTAATGGTACCGAATTAAAAAATAACGGTGTTGAAAGATATTGTTATGACCACGGGATCGGCCACAACTTTTCTGCTGCTGGGACTCCTCAACAAAAGGGTGTAGCTAAACGGAAGAACAAAACACTTATTGAAGTAGTAAGAACTATGTTGGCATAAGCTAAACTTCCGAAATACATCTGGGCAAAATCCGTAAACTCTGCCTGCTTCACCCAAAATCGATACCTGGTAAACAAATTTCATAATAAAATTCCATATGAAATATGGAGATGAAAAGCCCCAAATGTAGGATTTTTCAAAATCTTCGGCTGTAAATGTTTTATTCTTTATAATGGAAAAGAATAAAGAGGCAAATTTGATTCAAAATGAGACGAAGGAATTTTTCTGGGCTATTCAAATCATTCAAAAGTATTTCACATATTTAACAAAATTTCTTTGAAAATTTTAGAACTTGTGCATGTTACTTTTGATGAATATGATTTATTAGAGCCACGAGTGGCTCCAAATGTTGGTGATGATGTTGAGACAGGTACAAATCAAGCTTCTACTGCTTCACCACCACAGAATCCTCCAACAGCAGTTTCTCCAAATCCCCTGAACCCAACACTAGCAGACTTCAACTCTATGGGTGCCTCCTCAAACCCTTCTGTTGATCCAAAACCCATCTCTTCTGTTTTACCTTAAACACCTTTGTAGATCACTCATCCTTTTTGTTCACCAGCAAAATGAAGGTCTCAAAGATCATATCTCTTCTGAACCTGATTTTGGTGAATCACTTTCTCTTCCTACTCCAGAATTCTTAAGGGAAGATCTCACGAGAAGTGATCTCCCTCCAGCTATTATTGAGACTAGAGATCACACTATCTCTCAAATCATTGGTGATCTCACCACAAGAGTTCTTACGAGTAAAAGTGTTCGAAATGAGACAATGTTTGCCTTTGCATTCGTATCTGAGATCGAGCAAAAGAAGATTGATGAAGTTATTGAAGACCACTATTGGATTGAAGCTATGCAAGAAGAGTTGAACCAGTTTGAATGTGGCACCCTGATCCTTTGTTAGCTTGATTTGCATGCCATGCTCACATTTCTTTGTTTGCACCTGTATGATTGGTTGTTGAGAGAGTCTAGATATGTGGGAGAGGCCACATTGAGACAAAAACCTTGTTGAGATATGTCCCATGGTAGGTGACTTGCTAAAGTCATAAGTCGTAACTCGACGTTATTCGGAATGCAACTCGGTTGAGAGTTTTCTTGCGTTGTTTGTATTTGTGACCTCAGATAGGTCCTAGGTCTTTATATAATTTTTATGAACTTGTTAGTCTTCAATTTGGAGGTGTTCCTTAAGTCTATTGATGATTTCAAAGCTTTGGAGATAACATTCGTGTCTATCACGTAGTTCGAGGTTGAGACATGTGATCACTTATTCTTTGGAGTTCTCATTCTCCTAGGTGTTATTCAACTTCCTAGAAGTATTCAATCCTCTTCATTAACCTTTAGACTTGCCTTAAGTCTCATATTATTGGTCGTTTGATCGTTAGTTCATTTGTCGTTACGTTTGCCCGTTGTTGCACCTTGTTCCGATTTCGCTCCGAGTTGTTTTGGGAGTTGTTTGAGAGTATTTTGGGGGAGTTCTAGATCTACTTCGAATGAGGTTTGAACCTCATTTAGTTTGGCTAAGTGTTTGGGGTCTTTTAGGGTTGCTTTATAGATCATTTTGAGGCTGCAAGGCTTGCAGCCGCAAGGGGTGAAAGCCTTGCCCCCACAAGGTGTCCAGAAATTTGGCCTGTAGAGCAGCAGAGAGCATGCATCCATATCCTAGGGAGGCTTGCCCCCGCAAGGTCCCCCGATCAGCCCTTTCCCTGTTTTGTGATTTTGAAGGATTTACCCATTCCACCTTTACTAAAACCCCTCTAAACCCTTCCTAACCCTCATAATTAGTCCTAATCATATCCTAACACTTTTGATTAGTTTATTAAGATTGATTAGTTTGTAATCTCTCCTAATCTATCACTAAGTATACCCATGAATTGTCCATCTTACCCTCGTTGTTTATGGAAGTATATAACCCCAAACCCTTCACAAATTCAGCAATTTCTCTCCATTTCTTCTCCTCCAACCATGTTCTAGAGAGAGAGAGAGAGTTCTTGGGGGCTTTGATCCCTAGCTCTTCTTCCTTCGATCCATGAAGATCCGACCGTTGGATTGCATTATAACTTCAAATTCTTGAAGCCATCGACGTGTAGAACAACTTCAGTGATCCGATTTTCGTTTCTCTTGGTTTTTATCCAAGCTAAGTAAGTTTCTACATACTTATTTCTTTTGATTTTGGTTCATTGGACCTAAGGAAAACAATCTACTTGATATGCTATGTATACCTATTTTGGGGATTTTTGGAAGTGTCAACTTGTTAATAACATGAGTAGGATGATTTAAATGATATTATGTATTGTAAGAAATGGGTTATAACTTTGTTGAGTTTTTATGAATTTTAGGGCTTGTGAATCAAGCCAGAATTATTGAGGAATTTGTTATAAATTGAAGTGGGTGTTAATTTTGGGATTGATGAAATGTGTAGAGAATGAAACTTAGTATTAAGACTCAACGGAGTCACTATAAGTTCAATAATGTGTTAATGAACTTGGGTTGAAATCCTACGATGTTTGGGTTTCGTTTGATTAAGCTTGTGAAACATATAGCTTCTAAACCCTAAATGCGATTATAATTAGGTTGAAATTTATGGATATTAAGACTTGGGAATCAAACCCGAATGAGTTTTGAGATTTTATCATAAATTTGAATGGGGTTTTAAATTGTGGATTTATTAAACACATAAAGAATGAAATGTACAATTAAGACTCCACGGAGTCGTTAAGATCAATAATATATTATTGAGTCTTGCGTTGAAATCCTACGATGTTCGGGTTTTGGTTGGTTATGTTTGTGCGCACCTGAGCATCTCAAATTGTGTCCAATTGTGACACCCACATTATAGAAACTTATTGGGGATTCATTTACAGCGTGCCCGTTAGAGCACGAAGCATATATTAGAGACCAACCTATGGTCTTGAGTATCATTAAGAAATGATTATTGAATGAATTCTCTCTTTTAGGGAATTTGGTCGCATGCACATGAAAGCACTAGCGAGGTTGTGACTATGGAGTAGTCTTGTTATTCATGAGAGTGATAATGGGGACGTCAATTATATACGACGATTAGGACTACGATTGAGTCCGGTGTGCTTTAAGTGAAGACTAAATACTAAGTCTTGATTGGTGGTCATTCATAGACTAATATAATAGTCTTTGGTTCGATCTTGAGTAGAGGACTATAGTAGACCTCACATTATGATTTATTGAGCATATAAGCTATTCTTGAATGAGTGATGACTTGAGGATTATGAGTACGTCAATATGTAGTTTCTTGGACTAAACTTGTAAGTTAGTTGAACATGTTAAGTATGTATAATCATGTGCATTGTTTACTGGATTTTGTAGAGCATTACGACCTACTTGATTTCATGAGTCCATTCTTGATAGACTTGGTCTCTTTTGGTTTAGACAATTAAATATCTACCTAAGCATCTTGATTTGAGTCTAGCTAGCGTCTTGGTTGTTGTGTCGGCAATGGGACGATTCATATCCTTTGGGAACAATCGCTATGAGTCGCCGCATTGGGTCCTTTTCTCTTCAATATTTGGCCAATAGTCGGATGTGGTCTCGTGTTAATGCTACCTAGCCTGATATCAATCTCCTATTTCTCATCCTAGGTTGGATGAAGGTAACAAGTACTCATTAAACAAGACTGATGAGTTGTGATCATTTGAGGACTAAACCCATGGTATGATCAGTTGGGGGTTTAACCCGGATTTTGGCAGTAACAGTTCGATTCACGTTTCTTGGTACACATATTTATTTTTGAGCATTTATGTGAAAGACAATATGCTACGTGGTTTATGTGAGATTATATGCTTTGACAACTAGTACATGTTTAAGGTTGGTATACTATTACGATACCATGATTCTTATATGCTTGTGCATTATGCCATGCCATGCCATGCTATGCCATACAGTTGTATTTAGTAACTTACTGGGTCATTATGACTCACTCAGTGTGTTTGTTTTCCTTAGTGTGTGCAGTGATACCATTAGTACGCATGTCGGCCACGGATTAGTGATTTCTAGTTGGTGGTCTTCCGGGAAATAGCTTGGGTAATATTAAAAGGGATGTGGTTGTGGCAGTTCAAGCTTTTTTGATGGGCAGAAGATGCATAGAGGTTTAGCTTCGACTATTTTGGTTCTTCTCCCGAAAGTTAGTGATCCTATGAGCTTGACTTCCGTCCAATTAGTCTTTGCAATTTTTCTGGTAAAATTATGTCAAAAATTCTCGCTAGTCTTCTAGTTTATCTTCTTCCTAGTGTGATTTTGTTGGAATAGTCTGGTTTCGTGAAGGGCTGTAATATTCAAGAAAATGTGGTGATAACTAATGAGATGGTTCACCGGATTAGTAAAAAATGTCATGGAGGCAATGTGGTGTTTAAATTGATAGGTCAAAAGGCTATGCTAGATTGGAATGGGATTTTTTATTCTAGGATCTGCACGCTTTTGGTTTTGACGACATTAGTTGTTCGCTCATCTCTCGTTTGATTAGTAAAAATTGGAATTCAGTTCGTATTCAGGGTGAGAATCATGGTTTCTTCCACTCTACGAGAGGAGTTAGACAAGGTGATCCATTATCTCCATTGTTGTTTATTCTATCTCAAGAGATCCTATCCTTAAATATTAATCAGGCTATCCGATCAGGTAGTATTACAGTTTTTAATCATGGCCGGGGCAATGTGACTATTTCTCATCTGCTTTATGCAGATGATATGTTACTTTTTTGTAACAGTGGTGTGGGTGCCCCGGATGGCGGCCTGCGCCCCGCGCTCCTTTGGTTAGGGGAATGCTGCGTGCGGATGCGGACACCACGCTTTCCATTCCACCCTCCCTTGTCTAGGGGAGGATGAAATTAAAAATGCGGAAAGGCTGCTGTCAAAAAGCGCGTTGAATACGCCTCGGTCACTTCAGTGATTTTTGGTCTGTTATGGGAGCTATGGGTTTTCTGTATCAAGTTATCCCTTTTTTAGGGGATACCAGGATTCAGGAATACATCACCCATTCATTCACATCTTCCTTTGTATAGGGATATGCAAGAAAGGATGTTGCGGGCCCCATACATCACCCTTTCATTCTCATTCTCCCTTTTCTAGGGGAAAACGGGAAATAATAAGAAAGGATGTTGCGAGGCCCCACTGCGATCCAAAATGTTTTGATACAGTCGCCATATTTATTTTAAGAAAGAAATAAAAAAACCAAAAATAAAACCAGAGATTGCAAAAACGGGTTCAGAGGCTAAGTTACGAGTTGGGAAGGTGCTAGGCACCCAACTCGCCCTTTCGGTCTCAAAAACAGTTTTTGGCTAAAATTTGCTTTTTGTTATATTTATTTAGCAAATAAATAAAACATTAGAAGACATAAAAGAAAACAAATACATCCATGTCTACATTATTTACGGACTTGCAGCCGTTTCCTTACAATAATTACAAATATACTTAAAAATATTTGGCCATAATAATGACTCTTTTTAGTGCTATTTTCTAAATAAATCCGGACAGCACAACAGCTTATATTTTTACATTAGGCCGGATGAAAATAGCTTTTTTTATAAATTAACGCCTTAAAGTATCACCTTTTAGAGTGTGGTGTGCTCGCTCTGTCCTTCTCGAGAGAGAGAGAGAGAGAGAGAGAGAGTCTTTTTTTGCTTTGCTGCTACTGCTGCGGTTTGGGCAAAGTGACTGCTTCTGAAGGTTGCTTCTGGGCACCGTAAAACGGGCGAACAACTGCTTCGCTTCCTTTTTCTTGCCGCTTTCGCTTTGGCGGAATCGGCGAACAAGCGCTTGTTTCGGCGATTTGGCCTTTACTCGGGCGAGCAAGCGCTCTTTCCGAGATTTTTGGACCGGGGAAATAGGGTGGATACCTAGCTGGAAAGCTAAGGATCACTATGATCGGTTGGATTTGCGTTTGGAGGAGTTTTGGCAGGGCTTCGAGGCTTTATAGGAGGGGGAACTCACTATCGCTCACGATCGCTCACTATTCTAACATCGTAACAACAAGGCTGAAAGCTTTGGGAGTATTTTCGGTTTCTCCAGTGTGCTGAAAGTGAACCCCGGGGCCTCTATTTATAGGCTGAGAGAGGGACATCGAGGGAATTACTTTTCCTCTCTTCGTGCTTCTTTTGCTTGTACCGCGTGCTCGATAAATTGCACAATGCGTTAACTGTAACACTCCTGTAGCACTTTGGGAGCCACTGTAGCTAATCTGGGCGCCGGATCATGGCTGTTTGGGCGCCGTGCCAGACCTTCCTTATGGCATCGCCAGTGCACTATTCCAGCCTCCTTTTTTTTTTTACATATTTAGCCCCTACATTTTACTGTTTTGCGTATCCTGCTTTGTCTTTTGCATTTTTAAAACCCTGTAACTTGAAATTTGTTAAGTTTTAACAGGTCTTGATATCGCATGCCAAAGTTACATACTAGGGGTACGAAATTAAGGTGTCTACAGAGCCCCTCAATGATGGAGTCTATGGGTAACCCGAAGCTTACTGAGTAGACGAATGTCGTTGATAAGAAATATACTCTCCAATTTCGTGCAATTATAACCGGGAGATGCAATAGGTAGCAGTTATAATGTAATAGTTTATAATGCTAACCAAAACTCACATATCCTAGACATATTTAGTCGGTTATAGCAGTTTATCGTAGTTTTTAAGCAGATATGCAAATTGAATGCTCTAATGGTCGGACCTACTAAAGTAGGCTACCTACGTATCCCTTAATAAAGGAAATCAGACCAAACGTAGTTCGGGCTGAGCTGAAACAAACATGCTGCGACGGTCGTGCCTACCGAAATAGGCTGCCTACGTATCCTTATCCAAGGAATCAGACTGAACGTAGTTTGTACAAAATGCCGACAAACAAGCGCTACAATGGTCGTGCCTACCGAAATAGGCTGCCTACGTATCCTTATCAAAGGAATCAGACCAAACATAGTTCGCACAAAATGCCGACAAACAAGTGCTGCATTGGTCGTGCCTACCGAAATATGCTGCCTACGTATCCTTATCAAAGGAATCAGACCAAACGTAGTTCGCACAAAAATGCAAAAAAACAATGCTGGGCGGAATGCATCGTCTCCTCAGGAACTCAATCTTCGTTGGAGAACGATAGCCTTTCCCTCTGACCCGAGGTTGCAGCGCCTTTAGGGAAAGTTTCCAAACCATAAATCATACTACATGTCGTATTCCCAAAGGGTCGAAACCCTTCGCTGAACACAACGGCGGAATGCATCGTCTCCTCAGGAACTCAGCCTTCGTCAGAGAACGATAGCCTTTCCCTCTGACCCGGGGTTGCAGCCCCTTCAAGAAAAGATCCGACAACCAGGTGGAACACATAATGGGGTGATCATTTTTCTTGGGGTTACACCCCGTGAAGAGATGACCCTATGCTACTCCTATAAAGCAGGAAAACATCGCATCCTCAGAAACTCAGTCCTTCGGCAAATGCATTGGCAGAACACATCATGCATGAAAAAGGTAAAATACTTTACCTTTTCTTACATTTGCTTTGCTTTTGCGACTTCTGTCGTATTTGCTGCTTTTGCTGCATTTGCTGCACTTGCGGACTCGTGCTGGGGATTTTCTTTCTTTGCTGCATTTCCGGCTTTTGCTGGAAATATTCCCCCTTTTTCTGTTGCATTTCCGGCTTTAGCTAGAAATTTTCTCTCTTCTTTGCTGCAGTCGTCGGCTTTAGCCGGAAAATTTTTCTTCTTTTTTGTTGCTATTTCCGGCCTTGGCTGGAAAATTTCTTCTTTTTGCTGCTATTTTCAGCTTTGGCTGGAAATTTCTTCTTTTGCTACTGCATTTCCGGCTTTAGCTGGAAATTTCTTCTTTTTGCTGCTATTTCCGTCTTTAGTTAGAAATTTCTCTTTTGCTGCTGCATTTCCGGCCTTGGCTAGAAAATTTTGTTTTTTTCACTGCTTCTTGCATTCCCAGCTTTAGCTGGAAAACTTCTTCTTTTTGATGCTATTTCCGGTTTTGGCTGGAAATTTCTTTTTTTTGCTGCTGTATTTCGGGATTTAGCTGAAAAATTCTTCTTTTGCTGCAATTTCCGGCTTTAGCAGGAAATTTCTTCTCTTTTTTTTTTGCTTTTTTTTCTTTTATGCTTGCATTTTTTTTCCTTTTGCATGCTTGCACTCTTTTTTTAAAATTTTGCATGCTTGCACTTTTTATTTTGCATGCTTATACATTTTTTTACTTTTTTTCTCTCTCTTTTTTTTTGCTTTTTTTTTTTTTTTTGCTTTTTTCTCTTTTTTTTGCTTCTTTCTTTTTTTTGTTTTTGCTTTGCTTTTTCACTTTTTTGCTTTTCTTTTTTTTCTTCTTTTTTTATGTGTGCTTTATTGCATACTTTATATTTTTTCTGCAGAATCTTACCTTTGCCGCCGATTTTTCTTGCTTTTCTGCTTATTTGACAGCTGATCTGCTGGGGATATGGACTTCACTTTGCTTTTGAATGGATGACCACTAATTTTGGATAACAAAGTTAACTTTGTTAACTTTCCGTTAAGCTTCAGGGTCATTTTGTAGCTTTGGAATTTGAGGACTTAAGAGCAGAACCTTCAAACTTTGGAGGGGGAAAAAGGAAAAAAAATCCTTTTTCCACTCATAAGTGGACGGGAAGCAGGGAGCAAAAGCTTCTGCTTCTTCTTTCTTCTTCATTTTCTTTCTCCTGCGACATTTCCTCCTCCATTGTTGCTGCTTTCTTCATTTCTTCTCCATTTTCTCAATTTTCTTTCGCCAATTTGCGTGTTTTTCTTAGCAGATGACTTTTTCTTCACGATTGCGGAAGGGGAAGGCTCCGATGCATACGAAATCAGGTGAGAGGAGGAAGGAACTCCCTCCTGTGACCCGGAATTACGTCAAACACCGCTACTCCAAAGATGATTGGAGTAATCTTCACTGCGATTGGAACACTCACGTACCCAATCTTCCAAATTTGGCTGTAAGTTTTTCCTTTTCTAAACTCATTTGGATGATTTCTCAGATCTACTAGATTTTTGCGCTGATTTGATTTGTTGGAGCATTTCTGACCCTGCTTATAATGCTTATGCATGTGATATATATGCTAAAATGATGCAACTTGATGATTATGCATTAAATTTATGCGATTTATTTTTGTGATGCATAATTTAACTAGTGGGCACTATTTGACCATGCAATGTATGCTTTTTATTTTTAATGCAATTTGGGCTATATGATACATGCTTTAGGCTGAAAAAATATTTTAATATGATGCATGCCTATGAAATAGACTTTTTTGGAATATGATACATTTTTTTTCGGGCATATTTTTCGATATATTTTCGGATGCATGCAAAATATAACAAAAATATTTTATGCGATAGAATTCATTTTTATGAAATACTTATGCTGCAGAGACATAATAAATGTCATGGAAATATTTTTTTTTCATGATTTGCGACATTTTATTTTTATTTTTGTTAAAATGCAGCTATTCAGACAATAAATGCAAATGATAAATGGCTAATGCATGCATATATAATTTTATTGATGCAAATGGGAAAATAGAGCACTTTTGGGATGCTTGCTAATATTATGCATGAGCATTTTTTTTAATGCACAAGAAGAGTAAAAATGCATTACATTTTCTATTTATATCTTTTATTTATTTATTTTTTGATGCCGAAAATACCAAAATATTTTTGAATGCAAAAAGAGGTATTTTTTTTATATGGGATGCTAAAAGATGCAAATCAAAATTTTGAATGCTAGAATGCAATAATAAAAATTATCTTTTTCTTTTTCTTTCGAAATGCCCAAAATATTTTTTCTTTTTTTAAAATGCAAAAGATGCATTTTCTTTTCCTCCCCCCCCCCCTTTTTTTGATTTCAAAATTTTGAATGCAATATAATCTCTTTTTTTTTCTTTTCTGAATGCAAAAGTGCAATATAGAGATTATTATGCAAACATTTTATTTATCATATGCAACATGCTTATATTTAATAATGCGTGTAGGAAAAAATAAAAGGATAGTAAACTTACCCCCCCCCCATTTTTTGATATGCCGTTTTTCTTTTTGCAGATGCGTACGCCCTTGAAACGGATTCGGGCCACCTGCGCCAATGTTTCTGATATTTATAGTTTGCTGCCCGAGGTGGCATAGGTTTTGGTAGAGGGCTCCGGCTTCAACACTTTTCTGCGAGCTTTCGGTTCCTTCCGCAGCTACCTCCCCATCTTTGAGGTGCTGAGGAACTAGTAGTGGGACACTACCCACACTTTTCATTTTAGTTGGGGGGAGGCAACCATGACCCCTTGCGACTTTTTCGCTATTACTGGCCTCCCTACCAGCATTGGTAAGAGTCTGGCGCCTGACTACACTCTCTGCCAACATCATGACATGGTGGAAGACCTCATGGGCTTCGAGCCCGAGTATAAATCGGTAGATGAGGTCCTTATTGGCAGCATGCGGAAATGACTTCTAGATAATGTCGGGCGGGTTCCAAAGAATGATCCCGTGGCCATAGCTCGTGTTGCTAGAGCATTTCTATTCTTTTTTCTTGGCACATCGCTTTTTGCCAATTCCTCCACCACTCTGAGGGTCTCCGTTTTGGCATGCTTGGCGGATTTTGACCATATTGCTGATTACGACTGGGGGCAGGCAAGCCTGGCCGAGCTTTATGCCTCGATGGATAGGGCTAGCCGCAACGACTCACCGACCCTTAATGGATTGGCTCCGGCGTGGGAGGTATTTTTTCTTTCACTGCCTTTATCTTTTTCCCTTTTTTTGCAGCATATTATTATTATTTTTTGCTGATGATTTTTTCTCTTATTTTTTTTTATATGTAGGTTTGGGCTTTTTCATTCTTTAATTTCACATCGGGCTGGGTGAAGCAACGCTTTCACGAGCCACCATACTTGGCCGAGTTCGTGGATGAAAATAGAGTCCGGCTGGACCGAGACGGCAACTGCTCGAACATAGATTGGGTGCGGGAGCGTATTGCCAGTTCAAGCGCGGGCACTGCGCACTTTCTTCCCTAGAGGGGCCTGATAGGTCATTATGTTGTGACCTTGGAGATGTGCCACTGTCAGATACTGATGGTATCCATTATGGTTGATTCGTTGTATATGGGCGAGCGGGTCAATCGCCAGCATTCTCCATTCTTGAGTCCCCCAGTTGTGCCTCCCATGTGGGTAATTGCACCAGATTTTCTGCCAAACAGGTATCAATATTTGGCGAAGTTTCCTATGCCTCTGAGCGACTTCCCGCCTATGGCTTATGAGGATTTCCTGAGGACTGTGCTCCATCCTACCCCTCTTGTTCCTACGACAGCCATGCGTGCTTCAGATGCTTCTGCCAGGCTGAGGCCTTCTATTCCATTTCTTGACGAGCATCTGGAATTCACTGGTCCTGATGATGGCTCTCCACTTTTCGATATCATTGGGGCGGTAGGATGGTGGAGGAGGTTCTCCAAGATGCTGATATTCCTGAGGAGTTGTAGACACCCCAATTTCGTACCCCTGGTATGTGACTGACATAAAATATCAAGAACTGTTAAAACTTAACAAATGTCAAGTTACAGGAGTCAAAAATGCGAAAGGAAAAGCAGGATGCGCGAAACAGTAAACTGCAGGGGGTGAAAGTGCAAAAAACGAAAGTTGAATAGTGCTGCTTGGTGCCGCATCAAGACCCCTTGGTGCCGCACCAAGGGTCTCCTTGGTGGCACCAAGCCTTCCACTGTAGCTTGTCTTAGAAGACGGAAGGTACAACTTTTGAAGCTCAAGGTAGAAGTCGCTGATGCAGGCTGAACAAATGCGAGAATTCCAGCCGTGTCCTACTCCTCGACTATAAATAGAAGCCTCGGCCTCTCAGTTTCAGTGTTCATTTCCGCGATCAAGAATCGCAACGAAGCTCTGTCCCTTCGTCTTCGACGATAATATTAGTATGAGAGGTGCGAAATAGGTGAGTGGAAGCCCCTAAAATCTCCAAACCCCGTCCAAACTCCACCAAAATAAAAACCCATAGGTTATAAGTGATCCCTAGCCTAGTTGTTAGGTATCCACCTCACTTCCCCGGCCCAAAAATCCCAAAGTAAGCCGTTACTCTGCCCGAATAACGAGCTGAAAAGTCAAAAGACGAAACCGTGGTTTCGCCCAACCAAAAAGGCCAAAACCTACCCAAATAAGCTGTCACTCTGCCCGAGTTGACAAGCCCAAAATCTCAGAAATAAGCAGTCACTCTGCCCAAATCCAAACAACAACCACACAACAAACAACAAAAAAAGACTCCCTCTCCCTGAAGGACAGAGCGAGCACACCACCGCTCTAAAAGGTAAAGACTTTAAGGGCGTTGTTTATTTTATTTATTTACTTTTCTGTCCTTTTATTATTTTTAAAGTTGTTATTTAAATCCGGCACAATGTAGCCAATATAAGCCGTTGTGCTGCCCGGATTAGAATAGGAAATACTATGTAAAAGAGCCGTTATAATGGCCAAATATTCTTAAATATGTCTGTAATTATTGTAAGGAAATGGCTGCGAGTCCGTAAATAATGTAGCCATGGATTTATTTGTTTTAATTTCCTGTCTTTTAATACTTTATTTATTTGCTAAATAAATATAACAAAAAGCATACTTGATGCGGGAAACCATAAAAAGGGAAAATGGGAATGAAAGGGTAATGCATTCCCATATCCTGGTATCCCCTAAAAAAGGGATAACTTGATGCGGGAAACCATAAGTTCCCATATTGGATACAAAATCCACTAAAGGCAAGCAGAGGCACATTCAAGCGTGCTAACATAGACAAAGACTCCTCTCGCACTTTTGATTTCGTCTTCCCCTAAACAAGGGAGGGTGGAACGAGAGCAGTGGTGTCCCGCATCCGCACGTACGCGCATCCCTATCCAAGGGCGCACGGGGCACACCCCGGGAACCTCACAGGAGTGCCGGGTCCTGGAGCAGGCTCGTTCGGTAGACACATTTCAATATAACTTTTTTTTTGCATTTCTCTCTTTTTATCATTCTTTTTGTTTGTGCATATATCTTTTGGAGACTGATGTATTTTCTTTTTTATGTTATCTCACTTTTTTTTTTCCAGGTGAACGTGTCTACCTACAAGAAGCTGCTTCGGGGTTTCTTCAGCATCAACAAGCTTTATCAAAAGCTTGTGGACGAGTTCTCTTGCCGAGGGAACGATGCGGTGCGGCAGACCAGGCACCGGAATGATGATGACGATGATGAAGCGGCTGCCGGATCGAGTCGTGCTTGGGATAGAGGACGAGCATATAGGTCTGGCAGCGGACAGGGCCCTCGAGTCATGGGAGGCAATCTGGATAGAAGCCAGTCTTCCTGTGCCCATTAGCTTTTAGACACCTGCATTTATTAGCCTTTTTTCCCCTTTTTTTTTTGGTACCAAAATCGGTATAGATATTTATTATGCAATATAATATAATTTTATATGATGCAAGAAAATAAAATGCAGACTCAATAATCATGCATAAAATAATGTTAGACCAACATCTAGGGGTAATGGCACACTATAGCTCAGAAACAGATTTTTAGAAAAATACACCTTCGGGTTCGAACGGGCTTTTCTGATAATTTGCGGGGAGGAAGAGGCAGTCGCCTCTTCCTGTGCTTGACCTCCCATAATTGGCACAAGATAATAATTGGCGCAATGCTATTCTCATAGCCCTTACATTTTTCTTCATTTTCTTCGCGATCAGACAGAGCAGCAGACAGTGACAGTGGTTGGAGTCGAAAATACCAGGATACCAGGTAGTTTGAGGAACAGTGACCAGAGCCTGGCGCCACCCATAAGGGTTATGGGCGCGGCGCCAGGGAAGCATATTGGCGGCGCCAGAGCCTTTTTCTGTGCAATTCCTGTTCAGCACTGTTCGTGCATTGTGCTTAGAAATCGTCTGTTTCTTCAATTTTTCGGTATAAATGGCGGCCGAGGCAGCGCTCAATTTTCATCAGCTCACTTGCCTTCTCTTCTGCTTAAGCTTTTCAATCTTTCATTTGCTCAGTCTTGCCCTCTTTTATCAGATAAACTTTTGCTTTTCTCCAAAAATGGATGCACCAGCTCATATAGCATTGGAGATATAAATTTATGAAAATGCCCTGGATTTCTGGATCCTTTCCCTGCGATCAGATGAAAGTGACTGGTTCGAGGATATTTATGGTTACAGGTGCCTGCTGTCCTGGTGAACCTTATTATCAATTGGGATATGCTGAGGGGAGCCTCCAAATTTTGGTCGGCTCAGGACCATCTCTTTAACTTTAGCATAAACGAGATGTGCCCCCACTTTTGAAGAATTCTGTGCTATGGTGGGGACGGCACCTTCTGGTCCTATTGCCGTGCCTTCACCTCGGAGGCGTCCATATATGGAAATAAGGGAGCTCTTTGGCACCACTCGTGCTGTTACTCCAGGCTTTTATAATGGAGTAAAGTTTAACATGACCGTCCTTCCTGGGGCTTTTACAGAGTACAGGGAGGATGACCATGACTATTTGCGACGCCGGCTGTCGTCTCTTTTCCTTTTCCTTGTGGGGAGATACCTGATGGTGGGCCAGCCCGGATATATTGATGTGCGGGTCGTGGACCTAGCGTTGCAGGCTCGAGATCGCCGGGTGAACATTATTCCGGTGATCTTGGCAGAGACCTTGGCGGGCATGGATGCCTTTGCAGCTGCCGATGAGCTATTTCCTTCTGGCAGCCCTATTTTGATCCACATGTGGTTAGAGGAACATTTTAATTGGGTGATGGGCCCAGTGCTGCCGGGAGCAAGGTACGATCCAGGGCTCTATGGCTCTCGCGGTCATTATCCTCAGACCAATTTTTCGGAGACCAACTGGGTCAAGAGTTTCTTGCGTTGAGGCTCCATGGATATAATATGGGTCATTAGCCACTGGCAGATCCGTCACTTTCTTAAGTATACCGGGGTCTATACCCAGGTCATTTTGCCAGGTCTCGAGCGTATCTCCTTTTATCGGGCAGATAGGGTTCTGCACCAATTTGGCAGGGCGCAACTTATTCCTGACCGGAGCCGTCCGGTGGCTGTGGAGCTAGATATGAACATGGATTTGGGCACCCTGTAGACACCCTAATTTCGTACCCCTGATATGTAACTCTAGCATGAAATATCAAGACCTGTGTGAACTTAACAAATGTCAAGTTACAGGAGTTAAAAATGCGAAAGGCAAGGCAGGATGCGCGAAACAGTAAAATGCAAAATTTGAAAGAGGCAAAATAAAAGTGCCTTGGCGCATAAAGGAGCGCGGCGCCCAAGGACCCTATAGGCAGCGCCCAAGGTGCTACAGGAGGACTCCCAGTTAATGCAAAGTGCAGCTTCCAATGCGCAATGTACAAGGGATTTGAGAACGCAGAGAAAAAGAAATTCCCGATGAATCCCTCCTGCAGCCTATAAATAGAAGGCTTGAGGCTCACTTTCATAGACCATAAAAAAGCCTATAAAATTTCTCCGCGCCCTCGTTACGCTGAGAAAATAGAGAGCGAAGTGAGATATGGAGTGATCCTTCTATAAAGCCTCAAAATCCTGCCAAAACTCCGCCAAACCTAAAACCAACCGGTCAAAGTGATCCCTAGCCCTTAAGTTAGGTATTCACCCTATTTCCCCGGTCCAAAAACCTCAAAGTAAGCCGTTACTCTGTCCAAGTAAATAGGCCAAAACCACAAAAAATAAGCCGTCACTCTGCCCAAATAAATAGGCCAAAACCACCAAAAATAAGCCGTTACTCTGTCCAAACCACCGCAGCAGTAGCATAAAAAGTCTCCTTCTCTCGAGAAGGACAGCGCGAGCACTCCCCGCTCTAAAAGGTAATAGCCTTTAAGGGCGTTTATTTTATAAAAGTTCTTTTCAAATCCGGCCCAATGTAGAAAATATAAGCCATTGTGATGCCTGGATTTAGTTAGGAAATATTAATTAAAAGAGCCGTTATAATGACCAAATATTTTTAAATATATCTGTAATTATTGTAAAGAGACGGCTGCAAGTCCGTAAATAATGTAGCCGCGGATGTATTTGCATTTATTTCCTGTCTTTTAATGCTTTGTTTATTTGCTAAATAAATATAACAAAAAGCATACTTTAGCCAAAAACCGCTTTTGAGACCGAAAGGGCGAGTTGAGTGCCTAGCATCTTCCCAACTCATAACTTAGCCTCCGAACCCGTTTTTACAATATCTGGTTTTTCTTTTTTTGATTTGTCTTTATTTTTCCTTAAAATAAAGATGACAACTCTATAAAACATTTTGGATCCAGTGGGGGCGTTGCAACACTCATTTCTTGCACATTTATGTTTTTCCCTAAAAAAAGGAAAATGAGAATGAAAGGGTGATGTATTCCTATATCCTGGTATCCCCTAAACAAGGGATAACTTGATGCAAGAAACCCAAAACACTCATAGTTATTCGAAATTGGCCATAAGACAATTTTCATAAAATCCATGGTGGGGCCTCACAACATCCTTTTTTGCACTTTTCCGTTTTCCCCTAAAAAATGGTGAATGGGAATGAAATGGTGATGTATTCCTATATCCTGGTATCCCCTAAAAAAGGGATCACTTGATATAGAAAACCCAAAACTCCCATATTGGACCAAAAATTCACTAAAGTCAACCAAGGCTTATTCAAACGCGCTATTTTAGACAGCACTCCTCTCGCACTTTTAATTTCATTTTCCCCTAAACAAGGGAGGATGGAATGAGAGCAGTGGTGTCCCGCATCCGCACGTACGCGCACCCCTAACCAAGGCGCGTGGGGCGCGGGCGCATCCCGGGCGACCCACAGTGACGACTCTGTTGGGGAGATCGTTTTTATTTTAAATAAAAATGGAGGGCTAGACTCATAGAATTTTTTTTTTTTTTTGGTTTTTCTTTGTTTATGGCTAAAGTATGCTTGTTATATTAATTTATGCATTTGAATATTGCGTTCTTATACATCCGTGCCTATATTTGTGGATATGATCCTCCATCTTGCAGCAGTTTCGTTCCAATAACTGTTACATGTATGTTTAAGAATATTTTCTTTAAAAAAATTTCAAAATAAAGTATATATATATATATGTCATATATATATATTTGCAATAAAATTCCGGGCAGCACAAAATAAGGGTCGGAGCTTTATTTTTAATATTGCTTTATTCTCGGCTCTATATCATTATTTCTTTCTGCGTATTATTTTTACTCCGTAAAATATGTATATATTTGCATTCATTTTTCCATGTTATGAATGACATCTAATACTTATACACATGCTTTCAACATATAAACACAATCAAAGTCCCAACACATCTCATGACGCAAAGGATGCATACGAGCATAGAAATCAACGTCAACGAACATGCCATTGAATTCAAACATACGAATGAACTAAGTGAGCATACTTATGATGAATATGAATGTATGAACTCAAGCATAAGACAGTCATGCAATAATCTAGGGTATTACATCAATGACCGACCGGTTTTTGCATCTTTGAATCGTGAGTCAGCCCCTGCAAAAAAAAAAGAGATAATATATATATATATATATATATATATATATATATATATATATATATATATATATATATATATATATAAATGCGCAAGTCAAAAAAATAGGGCAAAGAAAATAAAATAAATTGCGCAAGAAAAAAAATATACACAGGGGCAGATTTATTATTCTCTGATGCCCGACGTAGATCATTTCAAATGGTGGATCCTGGAAAGAGTATAGGCCCTTCGCCTGGGATCAGTCCAATCCTAGGGAGTCGAAAGACAGGTGGAATAAGTTGGTCCTATACTCTGGAGAAAGAATTCACTGTTCCAGGAAAAGTCTTGAGACCGTCAAAATAAAGCAGGTGCTTATCCGGTCAATTGTAGGGAAAATAAATAATAATAAAATATACTAATAAAGGCACGTTGTACTCCAAACCCAGAAAGCCTTCAGCTAGCCTTCTGATACCTCCAAACCTATTTTCCTCATAAACCTGGCCTGAATTTGGAAAGGCAGAGATAGTACTGGCCGGTTGATACGAGAAATAAGTACGTAAAGCGTATCGAGGGTATCGATCGATCGATAAGGGCGAATAATTCAGAGGGTACATATCCGAGCAGTATCGCAGCAGAAAGTGAGCAGTCCGCTATGGGTACAGATACAGGGGCTCCAGGGTACGCTCCGACTCCAGCAATGCAGCAGTGGCTAGACCAAAATTTGGGTGCAACGGCTGATCGCATAATGAGCCAAAGGGCTAGTCTGGTGAAAAATTTAAAATCCAGTGGTGAGGTAATCTCTTCCCCTGCAGTCCCTCAAGAAGCATCAACATCCCATGCTCCTCCAAACCCAAACCCCCAGCCAAACACTAACCCACCACATACTGCCACCACCCCAAATCTAAATCCTCCACCAAGTCCCTACTACCCAAATATCAACCCTTACTCATCCTATCCTCCATATCTTTTCCCAAGCACCAATATTCCCCAGAGTCCAAATGACCTCCCTTTTCCCATAATCAACCCGCTCCAGAATAGCCCGTATATGGACCCACAAAGCTATAATCCACCAGGCCAAGTTACTACCTACTTACCTTTCAATGATCCTAGCCGCCCAGTTGAAACTGTCAATAATCCACCAGCCCAGAATCCTTATACTGCCCAAAATCCACCAGCCCAGAATCCTTATACTGCCCAAGTTCCACCAACCCAAAATCCTTATCCAGCCCAAAATCCATATCCTGCCCAATATCCATATCCAGCCCAAAATCCTTATCCTGCCGAAAATCCTTACCAGACACCACAGCCAAAAATTAACCCAACCTTCCCTAATCCTGCTAGCATATACCAAAAGCCAACTCCCCCAGCCACCAAAATGGAGGCTGACATGGAAAATATGAAGACCATGATGCTCAAACTTGTGACGACCCCGACCCCGGACCCGAGATGGAACCGCGGACCGGAGCGCCAAACAAGACAAGACAGGAAAGGAATGAACATGCAAGGACTCAAGATTATTTTAAAACTGACGTGACGCAACATTTCAGTCGCAAGAGAACTCGACACAAAAGGTCGGCATTTTCAAAATCATTTCACCTGATAAAACATTTAAGCAATAAACCCAAGTCTTCGGCGACACTACAGAACCCAAGGAACCCAAGCTAAGCAATAAATACGACTGTGAAATAAATAAGAGCTAATGGGATGCTCAATGAAGTCTATACGTAGTGAACAAAACACGATATACAAGGCACGACTAATACAATTGTCGGCATCAAGAGAAGTAAGTACTACAAGAGTTAATACTACAAGTAGCTACAGGAATACACGAGTACAATTCTATAAACATTCCTAAGCGTAGTCTAGTTGACTAGCTTTAACCCAACGTCCTTGCAAAATACAAAAGAAGAGAAAAAGACTTCTAAAACCACCTCTTCGACCGCAAGAGGCCCGATCAAAAGAGAACTAAAGTATACAAGCACCGCGATCCTCAAAGGAAGGTCCCTGTCTGCTAGGATCTAAAAAAAATAGGGGAACGGTAAGTCATAATGACTCGTAAGCTATCAATCATGCATGGCATGACATTATGCAACACGTTAGGCAAGGCAATATTTCAATCATATAGATCAATTATTTAAGATGCACATTATTGCACATAGTTCACATAATATAAGGATATAGAGTCGGGCCGCCGTCAGACTCCGCAAAAGCATACACTTTCGATAGCGTGCGATAATCGATGGTTGTGATAATACATCGATCTCCGAGAGATGCTCGGGAAAACAATAGTCATTCTCAATGGTCGCGTATTGGTTGGCCAAGGAGAGCTCTTCCCCACGGTGGCCCGCCGTGGAGGTGTGTGTGCGATAACAAGTATGCCACCGACTTATGCAATGCCAAGTAGTATTTACTCAACAATCAATCAAATGGAACGAGTCCGACAAGAGCGCCCCTCGCTCAAGATTAGTATATAATCTCATCAATAAACAATCAAGATTGAGCTCGACATGAGCGAACTCAATATATCAATTATCAAGTATGCATTTATTATGTCATAAAGATACAAACATGACAATAATCCATTGGTATCGGTTCGAGCTCAATATATCAAGTATGCATTTATTATGTCATAAAGATACAAACATGACAAATCAATCCGTTTCAATAATCTAGAATTAGTTTTCTAGTTGAACGCATGTAATAACGTCGTAGGGATCGATCATTGAGCCGGTATTGTTCAATAACTCACTAATGTCGACTCCATTGAGTCATTTCTATAATTCAAACCAAATAGAGTTAAACACTATTTGCATTTCCAACTCTTTTCTAAGTCATCGCATATATTAATCTAAGTCATTATTCCAATTTATAACCATAGCTAACAATAAACTCAAGTTCCTAAATTATGGAACCCTAGATCACGTTTTCCCAAATAATGGTCGAAAGTCTATGACCCAAGAATAATAGTTATTTCTAATGTAGAGTAGAACACTTTTACTTCTAGGCTTAGTGTCCAAATCACGACATTTACATTCATGATGTATAATTCCTAGAAATTCATACTCTCTAGAACATCTCATTATCATGGTAGAAATCAAGGAGAGCATGATTTAGACATGAGAAAAGGGAAGCAAGAGGGGGTAGCATGTTATTTCTAACATGGACCTAAGGGAAATTGATAGCTTACCTCAAGCCAAGCAAAAGACGAAGCACGAAAACCGATCGGTGTCGAACGCCGCTCGACGGCGACTACGCAACGGCGGTCTCGGAATCCTTAGCGGGTCTCGAAAATCTTGGAAGCCAAACCCTCACGCACTAATCTCACCAAGGTTCTCACGCACGAACTCTCTCCTGCACTGCAGAAGACGAAATGAAGAAATGAGTCGTGAAATGAAGACTAGAGCTGATGTAGTGTAGATCAGCTTGATTAAATGTTAATGGAATCCACATGTCATTAGATGAGTGGTGGAAATAGGTTTAGTAATATTAATTAGGCTAATTAGACTCTAATACAAGTGGTTTAAGTCACTAATGGTAGAGGTTTAGTAAGGGTAAGTTCGTAATCAGCCAAATGTTGCACAAAATCACGTTTTGCCGAATTGCCTCGTTCGGTTGTGATGGCCGAACTTCCATCATTTTGTTCGGTTATGGTGGCCGAACAAAGCCCAAAATGTTCGGTTGGCAGAGTAGAACGATTCCTTAGGCCATACTTTAGGTCAAACAGGTCCAGATTTGCACGTATAACGCGTACAAGGCATAAACAACTCAAAGACGCATTAGAATGAGTATCAAGGGTCCTAATAACAATGATAAAAGTCTCTCAAGGTCTTGGCTAAGTCCAAAAGATCAAAGCCCGAGAAATAACAAGCCAATCTAGAGCATGCAAGGCAATAGGCGTTCGATACGGCAATTACGGTTCGATCAAGGAATGCAATCAAGTCAATCATGTTAGGGACACTACTAGCATGTCAAAAGCATATTCTAATCATGGCAAACATGTATAGGAGACATGTTATGCAAGTAGGTTTCGGGTTCTCACATCCTCCCCCACTTAAAGGAATTTAGTCCCTAAATTCATACCAGAATCATCAAATAGGAAAGGATATCTTTCTCTCATATCGAGCTCGGTTTCCCAAGTAGCTTCCTCAATGTCATGGTTCTTCCATAAAACTTTGACTAATGGAATCCGCTTCGTTCTCAAGATTTTCTCCTTAGTATCAAGAATCCTCACCGGTCTTTCATCATAAGAAAGGTCAGGTTCGAATGTAATTTCATCGTAAACAAGGACATGCGATTCATCTTTCAAGTAATTGCGTAGCATCGAGACATGGAATACATCATGAACATCCGATAATGAAGGTGGCAATGCTAACCGATACGTTAAGGATCCAATTCTTTCTAAGATCTCAAATGGTCCAATAAATCTAGGTGAAAGTTTACCTTTCTTCCCAAATCGCTTAGTACCGCGTCGGGGCGATACTTTCAAGAATACATGATCACCAACTTGAAACTCTAAGTCACGTCTCCGGTTGTCTGCGTAGCTTTTCTGTCTACTCTGAGCTGTAAGAAATCTGTCTCTAATCAGTTTAACACTCTCAGCTGACTGTTGTACCATCTCTGAACATACAATGCTGCTAACTGACTCAAACTATAAGTCATCGCAATAGGAATAAAATGTGAAGATTTAGTCAATCTATCCACAACAACCCATACTGCATCAAAACCTCGACGAGTACGTGGCAATCCTGTCATGAAATCCATGGTGATATGCTCCCATTTCCACTCTGATATCTCAAGTGGTCACAATAAATCGACAGGTCTCTGGTGTTCAGCTTTCACCTGTTAACATGCCAAGCATATAGATACATACTCTGCAATCTTTCTCTTCATTTCATTCCACCAAAACTGTCTCTTCAAATCCCTATACATTTTAGTATTCCCTGGATGTATAGTGTACTTGGCCTTATGAGCCTCGTCAAGAACCATGCGCTTAACTCCATCGGTAGAAGGAACACAAACTCTACCTCAAAAAATCAAAATCCCATCAGTGTTCATAGCAAACTCTGGTGTCTTACCATCACCCAAACCATCAATAATTTTCCTCAGTTCCGGATCAGAAGCCTGAGATTCCTTGATCAACCCAAACAAAGCAGGCGTAGCACGCACACTAGCAAAGATAACACTATGCTCACTCACAACCGGACTACATTCACGGACATCCTCGAGCATCTTCCACTCTCTCATCATCAAGCAAGACATATACACTTTCCTACTCAAGGCATCGGCAACGACATTAGCCTTCCCCGGATGATACAAGATAGTACAGTCGTGATCTTTAAGCTTCTCCATCCATCGTCTCTGTCGCATGTTCAACTCTTTCTGCGAAAAGAGATACTTTAAACTCTTGTGATCAGTGAATATCTCAAACTTAGCCCCATAAAGATAATGCTTCCACATGTGAAGTGCAAATATAATGGCGGCCAACTCGAGATCAGGTGTCGGATAATTCTGCTCATGAGGTGATAGCTTCCTCGAAGCATAGGCAATGACTCTCTCATTCTGCATAAGCACGTAACCCAAACCTTCTAGTGAAGCGTCGCTATAAATAACAAAGTTCTCCGAACCATTAGGCAATGCTAAGATAGGAGTTGTAGTCAACCTTCTCTTCAATTCCTGAAAACTAGCCTCGCACTTATCACTCCAAATAAAAGAAGAATTCTTCTGTGTAAATTTAGTCATCGAAGTAGCGATCTTCGAAAACCCCTCAATAAACCTACGGTAATAACCTACCAAGCCCAAGAAACTACGGACTTCGGTCACCGTACTAGGCGTCTTCCACTTAGTAATCACCTCAACCTTGGATGGATCCACTGCTATACCATCACTAGACACCACATGTCCTAGAAAAGCAACATGTTCCAAACCGTAAAGCACATTTATCGACTTTTTATGTAAAGCTTCTTCTCACACAAGATCGAAAGAACCACTCTCAAATGAATCTCATGCTCCTCTCGTGACTTCGAGTACACGAGGATATCATCAATAAACACGACCACAAAGCAATCAAGACATTCATGAAACACTCTATTCATTAAATCCATAAAGACTGCAGGTGCATTCGTCAAACCAAAAGCCATAACCACGAACTCATAATGGCCATAACGTGTACGAAAGGCTGTCTTTGGAACATCCTCTGCCCGAACTCTCAGCTGATAATAGCCACTCCTCAACTCAAACTTGGAATAAACAACTGAACCTCAAATTTGATCAAAGAGATCATCAATGTGTGGCAAGGGATATCGATTCTTGATAGTAATCTGGTTCAACTGCCGTTAGTCTATGCAAAGTCGTAAACTACCATATTTCTTTCACAAACAATACCGGTGCACCCCACGGTGACACACTCGGTTTAATGAACTCTATCTTGAAGTTCTTGCAACTACTCTTCTCTCTCTCCAACTCCTGCGCCTAGATATAGGTGAAGTCCCCGGCAAAAGCTCAATGCAAACTCTAATTTCTGGGAAGCAATGCATAGTCCCAAAGTCGTGGCCGCAAGGACAAGGCAAGAAGAGGACAAGCACTTGCAAAACAAGAGTGCGAAGTCGGACGCTTGAGCTAACGAGCTCAAGAAGGTAGATAAGCCGTATACAAAAATACGGGTCATGAAGAAACGAATCAGGAAACGGTAGGGGAAAGAAATACTTAAATATCATCTCCAATCAATTCCAAAGTCGAGTCATCTTGACTCTTGACAGGGTTCAAGGACATTATCGAGGTTTACAAAGTTCCAACAAACGTGGACATTGAGGTGAAAATTCCTCTTTATCAACTAAATAGGTGATTCGTATGCACGTGCAATAGTTGCACCGAACTAACAAACTTTCCAACAAAGAGTTTTCCGGGCTAACTAAATTATTCCGGTCACAACACGAATCTCTAGGATCTAACGCCCTTACAATAAAATCAAGTAGTCAATCATCATGGACCACATATTCGCCTTTCAAAGAAGACATTCAATACCATGTAATTCATCCGATCATGTCACAGGTTCAATTTATTCGTAGCATGATTTCAATATACACGTTGCACATATTTGCACAAGTAAAACAAGATACCACTTTCAATTTCATTCCAGTTGGTCATGGGTTCAGTCAATTCCTATATCATATTATACCGTTCTAGTTCTCCGACGAATACCTCTTGATAATCAAGTCAGGGGCCCTCTGAAGTGACTTCAAAAGCTTTCGTCGTAAAGGATGCGGGAGGGGTTACAAGTCACATAAGAGCATCCTTTATGAAGGTCTCATGCACATATAATATAGTTACATTTAGGCATGGAAATCAATATCATATAGATAGTATTTTAATCTACCATGCAAGTATACCAAGTATGGAACATTCATACCCTTAACGATCCACTAATGATAGATAAATCCTTTTACAAAATTCTAATACTCTATTAACGTATTAGTCGAATAATGGTACAAGACAATAACTTAATAATCTTTGGCTAGCAAATAGTTATTAACTAGTAGACCTCAAATCACTATGGGTCAAGCCGTAAACGAGTTGACGATTAATCCAATCATAGATCATGCGATCACCTATCGGGTACTCACCAAGTCTCAACTTGAAACCACAACAATACCTTGATCATTAGGGTATCCCTTCAATCTCAATAACATGCAGCAGGAAAGAGTCCTCCAATTTGATGTGCGCAAAACGCAACTCAAGCAAGAATACCCGGCCGTATCAAGTAATAAAGTGTACATAAGTACGAGTTATCGATCCCACAGGGAATGCGCGTAATTCTCACTCCAACTAAGTACCAAAATTAGGCTAACTAATTATATTTGAGCGAAAAAAAATTAAATTAAAATCTAAAAATATAAACAACCTAGAAAACAATTAAATCTAATCTACTGCGAAGGTGGTTTGGCAACAACAAATCAAGATAGAAATATAGGAACGCATTATTTCTAGTCTAGCCGGTGTTTAATTTAATCCTCTTTCTGCTTTTCTTTAACTCAAGTTTTGGTAGTCGGGCGCACTATTTTATTCGCTACGGGCTCTCGCAACGTATAGAAAATCTAGCTACAACTCCTAGCTACGGGCTCTCGCTTCTTATAACATAGGAGAAAATAGCCGCGTGTCAAAACAAGCACCCTATGACTATCTACGCACGATCTCCTCTCGGTCTCACGTAACGTAAACAATTATTGTGATTTTCGGAATTAATAGGACGGGCTCTCGCATCTTATCCTATAATTCTAATGATCATCTAATGGTTCGCTACGCCATTAAAAGCATGAAGATCACACAATAATAACCAAACACATGAGTAATACTTCGCAAAAAGAAACTCTCTATATTTTTCTACAAGTCATGTTGGTAGCCGGGACAAATAAATTTGGTTAACTACGGGCTCTCGCATCTTATAGTCAACCCTAACCTCCCCGACCTCGCGAATGGCTAAGGTGGTTCGATCGCGTGTCAAACCTAGTCTCATTTTGGCTATCGGTGTGTGTCACAAAACACCAACTATTAAATTGATTGGTCCGAAATATAAAGGTAGCTCTCGCGGATCCTAAATATTTCTAAAATCATTTAATTATTTGCTAGATAATTAAAAGCATTAATTTCACAAAATAATAACCAACATGCTTGTGTACTAAATAAAGAGATAAATTAAATTAAAACACTACATTGGACATAAAAAATAATTGCATTCCATAATTAAATTAAGCATAAACCAATTCCACATTTACAAAATTAATCAACCCAAGAATATACAACAATTTATCAAAAGATAGGTTGAAAGAATTAAACCAATGTTGCTCGAATCCGGGGTTGAAATCTTTTGCATTTACGTCCTTGGCCCTTGAAATGATGTTCCAAACCTTCATTGACGGACAATTGAATGGAAGAAATGGAAGAAATTTGGTGGAAATGGAGGGGCTGGTGCCCCATTTGGGAGCAATGTCCCAAATGGGGACTTGTTGATCAAATGAAGCTGGTCGGGAGTATAAATTGGGGAAGAAACAAAGGCTGGAAGCTGGAGGGGTAAAATAGGAAGAGCAATGGAATTTTAGGGGCAAAAAGGGCAAGAAATGAAGGCTGGGTCGCGCGGGTCAGGGCAGGAACCAGGAGGGAAGCTCGCGGGTTGATCCAGGTGATATGGGCTGGCGGATGAGAGAGGGAATGGGCAGAGAAGTGGGCTTATGGGCTGGAAGTGTACGCGGGTCAACCCAGATCCATGAGTTGCACGCGGGTCGCGCTTAGTGGAGGAGGCGCGCCAGATTGCGCCACGTGGCGCCAGCCAGGAAGCGACAACGCGCCGTGGACCTGCATGCGGCGGCTGCCCGACTTTCTAACATTTGCTCCAGGTGCCCTATAATTTCAGAAATTGGCGCCGCCGGCCAGCCTCCTTCCAGGTTTGCATTTTGGTCCTTGTTAGCTTTTTCAGCCACCGTTTGCCTCTGTCAGCCTCAAATTGCCTTGGATCTCTTGACGGGCTTAACGAACTTTGTCCAAATAAATTCTAAATTAACTTTTAAGCCCGAAATTGTCTCGAACTTCGTGCTAAACATCATATTAAAGCTCGATTATGCTTGGAAACCTACATTAAGCACAAAAACACAAATAATACTATTTCCAAAGCGTAATTAATTCAAAAATAGCACAAAATAAAATAAATTCCCGGCAAAATTCGTGGAAATCTTGCGCTCATAACACCCCCAAACTTAAGCTTTGATCGTCTCGAGCAAAGAAAATGAATTATGGAAATGCTCGAGAACAACATGAAATGAAGGTGACGCTCAATTAAGATCCCACAAGCATTACCATCCAAGAGATCAACCCCAAGATTATAAATATGCATAATAGAGGTATGAATTGATTCAAATGCTATCAAACAATCCTCAAACAATCATTCATTTCATAAAACTTTTTTTTTCTTTACCCAAACGTAGCAATGCTCTAGCTTAGATCGAACGGCCAACCGAATTACCAAATACGAGTCAAACCAGAAGAGTCATTAACTAAATTTTTTTTTTTCACAAAGCAAGGCAAGAACACACGGCATGACAATATCAATAGGACTTTATAAGCTTGTAATGTTCGGCCAAGGTTCGTGCTACAAATGAAGGATAGGAAAGCAAGTGAAGAGAGCAAAGAATTTGAAGTCTTCACATTATGACTAGCTTCATTAAAGCACAACTCTTCAAATATTATAACCTCACTTCAACAACCCCTTAAACGTTAAACTTTGGGTTGAAAAAGTATCTCATCTACCACAAACAATTAAACACCATCCTTATATCTCCTTGAGAAAATTAAGAACAATGGCATTTTTTTTCTTTCTTTTGTGGCCACCCTTTACATTTTCTTTTCTTTCTTTTTCATTGCATTCCAAGGGGGATCTTTTCTTTTCTCATTTCATTTTTTTTTTCACCACCAATCAACAACAATTTAAATTCCCAACATCAACATTAATGAACACAAAACCTTCATGAAGCACACACTTCCCAACAAGATTACAAAAATAAATTAAATCATTTCAAATCATGCTCTCTTGAAGGGCAACAGCTAAAGTGTATAAGTTCACGGGATAAGATAATGCGGGTATAAGAAATGAAGTCGAATGGGGGTCATTGTGTGCTCTAGGCACACGCCATTCTTTAAATGAGCTCAACGGGGACACTAGGGATTTTTGTGAGATAAATGGGTAGGATAGAGAAAGGCACAAACGGTCCAAAGATGGCCTATATCATACTCTTGTCATACACACATGTCCAATCCAAGTTTTTCATCATCAACATATAACTCTCGGTATTTAGACTCACAATATGGTACTCTTAGACATGCACAACCATCACTAAAGCAAAGCATAAAAATATTTCCAACCAATACTTGGGCAATATTTATTATGAATGAGGTGATGCTACCACATGAATCACAAACATATCCTCAACTATGCATATAGTAATCTCAAAATTGACTCCAAGAAAATAATGCAAGTACAACTCAAAGAGCGCCAAAAATGGAGATGCGAATGATCAAAGCATAATTAATTTGGGACATATAAAGCACAAGATTTTCAGAATTTTTGAAGTTCACTAACCCAACCATACTCCCTAAACTTAAAGTAAAAGGAGAAGGGAAAGAAAGAAAACTCCCTCAAAGTCGATTTCTTATGAAGTCCGGGCCGAAAAGATCCACTCCATAAATCTCAACAAGAAACCTCTACAATTAAGCGCTAAATCTCTGCATCAAATCAAGCTCAAAAGAAAATAGTCGAAATGCAATTATGGAATAAAAAAAACGAAAAGAAAATATTTTTGTGTGGGGACACTATTTACACCTCCCTACAAACCCACAAACTCGGGAGGGCTTCAAAAAGCGACTCAAAATACAAAACATATAAATACAAAAGCAAATAAACTAATTAAAAAAAACATGCTCAAATTACAATCAGTTTCGCTTGGTATCGATATTAGCATATAGGAGCAAAAATTAAATCATTCCCCGGCAGCAGCGCCAAAAACTTGATGTGCGCAAAACGCAACTCGGGCAAGAATACCCGGCCGTATCAAGTAATAAAGTGTACATAAGTACGAGTTATCGATCTCACAGGGAATGCACGTAATTCTCACTCCAACTAAGTACCAAAATTAAGCTAACTAATTATATTTGAGCGAAAAGAAATTAAATTAAAATCTAAAAATATAAACAACCTAGAAAGCAATTAAATCTAATCTACTGCGGAGGTGGTTTGGCAACAACAAATCAAGATAGAAATATAGGAACGCATTATTTCTAGTCTAGCCGGTGTTTAATTTAATCCTCTTTCTGCTTTTCTTTAACTCAAGTTTTGGTAGTCAAGCACTATTTTATTCGCTACGGCTCTCAACGTATAGCAAATCTAGCTACAACTCCTAGCTACGGGCTCTCGCTTCTTATAACATAGGAGAAAATAGCCGCGTGTCAAAACAAGCACCCTATGACTATCTACGCACGATCTCCTCTCGGTCTCACGTAACGTAAACAATTATTGTGATTTTCGGAATTAATAGGACGGGCTCTCGCATCTTATCCTATAATTCTAATGATCATCTAATGGTTCGCTACGCCATTAAAAGCATGAAGATCACACAATAATAACCAAACACATGAGTAATACTTCGCAAAAAGAAACTCTCTATATTTTTCTACAAGTCATGTTGGTAGCCGGGACAAATAAATTTGGTTAACTACGGGCTCTCGTATCTTATAGTCAACCCTAACCTCCCCGACCTCGCGAATGGCTAAGGTGGTTCGATCGCGTGTCAAACCTAGTCTCATTTTGGCTATCGGTGTGTGTCACAAAACACCAACTATTAAATTGATTGGTCCGAAATATAAAGGTAGCTCTCATGATCCTAAATATTTCTAAAATCATTTAATTATTTGCCAGATAATTAAAAGCATTAATTTCACAAAATAATAACCAACATGCTTGTGTACTAAATAAAGAGATAAATTAAATTAAAACACTACATTGGACATAAAAAATAATTGCATTCCATAATTAAATTAAGCATAAACCAATTCCACATTTACAAAATTAATCAACCCAAGAATATACAACAATTTATCAAAAGATAGGTTGAAAGAATTAAACCAATGTTGCTCGAATCCGGGGTTGAAATCTTTTGCATTTACGTCCTTGGCCCTTGAAATGATGTTCCAAACCTTCATTGACGGACAATTGAATGGAAGAAATGGAAGAAATTTGGTGGAAATGGAGGGGCTGGTGCCCCATTTGGGAGCAATGTCCCAAATGGGGACTTGTTGATCAAATGAAGCTGGCCGGGAGTATAAATTGGGGAAGAAACAAAGGCTGGAAGCTGGAGGGGTAAAATAGGAAGAGCAATGGAATTTTAGGGGCAAAAAGGGCAAGAAATGAAGGTCGCGCTGGTCGCGGGGAACCGTGAGGGAAGTCGCGGGTTGATCCGGGTGATATGGGTCGGCGGATGAGAGAGGAATGGGCGAGAAGTGGGCTTATGGGCAGAAGTGTACGCGGTCAACCCGATCCATGGCCGCACGGTCGCGCTTAGTGGAGGAGGCGCGCAGATTGCGCCACGTGGCGCCCGGCCAGCAGCGCCAGGGACCTGTATGCAATTACGGCGGCTGCCCCTGAATTTCTAACATTTCCTCCGGTACCCCTATAATTTCAGAAATTGGCGCCGCCGGCCAGCCTCCTTCCAGGTTTGCATTTTGGTCCTTGTTAGCTTTTTCAGCCACCGTTTGCCTCTGTCAGCCTCAAATTGCCTTGGATCTCTTGACGGGCTTAACGAACTTTGTCCAAATAAATTTTAAATTAACTTTTAAGCCCGGAATTATCTCGAACTTCGTGCTAAACGCCATATTAAAGCTCGATTATGCTTGGAAACCTACATTAAGCACAAAAACACAAATAATAGTATTTCCAAAGCATAATTAATTCAAAAATAGCACAAAATAAAATAAAATTCCCGGCAAAATTCGTGGAAATCTTGCGCTCATCACAATTCCCGACACTAGGCAGCCCAAGCACTCACGATTAGGCACTACAGTAAATGTCTATACTTATGTAGAAATCACGGAATACAGTAGGTACCACGGGAGGCTTAGACACGCCGCTCAAGAAGGTGTAACAACGTTCAAAGGCACTAATGGACACCACGACGATCACGCTCGGAATCGACAACCTGAGCTTATTTGGTCACTCACAACGGACAAGAAACAATAGCTCTACAAAGCAGCAACACACACTCTTGGTATAACTGCAACTTAAAAGCAACATAGGAGGAATATGATACTCCTAGACACAAGCTTGCACTCACGACAATCTAGACCAAATCGAACTTAGTACTCCAAGTCCTATACTTGTACAAAAGAACATGCCGAATAGGCACTAACAAGAACACTCGACGGTGATTACTCAACGACAACCCAAACCCAGCCAAGGCCATGGAACCTATCCTGGCTTATAGCTAACGAGAGCTCTGATACCAACTGTGACGACCCCGACCCCGGACCCGAGATGGAACCGCGGACCGGAGCGCCAAACAAGACAAGACAGGAAAGGAATGAACATGCAAGGACTCAAGATTATTTTAAAACTGACGTGACGCAACATTTCAGTCGCAAGAGAACTCGACACAAAAGGTCGGCATTTTCAAAATCACTTCACCTGATAAAACATTTAAGCAATAAACCCAAGTCTTCGGCGACACTACAGCCGGAACCCAAGCTAAGCAATAAATACGACCAGGAAATAAATAAGAGCTAATGGGATGCTCAGCGGAAGTCTATACGTAGTGAACAAAACACGATATACAAGGCACGACTAATACAATTGCCGGCATCAAGAGAAGTAAGTACTACAAGAGTTAATACTACAAGTAGCTACAGGAATACACGAGTACAATTCTATAAACATTCCTAAGCGTAGTCTAGTTGACTAGCTTTAACCCAACGTCCTTGCAAAATACAAAAGAAGAGAAGAAGACTTCTAAAACCACCTCTTCGACTGCAAGAGGCCTGATCAAAAGAGAACTAAAGTATACAAGCACTGCGATCCTCAACGGGAAGGTCCTGTCCTGCTAGGATCTAAAAAAAAATACAGGGGAACGGGTAAGTCATAATGACTCGTAAGCTATCAATCATGCATGGCATGGCATTATGCAACACGTTAGGCAAGGCAATATTTCAATCATATAGATCAATTATTTAAGATGCACATTATTGCACATAGTTCACATAATATAAGGATATAGAGCTGGGCCGCTTCGTAGACCTGCAAAACAGACACTTTCGATAGCGTGCGATAATCGATGGTTGTGATAATACATCGATCTCCGAGAGATGCTCGGGAAAACAATAGTCATTCTCAATGGTCGCGTATTGGTTGGCCAAGGAGAGCTCTTCCCCACGGTGGCCCGCCGTGGAGGTGTGTGTGCGATAACAAGTATGCCAGCTGGACTTATGCAATGCCAAGTAGTATTTACTCAACAATCAATCAAAATGGAACGAGTCCGACAAGAGCGTCCTCGTTCAAGATTAGTATATAATCTCATCAATAAACAATCAAGATTGAGCTCGACATGAGCGAACTCAATATATCAATTATCAAGTATGCATTTATTATGTCATAAAGATACAAACATGACAGTCAATCCATTGGTATCAGTTCGAGCTCAATATATCAAGTATGCATTTATTATGTCATAAAGATACAAACATGACAGTCAATCCGTTTCAATAATCTAGAATTAGTTTTCTAGTTGAACGCATGTAATAACGTCGTAGGGATCGATCATTGAGCCGGTATTGTTCAATAACTCACTAATGTCGACTCCGTTGAGTCATTTCTATAATTCAAACCAAATAGAGTTAAACACTATTTGCATTTCCAACTCTTTTCTAAGTCATCGCATATATTAATCTAAGTCATTATTCCAATTTATAACCATAGCTAACAATAAACTCAAGTTCCTAAATTATGGAACCCTAGATCACGTTTTCCCAAATAATGGTCGAAAGTCTATGACCCAAGAATAATAGTTATTTCTAATGTAGAGTAGAACACTTTTACTTCTAGGCTTAGTGTCCAAATCACGACATTTACATTCATGATGTATAATTCCTAGAAATTCATACTCTCTAGAACATCTCATTATCATGGTAGAAATCAAGGAGAGCATGATTTAGACATGAGAGAAGGGAAGCAAGAGGGGGTAGCATGTTATTTCTAACATGGACCTAAGGGAAATTGATAGCTTACCTCAAGCCAAGCAAAAGACGAAGCACGAAAAACCGATCGGTGTCGAACGCTCGTCTCGACGGCGACTACGCAACGGCGGTCTCGGAATCCTTAGCGGGTCTCGAAAATCTTGGAAGCCAAACCCTCAGGCACTAATCTCACCAAGGTTCTCACGCACGAACTCTCTCCAGACCAGAGAAGACGAAATGAAGAAATGAGTCGTGAAATGAAGACTAGAGCTGATGTAGTGTAGATCAGCTTGATTAAATGTTAATGGAATCCACATGTCATTAGATGAGTGGTGGAAATAGGTTTAGTAATATTAATTAGGCTTAGATTAGGCTAATTAGACTCTAATACAAGTGGTTTAAGTCACTAATGGTAGAGGTTTAGTAAGGGTAAGTTCGTAATCAGCCAAATGTTGCACAAAATCACGTTTTGCTGGAATTCTGCTCTGTTCGGTTGTGATGGCCGAACTTCCATCATTTTGTTCGGTTATGGTGGCCGAACAAAGCCCAAAATGTTCGGTTGGCAGAGTAGAACGATTCCTTAGGCCATACTTTAGGTCAAACAGGTCCAGATTTGCACGTATAACGCGTACAAGGCATAAACAACTCAAAGAAGCATTAGAATGAGTATCAAGGGTCCTAATAACAATGATAAAAGTCTCTCAAGGTCTTGGCTAAGTCCAAAAGATCAAAGCCCGAGCAATAACAAGCCAATCTAGAGCATGCAAGGCAATAGGCGTTCGATACGGCAATTACGGTTCGATCAAGGAATGCAATCAAGTCAATCATGTTAGGGACACTACTAGCATGTCAAAAGCATATTATAATCATATAAAACATGTATAGGAGACATGTTATGCAAGTAGGTTTCGGGTTCTCACAAAACTTCTCAACAAAGGGGAATTTTCTAAGCGGGCACTTGTATTGCAACCTTCGGCAATATTACCTTCCAAATTCAAAATGCCGGACATAGAAAAGTTTGATGGGAGTGGATGCCCTATATCCCACTTAAAATCTTATTCCACTGGCATGCAGTCAAGGGGAACTAGCTTTGAAACTATGGCTTCCAATTTTCACCTCACCCTAATAGGGGCTGCCAAGCAATGGCTAATGTTGTCTGATAGTAGCACCATAAATACTTGGGACCAGATAGCTGAAGGGTTCCTTGAAAGGTACAAAGAGAACACCTGCCCTGAAAATAAAAGGGACCTCGAGTCGTGCACCCAAAGGGAAAAAGAAACTTGTCGAGTTTGCGATCAGTGTAAAAGAAAGTTGGCCCGGCACCTTTGTGCACTCGATCCTACTGAGTCTTCGGGATGTTCATTAAAAATCTCCAACCCATATACCTGGAACACATGTGGTATCTCCTCTATAGAAATTTTAAAGAAATAGTGGAGATAGGTACCCGTATTGATGAAGATATACAGACCGGGCAATTAAAAGTCAATACGCCTCCTAGCTCTTTCCGTTACTCGATCTAAAGGAAAATCAGCCGCACCAGCACCAGTCGTCAATATGGTAGGAAATGCATCAGCCCCTTTTCCTACCCAAAATTATAGCACTCTTCCGTGGTCCAATGGGTCAGACAGGTCTGTCAACACAGTTTGAGGAAATAATGGCTCAGGCAGACATTTCAGAAATCGGAACAGGGTGAACCGGTATTATGAAGAACTGCAAGCTCCCCAGTCTGTGATACTGCAGGGGCTAATGGCACAAGGAGTGCTAAAGCCTTTGAAAACTATAAGCCACCAAACGCCCTTCCCATGACTTGGAATCATGCCCAATACTGTGAATAACATCGCTGCAGTGGTCACCTCACCGATAAATGCTATATACTCAAAGATGCAATCCAGGACCTTATAGATGATAAGGTTGTAAGACCCCGAACCTTCGTGTATTTGACTTTCTCGTTTTGCTTGTCGTTTAACCGTGACCTCACTTACTAAACTTGAGGAAAGAACCTTGATTTGTGTAGGTATGCTATCTAGAAGCCAATACCTTAATTCCATATGTTCCTTAGACTTTAACTAGTTAAAGTTACAAGTCGTATACCGACGCTGTTCGTTACTTGACTCGGTTGAGAGTTTTCTCGCATAGTGTGAGAACCCAAACCCCTTTACATGTATAACATCATTATAGCATGTTTATTGTATGTCTTAACATGCTAGAGACTCTGTTTCATTCATTTCATGCTTGCATTAAGTTGGTTATGATCATAGTAGAGTGATTGCCTTCCATGCGTTGCATACTTTGTTGTTAATGCGTTGAGTGTTCGTCTTAACATGTTAGCACTTAACTAGGTCTCATTGGAGTCTTAGTACCTTGCATATGAGATTTATAATGTTCATCTTGATCATAGTATGCTTGGTTGAAAGTTTGGAAGCTTAGTTGCATCGTTTGAGTCTTAGGGTTTCTCGTGTTTGCCTTCGTTGCTTGTATTGATTGTGATTTCAACTTACGAGAAGTTAATTTAAGTTCTAGACCAAGTGTACTAGTATTTATCATGCTTGCACAACCAATGTTCATAGATTTGTTGCATTTGGAAATAAGATGACCAACATATCACTTCACAGATTCAGTCCTGTTTTTGGGCGAAGTTCAGGAAACTTCTGGTACCAATCTACTACAGAGAATTGTCTAAATATTTATTATGTTTTACCTTCATATGTTAGGTTACTCCCTGTAAAATTTGGTAATTTTCCAAGGTGTCTAAGTACCTCATTTAGGTCTTGACTTACGGCTGTGCCAGAATTCTATTTTGAGGAAATCAGCTTCTGTACTTGATTTTGTTGTAACTTTATTTTGATGAATATAAGTTCACATTGAGTAATTTAAAATTCTAAAATTTAGTTTAATGAGTCTACGTTCAGAAAAATTAAAAATAACCTCATTTGGAGTTGTGAGCTATTTATGGTTGATTTTAAAAGATTGACTGTCCAGTAATAACAATCTGGAAATTGGTCAGAAATTCACACATACGGGTTTTTTGGTAAATTTTGGTTGATGACCCTCCTACCCTTGGCCCTTGGACGTCCAAAGTGACTTGAGCCTCCCTTTTTGACCTTATTCAAACATCTCAAAACCCTTGGATGAGTCCTTATCAAGGGCTTGCATTCCTTAGCCAAGAGAAGCCACATAACCTCCATCACTTGGATTGTGGTCTTCTTGGAAAGTATATAAACCTATTTTCAGCCTTGGCAACCATTTTTGATAACCAAGCTTCAGATTTGCAGAGAGTAAACCTCCATTTTCGTCCATAGCAAGAACCCTAACTTGAGTGACCATTTGCCGGAGTTCCGGTGATCCGATCGGTGATCCGAGACCGCCGAATCGAAGGCCTTGCTCTCCTCTACAACAATCCTTGGTTTAATCTTCCTTCCATCCTTTGTTCATAGGATTAAGGTGAGTTGACAATTCTCAGAATTTTCATGTTAAATATTATGACATGTTCCCTTCATTAATGTTGTTCTAATCATGCCTAGGAACACTTTTTGTGAAGTAGAATCCTCCAATTCAATCTATGAAATGTGTGTTGGATTTTATGATTTCTTTATGAAGTTGTGATTTTGACTTTGTGCAAAGCATGAATGTTGTTCTATATGAGCCTATGATCAACTTTTGTGAAAGAATATGTTTCAATTGTAGGTTTAACAAAATCACCGATTCTAGGGTTTGAAATTCGGGAATGTGTTTATGCCTAGTTTAAGGTCATGAACGGCTTAGTTATCAAGTTATAAATGAACGGCGAACATAGAATTGAGCAATGGGATGCATTTAGTATCTATGCTCCACTTGGTTGAATTTTAGAAATGACTCACCGGAGTTGGGATTAGGGAGTTATTGAACAATACCAACTCCACATTCGATCCCTACGACGTTTGTAGTACGTTAGACTAAAGTATTAGTTTACGTGACTTTGGGATGAATTGAAATGCATGTTTGATATGTGTGCTTATAAGACTCAATCGAGTTCTTATACGGTTTATATGATTGTGTGAAAGAAATGCATAATTGAGAGGATTTGGATTGGGACTATCTTTAGTACTCTATACATGGAGTCTACTTGTATAAGTCGCTAGGATAACTATGTTGTTATTTAAGACTCACCGGTATGGTTTGACCTTACGGGGTATTACCACTCTAGTGTTGCTTAAGTCTTTGACTACTATCGACTTTTGCGTTATTGAATGAGTTACTACTCTAGGAAGAGTTTAGTAAATGGCTTCATGATCCTAGACTAACGAGTAGTCTTAGGATAGTACATCATGGACCGATGGTTAAATTTGACTACTCGCCGAATTTCATAAGTGGATATGGAATACTGTGTATATTTTATATTATAACTAAATGCATGATTTCCTACATTGTTAAGAGTTGATTCTTCTACGTGTATCTATGATATGACATATGAGCATATTGAATGTATTTGCCTTCGTGCCTGATCTGTTCTACAATTAATGAATTGTGGTGAACTTGGATTCTACTATTAAGTGGAATTATGAATCAAAATTGAACTAAGCTTGATTTCACAATAATCAACTTAGGCTTCCCTTATATAATTGACTTGGGACTTTGAACTAAGATTCCTAAATGGAACGAGAACCTTGCTATGCCTCAAACGAGAACATAGAGAAGAGTCTTGGAACACATATAGTGTTCAAACTCTATTTGGTTGGAATTGTAGTAAAGACTCAACGGAGTCGAGTTAAGGAACAATTGAACCTTACGAGGATCGTGGTGAGATCCTATGATAATTATATTCCATTGGACTAGATTACAAGCTTTTGGGACTTGAATCGAATAGAGTGAACAACTTAACACTTATGATTTAGAGACTCAAATGAGCTCCTATTGTGGTTTTGTGATTATTGTAACAATGTGCATAATCGTATGAGTTTAGTAGATCATTATATCTACTTGAGAATTAGCAAGTAAACATCTAATTGTGCATTGCATATAAGTCCAGCTGGCATTACTTGAGTTTTCATGTTGAAGGTGGGACGATGCATTATCTTCACGAATTATGGGATTCGTGGTTGCAATGTATCGCCGTACCGGATTCGGTTTTCACACACCCCTCCACTGCTAGCTACAATGGGGAAGTAGCCCCCTTTGTCGTAACCAATTGAGCACATTGGCTAGTGCTATTTTCCCGAGTAGAGAGCCTGCACTGAAGAGAGCTCGGTACTTTGATACCTGAACACGAGTATCACTGGGCACGATATGATTAACCAGATTTGTGATTGCGGGGAGCAATACGACGATTTAAAGTGAATTGGTATCTTCTCTATCCTTTATGTGGCTTACTATGGGCACTTATGTGATAACAAAGTGTTAGTGAACATGAGATCTTATTAACCATGTTTGTGTTGGTTGGTGTTATATGGAAGACTTGAAATGTGTATAGACATATGCACACTTATACATGACTAATATATGAGAGAATTGATATGTATATATAGAGATATACATCCTTATATATGATATGATATATATATATATATATATATATATATATATATATATATATATATATATATATAAATGAAAGACTTGATGTGTATATATATATATAGATATGCACACTTATGCATGATGATTATATGGGAGATTTGATATTTATATATAGAGATATATATATCGATATATAGTGTATATATATAAATATGCACCCTTACACGTGGTAATAATGTGAATAGCTTGATTTGTATATATAATGATATGTATACTTGCATATGATGTTTTATAGGAACTACCTTCTAATTCGCTTTTGATTTGTGTTTGAACAGGGGAATTACACCTCGGTTCATTTGGATGGTTTAGTAAGTAAGAAGAAATGAAAATTTTGTGGAGTATCGAACGATACGACGCTCCTCACGGGTTTTTCTCACATTTATAAAATGACATCATGGTTATGTTTATGTTACAATTATATGTTGCATATATATTGTAGTATCGTGTTGGGTCATTATGACTCATCCCGTACTTGTTTCTAGTTACAAGAATCGATAGATAAATTTTGACCGAGGTCGAGTACATCGTGAATGTAGCAAACAAGAACCGGTCGATAGATTGAGATTAGAGCGTGTGGTTCGTATTTGTCAAAGCAGCCTGTTCCTTTCCTTCGAGTAGCAGCCTGTGGGAGTCCTCTGTCTCTCTTTATAGCATTGTCATTGATGTCCAGATTTTGTTATTTTGTGAGATCACTTTTTTGTAAAGTTATTTAGACTTTACGGTTTAGAATACTTGAGTATTTGTATTGGTTCTTTCTGGGCCGACGACAGTCGCAAGGCCTAGTTCGTGAATTTTGTATTTATTTCAATTGTCTCTGCACGCAGAGCTTTGGGGAATTTCCTTATTCTAATTTTTACGCTTGCTTGGTTGACCCCCTAATTTATGCTTTAGCCGCTGGGTATTTGTTATCAAATCGTTGGTTCTTGTTGAAACGCCTACCGAGTGCCGACGGTTGTTCAAGGCCCGCAATGTTATGCACGCGAAGTTTTGTTTCTCCTCCTGGAGAGATAATGTATCACTTGGCTTCTCATTGGCGTTGGTTTCATTGCCATGCTTGGGACTTCTTTTATTGCCTCGCTGATTCGATTTAGAAATACCGTATTTTAGTGTGGCTTTATGTTCACGCAAGAGCGTTAAGAGCCGCAGCGACGCTCGACTTTTGCACTCAATCGCTTAGCAAGTGCTTGTCCTTTTCTTATAAAGTTAGTTCCAACACACACTACTTTGGGATTTCGTTGGAACCGGGTCGGGTCGTTACGCTTGGTACGTAGCTTATTAAGCTATAAGCCGTGATAGGTTCCATGGCCTAGGTTGGTTTGGGGGTCGCCGAGTATTTACCGCCGAAAGTGTTGATTATAATGCCTTATCCATATTCTTTGGTACAAGTATATGACTCTCGAGTACTAAGTTCGTTGGTCTAGAATGTCGTGAGTGAAGGTTTGTCTAGGAGTATATTTCTCCTCTTTATTGCTTATGAGTTGCGCTATACCAAGAGTAGTGTTTGATTTCAAGAGAGCTGTTGTTTCTGTTCCATTTTAGAATCAGAGAAGCTAGATCTGCCGGTCCCAAGGGTGATCATCTGTTAATCATTATGGCGAAAGTTCGATGTAATACTTCTTAAAGGAGGGTTAAGCCTTGGTACCTATTATTTCATAGATTACTATATAGGTGTATATAGTTATGGTAGTACTTAACCACCAGCTCTTGTATTATTTGTGTGGGAATTTGACCCCTTTCCCGATGGTCGTGTTTTGTATTCGGGGACTACCTGATCAAGGTGAAATTCCTCAGATATGCTTGAACTTGGTGATTGGCCGTAAGGTGATCACGTGATGATTGGTTGATTGGTTGTTGAACCTGTATACGATTTTGACTTATAAGGATTGGTCGTATACTAGTTAGTAAGAATATGCTACCATATTCTCGTGAAATGTTGTATTGTTTTTTATTAGTCTAATACATTGATATTGTATTAGCCTTGTATAATGTGTTTTATCTACCATTATAATAGGTAGTTAATAGTATGACTATTCCATACTTGGTATACATACATAGTAAATTAATATGCTATGTTGCATGATATTAAGCTATATGGCTTAGGATTGCTATTGTTTGAGACCGATATAAAGATGCTGATATGTGATTCATGAACACCCCACATCCTCGCAGACGTAAGCTGCTCTCACTTTGTAGCCCCTCGACTTGATTATCAAGAGGTCTTCGCTTCTGAGAACTAGAATGGTATAATATGAGATAGGAATTGACTGAACTGCTACCAAATGGAATGGAATTGAAAATATTGGTATCTTGTTTTGCTTGTGCAAATACGCATAACATGGATATTGAAATCATGCTATGAATGAATTAACCTTGCGCCTGATTGGATGAAGTACATCGTATTGAATGTCTTCCTTGTAAGGTGAATATGTGGTCTATGATGATGATTGACTACTTGATTATAGTAAGGGCGTTAGACCCTAGAGATTCGTGTCGTAGCCGAATAATTTAGCTAGCCCGTAAAAATTTTGGTCAGTTAGTTAGTCTTGGGCAATTATCTGCACATGCATG
>CM028380.1:113118286-113215039 GCA_013146195.2 Codonopsis lanceolata | reverse complement strand
TCCTTGTGCTCTTGTAATACTTTTTTTCAATTTTTCTTCTTGCTCTATTGTCAACTTTGACGAAATAATCACAGGCAATGTTTCATTTTTGCCTAAAAAGACATTTTCAATGTTCAGGTAGAGGTTTTAATTCCAAAACAGGAGGTGATTCAATAGATGGGATTAATTTCTTATTAAAATTCCCTAAAGGTTCGCAATCTATTTTCTCTGTTGTTATTTCCTCTTTCTCTTCAAATTGTTTGGTTAATTCGCTTGCTTCATTATTTTCAGTATCACCTTGACCATTTAGGAATTCATCTAATTTATCATTTTTCACTTCTTTAACTAAATCTTTTGGCACGATGTTTTCTACCTCATCAATATAAAAACAGTCACTCATATCATCGGGTTGCTTCAAGACATCAAACACATAAATTTCAATTGTTTCTCCCATAGCAGTCATCGATAATTTACCATTTTTAACATTAATGACAGTATTGGCCAAAGCCATGAATGGTCTACCAAGAAGAAGAGGTGGTGATTCTTGTGTAGCACTAGCTCGATTTTCCATCTCAAGTACCACAAAATCAACCAGCATGATTAATTTTTCTACTTGGACTAAAATATCTTCCACAATTCCTAACGGGTGTTTAACAGATCGGTCTTCTAGTTGAACTATCATAGATGTGGGTTTCAACTCTCCTAACCGTAATTGTTTATACACCGATAAGGGCATTAAATTTATACTAGCACCAAGATCCAACATCGTTTTAATTTTCTTTGAATTTCCTAAGGTAATATCGACATTTAAACTACCAGGATCTTTTAACTTTCGTGGAAGGTTCTGTTGAAGAACCGCACTAACGTTTTCAGACATAATTACTTTTTCATCTTTTGGAAACTTTTGTTTCTGAAAACTTAACTCCTTGAAAAATTTCGCATAAGCAGGAATAGTTTTAATCACATTTAACAGGCAAATTTATATTCACCTTAGACAGCATGTTATAAATTTCAGCAAATTGTCTATTAGCATTAAATTGCATCAAACGACCAGGAAACGGGATAGGGGGCACATAAGCAGGAGGTGCAATGTAAGGCTCTTCTATTTCAGGAAAAATTGCTTTCTCTTTTTCTTTCTTTGGATTTTGACTTTGCTCTTTATCTTTTTGATCATTTAATATTTCAGAAGAAGTAGAAGGACTAGGTGCACTTACCTCCTCACCGATTACCACTTCGTAAAGTAGTAATAGCTTTTGCTTGCTCGTTTTGACTTGGGAATTTCCCATAATCACGTCCCTTGGGTTCCTCCGCCTTTTCACAGATTTGTCCATACATAGTCATCATCTTTGGTAGAGTTGAATTTATTGCATCTATACTATTTTCAAATTTCTGCAGACGTGCTTCATTATCTTTTGGCTGAGAATTTGGTGCAGGATTTCCAAAATTCCGATTTCCTTGTCCATACCCTAGCGGTTGCTGCGGTTGTAATGGTTTGTTTCCTCCCCAACTGAAGTTTGGATGATTCCTCCATCCAGGATTATATGTATTTGAGAAAGGGTCATTACGTTGACGCGGTGGATATGAATTCATTGAATTTACATGTTCTTGAAAAACAGGCATATTCCCACTAGATGGGCAACTGTTAGTAGCATGTGAATTATTGCCACAATTTGAACATGGATTATAAGAAAAAATTAAATTGGTCACAGCCATCATTGCGTCATATGCTTCTATTTTAGCATTAGACATTGCTAATGCATTGGTCTCCTCAACATTCGATCTTAACTCAAAAGCCGTCTAAGCTTTTCCTTTCACACTCTTTTGTCGCGAATTTGATCCTTACATTTCAAATAAGTCATGAGCTTGATCCAGGGTCAATTCGTGAATCGACCCTCCCGCGGCACTATCTACCATAGTCTATTGGTGAATTACGAGTGAGTCATAGAATTGAATTATTAAAATATCTTGAAAAAAATTGTTATGCGTACAAGCTATCAATAAAGATTTGAAACGATCTCATGGTTCATGAAAAGTTTCACCTTGCTCCATTGCAAAACACATGATTTGTTTTCTATGATTAGAAAGTGAAGCATGCTGATAGAATTTAGCAATAAATGCATCATATAATTCTCTCCATGTAGATATGCTCCTAGGTGCTAAAGTCATGAACCACCTTTTCGCAAAATCTTTTAAAGTACATTGCAAAAAATGCATCATAAATTAATCTTAAGTTAGTCCTCCTTTAGGGAAAGTTTCAACCATATGATTAAAATCTTGCATAAAGGATAATGCATTTTCCATAGATAAACCATGGAAAGATGGGAACATATTGTAAAAATGTCCCTTGAGTTCGAAATTCTTAACTCTATCAGGCAAAATTAAGCACGAAGGTGAAAAGCCAATATTATGACAGTTATAATCTCTCATCGTCCTAGGGGCTTGCATTTCGTCCCTTGCAGCCACAATTGCTTCAGTGGGATCAACTTGGTCTGCTCTTTGATCACTTTGATTGTTAGCCATTGGATTATTCTATTGAGGATTCCTTCATAAATTATCAATGTTATCGTTAAAATCTGCCAGTATGGGATTCAATAACCGTCGACCGTGCATAAAATGCACAATCAACTACAACCAGAAATAAATATGACAAGTAAGAAAATTATATTATTTTTTATTGTTTATATTTTTATTTTTATTATTCTTTTGTATTTTTATCTTCGTAAAAATCAAAATTATACTTTTTAATTTAACTTCCTTCCCGGCAACGGCGCCAAAAACTTGATGTGTTTAAAATTACATTGCAAGTGCACAAGACTATTGTAGAGTATAAAGATGGTAGCATGGGTCGAACCTCAAGGAGAACGAATTAAATTGGATTTAATCTAACTGCTAAAAATGCAATTAAATAAAAAGGGGTTTTGTTATGAAATAATTTAAACTATGAAACAAAATTAATATAAATTAACTACTGGGAGAAAACAGAATTTTAACGAAAGTTTAATGGATGAGAATGGTCTAGGTATTGGGATTCACTTGTATCGCCTTTTATATGTATTGGTCATAAGTTATCTATCAATTACGTGTTCGTTTGCTAGGTAAATGATTGGGACTTACTGGCCGAGATTTGCAATCCTTAGTACTCCGCTTTCGCTATACTTTCTTGATCCGTCCATACAGTAATTAAGAGTCCATTAAGTGCCCTAAGAACTAAAGTGAAAGGGAGTCAACTCTGTACTCCCCACACAATGCGAACCTAAATCTACTCCTTAGCCTATGGTCGGGAATCAGAGAAAATATTTATCAATTAGGTTGGCCAGCGAATGACTTATGCATAAGGTCGTGCAGTTCATCATACCCAAGAGTCTGCACATTCACTAACGCAGCCATCATGCGATAGCTTCAATGAAGACCGATTATAATCTAATATGATAAACGATAATATGATAGAATGAAATTAAATTAACACATAAAAATTGATACAAAGTTACCTCCAATACCTAGAATGGAACGGTTAGTTCATCACAGGCGATGAACACATCATATGAATTGAATAAAACATCGCCAATCTTCAATAACTTGAATAAAACAAAATTACAATATATTTTTCTGTCTTGAGAGTTCTCACGAACAGCCTCTAAAACCTAAAAGTCAGATCCCATAAAGCTGCAAACGTAGGGTTTTATTTATACTAGGCTAAGGTTAATGAGAAAAGACAAAACTATCCAGGGCTGAAAACGAGGTTGAGCGATCGCTCAACCCTTATGCTGAGCGATCGCTCAGTGGTCCTTCTCTGGATCCTAGCCACTGATTTTTGCGCGCTCGCCCAGGCCTCAAGCTGAGCGAGCGCTCAGTCTCTTTTTCATCTTTTTGTCCTTCTTTTTTCAGCAATTTGCAATCAGGTCCTTGGAAACTTCTTATTAGTGCATAAAAGCCCAAAATTCATCATTTTCCCCAACTTTAGCCTGAAACTCATATAACACTAAAACCCATATCAATAGCTTTAGAAACTCGCAGAAAAAACTATCTAAGTAGCAATATATACACAATAGACGTGTATAAAACACATCTAACACGTCTCCTTTGTCCTCCTATATTTCTGTTTGGTAATACAGTCAAACACAAATTCAGTTCATCGAAAATCTTCGTGCTCAAGGTCTCTCCGGTGTCTCCGTTGTATCCTGGGAGACAGACGTCCAGAGAAGCTTCCAAGCACGTACAGCAGGAAGGACGAATCTATTTTAAGGAAATTGCGTTTGACACAGGCCTCGGACACCTATATTTTGTGTCACAGGTACATTTCAGAACTTTACCTGAACAAGCAGGCTTGAAGTTTACCTACAGTCTTGAAGACCACCAGCAGACTCCACTTGCCCACCAGCAAACTTGAAGTCCACTAGCAGACTTAATGTCTACTTGCAGACTTAGAATTCAAAGCAATAACGTTTTCGATTGATTATCAATTTTGTAATCTGATTTAATTATTGATTTCCTTGTATTATTTCTAACAATAGTTATAAATTAACAACTCATCATTAGACCATTCGATTTTAGACTTAGGTTCGCTATTACCTTCATCGTTTGTGTACAAAGGTGTAAACCAACCAGTTAGAATGGCACGTCATGCATGTTCATCAATGGATTTGATGTATACACACATTTGAACTATCCAACTAGAATAGTTGGTACCATCAAGAATGAGAATCTTGTGATAGACATTATTCTGTACGTTCATCATAGCTAAAATCAGAAAGGACCTTCTCTTTGTGCGTCAAAAGTTGGCTTTGATGCCAATTGAAAGAAAACGATTAAAGAAAGGAAAAAACATAATAATGAAATAAAACGAAAATAGAAAAATTGTTTTATATGACCCGATCAATAAAGTTTACAATGAAGAGTTCATTGAATACTTTATTGAGATATCAATGATGCAGAATAAAATAAAACAAAACCGGAAGAATGAAAACTGAATGCAAAAGATACCTTTTGATCAATAAGTAAATCGCCTTATTGATCGAACCTCATGGCTAAAAATATTTCATTAGTAAAATATATGTTTAAGCTCATTACATTCAAAAGACTAACAAAGTGGAATTTATGAAAAACTCTATATGAAGTAGATATGGCTTTGAATAATACCAACACCTGAGACTACCTACATTGATATACGCTCAATAACTTTTAACAAAATAGTAGGAGGCGTTCACAGAAAAACAGTGTTGTGACAGAATGAATGAAGGCTTCGATGTAGCTTTATTCAGCGGTATATTTAGGAATAGAGCAGCAACAGTTTTTCGATCTATTTCTCTCTTAACAATTTGTGTATAGTATATGCTCAGCAACATCTCTTAACTTCACAGCCTTGTATCATCTTATTTATACTTCCATCCTTGATCTAGAAACCTTGTAGAATAAGAAAACCACTTACCATAAAAGATTAGTAGGTTAGTGCAATGAATAAGGACTAAATCTTATCAAACATGGACATACCAAATATGAAGGATTCCTTACCATATACAATTAGGTGAGCCGTGTCTCTTATCAGCCAGACAAACGACACTCATAACTTGTGTTACAAAAACACACAATCCTACTAGATTAATGATTCATATAAACCCTAAAAACCAATTAAAGTATAATCTCCAAAATAACATTTCTATAAAAGGTGTAACAATAATAATTAATCAATGTAAATACCAAGAAAGATAAAGCAAATAATTAATTAAAATAAACCAATAATAAAAGACAATAACTTAATAATTAAATATCTAACACACATCATGATCACTTCATACACCGATCATGTCTTATACTAACACCGTGTCATAGACACAGACACAAAATCTAGTTACATACGAGACTTGCTCTTTATTGATACAACATAATTAATTATACATAGTCACTAATTTAATTTGGGGATGCAGCCAAGAGATGAACATAATACATAGTTATTTGGTTGGCCTTACAAGAAACTTCTTATACCACATAGCAGAATGTTTTGGGTATCTTTTCAAATTGTCTTTATAATCCACATAATTAAGGCCGAATCGAATCGTGTAACCAGAGGCCCACTCGAAATCATCAAAGAACGACCACGCAAAGTGTCCCTTTATATTTGCACCATCCCTGTTTAATCAAATTACAATAAATATATTTGGAAAACTATTTTAAAACCTTATTTTTATAAACAAAATAGTTGTAAACGCAACATATTTTTTAAAACGCTCCAAATTGGAGCATTTCTAAATGCAGCACATTTTTTGAAACGCTACATTGAAAAACATTAAAAGATAAACGCTGCATTTTTTGTTAATGTTTTGGTCAAAACGCTCCAGCAAACGAGAAATAAGATTGTTTACTTAATACTTACTTAATAGCTTCTTGAAGATTCCAAAGATGGCTTTGGTAATAGCGTATCCTTTGATCATCCTTTAACGCTTCTTGAATTGATATTGTAGAATTGTTTGCATCGGCCATCCCTTCAAAGAAATGAAAAGAAAAGACTGTTAGACCTAAAAACCTTCTAAGTATCACTTAAACTTTGTTAAACTTGTGTGTGTATATAGCAATGAAAATGATAAATTAGAATTAATTACCATTCTCAGTAATGTAAATTGAGGGATCATTGTACTTCCCCTTTATATAGAGCATGAGATCTTTGATTCCTTCTGGACAGTTGAAGAGCCAAACTACTGGTGTCTAAAAGAGAATATATGATATAACTTTTTCTTACAATGGAAGACACACATAATACACACACACACACACACAAAGAGAGAGAGAGAGAGAGGGAGAACGTACAGGTTCACAAATAGGGATGCCATTTTTGTAAGCTGAACCACGTACATTGCAGGAAAATTACGTTAGTTTCTCGACGTATATTTAAAGTAGATTCTTTAAGTGAAACATCGTAAAATAGAATACTAGAATCTTTGCGAGGCAGAGTATAAATTGAGTGATAATTTTGGAGCTCTTTTAAATGCAATGTCTAATACTTGGGAGTATTTCTCTTGAATTAGTTTATGTTGTGAATACTTTATTTAGTTTGGGACATAATAGAACATCTATTATAATATACAAAGGGCAAGTCCAATAGTGGTACTTAACTACTTGTCACATAGGTATCAAAACTAGTCACTATTTATGTTTATCAAATTATCATCTCATGGGTATTAAAATTTTACATAATAATAATTTTAAAAAAAATTATATCCCAACACATTTTATGATATAAAAACAAAAATTAAAATATTACTGAGCAATAATTTACCAGCTCATACCATGACATAAATATACGATCAAAGTGGAGGGTATCATAATAATATCACAAGCTCAAGTTCGTAATATTTAGTTTTGACTACTATCATTGGACTTGCCCTAAATCGTAATTTATTTTTGATATATATTCAAAAATATAAATTAGACAATATATAATAAATGGAGGGAGTAACAAATTGTAACTTACATGAAGTATCAGCACGAGGGTCAGTTGTCCAGCTAATATTAACTGAATTGTGAGAGAGGCTATGAGAAGCATAATCACTTGTATAATAATTTATTCCAACAAAGTCCATCGACCCTTTCAGTAGATCCGATTGCAGCTTAGTGAATCTAGGCAGTCGCCGCCCCACATATGATCGCATTATTGGTGGGTAATCACCGTATGTGATTGGATGCATTAACCTACACCAAAGAGGCTTCAACCATTTTCACTTAAGAGATTCAAAAAACCTTTTGGCAATTGAGTAGTTATCGGGTAGCTCCAATCCTTTCCGACTTAACTCATCAACACATGGTGGATAGGGTTAATAGTATCCGTCTTACATAAAATACTTGTAAAACCGTTCTACCTAAGTTTTCGCTTTATCAATTGAACGCGGCACACAATATTTTTTTTAAAGTGAACATGATTTCTTTTGTAATGACCTAAAAAGGAAAGATAAAGGAATAGGGAGTAACTTTTTCATATTTTGAAAACAAATAACCTAGTCATCTTGAAAATAAATCATCTAGCATTAGTTTAGATTTCATCAAACATATTTTCTACACTCACCAACCGAGTTGGAAATCAAGAACTCTATACGAAGCCTTGAGGTCTGCAACTCCTCGAGTCTTCGGCTTATGCCAATCAGATGCAAGAGCGATTCCAATCTCTCCCTTTTGAGATTGCTGCATTCATTTTGACAAAGTAGTACTTCATAAATAAAATTTCTAGGAAAACAAGACATAACTTATTGAAAAAAGAACGAACCTGATACTTTTTCCCTCAGAATTTGCACTCCAAATAAAGATGGCAAAGAAGTTGGTTATGAACTACAATGTAGGGTTCCGTTGCCGAGTTACCCTCAAGCTTTCGACATATTTAGAGCATCGACAGTGTGTGTCCTCGATCATATCCAAACCGACTAAATATTAATGGTTCGTTTAAGGTCATCCAGTGCTTCACCCGATCACCAAATTCTTTGAAACAAAGGTCCACGTAGTCTCGATAATCATTCCTATAATTCCCGGTTAATTTCAAAAAATATACGAAATAACTATACATTAACATAATTATTTCTCTTTAACATATCGCAGAAAAGTTAATCAAATGAATGTATAATTAGAACATACACAATTTTGACATTCAAGAATCCATCATATTCATCTTCAAGGGCTTGAGGAACATCCCAATGGAAAAGAGTGACATATGGTTTGATGCCTGGATAGAATGGCAACACTCAGTAATACTATAATTAACTTTTGTCAATGGGACATAAATATCTATTAATATTTACTTCCTCCGTCCCTTAATAATCGTTATGTTTGACCCGACGCACAGTTTAAGAAAAAACAATTGACTTGATTATTTATATTGGTTTAATGTGTAGTTTCCTTTAAAGTCCATGTGTATGTGGTCCATAATTAAAATAGAGTGAAAAAGTAAGGATAAAGTGGTAAAAATGATGTTCTAAAAAGGTAAGTTTCAAACTGGACAATTATTTTAAGACGGACGAAAAAGGAAAGGAGGACGATAATTTAGGGACGGAGGGAGTATTTTATTTACTTCCTCTCGTTCTAATTAAATATACATGTTTGAAAAGATTAATAATTAATAAATAATTGAAATAACAAAAATCTTATAGCAGAAAGAGAAAAAAATGGTTACCTTTGGATATGAGCTCGTCGATTACGTTATTGTAAAATTTGATTCCATCATGATTTATTCCTCCACTAATCTTCCCATCTATAAGGAAAAAGTAAATAAATATAAATAATGATTGCAATTTGCAAATAGGCCTGACAATGACCACTTAAATCCGTTAATCCATCTAATCCAACTTGAAAATTATCTAATCCAACCTGGTCCATTTTTGTGGTCGAAATGGGTTACACTTTGACCCAAAAAATTTACCGGGTCGCTTTAGGTCGGGTTATCGCGGGTTAAACCTGTTACCCATTTCGACCAGCTATTTTTTTGTTATATAAATGTAAGTTTTTTTATGGGAAACCGCGAGCCGAAACGGGGTGACCTGCCCTCACCAGCGCCCATTTCGACTCGACCCGTTTTGACTCAATCCATTGCGACCCGTTTAATTTAAGGTTATAATGGTGGCATTAGTAAAATATGACCTTTTGACCCGGTTGATGAATATAAATTACCTTTGAACATAAAACACTTGGTCGACCACTGGTCGACCTAATAAACCAGTTGTCGATAAAGTGGTTTACGCTGGTTTATTGATAAACCAGTTGTCGACAAAGTGGTTTACGCTGGTTTATTGATAAACCAGTTGTCGACTAAGTGGTTTACACTGGTTTATTTGATAAACCAGCGATTTCGGATGTTGAGGGGTGCATTTTTAATGGTTTACCGATAAACCAATCATGGTTTATCAATAAAACATGTCATAAAAGAGTTTTTTTTTTTCTTTTAAGTGAAGTTACAAATGACCAAGTCATCTTTGACTTGGTCATTTCTGTAAATCCACTGTTATAATGAGTCATAACTCATTTCGACCTATTACCCGTTTTGACCCAATACACCCAATCGCCGACCCTGAGTGCAAATAATCCCTTGGAAATGTCATATATATATATATATATATATACATATATATATATATATGTATATATATATATATATATATATATATATATTCTAGTTGGGTTATCCCCACATCGGTTGTGAAGAAGTTGGTGCTTGATTAATAAGTGGGAGGAAAAGCCTCTCCATTTAAACTAACTTTCAGGGTGTGAAAGTATCTTACTCGGTAGTATTCTTGGCCATGAGATCGACATTCTGAAAGCATCCATTCCAACATCTTTAATCATACTTATGTCCTCCTGAGTTATATAATTATAGTTTTCCTTAAGTTAATTTCATACTTTTAAGGAATTCTCCAAATAGAAAACTATTATTAAAAAAAAAATGAAAATCGAAAGTAAATGGTTTTACCTTGTAACGATGATAAAAGTCTATAGTCACATCTGCTGTGGATCGATCAGCAATTTTCTCTGCAAGGTTCCCAAAATAGTTTTGTTACAACATTCCGAATCGATAAATATAATGTTAAGGAATACTTTTTCACTCATTTCCCTCGGTACACCATTGTATAAGCATGACGGAAATATGGTGAACTAGGTTACACAGACACGGCTTCAACGTAGTACGGCCAGATACGCTGGGTTGAAAGAGTGTCAGTGCAACCCGAATGGTGAACACCCAATGGTGTACTTAGGAAAATTGAGGGAAAAGGTAATCGAGAGGATCTCAATCCATGATTTAGTTTCTTTGTACAAAATGGTTTCTTTGTAATTAGGTTGAAGTAATATGAGAAAACCCTACATAATCTTCTTTTTTTGGGGTTTATCTAATAAGCTAATCGTAATTTTTTATTTCATAAACCTGAGACAATTAGATTAGTGGATAGAACTCTCATCTAAATAGCTAGTAAATCTCAAAATTCTAAATCATTTAGGAAGAAGTTTAGGAGTTCATTTAGCTTTACTATATACGATATCTAGTTAATTTCCTTGTATAAAATTGTATGTTTAATTTGTTGGTGTAATCAGAGAAAATCTAAGACCATCATCTATGGGTTTATCAAATAATCTAAATATAATTTTTATTTATTTATTTTTTGAGAAAATTATAGTAATTAATTGAAGCTCATCTAATTATCCCATAATTCCCAAAATTTTGAAAAAAATCAAAATTTTGGATCGAGTTTTGGAGTTCATGTAAATTATATGTCATTTCCATATATAGTAAGTAGACATTTAAGATGGCTAATCCAGGAAAGCTCAAGTTCTGGCTTCAGTTTTGGTTTTCTGATATGAGAGATCAGCAACTAAGGCTGCAGTCACAGAACATACTAATCTGAAAACTTCTTCCAAAACTACCTGTATTAGCATATGTCATTGTCTAAGGAGGAGGGTGGTATTATTAGCATTCTCGCTAAAAATAATTATAACTAATAATTTTATTTTCAAAACTACTCTCGAAATACGACTATAGATTAATAATATTTTACTTATCTCTCTCCGACTACTAAACATAGTACTAGTGTTAGTTTTTAAAAACACACACACACACACAAACACAAAAGAAGATCAAACCAGGATGTTTGTGAACGAAGGTATCCCAAATACTTGGGCCTTTACCACCTTCTTTTGCAGCACCTTCGTACTGTTTATAAGTAAAGCCATACATTAGGAAATCGATGTTCGATCTTTTCCGGCTTATATAAAAGCTTTAACTGTTAGAGAGACTCGACAAATTATACAAAACTTAACAAGAAGGAGCTATGTACGTAAATCAATACCTGGTAAGCACTAGAGGATGTTCCAAATACAAAGCCATTTGGGAAACTGCTTCTGTTAAAAGAAGTTGGGATATCAATTGCTGAAATTAGCTGTTTCCCCATAAACAAATTTCCCAAAATAGCAAGAGCTGTTAGAAAAAGAAAGGGTCTACTGGGTATCGCCATGGTCAAATAACTAGTCGGGATTATGCATGTCATCTTCCTTACCCATCTCCTTTTATAGAATGTTAAATGCTGTTAAACTAGAGTTTTTTAAATTAATAAAATATGTTTTTTGTTCATTTTTTTAGTACATGTCGGTAACTGAACCGCCCATAATTCCAGCAGGGGTAATAGCGTCCTTATAATCCAGAACTTAAACCGGAACTAAATGACTTTGTGGGAGGTCAAAGGCATTATGGACAGGCAAGCCTCATCGTGCCACTACACAAGAAGTTCTAGGGCGGACCATACTCGCCTTAAAGAAGATAATTGTCTACTCATCACGCCAACTAAACCACGCCATGCTCATTGTCCACCTGAGACGCTTCTATTTCTACATTCTTACGTCACCTCATCTCTTTGATCATCATTCATACCGACTCTCACGTCAAGTGGGGTCACGGTGGCCACCCTAGCTCAAGTGACGCTTGCTTATCTATTTCAAAGTACTAATATGCATATCGATAGAGTAGATTCCTCGATCATATTATGATGTTTGGGAAAAACAACAAAGAGCATAATAGCTACCCACTTACCCATAGTGTTTACAGTGTATAATTGCACTTTCTCTCTTACTCAACACATTTTTTACGTTGTAATTCTAATATTAATATTTTTATTGATAGAAATTTTCATCAATATCTTTTATTTTATTTTATTGATTTATTTTAATATATATCGTATATCACAATTATTAAAAAAATAAGCTAAACTAGCGTTTATAATATATTGTACGATGATGAGATAACAATTTATTATTTTACGAATAAAATATATATCCGTTATTGTTTGAGCGGAAATAACTATAGGCTACAAACTATATATTTATTACTAACCTTCAAAGACTTATCGAAAGATATATATATAGTATTATAAAAAATCATGGAGAGTTACTTTATTTGTGATCAACTTATCACTCCTAATAAAATTTGTATTTATACATAATATAAATGCAAACTCTATCAAATCAGAATTTTTACATTTTTACATCTTTCCTCCAACGGCTAGTTAACGTATTTTTATCTCTCTCCTCCGAGGAGCTATAAACGGTAAGTTAACGGTCATAAACGGTCAATTTTTACTCCACAAATACACCCTTATCTTAATGGTTCACTCACACTTTTACTACCTACATACAAACTCTCAATACCATATCCACCTCTAGAATATATTTAACCCAATTTTGATGTTTATTATCATACTAGTTATTGCGTGCACCATGTTGGTTTTCATTGCTAAATACTCTTCAAACAATTTTCAGATTTTTGTTACTTATCTTTATATTGTGTATGTCCTGTTAGCAATAGTAGTACCTTTAAGCATGCATTTCAACATGTATTGATTATCATATTCTAAATAAAATTTCCATGGTATAATTTTATTAATATATATGTTTTTCTTTTAATAGTTTTTTTTCTTTACAAATGGCAAACAACGCTAAACTTGAATTTAAAAGGTTGGACATATCCGGAAAGATTTATATGTCATGGGTAATAGACGCTAGGTCCTACTTGGCTGCCATGAACCTTCAGAATACCATCAAGAGATAAAATAATGAATTGATAAGCAGTCAAAATCAGGCTAAGGTCATGATTTTTCTTTGATATCACGTTCATGAAGAATTAAAAATTGAGTATCTCACAGTTAGTGATCCACTCGTCTTTTGGGAAAATATCAAAGAAAGATCATCTAAAGACGATCATTCTCTCAAAAGCCCTCTATATTAGATCCATTTACGCCTACAATATTTTAAAATCATCAGTGAATATAATTTCAAGATGTACAAAATTACCTCAGTTGAAATTTTGTGGGGAAAGCATCACTGATCATGATATGTTGGAGAAAACATTCTCCACTTTCCATGCCTCAAATATACTCCTAAAACAGAAATATCGAGAAAAGGGTTTTACAAGATACTCTGTTTTAAGAACTTGCCTCCTCTTAGCTGAACAAAATAACGAGATTCTAATGAAAAATCATGAATCTCGCACAACTAGTTCAACCTCATTCCTTGAAGCGAATGGGACTACGTGTGAGGATAGGCAAGGGAGTGGGCGTGTTACTGGTCGTGGTCGAGGTCAAGGTAGTTATCGTGGTCAAACCCGAGGTAATAGACGAGGTCGTGGAAGAGGTCAAGACCGAGGAAGAGGCCGTGGAAGGAATAAATATCATCATCATCCATATAATAGACGTTCCTCTCGCCACTTGAAATGGAATAGAGAAGATGATAGAGACGACTCTTCTATTAGGCAAAATATCTATTCGAACAGCGCAGAAAGCTCCAGCATTAAGTGTGGCATGAAAGGCCACTGCTTATACACATGTCATATGGCAAAACATCTGGTTGATTTTTATCAAAGATAAAAAAAAAACAAAAAAACGTTGAGACGAATTTCCTCACAACTAATTCTAATGGCTTTGAATTCGATTTTGGTGATATGGACATCACCAATACCATTGATGACAATAAGAGCGATGAACAATAATTTTGCACTTATTATATGTTTTTTTCTTATGTGTAATAGTTTGTTGACACATTTATTTAAGTTTTTTTTATCAATATATATTCCATGTTAACAACACTTATAGTGATTACTCAATCTTCTTTTTTCTTTCTCTCACATTGAAATAGATCATAAAATATGCCTCAATCCAAAATTCAAGAAAGTGATTCATGTCTTGCAGACAGTATTACTACACATGTCATACTCAAAGATACGAAGTATTTTTCTTATCTCAAAATTGATGAAGCAAATGTCAGCACTATATCTGGTAATGCCAAAATAATTGAGGGATTTGGTAAAACAATTTTCCTAATGCCTGGAGGCACATAATTTATGATAAGTAATTCATTGTTCTCTCCTAAGTCCTAAAGAAACTTTTTATGTTTCAATGACATTCGTCTAAATTGGTACCATATTGAAATTATGGACATGGAGAATAATGAATATATTTGCATTACCTCAAACATTTCCGGAAGCAAGCGTGTATTGGAAAAATTGTCTGATCTATCTTCTGGATTGTATAGTACAAATATAAGAGCATCTGAATCATATGCTACCGTAAACCCGAAGTTTACGAAAACATTTAAAGATTTGCATGAACGGTTGGATCACCCCGGTTCAATAATGTGAAGAATTATTGAGAATTCTAGTGGTCATCCATTGAAAAACCAAAAGATTTTTCAATCAAATGAACTCCATTGTGACACTTCTTCTCAAGGAAAGTTGATAATTAGACCATCACCAACCTAAGTTGGAAATAAATTACCATCATTTTTAGAACGAGTTCATGGTGATATATGTGAACCTATCCATCCATCAAGTGGACCATTACAATACTTTATGGTATTGATCGATGCTTCTAGCAAATGGTCACACGTATGTCTATTATCAACTCGTAATACAGTATTTGCCAAGTTCCTTGCACAAATAATCAAACTGAGAGCACAATTCTCAAATTGTATGATCAAGAAAGTTAGACTTGATAATGCTTGTGAATTTACATCTCAGACATTCAATGATTATTTTATGACAAAAAGAATATATTTCAATTATATATTTGGTAATCACTAGAGGATGCACCAAATATAAAGCCATATGGGAAACTACTTCTATTAAAAGAAGTTGGGATATGAATTACCGAAATTAGTTGTGTCCCCCTAAACAAATTTGTCAAAATAGCAAGAGTGGTTAGAAGAAGAAGGGGTCTGATGTGACAAAAATCTAGCTTGGGCCGTCCGATTGATAAGTAGGATATCTAGGCTTGATATGCTCCCTTGAACCTGTTTAAGAACACAATAACACCTATAAAGGAATGCAAGGCTTGGCCTCGCGAATCCTCTCCGATGTGCGAATGAGATAAGTGCAATGCCAAGAGAAAATTTGAAAGAGGTTTGAGGCTTAAGAGACTGTATACATTGTTTAGGATTTATGGATGGGCATTTATAGGTCCCCCAATGACATAGAATCCTTGTGGGATTTAGTTTCCATAGTTTACCTAGTAGATTTAGGAGAAAACTCTTAAATTATAGGCATGACAGGCAGCTGGCCACAAGAATATAGAAGCATATAAGGTAAATATCGTACTCGGATAAGGAAACCTTTGACGTATCTTGGAGAGCAAGTCATTGGGATTCCTTGCTCGATGTTTGCCCAAGCGAGCAGGGTTTTGCCCGTCAGTAGATGCAAATTTGGTAATGACAAGTGTGGTTCCCAGGCATGGCCCCCGGGTCAGGCAGGCAAGGCATGTGCTCGACCAGGTTTATACGGGATTTATCTTCTTCTCTGCTCGGGTAACTTGCTAGCTCTGCCCGCTAAGCTAGTAGGTCCCTCGCTGCTTTGCTCGTGATCGGGTTTGGGCTAGGTACATTAGTGGCTTGGCTCCTTTCTGCGCAGTATTTATGCTCGGAGCAGGGAGTGTTTACGCTCGGTGTTGTTGCTCTCGTATCGGGCTCCAATACTTATGAATTTCTGAGTGGACGACGACTTGAATAGAAGGCAAAACTAGTAGAATGTTCTGGAGCCTTACTGAGCAGACAGCTGGAGTGTACTGTGGAAGCTTTATCGTTGGAAAATCTTGGGGGTGAGTGAGCGTAGAGGCGTGAAGGTGTCGATGAGTCAAGTGACATGATGGGGCGAATTCACGGCCGGCGCATTAAATGCGTATGCCTCTATTGATGATGTCGGAGACGTTTGGCTCCTCCTTTCTTCCCCCCGAAACTCGGAAAGCCAGCCTATATAAACTCCACTACTTCTCCTTTTCATTCTTTTACTACATCTGTGAATTTCGTAGAGAGAGAATTTTCCCTCAAGATCGACGTTCTTGCTACTACTGTTTTCCCTGAAGTTTCCTTGATTCCGGCATCTTCGTTTCCAGATTCCAATCGGTATTTCCTTCAAGTTTCGCTTAACTTTCTGAAGAATCTTCTGCCCTATTAATCACAACATGGTATTTCTCTTTTCCCCTTTTTCTAGTTTTCTTTAGTTTTTTTTAATTTTGGATCTTCATTTTCTGGGTTCATTTGATGATTCTGGGTTCATCGTCTTCATCTCCATGCCTTTCTGGGCAAGGTTCATTGGCTAGAATCAGACCTTAGGTAGATATCGAGGAGGAGACCCTGTGGTCTTGCTCGCTAGGCAGGCATGGCCCTTTGGTGTACCTATACTTAGGGTTTTCCTTTTTTCAATTGTCTTTTGCTCCGGGCATAATCTAACCACGATTTCCTTGGTCTATATGTATATATGTCTTCCTCGAAGAGGTTGCACAATGAGTCCACGGGCAGCGAGAGAGAGGCTTATAGTTACGCCGGGCAGAATGACCCTTTGAGCAGCAAAGAGACTCATTCTCCCCCTATGTCGTTGTGGAAGATGGGGATGAATCGGTGATCGAGGAGGCTGTCAATAGGCATACGCCAATGTCTGGTGCCCATGGTCAATCTGGTAGACCCTCCTAGTAGGCATGGCCCTTCTAGAGATGAAAGTGTTGGGAGCGGAAAGGCTGCAGGCGGGTACGGTTCTGTATAGCTGACTAAGAGGGAGGAGCCCATAGCCGATGAGGTGCACCCCTAACAGAGGGAGACTACTGAAGAAGCCTCCAAATCGGGTGGGGTGAGCTCCGATCTCCCAATAGCCCGCAGAATAAAGAAGTCTGACTAGACTAGAAATGAGGCCGCTTCCAAAAATGAGACTGCTCCTGACGATGAGTAGCCTAAATAGTTGGAAAATGTCGATGAGACCCGGTATGTTGTACACTAGGCCTCCTTGTACACGGTGGTCAAGGTGATTGACTGGCTCACCTTCCTCAGTGTTAACTCTAAAAATAATAGGGCGGATAAGATGAATGTGCCTGTCGGAGTGGTTTTATCCCGCGATCAAAGAGAAGTACTCCTATTTTTCGTGGATTTCTTCAGAGTTGGGATACACCTTCCACTGGAGCCTTACTTTGTAGATTTCTTGCTTGAGAGGTGTTGTTTCTCACTGTATCTTAATTTGCATTTGCTCATTCATTACTATAGGTTCTATGCTTAGTGGCTAAATGGGCTATGTACCAGTTAGCATGGCAACTATGTATAGAACTTTGACTTTAGAATAGTTTCTCTAGACTTCACAGGTTTCGGCAAGTCCTCTCCAAAAGACTTTGGTAAAGGCTTCACCAGCAACCTTCATCAGCAGACCTTGTCTGCCTTCGAAACAATACTATGACGTGTTACAGGATGTCCATCTCAACAAATATTTTAAGGATTATTAATTCAGATGTTCTAAATATCAGTTTGAATTAATTCATCAATTGATTGGCCCCTGAATTCTAGGAACACGCCATCCCAGCTTTTCCGAAGAATGAAGACTTTCGCCTCCTGAACATGGTAGAGCATGTATACAGTCTGACACAAACAGACTGTACCAACTTCTGCAGGTCTGCAACTCTGCTTGTCTCCCACCTGCTAATTCCAGTACCTACTCTCCTTCATACCTCGATCAGTCTCAGTTGAAGATGAAGTCAACAAAGCAGCTCCTTGCATTTAATGCATTCAACCTAATAGAGTTGTTTATCACTTCATATTCTCCAACAGTCTCATGAATGCTCTGATATAAATATTGTCATTGAAGACTGAAGTAAAACAAGAATCCTCTGAATGTATTCAACAACATCAAGTCATCTTACTCTGTACATTCAAGAGATCATAAACTGATCAAGGAAGTCCTCAACAAGAACAACAAAGATCTGCACATTAACTACTACTAATTTACATCTTTGTGTTGTATCTATTTACTATTCTTATGCACCGTGAATATTCTGTTCTCCCAGATATTCACTTCCCCACCCCCAAACACAAGTCAAATCTTTTGTACATGATTCATTAGAGATTTCTGCAATAGAACTAGTGGCAAACATAGTGCACTTTCAAATCCAAGGTTGACTGCTTTGGTAGTGGACGTAGTACTCTTTATAATACGAACCATCTCAAAATACATGTGTTCATTGTGTTCCTTTACTTACTGTTTTATATTGTTGTCTGCTATTTAACTTATTCCTTTAAGTTTCAAACTTTAGTGAACAACCAAGTCTACTGGTAGTGCTTCACCAGTAGACTTAGTCTGTATTCCTACAAGTCTTCCGTTACTTCAACCTTTTCAATAGGTTGTTAGTACTTGTTTTAGGAACTCTCACAAAAAGTTTAAAGTGTTACTAGGCTATTCAACCCCCCTTCTAGCCTAGTATTATGCCCTTTGGGACTAACAAGACCAAGGCAATGCCTTGTGCTTTAATGCTCAACATTGTCCGGGTAATAATGGCCTATCGTTTGCTGTGCTTTGAGCCAGACATGTTCGTTTTCCGAAAGCTGTTTATTTTTTCTCCGAGCACTAGTGGGTGCATGGGAGTTACGTCAAACTCCATTTTTTTTAGGCTTTTGAGCCATGTCCCTGGAAAAGTTGAGGCCTGGGACAGGAGAGCTCTAATAATCTAATCTCGGGTTCGATGGCCACTCAAACCCACAGTAAGTGGTGAAATTAAAATCCTTACGGCCTCCAAGCAGGACTTTAGCTCTGGGGAGATTGCGCGTTTGCTTGCGTTGAAAACTGCTCTTGATGTCCATGAGGAAAATGAAAAACAAGTAGGCTAGAAATTCTTTCTCGATTGGAAAGAGCTAGTATGCAATCCACGAAAGTTGTTCCTGGCTTCTCTTCTCCGTGCAGACCTACCCGAGATAGACCCACTTTTGACCCATGAACCTGAGGCGACCCCATCCATACTGGGGTGACTGCCATGGGCCAAAATTTAAGAATGAGTGCGCTGAGTGCTAGCGGCTTGGCGATGGGGCAATCTGTCGATCATTGTTTGAGGACAGAGATGGTTACTCGCTGACTGTTATAACTTTCTTTGTCTTAAGTATTTTATGGTCCTCATAACTATAATGATCGCACTTTTGTTTTATTTCAGGAATGAGGCAGCTTGCTCTGTTGAGAAAGAGGAAGAAATAGGTTGATCAGCGAATGGCTGATTTGAAAGACAAGGAGCCTCGGGACATGCCTAAAGTCCCCTTCAGTTTTTTGACCAATAAGGCCTCTCCTTCAGGCAAAGTCACTAGCTTAATTGAGAAGGATGTGGCTGCCGCTCCCTCTGATCTTGAAATTGAGGTGGCCGTCATGGATAACGCCGGTGAGGTCGTTAAGACTTACGCAGATAAGGTTGCTGAGGTTCCCGCTGCCAAGGCAGTGAGTAAAAGGAAGAGAGATTCCCCTCCTCGCACCGACCGCCTTGTGCGTCCCCGCGGTACGGGCTCTGAGCCCACCTCTGCTACTCCCATACCTGCCTCGGATAGCACCATGTCATGGAGGTGACCTAATTTTGTGATGCCCAGCACTGTCAGTGCAGCTCGGGCCATTGTGAAAGAAATCGAATGTGGTGCCCCTATGCTCAGGGGTATCGACCTAACTGCCCGCGGTAGCCCTGTCGGCTTGGTGGGCAAAGGCATCGTGGAACGGAATCTCCATGATGGTGTGGCGCTTGATCGGAAGACTGTTGGCCATGTGTTGATCGGGCACGTCGGGCTCTGTTTGAGTGAGGTAAAGTTGACTGTAACCTTGTGTTTATTTATGTAACTTGTTACTTTGGCTCATTTCCATGCTAACCGTTTTGTTTCTGCTCGCAGATTGCCTCCACTTGTACCTATTTATATGATCGATACAGTGAGGAGAAAGAGGCTCGCAATAAGATAGAGTCTGACAACAAAACCCGGGAGGCTTTGTTGAAGAAGAAACTCGAGCAAGTTTCCACCTTGGCTGATCAGCTGAAGGAGCAGGAAAAGGCGACCAAAAATAGAGAGGCGGAGCTACTCGAGTGGAACCTTCTCTTGGTTCCCAAGAACGAGTCTCAAACCTTTGTCAAATTGTTTTTTTGACTCACACACTACTTACTCTCGTGCAGGAGTAGTTTCGCGAGGCCAAGCCTTGCATTCCCACTATTGTAATTTAATGTTCTTAGACAAGTTCAAGAAAACAGACCAATCCATATAACTAAGCCCAGATATCCTACTGATCAATCGGACGATCCAAACTAGATTTTTGTCACGTCAATTGGGTTATAATTAATTAATCATTGATCTCTATTTATTAAGTTAACTTAAGGAATAATTACAAGCCGGTACATTTTTTAAAACATGTTTTTAAATCAATCCAGCTATTTTTTTGACATATCTTTTAGATACATTTTTTGGTTAAAATTACTTCGCTGCCCTTAAATTATTATAACACATAAAACAAGATGAAGATTTCATTAATATAACACATAAACCAAGATGAAGATTTTGAATAATGCGGCAATGCCCGCCCTCCTTCCCTTCTTCTCCTGCGAACAACAGGATTCCGCGAACCTGAAGCCTCCATTAATCCCTACCATCCTCCTTCTCCGGCCGCCGCAGTGCTCCTTCTCCAGTCGATTTTTGCTGCCGCGAACAACAGGGACGGAAGAAACATCCCCTTCTCCAGCCATTAAGCTCTCCCAATCTCCCGATCAGTCTAACATACTAGGTATCCGGTAATCGCCGTCGCCGTCGCTGTTCGACCGGCCAAACAACGGACCTGTTAGAAATCGCAGATCTGTGCCTTCATTGTTATCAGATCTGGTAGCTGCCATCTGTGCCGCCATTGTTATCAGATCTCGAGAGAGAGAGAGAGAGAAAGGTACGGACCTGGTCTTGTTAAGTACGAGCGAAGACGAAGATGACGAAGACAACGAAGACTTGTTTGTCGTGTTTCCCTGCGGCAGCCGCTAAAAATGGTAGAGAGGTTCTTCTCGACGACCATGGGCTTAAGGGCTCGGCCGCCACCGACCGTCCATTGCGACATTCGACTTAATCATGCTTCTCTCCGGTCCTCCCTCCTCGTAATCTTACCCTCCCTCCCTCTGTTCGTGAGTTTAATGCTCCTGTATCCAAAAACAATTGAAATTCCCCCAATGTATTATTAGATTTGGATTGTTTAAGTGATTGATTTAAGTATCTAATTGTGTGTATAACGATGATATGGAAATTGATGTGTTTTTTTCCTTGATTCCATTCAATTGTGTTTGTTATCTACTTATCATTTTGATTTTAATTTTTGAAGGTTTTGATGCCAGCCATCAGGTTGATTTTTGGCATCAGGTTGATTTCTGATGCCTGGCATCAGGTTGATTTCTGATGCCTGGCATCAGGTTGATTTCTGATGCCTGGCATCAGGTCGATTTTTGGCATCAGGTTGATTTCTGATGCCTGGCATCAGGTTGATTTTGGCATCAGGTTGATTTCTGATGCCCGACATCAAGTTGATTTTTTGGCATCAGAGTTTTCATTAATGACATTTTTGTCATTTGGCAAGCAATTTGTAGTTACATGAAATGTCCAAAAAATTGATGGTTCTAGATGAAAACATGTTTTCAAAATTGTACTCACTTGAAATTCCCCCTTAACTTAACTATGATTGGGCTTTTTTATTTTTTCATTTCTTCAAGTGGTTAATGGGCTGCCGAGTGACAATAGCTTTAATAAGTGAGTTTACATTAATTGATCATTGATTTCCGTCACGACAGAGTGAGTATAATTGTTTGTTTGGTGAAGTATTTTAAAACGTATCGTTTTAAGAATGTACGGCGTTTTAAAAATAGGGGTGGTTCTATAGAACGTTCTCACAGATCTTAATTCGTAAGACGAACCTATCCATATTAAATTGGCCAAGATTCAATAATCTCAGTGCAACCTTTTGACTTTTTAAAATTACAATATCACGCCTCATGTGCATAAATGAAGAGTGTCATATTTTAATATTAAAAATATCACTTTTCAGTATACAATGTGTCATTTTTCAGCATAAAATATATCACTTTACGTTTTTAATAAAAAAATATCTTTTTTTTCTTTCAAAAGATGTTACTTTTTAACCTTAAATGTATCACTTTTACTTTTAAAAATGTTACTTTACATTATAAATAAAAATCATCACATCAATTAGTATATAAATAACTAATCATTGATCTCTATTTATTAAGTTAACTTAACTATGATTGGGCATTTTTATTCTTTCATTTCTTCAAGTGGTTAGTGGGCTGCTGAGTGACAGTAGCTTTAATAAGAGCATCCTCATTGTATAAATCTTTATATACATCTTTTTAGCTGGATCATACTGTTACATATATATTTTTATACTCTTATCCACTTAAAACTATATCCTTCCATACTATAATCTTCTTACACGAAAAAATATTAAATTTAACACCATCTCACATATTAAATACAACCCCCCCGCATATACCACAAAGTGGGCGACTGTCCCTCCTCTCTCTCTCTCCTCCCCATCTTTTTATTTAGAAAGAAATTTTTTTATCTCTCCTAGGTGACAAATAAGAATATTAACAATGGTGAGTAAATGCCTATCTTCTTAATTAGAAGATGATTAAAAAGCAACAATGATGTTGCTCTAAGTGAGTATACATTTATAGATCATTGATCTCGTCAGGACAGAGTGAGTATAAATGTTTGTTTGGTGAAGCGTTTTAAAATGCATTGTATTTAAAATGTACATCGTTTTAAAAATATTATACGTTTACAACTATTGTATTTATGAAAATATCGTTTTTAAATAGTTTGCCAAACGTATTTACAAAAAAAAATGTATTTTGAAATACTGCGTTTTAGCTGGATTTTGAAAAAACTACATTTTCAAAACGCTGTACTAAACAAGTAACATACAAATCAATCGCTGTCATTTTAAAGATTAACTAGTTTTTTTAACCCGTACGTTAAATGCATGTCATTTTTCTTTTTCAACTATATCGTACATAAATAAAATAAAGAGGTTAAAAAATCTTAAAGGATAAAATAAGAAGAATCGATTTATTAACAAATATACATCAGTATATCACTAATCATTATAGATTATTAAAAAATTTCTTATACATAATATTTGTTGTTTTATTAGTTGGTTTTTCATCTTCACCGCATATCAATATTTTTAAATCAAAACAATTTATTACTCTATAAGCTGCGACATATAATTGCTCATGACTAAATATTAGTTTCTTCAAGAAGAGACCTATCGACGTAAAATTATTGACTTTGACACGTGCTAATTGTCATTGCATATGCTACCAACAATATAAATTGTTTTCTCTGAAACTTGAAAGTCAGTTTTACATCAAATAAAGTTTTTTTTACAGTTTGTTTTTTGTAAACCTTTCCGCTAAGAGGGTATGAGAAGTAATCGAATTTGAGACATCACATTTAGTAAAGCCACAACTCTACCACCCCTTAGGGTTTACATTAGATGGAGTTAATTAATGAAAATTTTGGGATAATAACATTTTTTTTTGGGAAAGCAGGGCGGAACGTGCGAGAATTTATTAAAAAGAGAAAAGAAATACAAATTTGAGGGGGACAACTAGTCTTACCCTTTGAACGGGGGGACAAAGGAGCCTAGCCTCGAAAAGGAAATACAATACATTTATTGACGATAAGACATAAAACCATATAAATCACGTTTGAAGGCAAATAGAACATCTTTGGGCAGGTCACGAATATCTGAAAAGGTTCTTCTCAAATGATGAATTTGGGCCTCCGTTGCCAAACGATCAGCTACAAAATTTTGTTCACGATACACATGGACCAAGCTATAAGAGCCACTAAACTGACGACATTCCCGAAGCTCATACTCGTAAAGCCAAGGAGAAGAAATCTTACCATCAAGAAAATTAACCGCAGTTAAAGAGTCCGACTCCACCAAAACACTATCCAAAGCCAAACCCCTACAGAGATGAAGACCATCAAGCAGAGCTAAAATTTCCGCATACATATTGGAACCTCTACCATAAAAATTAGAGAGAGCAAGAATCAAGTCTCCCTTAGAATTACGGATAATACCTCCTCCTAAAGGGATAATAACATTTTCTCCAACACTGCTTCATTTCAAAATTTTTGTTTCAATAATGTGATCCCCAAAATTTTTGATGATTAATCTTGTTCTATTGCACAACCATGCAGCATACTCAATGTTTCTCAATAACATTACTGTAGCATCAATTTTAAATTTCAATCAATCGCTTGGTAACCCCGACCATTTTATACTATTAAAAAACTCTATAGAATGATATCTTTTAACAAATTTGGATTTTTTCAGCCTTGCAAATAGAATCTGAACTCCAGTAAATTCTTCGTTTTAAATGATTACTTTTATTAAATTATATTTTTATTTTACAAATAAAGAAATTTCTGATAAGATAATAAGCTGAAATCAAAATAACGAAATAATATTTACCGTAAACTATTATTTTTGTTCCTTAAATATTTTTTATTTTATTAACTTCCATTATATTTTTTATTTTATTGACTTTGTAACTATTATTTTTGTTTAATTTTTAAGAATTAGATTTTTGGAAAACTTTTGTTCCATAAATTATTTTTATTATTTTACTAACCTCGGTTTAAATTTTTTTTCTTTCATTGACTTTGTAACTACTCCCTCCGTCCCTAAATTATCGTCCTCCTTTCTTTTTTCGTCCGTCCCAAAATAATTGTCTACTTTGAAACTTACCTTTTTAGAACATCACTTTTACCACTTTACCCTTACTTTTTCACTCTACTTTAATTATGGGCCACATATACATAGATATTAATGGAAACTACACATTAAATCATTATAAACAATCAAGTTAATTACTTTTTCTTAAACTGTGCGCCGGGTCAAGCAGGACAATTATTTAGGGACGGAGGGAGTATTATTTTTGTTCCATCAAGTATTATTATTTTACTAATATATTTTTGTTTTACATAACTATTTTTAAGAATTTGTTTTAAAGTTTTGTTCCGTAAATTATTTTTATAATTTTACTCAGTAAATTATTTTTGTTTTATTGACTCCGTAACTATTAAGTATTTTTGTTCCATCAAATATTTTTATTTTACAAATAACCTTAGTTTAAATTGTTTTTTTTGTTTTATCGACTCCGTAACTATTATTTTTGTTCCATAAAATATTTTTATTTTACTAACTTATTTTTTTTACATATATATTCTTAAGAATTGTTTTAAACTTTTGTTCCATAAATTATTTTATTTTACTAACCTCCGCATTAAATTATTTTCGTTTTGTTGATTCTGTAATTTTTATTTTTATAGTGACTTGTTCAATAAATTATTTTTTAATTTACTAACCTCCTCTTATATTTTTGTTTTCTTTACTCCGAAACTATTATTTTTGTTTTAGTTACTATTTTTTATGTTTAAAAAGAGAAAAAATATTTAAACATAATTAAAAGAGAGGAGATGATGGCGATGAAAGAGAAAATAGGGAGGAGGCATGAGAGAGTTAGAGAAAGATAAAAAATAAGGAGAAGATAAGAACGAGAAAGAGTAAAATGGTAGCTTAAAAGTTAAAAATTTTAAAGTGAGATTTTAGAGGAATAAATATATGGTTGTCATTATATATATATAGATTAGTCACGTGCAGAAGCAATATATTAGAATTGCAGACAATGAATATATAAAGTTTTCAACAACTAGTTATTGCTACAAGCCAATAATGGATAGATACATCGTTCAATCAAAACTCAATAGATAAAAAAATTAAAACAAAAAAATCAAAGGGAAATTGAGTGGGAATTCTGAATGTGACAGTATGGGCCCTTTGTTCATTATTGGTATTTTAATTTAAGGAAAGAGGTTTAAGAGTAATAGTCATTGTTGCTTATCAATCCACAATAAAAACGGCATTGTCCACATTGCGAATATTAAATGAAGTCGTTTTAAAAAATCAGAATATCTAAATGTTATATCGAAAAATTCTAAATGTAACATTAATTAAGTGGTTAAATTATCAAATTACCCTCCTTCGATTTTAAAAGAAAAAATACTAAATTTTAAAATAGCTTTATTTATTAAAGTACCCTCTTTCCATTTAAAAAAAAAAACTCAATTAAATTACGAGCAAAATAACACATTTTGATGACCTAATGCCTAAAATTCAAAAAATGGAAGAAGATCAATGAGATCATCTCTCTGTGGCCTAAAACAATCGTCACCAACTCCGACGTAATTATCATATAATTATCGACTCCGTAACTATTATTTTTGTTTTATAAAATATTATTATTTTACTAACTTATTGGTTTTACATGTATATTATTAAGAATTGTTTTAAATTTTTATTCCGTAAATTATTTTATTTTACTAATCTCCGCATTAAATTTTTTTCGTTTTGTTGATTCTGTAACTTTTATTTTTATAGTGACTTGTTCAATAAATTATTTTTTAATTTACTAACCTCCTATTATATTTTTGTTTTCTTTACTCTAGAACTATTATTTTTGTTTTTGATACTATTGTTTATGCTTAAAAAGAGAAAAATATTTAAACATAATTAAAAGAGAGGAGATGATAGTGATGAGAAAGAAAATAGAGAGGAGGCATGAGAAAGTTAGAGAAAGATAAAAAAATAAGAAGAAGATAAGAAAGAGAAAGAATAAAATGGTAACTTAAAATTCAAAAATTTTAAAATGCGATTTTGGAGGAATAAATATATCGTTGCCATTATATATATATATATATATATATATATATATATATATATATATATATATATATATATATATATATATATATATATATATATAGATTAGTCACGTGCAGAAGCAATATATTAGAATTGCAGACAATGAATATATAAAGTTTTCAACAACTAGTTATTGCTACAAGCCAATAGTGGATCGATACATTACATCGTTCAATCAAAAGATAAATAAAGCAGAATAAGGAAATATAGTGGGAATTGTGATTGTGACAGTATGGGCCCTTTGTTCATTATTGGTATTCCCTCCGTCCCTAAATTATCGCCCTCCTTTTTTTTTTCGTCCGTTCCAAAATAATTGTTCACTTTGAAACTTACTTTTTTAGAACATCACTTTTATCACTTTACCCTTACTTTTTCATCCTACTTTAATTATGGGCCACATACACATGAGCTTTAAAGGAAATTACACATTAAACCAATATTAATAATCCAGTCAAATAGATTTTCTTAAACGGTGCGCCGAATCAACCAAGACAATAAATAAAAGACGGAAGGAGTATTTTAATTTAAGGAAAGAGGTTTAGGAGTAATAGTCATTATTGCTTATCAATCCCCAATAAATGAAGTTGTTTTAGAAAAACAGAATTCTTAAATGTTACATCGAAAAACTCTAAATATAATTTTACTTAAATGATTAAATTACTAAATTATCCTCCTTCAATTTAAAAAAAAAAATACTAAATTTTTAAAATACCTTTTTTACCAAATTACCCTCCTTATATTAAAAAAAAACTCAATTAAATTACGATCAAAATAACACATTTTGATGACCTAACCCTTAAAATCCAAAAAATCGAAGGAGGACATTGACATCATCTCTTTGTGGCCTAAAACAATCGTCACCAACTTCGACGTTGTTATCATATAATTGGCACTTGGCATCCCAATTTCACCAATCCCATTACGGTTATTCTTTGTTTTCAACTCTACCTAGTCAAATACCCATCACCAAGCTTATTCTCCTTTTAAAATCTCTTCCATTTGCATTATGCGTTTTTCAGAAAGATGATGTCGCTACTCTTATAAAAAAAATTGAAAAAAATCGCCAGGTTTTAAAAAAATCGCTAGGTAAAAAAAAAACGCCAGGTTCGATAATCTTCATTATTTTCTTCTTCTGGTTTTTTTCTTCATTTTTAAACATGTTTTTTAATATCATATATATATAGTACAATATAAATAACAACTTACTGTAAAAGAAGAATAAGAAGAATCCGAAGAATTATCATGAACGTTGTTATTTTGATCAGAATTCATTGAAAATTTGTTGAAAAGAACAAGTTTAGGGTTTATGCATAACTACTTTATTTACATTTATATTATCTAATTACAATATCATTACTATTTACATTGCATGCATATATTAATGAGACAAGACAAATAAATTTGTATATACCTCTTGTAGCATGAATATCTGACCCGGTATATATGCCTAGGCTTAGCCCACTAGACGCTCGAAAATTCTGATTGTGCTTCATCTATTCTTCCGAGAGAGGGGGTCTTTTTTATGAGTATGAGTATGAATATGAGTATGAGTATGAGTATGAGTATGAGTATATGTCGGCTTGCCAGGGGGCAAAGACTAGATCTTCAGATGGCTCACTGTGGGGTGCGAAGCGAGGAGTCTTTCTTCTTCTTCGTAGGAAGAGGAAGCTTCAGGAAGGAAATATGTGTATTGATCGTAATTTTAGTCTATTAATTGTGTTGAGAATGAGAGCCCGAGCCTCTATTTATAGGAGTAAATGATCGATTAAATGACGGCGTATACTCGCAAACATTACATGGCGTGCTAGGTGGAAGGCTTGGAATGAAACATCGCATGAAAACATGAGGCGGCTGAGGAAACGACACCGTTTAAACTGTAGAGGAGACAAAGGAAGCATGGAGCGGCACCAAGGCATGGGGAGCGACTCCATGGGACATTTTTACGGCCAAATATACATTTTTAGTTTAAGTCCTGATATGTTTTATAAGTATCATTTAACTCGGCCCCTAAGTGGGTGGCTCAGTGGTAGACATGGAACTTCACAAAGTGTGAGGTCTCATGTTCGATCCCTTCCCATGCCCCCCTTAGGAAAAAAAAAGTATCATTTAACTCTCGTTAAATCCAGTTAACTGAAACACTAACGGAAAGTCATATTTATAAGTCTAATAAATTTATAAAATATATATTATCATTATTATAAGACATTGTATCATAGGGTATGAAATTGGGGTGTGTACAAAGCCTCTCAACGACGGAGTTTGTTAGGGAACGCGAATTCATAAGCAGACGAACGTCGTTGATAAGATATATACTCCTGATTTCGGGATATGCATCACAAGAAAAATATTGTTTTTATGTATGATATGAGTTTTAAAATATGTGTAATGCAAGTTGGGGCATGTGGAATTTCTCCTCCTCTCCTCCTTTTTTTTTAATAAATTGAAAGACATTATCGACTAAAAATTAAATATGGAAAATAAAGACATTATCGGCAGAAACTTAAATATGAAAAGTAAAGACATCATCGACTGAAATTTAAATATGAAAATTAAAGACATCATTGACATAAATTTAAATGTGAAAATTAAAGACATTATCGACTGAAATTTAAATATGAAATTTAAAATCATTATCGACATGAAAAAATGTAATCATATTGTAATGCAAATAATTGAATTGTGATGGTCGTGTCTAATGCAATAGGCTGCCTACGTATCCCTTTCGAGAATCAGACCAAAAGTATTTCGACTCTAAGCCGTATCATGTTGCATCACGCAGAAGGTCTTCTTTGATGATGGAATGTCTATATTCCTAGGGATGGACCTAGTGAACATGATGTTGGAAACTTTCAAACATTTGATATGGGAAACTGCAAACATTTGATATGGAGGTATGCAAACATTTTGACATGGAAACATGAATTTGCATATGGAAAGATATGTACATGAAAAGCATGTATGTATGTATCACATATGAAAAAGTTGTATGTGTTCTTTCTCACTGTATCTTGATTTGCATTTGTTCATTCATTACTATAAGTTCTATACTTAGTGGCTAAATGGACTGTGTACTAGTTAGCGTTGCAATTGTGTATAGAAATTGTCCTTTAGAATAGTTTTTAGACTTCACAGGTTTTGGCAAGTCCTCACCAGAAGACTTCAGTAAAGGCTTCACCAACAGCCTTCACCAACATACATTGTCTGCATTCAAACAGCAGAATGACGTGTTACAAGATGTCCACCTCTATAAAATTTTTGAGGATTATTAATTCAGATGTTTGAATTAATCCGTCAATTGATTATCTCCTAAATACAAGGAACATGTCTTCCCAGCTTTTTCGAAGAATGAAGACTTTCATCTCCTGAACATGACAGAGCATGTATATAGTCTGACACCAACAGATTGTACCAACTATTGCATGTCTGCAACTATGTTTGCCTCCCCCCTGCTAATTCAGGTACCTACTCTCCTCCATACCTCGATCAGTCCCATTTGAAGATGAAGTCAACAAAGCAGCTCCTTGCATTTAATGCATCTAACCTAGCTAAGAGAGTTGTTACTCACTTCGTCTTCTCCAACGGTGTCATGAATGCTCTGATATAAATACTGCCATTGAAAACTAAAAAAACCAATGCTCTAAATTTATTCAACAACATCAAGTCATCTTACTCAGTGCATTCAAGAGATCATAAATTGATCAATGAAGTCCTCAACAACAACAAGAAGATCTGCAATTAACTGCTACTTATTTACTTCATGTTTTGTATTCATTTACTATTCTTCTGCACCGTGAATATTATGTTTTTCTAGATATTCACTTTCCCCACCCCCAAACACAAGTCAAATATTTTGTACACGATCTATTAGTGATTTTGTACACGACTCATCTCAAATATACATGTGTTCTTGGTGTTCGTTTACTTACTGTTTTATAATGTTATCTGCTACTTTAACTTATTCCTTTGAGCATCTACTTCAGTGAACAACCAAGTCTATTGGTAATGCTTCACCAGCAGACTCAGTCTGTCTTCCTCACAAGACTTCTATTACTTCAACCTTTTTAATAGGTTGTTAGTACTTGTTTTAGAAACTCTCACGAAAAGTTTTAAAGTGTAACTAGGCTATTCAACCCCCTTTCTAGCCTAGTATTGTGCGCTTTGTGACTACCAATTGGTATCGGAGCTTAACTTTTCAAAAACAAATTTTTTCCAAAATTAACCTCTTGAGAGATAAAGATCCAATGGCACAAACACACTATATGCTACCTACGTCAAATGCGAACCACGTCTCAATATTGGATGAAGGTCATTTTGATGTTTGGAATGATAAGATAATGCGTCATATGAACTCTAGTGATAACAGGTTATGGAAGTGCATACTAGAAGCACGCCATGTGCCAATGAAGCCAAATCGTCTTGCAAGTGTTGGTGGTAATCCTCCAGAAGTTGCTAAAGAAGAATCTAAATGGACAGAGGATGATAGAAAGCTAGTGGAGCTAGACAGTAAAGCAATAAACATAATGACAAGCTCTCTTGACACTAGCACCTATCAACAAGTGATCCAATGTACATCTGCCAAAGAGATGTGGGAAGCTCTTATAGAATACTTGAAAGGAGACCAAGATACAAGAGACAACAGGAAGTACACCTTCATCCAGCAATTTGACTCCTTTAAGAAAGATCCTAAGGAAACCTTGAGATAAGCCTACGATCGTTTCAGTGAGGTAATTAATTGTTGTTTTTCTCTAGGTAAAACTTATGGCAAAAAGGAAATGAACATGAGATTTCTAGGCTCCCTAGGTAGTCTTTGGCATGTTAAGACTACCACCATGAAAGAATCCAAGAACTTGAATGAAATGACTCTTCGCAGTCTTTTTGCAAGTTTGAAGGTTTATGAGCTCGAAGTCAGTCAAGCTATAGAGTAGGACAAGCATTTCAAAACTCTGTCCTTGCCAGTCATGGTACAAGAAACCGTTCCAGTTGATGACAAACCCTTCACTTCCTCTAGTGAAAAGGATTTTCTTTCTGATGATCAGTTTGCTATGTTTGTAAAACGTTTTAAGAAATTTGCAAAATCTGGAAGGAAGGATACACACTAGCAGCGTTTTAGAAAGACTGCTGAAGCCTCATCTAAGAATGAGCTCGTGTGTTAAAACTGTAGGAAACCTGGTCATTTTGCTTCCAAATGTCCAAAGCCAAAATTTGAAGCATACCGAAAACCTCCTTATAAGAAGTTTCAAAAACAAAGAGGTATGTTGGCTGAGGACATTGAAGAAAAACAGGTCGCTACATGGTTTGAGACTGATTCATAAGAGGACGAGGACGATTGTGAGCAAGCCAATATATACTTAATAGCTCAAGAATCAAGTCCCCCTATGACTCTGAACATGAAGTCAAAATATCACCTCATCCTTTTGAAGAGGTTGAGAACAACTATAAGAGCTTTCGTAGGGAAGAACTGCTCAAGGATACACAAGATATGCTTGAGAAGTTCAACACCTTCAGGGTAGCCTATATAAAGCTTGCGAAGAACTATCAAAAGCTTGCTGCTGAGAAATCTGTGTTGGCAACTGAGATTAAAACTCTCAATAACTGTCAACAAGAGAGTATCAAGCTAAAAGGAGAAAACAAATTCCTATATGACAAAGTTGAGTGCTTGGCTGAGCACATCAAAGGACTAAACCATAAGAAAGAGGGCTTGCAAAAGACCATTGACTTTTGGAACAACTCCAAGGAAACCTTTGAAGGAATCCTTTCTAGCCAAAAGCCAAGTGGAGACAAATCAGGCTTAGGCTATAACAATGAGCACAACCTAGCAAGCTCTTCTGTCACCGAGGAAGTCAAATTTTCCAAGACTGTTATTAATCTTTCCTTTGTAACAAGGGTAAACATGGACTTGGTTATACCATTGTTTCATATGTTTACCCCAAGGCTCACAAAGGGAAAGCCAACGTTGCTAGTTCTGATGAGAAGCTTGTTAAAGGAACAATAGAGAAATCTAAGTCTGCCGATGGTAGCTCTGCTATGGAAAAGTCTATCGGCGATAAACAAACGAAATCTCTATTGGTACCTGTCAAGTTTGTCTATAAAAAGGCAAAGACTCCTAAGCTAGCTGACACTAACCTTAGGGGAGTTCTGGTGGATGCTCCTAAGCCTCTTAACAACAGATCACCCAAGGCTAGGTCTGCTGTTAATAAACCCAGGAACACTTATAAGAAACCTCTCAAGCCTACTATCAACAAGCATGTTGAAACCAAGAGTGCTGTTGGAAAGAAAAAAGTCACAAGCACTCCAAAGCAAAAGTAGATCACAGTTCTCTATGGAATTTTCATCTTTGTCATTCTTGCAATTGTTTAGGCCATCTGGCCCCAAAATGTCTGCTAAGGTTCACACCAAAATCTAAGAGACCTAGTTCTCTCAAGGTTAGGTAGGAATGGGTCCCAAGAGGTTGCTAGTCCTCAGGACCAAAAAGAAAATAAAGAGGACCTTGTTCCTTTGACTTTTTTAGGTCCGCTTCATGGCTATAGATTCAGAAGACACTACAAGAAAATTGGGTATTTGGGACGGCCAAAAACCATCCCAAATACTGTCAAAACCGTCTCAAAAGGTATGTGGGACAACATTGAGACGGTTTTGGTTCCCTCCCAAATACATGGGTACCAAATACATTTGTCTTGGGCCAAAACCACCCCAAAAAGAATTTGGCACGGCAAAGGTGACGGTTGGATAGGGTGGTGTCATTTAACACACATTTGGGACGGTTTTTGATGAAATGACGCAAATAATATTTGGCACGGTTTTGATGCCGTCCCAAATAGTATTTTTGGCAAGGTTGGGTTGCCTTCCCAAATAGTAATTGGCACGATTTTGGTTGCCCTCTCAAATAGTATTAGGGATGGTTCAGTTGCCTTCCCAAATAGTATTTGGCACGGTTGGCGTGCCCTCCCAAAAAGGTTTTGGCACGGTTAGGTTTTCCCTCCCCAATAGTAATTGGCACGATATTGTTGCCTTCCCAAATAGTATTTGGGACGGTTGTGTTTGGCCTCCCACATAGTATTTGGCATGGTTGATGCCCTCCCAAATGCCACTTGTGACTGATTATTTTTGTATTTGATATCGTTTTAATATGTGATGGCCACCATTTATTTTCAAGTTTTAATTATTATGCTAACCATTTGTAGTCAAATGTATGCTAAATATCAAATGAAAACAATTACATTTTATAGAAATGAAATGAATTCATAACACAAACTAATTATATAGATACGTTTCTAATTGGTACCCAATTAGTCAAAAGCATAATCTAAAAAGCTTTCAAAATTACATAAAAGTACAATAAAAAAAGAAGTGTCTTTCCTATACAAAAGTGTTTATTGAAATAGATAGATCAAGTCGTCCATGATTGAAATTGCTAGCTCAAGTCGTCTATTGGTTAGTTGGTCCGAGCCTACAACAAAAATTATATAATTACTATAAATAATGCCAAAAGGAAAGAAAATAAAGAGGTACCTCAAGAGATCTACACTATAAATTAAGGGTACTAGATCTACCTATCCTACACTAGATTCGGAGCCATTTGTATCCACAGGAGTAGACGATGCTATTATTCCGTTTGCATCCAATAAATGTTTCATGCACTTAATTTGTTCAAGCATTATAGTTTGATTTTTCTCAAATTCAAATATTTTTTAAGCTATATTTTCCACTTCATCGGAAGAACGTAATGTTAAAGTTGACCGGGACCCAAACACATCACGTGCAGATGGTCCTGAACCAAACGCCCTCACATGCCCATGTCCATCGGGCCCCATCACATCAACAAACACTTGTTCTTTGTAAGCTTGCGTTTGATCCTCTTTAAGTACCTCATTAATTTTTTCGGTCATCCTTTCCTAAGAACAAAAGAGTTACTCAAAAAACTAGCGAATACTAAAGTCAACACACCATATATATAATAATACAAAATATTACATTACTTACCACTAAGCTCCTTGTGTCATTGTCAGGTATGGTACCATCCTTTTTACTATGTGTTTTGATGAACACGTTAGCAAGAGATGTATCCTCGTTATTTGCTTTCATCTAATTGCAATATAGACCAATTATATTCAATTACACAAAACACCAAGTAAAGACAATTGCACAACATAAACACCAAGTAAAGACAACTATTTGGGAGAAATATCTTCCAGAAAATGACATGTTCAATTCAAATCCCTTTAATAGGTCCCCTATTAATTACACACACTTTTTAACACCTACACACGCTATCCTTCAGTCTTCACTGTGATACACTACCATCTACAAACACAACTCTATATACTTTGTTGCATGCATGGCAAATATATAGTTGTAGTATATGTGTGTGTATCTAATACTAACATAGAGAGAGAGAGAGAGAGAGTACATATACATTATAAGTAAAGATCCTGATCCCACTCTTTTGATTCTTGATGAATATCAATCAGATTTATTGCAAAAGGTCTGGATTTTCTCCATGAAGAATCTGAGCTGAAAGTCGTTCATAGAGATATTAAGCCGACAAACATTCTACTGGACAAGGATCTCACAGCAAAGATATCTGATTTTGGATTCGCTAAGCTTTATGAAGGAGAGGACTCTCATATCGTCACTCAAATAGTAGGAACCACATAATGAATGAAATCTCTCTCTATCTCTATCTCTCTCTCTTTGATAATTCATTTTCTTTAAGTACCAATTTCTATTGAATTATCCATCCCTAATCCTTGAGATCTTGTGCAGGGGGTATATGGCACCGGAGTATGCAATGCAAGGTCAATTAACCTACAAAGCAGATGTTTACAACTTTGGAGTTGTCCTTCTCAAAATTGTTAGTGGGAAGAACAATGCTAGTTATCTACCAAATGATCAGAGTGTGTATCTGTTAGATTTGGTGAGCAAGGGCACTTCCTACTCCATCCATTTCTAAATAAGTGTCTATTTTTAAGTAAGCATTCCCTAAATGAGTGTCTTTTTTTATAGATTTAATTATTTCACCACTGCTACATATCATGTCCAAGTAAGGACTTTTAATGTTGAGTATTAATGTACGTATGCTACTAATATGATTCCAAAATCAATTTCCTTAGGTTTAGTAAAAAACTGAAATTGACATTCATTTCAGGACGAAGGTTGTAGTATTTATTTGAAAAGTGAGATAACGATAAAATGGACTTGTTTTATTTCTTTCGTAATCATAACAAATTTAAATGTGTAGACATGCGTCTTGCACAAGCAAGGAAATCTCATAGACCTAGTAGATCCAGCCCTGGGAGGTGAATACTCATGGGACAAAGCGAATACAATATTAAATTTAGCATTGTTGTGCAATGATAGATCATACACACTCAGACCAAGCATGTCTGAAGTGGTGAAAATTTTAGAGGGAGACAAGAACTTAGATAATTACACTATCGGGGAGCATTATTCGATGGATGATTCTGCAACAACAAATGTGATAGCTAATCTCTTTCAATCTTAATCAACTCAATCTGGGAGCTCTTCTCGTGCAAGGATCTCTGACAACACACTTACTCGTCCTGCCGCAAAAGAAACTGATGGATCTACTATCTCCACTACAAAAAAAATTGGGTATTTGGGATGGCCAAAAACTGTCCCAAATACTGTCAAAACCGTCCCGATAAGTATTTGGCACTGTTTTGGCTCCCTCCCAAATACAAGGGTGACAAATACATTTGTCTCGGGCCATAACCGTCCCAAAAAGTATTTGGCACGACAAAGGTGACGGTTGGACAGGGTGGTGCCATTTAACACACATTTGGGACGATTTTTGATGAAACGTCACAAATAGTATTTGGCACGGTTTTTATGCCGTCCCAAATAGTATTTTGGCACGGTTGGGTTGCCCTCCCAAATAGTATTTCGCACAGTTGGGTTGCCCTCCCAAATAGTATTTGGCACGGTTGTGTTTGGCCTCCCACATAGTATTTGGCACGGTTGATGCCCTCTAAAATACCATTTGTGACCAATTATTTTTGGATTTCATATCAATTTAATATGAGATAGCCACCATTTTTTTTAAAGTTTTTATTATCATGCCAACCATTTGTTGGAGTCAAATATATGTTAATTATCAAATGAAAAAAAATTACATTTTATAGAAATGAATTGAAGTCATAACACAAATTAATTATATAGATATGTTTCTGACTGCTACCCAATTAGTCAAAAGTACAACCTAAAAAACATTCAAAATCACATAAATGTACAATAAAAAAGGATTGTATAGACCAACTACCCTTCAAAAACTAATGTTTCAATAAGTTTCTTTCCTATTGAAAAGTGTATTGAAATATCTAGATCAAGTCGTCCTTCATTGAAATAGCTAGCTCAAGTCGTCCATGAGTGAGTTGGCCCAAGCCTACAACAATAATTATATAATTAGTGTAAATAAAGCCAAAAAAAGAAAAGGAAAAAAATAGGTACTTCTGTGTGCGTGTGCATCCAATACATGTTGCATGCACTTAATTTGTTCAAGCATCACAGTGTTATTCTTCTCAAATTTAGATATTTTTTAGCCATACTTTCCAATTCATCGGAAGAACGTATTGTTAAAATTGACCGAGACCCAAACACATCACAAGGAGATGGTCCTGAACCAAATGTTCTCACACGCCCATGTCCATCGGGCCCCATCACATTAAAAAAACTTGTTCTTTATAAGCTTGTGTTTGCTCCTCTTCAGGTACCTCATTAATTTTTTCAATCATCCTTTCCTAAACAAAAGAGTAATTCAAAAAACTAGTGAACACTAAAGTAAAAAGACCATATATATAATAATAGGAAATACTAAATTACTTACCACTTAGCTTCTTGTGTCATCGTCAGGTATGGTACCATCCTTTTTACTACATGTTTTGATGAAACAGTGAACTCAAAAGACCTACTTGCAAATTTGGGAGAATGAATTGGTTCCTTCCCTTTGTGCACATCTTACTTCTAGCTCGCCTAAAACTAATAAGGGATAGTAAACCGTAATATAGGTCTGAATTAGCTTCTTTGGATGAAGGAACTAACTCCATATTCCATAAGACCATATTTCTATATCCTCTTCAACTAATGCGAGTAAAATGTGCCCTGCCCAGGAGACACCAGCTGAGAGGAAAAACAAAGTTCATAACTCCCTCACAATGGGGCAGCACTGATTGATTCTTTTGACAAGATAAAGGAATATCTCAAGAATCCTTTGGTTCTCAGACTTTTAAGCTATTTCCGGAATTGATATTGTATTTGGCTATTTAAAAAGAAGCCCGGAGAGAAATGCTTACATAAGATGAGGAGAATGGACCAGAATACACGATTGACTATATAAGAAGACAAGCCGTATGAAATGAACTATTACAATCAAGTTGAGAAGACTTAGGTTTGGTATGGGCTAGCAGAAAGCAATGCATTACTGGAAGTTCTCAAATGAGCAATAGGAAAAAAGAATGGATTGCATGGAATGTCTTCCTACATGATTATGAAGTTTGAAGACATAGAATGTCAACTTAGATATGCTCTTCAAGCTTCAATTTTGCAATGTTAATCACTTACCAAGCTGGCACATTGTAAAGAAAAATAGAATGCTGCAAAAGCGAAAGCAAGACTCCTTGGCTCAAAGTAGGAGGATTCATTGACAAAATCCCCTGCAGATAAACCTGGTTAAAAGTCATAAGAAATTAGTTTAGAAGAACAAACTCCAATTAGTTTACGGGAGAATCGAACATCTGTAAATGGTCCATCAGAACATGAATCACAAGCCAAATTCCAAACCATGTTATGAATTAAAATGGTCAACCAAAACCTGAAGCAACTTCGAAGATAATGTGGGTCCCAATGAGCACAATAATAAGCTAGAAGGGGGGGGGTTGAATAGCTTATTAACACTTAAAAACTTTTAAGTAAGTTCCTTAAAAGTTACTTGCAATCTATGAAAAGAATCAAGTAGCGGAATACCTTCAAGAAAATTGTTCCAGGTCTGCCGATAAGAACTACCGGAAGACCTTTTACAGATTACCTAAGTTCTGCTGAAATGGATAATATAAACAATGAAACTAAGCAGTTCAAGTAATAGACAAACAGTAAGAAATAACACAAGTAGTTTGGGATGGTTCACACTATAATGAGTGCTACGTCCACCACCAAGGCAGTCAACCTTGGATTTAAATTGTGCACTATGTTTTTCACTTAGATCAATTACAAAGAATATTCCTAATGGATCGTGTACAAAAATATTCCTAATGGATCGTGTACAAAATATTGACTTGTGTTTGGGTCTAGGGGATTAAATATCTGTAAATACAAGATATTTAATTCGTGCAGAAGTAGAGTTAATGGAAGTTAACAACAAGAAGAATAAAGCAATAAATGTTGATGAGAAGCTTCTTGTTGTTGACGAGGACTTCTAGATCTGTTAAGGATCTATTGAATGCACTGAGCTGAAGGACATGGAGTTGTGAAGTTTTAGAGCAATCCTTGAAGTGTTCGATTGATTTTGTACAGTTGTTTTTGTTCCAGTCTTCAATGGCAGTATTTGTAGCAGGTGCACTTCAAAAGTATCCGTTGGAGAGGACGAAGACTTTAACAACTCTATTCATAAATGCATTAAATGCATGGGGCTGTCAGTTAAGGATTTTCGTCTTCCCAGTTATCTAGAGCAGATAATCATTTCTGAGATCTTCAAAAAGGTGGGCGATTTGGTGTCAGATCTGAGATATGTGGCGTAGGGGACGTGCGCTTTCTCGCTTTCACTGTCAGATGAAAAGTCTTCATGCTTTTCGGAAAGTTGCTTTCGGCGGCTTGACATGTCAGGGAATGATTTGGATTAATTCAAATAATGTATAGGAATAAGTTTGAATTAATCCAGTTAGCTTTTTGCTGGAGGGGACACGTTGAAGCAGATCAGCTGGACACGAGGTCTACCGATCTTAAGCTTTGAGCAGGTCTTCCGGTGAAGCTGAGAAGGGGTCTTCCGCTGAACCTGAAAAGTCCTATAAAAACTATACAAGGCAAAGTTCTATACACAGTTGCCACGCTAATCGATACGCAGCCCGATTAGCCACTGAAGTATAAAACTAATGTAATGTACTGATCAGATATAAATCTAACATAAGAATCAACAATCTCCTCCTATTTATATCTGGTCATCATTACTACAAATGAGGGTTTTAAAACAAGCTATTTAATAGATAATAGCATGTCTGAGAAATTTTATATATTAAGTAATCGGAAGACATGCCTCTATTAAATAGAATAACACCTCAAATGCAAGGGACTAATCTAAGTGCATACGAGAATAAGAGAGTCAAAGAACAGCACACAGATTAGCAGCAGTTTAAATAAATTTAAACTGAATGTTTAAATTCTAATTAGATAAGCAATAAAGCAGCAAGAATTTAAACAAGATAATTTTTGAAAAAGCAAGTAATCATCTGTATTTATAAACAAGATGTTTACATACAACAGAGTTTTTCAAAAATAAGATAAATACAAAGGAAAGGGAAGAAAAGATACATAAACTACCAAGGTCTTTTCCCTTTGCCTTTGTCTGCAGCCTCCTTTTCTCTTCTTTCTCGCTCTAGCTCTTCCAATCTGCGTTGGTATTCGTCATCTGCATCAGTCGGAGGTCTGGTGGAACGAGAACGGTAGTCCAGTTCTTCACGAAGACGGCTGTTCTCTTCCATCAGCATTCTATTGATAGACCTCATTTGCTTCTCCTCCGTGATGGCCAGATCACGATCACGGTTGGCATTCATTACATCGTGAGCAGAGTTGCGAGCGAGGTTGTTGAGTTCCAGAACGGGAGGACGACCGTGGCCGAGATGGAGAGTGATGGCGTGGAATAACTCGTAGAAAATGGAGCCTATGATACGACAACCTTCATCCCGTTGAGCTTCGATGTTGATCTTGACATCGGTGAAGTCGTGTCGCATCTGTCCAAAACGAGTCCAGACATCCTCTTGAAATTGTCGAAGATTGGTGGCAGTCCGGTTGGTGGCTGCTACTCAGCGTAGCGGTAGATATGCTTGTAAGCTCGCCTAGCCGCTGGTAGATGGCATCTAGCCGGGACAAAACTTCATCATTGGCTGGCTGATGGGAAGTAGATGCTTGGCCAATGTGAATGGTGTCGGCAGAGGCAGAGTCTGCAGGCCTGAAGGGCTGTTGGAGAGGGGGAGTTCTGGAGGCGGAAGAGGATGAGTCTTGGGTTGGTATGGTTTTGGTGGAAGAGGATATGGTTATAGGGGAAGGTGGAGGTGGTGTTGGTGGGGAATCCAGTTCCATATCAGTGTCAGAATTTTCACTGATATGGGAGGATTGGGAAATGGGTTCGGTAGAGAACCAGAAGGAAGGGGCAGGGTAGAAGAGGGATTTTGGTTTTTGAAGGGAAGGTTGAGGAGGTTGAGAAGGTTGAGAAGGTTGATGAGTAGGGCTGAATAGATCTGCTACTGACGAAAGTTCGAAGAGGAACCTGGCAGCAGCAGAGTCTAAGGGTCGGTTGGGAGGGTTTTGAGTTGGCTGTGGTGTGGTTGAAGAAGTTGGTTGGGAGTGATGAGGTGGGGAAGGTGTAGATGGGTCAGGTGAGTAGTTGAAGGGTGAAGGAGGAGGAGGAGTTGGGGTTCTGGCTGGCTCCTCCTGATTTTGAGGCTCCTCCTGAGGGATAGACTCCTCCGGAGGTGGTGAATTCCTCTGAGTAGATGACTCAGAAGGAATAGATGAAGGGTTGATAGGTAAGGTTTGGGCGTCGGTAGTTGGTTGGGCGTCGGTAGATGGTATAGATGAAGGGCTGAGGGTGCAAGGTTTGGGCGTCGGTAGAGGTGGTTGGTCGGGCTGGCTGTAGAAGGGGGGGACCCAGTAGCTCCTTTTCTTCCTCCAGCGGCTGAGTAGGAGACTCAGCTTCACCGGTAGAGGTTGGAGGGACTGCCGGTGGCTGGTCTTCAAAGGTTTTACGAAGTCTCCTTCGTTTTGGTTTGGGAGTGGGGGAAGGAGATGGTGAGGGTGGTTGGCTGGATTGGGTAGGTGGCTGAGAGGATGGCTTAGCTTGGGTAGATGGAGGAGAGGAATGGCTTGATTGGCTGGTGCCTTCTTCTCGGCCTTCCTTCATCTCTTTCGGATCCATTTGGCATGTTCCTCTTCGCTTGGAGTTGCCACTTGGAGGCTGGCTTTGTTTTCTTAGCTTTGCCTTTGGCCGCCATTTTGACCTTAGCTACGCTTCCGCTCATCACCTGTGTCTGGCCTTGATGGAGGTCCGCGCCACTTGATCGTCAAATTTTGCGGAGGCCTTTTTGAGGTCCCGCTAGCCGCCTTCATGTGCTTCCATGTTGAAGCGGGTGACCAAGATAGGTGCGAGCTTGGCCACTTTGTCAAGAGAGACCGGCGGTAGACCTTTCTCAGCATCCGGCTTGTTCTCGTATTCTGTATTTACCGAAAAACGAGGTCATGCGAGTTGTTTGTCTTTGCCATCAGAACAACTCATCTTCTTTCAAAGAAGAGTTGATGTTTGCATCATCCCTCAAAAGGCATTGATCGCCTTGACGAAGGGCGCGTTTGCAAGTGGGGTTGTTCTTAGCTTTCTCCACCCAATGCTTTAGCTCGTTGAAAATGATGAGCCCCCAAGTTGAGATGCAGCTTGGAGGAATACAATCGTCGTTGATTTGTTGGCGGTCGGTAAACATGTCATGTGCTCCATTCTTGAATAGAGCCCCTTGTCTAGAAGGTGGCCGGTGTAGAGACGCCAAGAGGGAACAAATTTCAGAGCATTTTCCTTGTGGCTCCCTTGAGGGTGTCTACTCCCTCTCATGGCTTCCCGGTGCATGTAAAGCCTCACCATGGTTCTTTGAATGAGCTCCACCGTAATGCGCACGCCGATGATGGTGGAGATTGATTTAGCGGTAAGTGACAGAGATGGGACGGTCGAATCCACCCATCGAATAGCGCTTGGTTCATGAGTTCCATCCTTCGATAGAATTCTTTCTCGCCGAGAAAGATTGCTATAATTTCGCCGTTGAGGCGGAAGAGGGTAGAATTCGCAGGCGCCCATGTCTCACAAGCTTTGACGCTAGCTATGGAGTTGATTGACGGAAGGTCAATGCACATTCTCGAATGTATAGCTTCAGGTCCGAAGGATGATAATGTCATGAGCTGCGAGGAAAAGGTGGGGTAGCCTCTTTGGAAGGTTGACATCCAAAGTAGGGATGACAGGCTTCAAGTTAAAACCCCTTCATTGTCGCCGCTTGATTTTGAAGTTCTTGCCTCAAAGAAAAGAAAAATAAAAATTAGGCTTTTCATCTAGACAACTAAACAAGTAAGAATTTCAAAGTTTTCTAAAATAATTGAAATTTTCGAAGCAAAAACTTGAAACCCTAGAATGTTTAGAGTAACCACACTCGAGAAATGCATAACATAAGTTTTCATAAGAATAAACAATGAATATACATAAAAACGATCGTTAGTATTCAAGTTTGTAAGAACAATGGCAATGGCGAATAATCCTGCTCAAACTCGAAAAATGACCGCTTGAATTCCAAACGATTTTAGGTTGATAATAAAATGCGTGCGAACAATACATAGAAAATTACGAGTAGAAGAGAGGGCGTACCATTGTTGATGATGAGAAGAAGAAACAAGAAGAACTTGAATGAGCGAGTAGTATTTAGAGAGAGAGAGAGAGAGAGAGAGAGAGAGAAATATTTCTGCTCAAAGGGTTTCGTAAAGTTTGCAAATGACGGTTCAAGGACTATTTAAAGGCGAGAGAATTCACTACTAGAAGCAAATTCAAATGATTGCAGCCGGAATTTTTAGCGGCTTATTTAAAGGTAATTTTTCCGCCGCTAATTAGCGGCAATTTTACCTTTAGCGACGGATTTTTGCATCACGACGGAATTGACCATCGGCGGCGGAATTTATCAGCGGCGAATTTTCTAAAATTTTCTGAAGGCCACCTTTAGCGACGGAATCGGCGGAATTAATCATTAGCGGCGAATTGAACATCGGCGGCGGAATTTGCTCGATGGCGAATTTTCGAGTAAACGCTAAAGGTCCTTTAGCGGCGGAATTTTCCGTCATTGAATATTTAAATTAATTTCGATTTTATTTTCAGCGACGGAAATTCGTCTAAAGGTGATTTCTTCTGGCGACGGGAATTTTCCGTCGCTAAAAGGATTTTAAAAATTTTAGCGACGGAAAATTTAGGCTAAAGGCGCTAAGTTTAATATTTAATTAAAATTGAATTTCAGCTGACGGAAAATTCGTCGCTAAAGGCTTTAAAAATTAATTAAAATTGAATTTCGGCGACGGAAAATTCGTCACTAAAGCGTTTAAAATTTAATTAAAATTGAATTTCAGCGACGGAAAATTCAAAAATCGCTAAAAGGCGTTTAAAATTGAATTTCGTCACCGATAATGAAAAATTAAATTGAATTCTAATTAATATAAAATATCAAAAATATATGAAATTAAATTGAAATTAAATTAAATTAATATTTGAAATGTTAATTTAATAATATAATATCAATAATTAAAATGATTAGCATCAATATAATTACAAAAAATAAAACATTCAAATTACAACTTAACTTAACGTAACGTACGTTAACTTAAATTGAAATTAAATTAAAATAATATTTTAAATTTTAAATTAATAATATAATATCAATAATTGAAATGATTAGCATCAATATAATTATAAAAATTAAAACATTCACATTACAACTTAATTTAACGTAACGTTAACTTAAATTGAAATTAAATTAAAATAATATTTGAAATGTTAATTTAATTATATAATATCAATAATTAAAATGATTAGCATCAATATAATTATAAAAATTAAAACATTCACATTACAACTTAATTTAACGTAACGTTAACTTAAATTGAAATTAAATTAAAATAATATTTTAAATGTTAATTTAATAATATAATATCAATAATTAAAATGATTAGCATCAATATAATTATAAAAATTAAAACATTCACATTACAACTTAATTTAACGTAACGTTAACTTAAATTGAAATTAAATTAAAATAATATTTTAAATGTTAATTTAATAATATAATATCAATAATTAAAATGATTAGCATCAATATAATTATAAAAATTAAAACATTCACATTACAACTTAATTTAACGTAACGTTAACTTAAATTGAAATTAAATTAAAATAATATTTTAAATGTTAATTTAATAATATAATATCAATAATTAAAATAATTAGCATCAATATAATTATAAAAATTAAAACATTCACATTACAACTTAATTTAACGTAACATTAACTTAAATTGAAATTAAATTAAAATAATATTTTAAATTTTAAATTAATGATATAATATCAATAATTAAAATGATTAGCATCAATATAATTACAAAAATTAAAACATTCACATTACAACTTAACTTAGCGTAACGTAACGTTAACTTAAGTGAAATTAAATTAAAATAATATTTAAAATTTTAAATTAATAATATAATATCAATAATTAAAATGATTAGCATCAATATAATTACAAAAATTAAAATATTCACATTACAACTTAACTTAACTTAACTTAACTGAACTTAACTTAACTTGACTTAACTTAACAACAGCAACTTAGCGTGATGGCGTGGCAACTTAACTTTTAAACGCAAGCACTTAGCTGCGTAACAGCAACTTAAGCGTGGCTTAACTTAACTTAAACGTGGCTTAACTTAACAATGCAACGTAGCGTAGCAACTTAACATAGCAACTTAGCTTAAATTAGCAACTTAACGTAACTTAACATGAAAACACACTACGACGAAATGGTATAATGGACTACGATGAGACCATTATAACATGAAAACTTAAACGTGACGGCTATTGGCGAAAATGGTATAATAGTCACGATGGACCATTATAACATGAAAACGCGTTACGCTATTAATGGTGAAATGTTATAATGGATGCGATGGAGCATTATAACATGAAAACACGCTACGCTATTGGCGAAATGGTATAATGGAGTATAATGAACCATTATAACATGAAACACGATAACTTAAACTTAACTTAACATAACCAACTTAACATAACTTAAACTTAACTTAACTTTAACTTAACGTAACTTAACTTAACGTTAACAACTTAACTTAACGTGGCTTAGCGTAACTTAACTTAACCCAACTTGCAAGTTAACTTGACTTAGCAACTTAGCGTAACTTAACTTAGCAGCTTAACATAACGCTAACTAAACTTAACGTGGCGTAACTTAACTTAACTTAGCGTGGCTGGCTTAACATAACAACAACTTAGCGTGGCAGCAACCAACAGCAACTTAACGTGGCAACTTAGCAACAACAGCTTGGCAACTTGGCAACAAGCAACTTAGCAGCTAACTTAACCCAACTTAACAACTTAACATAACTTCACGTAGCTTACCTTAACTTAACTTCACTTAACTTAACCAACTTAACTTCACTTAACTTAACAGCAACTTAACAGCAGCTTAGCTTAACTTGGCAAGCAACATAACATAACATAACAGCAACTTAACAACTTGGCTTGAGCGTAATGTAACTTAACTTGTAAGACCAGAACAGCCGTGTAATTGACCTTTGCTGCGTGTGGTTCAACCGTAACCTCGCTTACTCGACTTGAGGTAAGAACCTTGATTATCTGAGGGGAGGCGTATAGGAGCCAATATATTAGTTCCATATGTTCCATAGACCTTAACTAGTTAAAGTCACACGTCGTGACTCGGCGATAGTCGGAATGCGCGATTGAGGGTTTACTTCCGTTTTGGGTTCGTGACCTCGGTTTGGGTCCTAGACCTCTTTAAGATGGTTTGTTAACATGTTTAGATGTGTTAGACTTCAAGTTGGAGGTGTTCCTTAAGTCTATCGAAGATTTGGAAGTTTTGGAGATAGCGTTCGTCTCTATCGCGTAATTCGGGAATCGAGTCGGCGTAATCGCCTCTCCTTTGGGATTCTTATTTCCTAAGTTGTTATTCAACTTCCTAGAAGTATTTAAGCTTCTTCATTAGCCCTTAGACTTGCCTTAAAAGTCTCCTTTCATTGCTCGTTTGATTTCGAGTTAGTTCGTCGTCAGGTTGCGTTGTTGCACCCGCTTCGGTTCGCTCAGAGTTGTTTCGGGAGTTGTTCGGGTGTGTTTTAGACTTGCTTTGAGTTGGGTTATACCCTAGGATGGTTGCCCATAAGTTTGGGATCATTTAGATCAAGTTTAGACCAAGTTTTGGAGGTTCGGGAGCGGCGCGTGGGATGGAGTGTGGCGCCGCCTCAGTGCGGGGCAACCTTGTGCGGGGGGAAGGAGTGAGGCGGCGCATGGAGCATGGTGAGGCGCCCGCCTCACTGCAGTGCTTCACGGGATTTCTTTCCTGTTTTGATTTTGGTGTGAAATACCTATTCTACCCTATTTTAACCCTCCCCTTTGCCTTGTCCACGGCTTGGAAGGGTAGCATGGTAATCCCTCACCCTTTATAACCCCAATTCATCCTCTTCCTCTCTCATTTTCATCAATCAACCGTGAGTTTAGAGAGAGAGAGGAGGAGCTCAAGGGAGAATTGCCGATTCAGGAGTTCAGGCCATCGGATTGTCGGCCGTGACGCCATCGCGGCTCTCGCCGAGTAGAGTCTTTCCCTCGGTTTGTTTTCCACATCCTAGAAGTTTGTGGCCCGATTGAGGTACGTTGCTTAAGCCCTAGTTTCTCTCTCTACAAGTATCTTGATGATAGATTAATAGAATCTTGTTCCTTGTGATTTATTGTTGTTATACATGTCAAAATGATAGGTTTCCATGAATATCGATAGATTTTGGTTAGGGTTGAAACCAAATGGGGTTATTGTGTATTTTGGAATTCTTATGAATTAAGAATGGTTGTTGTTGGGTTAGAAACCCGGATACATTGTGAATACCGAAATTATACCTTGGAATAGAAATTTGGAACTTGGTAGATTGACCCAAATGAAGTCAATTTATTTATAAAATTGTTATTCGAACCTTAGGATAAAATCCTATATCTTCTTGTGTTCATTGAACCTCAATTGCGAAACTTTGAGAATCGCCCGGGTGAGACCGAATTGGTAATAAGATTGATTTTGGCTTAGAACTCTAATTGAGTCTCTTGAATGAGGTTAAGTGCGAGATTATCGCTATTTCTTGGATGGTTTATGTGTGAGTCGAGAATGCGTAACTCGAACGACAGACGGTTTGAATGGGTTCAATTATGAACTAGAACCAATAATACTAGTGGACTTTTAATCACTACTAGAAAATTGTTTTTACGTGATGGCCGAAAGCAATCGCCAAAACTAAAAAACCATCGCCTTAGACTATATGCGATGGTCAAAACAATTACCGGTTTCATCGCATAAAGCCTTGTCGCTGAAACTTTAAGCGATGGTAAAAGTAGTTGCATTATCTCATAGATTTTTGGTGATGGCATAAACAATCACCTAACATGAAAAATAATATTTATTTTTTTAATTTATAAAAATACAAAGCCATCGCATAATATATGAAAAGACGATTATTAAACCGTCACCTTAGTGCTAAATAAGTGATTGCTAAAGCAATCGTCTTCACAATAGACGATGGTTTATTCAATCACTTTAGAGGACGTTAGGCGATTGGTATTTCCATCATGTTATCTTAGAATACGCGATTGTTTTAACCATCTCTCTAGTGAGCCATAAGTGATTGTTTTGGCTATCACATTATTTAGGAATACGCAATTGTTTTAACCATCGTTTTATCTGAGGTTACACAATTGCATTGATCATCGCTTTATCTTCGTATGCGCGATTGCTTTTATAATCGCTTTATTGTGGCATACGTGATTGTTTTTCCCATTGCTTTATCTCCGAATATGTGATTGCTTTGGTCATCGCTTTATATTGAAATACACGATTGCATTAACCATCACTTTATTGCTATATGTGACATCACATCATTTCTTATACGTGATTGTTATTGCCATCGCATTAGCTCTTATTAAGCGATGACTTCTACAATCTAATACCCTATAAAATGTGATAGCATTCACCATCACTTTAACACAATTGATTTTTCCCTACCTAGCTCAATATCATCATTTTCATAAATGTGTACAACATTTATTATACCAAAACCATACAAAACATTTCAAATCAAACGGCTCATAATATTTCATATTAAAGAATTATGTCATATAACCTCATCTAGCAAAATATGTTATTCAATAAGTCAACATCAAAGTACTTGTAACTACCCTTAATAATCTATATTTTTTTTTGCTTAAAATCCAACTTTACGCATCAAGTAGTACATGATTTAATGAAGAGAAAATAACTCAGAAAAATCAATCATCACTAGACTCGGATTCATCATCGTTATCACCATTATCTTCAGTGTCAAAATCATCACAACCACGAGCAGACGAAGGACCATCCGGAACACCTAAAGCAGCATCAGCTGAAGCACCATCATTTGTAAGAGGCATAGGAGGGGGACGAACAGTGAAATGAGGAGGAGCTGGTATGCCGAACTTCTCAGAAATTTCTTGCATATATCGAGACATCTCTGAAATATAACTACCTTGCTCTGAAATATAACTACTCTGACTATTCACAATTTTGTACAATTTCGTTTTGTCTTTCTCCAACCTCTCAAGTTTCTTCGAATGCTCTTGAGATTCAATGTGTGTGTTATAGTCTTTTGAGATACCTGTTTTACTCCACCTTTCGCCAGGTCGTCCAATGAGCCTACCCCTCGTCACCCCCCAACACATTCCTGCCAAATCTCTAAACCAGGATCCTCAATTCCAATCACGCTTTCATCAGGGGCTAACCCATGTTTTTCGCGTAATTTATTTGCATATTCATCCTAACAAAATAAAACACATGTAATTAATATATGTATGTGTTCAAAAGAAACAAAAACATGGCATGGCATCACAATAAACAACATGAACAACATGAAAAGCAACATAAACAATAGGCTAAATATCAACCCAAATCTCTACCTCAACACGAATGCATTGCTCACCGACAAGTTTGACCAGACTTCAACTCGGTTTGACTCATGATAAATTTTAACCTCAGAACACATACTAAACATAGGCAAAAACTAAGAAGCGAATAAGCCAACAATATCTGAACTAAAGAGCTAAGCCTCACTTAACATAACACATAATCTAAATTCATAAATAACTACTTCAACATGAATCATAATAAATAAACAAATCATTATGAATCGGGGTACTTACTGGAATAATATAATTTTTTGGTCCCTGAACTATCCCAATATTATGCATTTGGTCACTGTATTTATTTTGAAATGTGTTTGGTCCCTTAATTCGATTTTTTTGGTTAATTCCCCCTTCCTATCATTACCGTTACTACAAAAATTAACTTTGGCTAACTTTTCATAATGTCCAAACTATAGGGGGTTAACGTGTCAATTAAAAAATTAAACACTTAAACTAAGAATTACTGTAGAGGTCAACGCCAATGTCTGGGATTCGACTAGAATTGCCTGGGTTCCATACAATCTCCATTTTTTATTTCTATTCGTGTCCGATCGAAAGTTATTTTCTTTCCCATTTTGTTCCCTATTTTGTTTGCCGGAGAGTAGGAGATGTGCAATTGTGCAATTCACAGTTCCAGCTCATACAATCGCCAGAGTACGAGACTCACAATTTGTAATTTTGTGTGGTACGAGATCGAGGATGGGGGCGGCCCTGAGGTTGGAGTCGTCGAGATCGCACTTGGTGGAGCCCTCGACGCCGTTGACGACGTCGAGTAGCTTGTGGCAGCCTCGGGAATGAAAGCGTCGATGTGGAGGGAGAGGCCGGTTTGGAGGGCCCAGAGTCCCTGGAGGCAGATCGAGAGAGGCAGCGAGGGCGAGGTCGGCGACGAAGAGCCTGGGTTGGCAGGCGAGAGCATAGATGCGGCGGAAACGGATCGAGTCGCACTTGGCTTCGGAGGAGATCCGAGGGAGGTGGAGGAGGAAGAGACAGAATACTGGAGGAAGAAGATGGCAGAGGCAAGGGCAAAGAAGAGATCGGAGGGAAAGGGGAGGGAATCAGAGAGGAGGAGGGCAATGGAGAGGAGGAGAAAGAGGAAGAGGACGGCGAGGGACTGAAGGGAGGTGAAGAGAGGTCGACGGGGGTGTGGCCAAGAAGGAGGGGGTCGGAGTAGGTAGAGATTAGGGTTTGGTGGGACAGAGCAATGGGGAGGAAGAGGATGATGAGGTAGAGCTGGAGATTGGTCACGCCTTTGATTTTGATTTTGATTTGAGGAAGAAAGAGAAAGGGGATGATAGCCAATGTTAATTTTTCAATTGACACATTAACTCCATATGGTTTGGACATTATGAAAAGTTAGCCAATGTTAGTTTTTTAGTAACGGTAACGGTAGGAAGGGGGAATTGACCAAAAAAATCAAATTGAGGGACCAAACACATTTCAAAAAAAGTACAGTGACCAAATGCATAGTATTGGGATAGTTCAGGGACCAAAAAATTATATTATCCTACTTACTACAAGGTTTGCTGATTCTTCATTAGGAAAATATTGGCTACCATCTTTTCCTTCAACCAAATGAGTGAAGCTAAATGTCTCAAATTGTGTTGGCGCACGACCCAACTTATTAAACTATACATGAAAATGATAGAACATGACAAGATTTAATTGAGAATCAAAAAAGTAACAAAATTATTGCTTTATCATAATAGTAAAAACTTACGAAACTCAAGCAGATATCAAAATGATGAAGTCAAACTATACCAGTTCAATTTGGCGTTCTTCGTATGTGATGTTTCCAGAAGTGTGGGCAATTCCTCTATTTTTTTTACGTAACGCACTTGCTTTAAGAAACTTTTCGCTCATCCAATAATCACACAACTTCTTCCATACTTCATGGCTTGTCCAACCAGGCTTGTGATTCCGAGCAGCTCTAACTGATCCATATTTTTTCATTGCTTCTCTCTTCCAACTGTGCAAGTAGTTCGCAAAATTTCGTCTTCATATCTTCTCCCAAACATGTCGACCCCTAGCCTCTTCTTCGACCCCTAACATCAACCATATCATCATCTGATTCGACATGTGATTCCCCATGTCTAGTCCACAGTTCATAATTTGGCATAAACCCATACCTAAACAAGCACATTTTAACGGTTTCTTTTGACTCATAATTAAGAAATTCACATTTATTTGATGGACAACGAATCATTCCATCTGCAACACACTCTCGATGGGAAAAGGCGAATTGATTTGATATGTGGCGGGCCCCGTAACTCCACCAGAGTCAAAAGTTATGCCCTTTTCCACACGCTCGATCTAAACGGTCGAGATAATCAAGCGCGAGATTGCATGCATCACTTGCTGATCGCGGTTTCGATGTTTGGGTTGGAAATGTCCCTGGGAATTGAGTTGAAAGGTAGGGCAACAAAAAACTCAAAGGCTACCTCTCCGTGTGGGCATACGTATGTGAGATAAACCACAATAGAACAACCTCGTTCCAACAAGAAACAAAACAGAAACTGCCACTTCTTGCAAGTCAGTCTTACAACTTAAACTGCCACTTCTTGCAAGTCAGCCGTAGATATTCTGAAACATACGACCTAAAATGTTTGTTTTGCAGTACTTTAAGGAACCAGCTGAAAGCGATTCGGTCAAAGAATGAAGTGCTCCATTACCTTGAAACTGGAAGCAAGATGAAGAAAAAGCAAGCTCCAGATGGTGATAATATGGTTGGTTAATTGTGTTTTTGCTCTTCTCACGGCAAATTGATTCTTATCTTACATTTCAATTACTTACTGTTATATGATCCATTTATTGTACATAACCAAGCTTCTCTTTCAGCCATCAGAGAGCACCAGCACTGGTGCTCGTAAAAGGAAGAACTCTGCCTCAAAGAGCAAGGAAAAATTGGTGTTTCGAGGCTATATTCAGGGCTGTTTTAGAAGGGATTTTGAGCAGGTTTTGTGGCTGAAGTTGGGGCAGTTTTGAGCAGGTTTTGGATAGACTAAAGGGCTGTGAATTATTGGCTAATTGGCTAGTAATTTTGGGGAAGGTTTGAGTCGGGTTTGGGGCTGAATAAAGAGAGCTGAATCAGATTTGGTGGCTCAGTTTTGACGCCGTATCAGAAAGAGTGGGCTGCTGCTCGTGTTTTCCTATCCAACCAAAAGCCCTAGAAGATATGGAGGCCCAACGTCTGGTTGAAGACATTCTGAACACCACACAACCAGAATTAGTGTCCACACAATTCATACCAACCAGAATTATTACTTACTCTGCCTGCTCATGTAGTTCTGGGCAGATTTTCGACTGTTAAAAATTGGTGTTTCGAGGCTATATTCAGGGCTGTTTTAGAAGGGATTTTGAGCAGGTTTTGTGGCTGAAGTTGGGGCAGTTTTGAGCAGGTTTTGGATAGACTAAAGGGCTGTGAATTATTGGCTAATTGGCTAGTAATTTTGGGGCAGCTTTGAGTTGGGTTTGGGGCTGAATAAAGAGAGCTGAATCAGATTTGTTGGCTCAGTTTTGACGCCGTATCAGAAAGAGTGGGCTGCTGCGTTTGATTTCCTATCCAACCAAAAGCCCTAGAAGATATAGAGGCCCAACGTCTGGTTGAAGACATTCTGAACACCACACAACCAGAATTAGTGTCCACACAGTTCACACAGAACTGAGCTGAGCAACAGCCATATTGATGGCTTTCTCCCAATCATCTGTGAACGCTGTTGATCCTTGAATAATGTTGACAGCTTGCAAGTACCTAGTTACTTCAGAATGAAAGAGCAGATTTCTTGGTGTCTGGGGATTCCAGTGAAAGATAATTTCCACAACTGTTGCTAATGATAACGGTGACTCCATTTTTGATTTGATAAGGATCAATCAACCGTACAAAGTCTAATACAAGGTACCCAAAGCTAACAAAAAGCCTGTGTTTGTGTTTGTTTGTGCGTGTCTAAATATAATGATAATATAGTGCTTCGATAACTCCTAAACACATCTTGGGACCAATTAGAGGCACCCATAACATCGTTTGACCATATGCCATTGGCCCCAACAACTATTGTAGGCTTGCACCAACACCCTTCGGATGCGCTTTAGATACTCTAGGTATGAAATATGCTACAAGCTGTGAAGAAGATATGGGACTGGGTGCCTAGAATTCTGAGGCTTGTTTAACCATAGGTCCATAGCTTCAAAACACTGGTCGCTCTCACAGTGCTTCCAAGACCTCCTCAATAAGCTTTTCCCTTGAGAAGACAACCCAAACTCTTACAGAAGCCTGCTCCTATCCACAATTGATTCGACTTGAGTTATAACACTCATCATAAATAGCTAAAAGTTTCAGTGGTCAATGTGCTCAGAAACACATAATTGAGCTTAGCCAGGACCATGGTGGTGGCTCTCTCATGATCATCTGTGAACGATAATGGAACTTGAATAACATCAACAGCGTGCAAGTATCAAATAATTTCAGAGCAGAAGAGCTAGTACAGACTAACTTAATCTAGAACACAGCTGAAGCAAATGGCAGGGGTAATTCCTTGGTGGAATCGGTGGGAATAAATTAGCCATGGAAAGTTGAATCCTGGGAACTGAAGGCTAACAAAGGTTTTGTGTGTGTTAATTAGGAACCCATGTATGTCATTTGACCATTTCCCACCGACCCCTAAATTATTCTAGGTTTGATGAACTATGAAGAAAACAAGGGAACTTCCAAAGATAACGACAAGGCAGAACATAAGACATCAGCTTTCCACCCTATCATGTCCCTTAATTCCACCAGTCAGTCGATTCTTTGAACAATGTAATGTACATTGTTTTGTTCACAACGAAGAAACTGACCCAAAATGCATCTTCAAACAGCTTTTATTCTAATTGTGAGAAAGATATGATAGCATGCGGTTAATCAAGTAATCAATAAATACAATAATTTCAACAAATTCATCAATCAAAATATAAAATCAGTTAATCAAGTAATTAATAAATCAACTATATAAACCCAAATTTTAAAAATCAAAAGCCCTAATTTTGAATAAAAAGATAGATCATAAATTCATAATAGTTATGAAATAAAATTCAGAACTGAATAATTCAAGAGAGGGTCAATTAATTACCTACTTGAGAGAATGAGAAAGAGACTTGAGTGACTAACTAGCAATATGGAAGCTCAAGCCTTCAGCCTTCCGTTCCAAGAGAAAGCGACTTGAGAAAGAGACAGAGAAAGAGACTGCTGCCTTCAATTCTTCCTTCAACTTCACCAACAGCCGTTCCAGTTTTTATTTCTATGCACTGCGCGAATTAATCTAGGTTTAGGAAAAATTATTACCTAAATTTATTTCTAGTTTTTCTAAGATATATTCTTTTACATAATTAATAAATAAAATTTCTTTCCAACATCTTTCCAACATCTTTAAATATTTCAATTAACTAAAACATACAAACAACTAATATAAGAGACCATTATTATCATTTAAATTTTCAAAATTGTTCAAATAATATTATCTCCATTCAAAAATTAATAATGAGCTATTAAAGTATAATATTTTCAAAATTGTTAAGGTATAAAAATATCATTTTATTACTAATGAGCTATTAAATTGTATTTTTTTTTAAATTGACTTTCAAACGGGGACTCTTTATCCAGAACAAAGGTAATATCATTTAATACTAAATCATGTTGCTAATAGAAGTTTTTCTTCCAAGCGGCTCGTGAAGGGGCATTGCCCAAGACTAGAGCTGTCAAAATTGAGCTCGACCCATAGGCCCTTCCATCCAATTTTTCAAGGGTGCGGGCCTCAAATTAGAAAGCTTGAAAAACCGGCCTCTTTGGGCAAGGACCGTGTTCTGAACTTGAAAAGCCTCGAAGAGCTCGGCCCAGCCCGATCATACGATTGACAATGTTAAACTTAATTAAAAAATTAAAAACTAAAACATAAAACCTAAAAAGCAAAAACTAAAAAAAAAAAAAAGGCTAAATGCACCATTAGTCCCTGAACTTTGGCCAAACTCATCATCAATCCCCCAACTTCAAAAGTGATCACCATTGACCAAAGATTACACTTTTTGTTCACCGTTAGTCCCTAGCCCTAACGTCGTTTGTCTATTGTCGTTAAATGAGCATGTGCCACTCACATGCACAAAACAGGGGGTCATGGATAACATTATCAAAATAAGGGGTCAATTGAAAATTTCATACCCAGTTCATCTTCATCTTCTCCGACTGTTTCAAAATTTCATACCCATTTCATCTTCATCTTCGTTGTCGCCCCTCTTAGTGCATCCGCCCTCCCCATCACCATCACCACCAACATCGACTCTTTTAGCTCTTCCATTGTTGTGTCCAGCTCCGAAACCTCCCCGTCCACCAACCTCCCCTCCCATCTCCCAATTCGAGTAGCGGTGCCGCCGCCAAACTCTCCCACACTCTCGCAAGTGGTGACTAGTGAGTGGTGAGATGAGAAGGGGAAAGGGAAAACAGTTGAGGTTGGTTTATCATCTAATCATGATGCTAAGATGGAGTATGATTTGGAACAGAAATTCGAAACATCAATTGAAAGTAAAGTTCCTGGGGCCAAGAGTCCTGTAGGCGACTTAGCAGGACAAGATGGGAATCAGGTTTTGGGGAATTCTGGAAGAGCTAATACTACAAGAACAAGTCATATGGAAAGATTTCGAGATATAGGTCATATAGCCAGAAAGAATGCATCAAGATTCGCTCATTTCCCTTTTCAAGGGGAAGATGAGAACCTAGTTGTTGACGAGGCTGAGATGGAAGTTCTGCAACTGGAAAAGAAAGAGGAAATAGAAGATTGGCCTGGTCCATTCTCGACAACAATGAAAATTATCAAGGACCGAGAAATAAATGCTATGGCACATTAGAGTTCATGTTTGGACAAGAATGACCCTACCCCTGTGAAATGGATGCCTAGAAAGGATCAACACAATTGCTTGAAGTTAAGTCGTTCCCTCGCTCCAAGATCTGTGTATGACATTTCTTGCCAAAAATGTCGATGCAATTACTTCCCTTGACAGTGTGCCTGATCGATGTACTTAGACATAAGCTTAGTCAGTTGCTTTGTGATTCTCGGAGGATGAATGCCCATTTTGATGAATGCCCATTTTGTTGACGTCCAAAGGTTTTCGTAGTGATCATTTTACCTTAATTTGACTCTCACTTTAATTGATGGACCTCATTATCACATATGTATCCTTAAACAATACACACTCTTAAATATTATAATAAAGTTGATCAATTATAGTAATCTCTTTGTTTTAAAATTATCGTTCTCCTTTCATTTTTCGTCTGTTCTAAAATACATGTTTTCTTTCAAAACTTTCCCTTTTAGAATTGAAAAACACTTTTACCACTTTACCATTAGTTTTTCTACCTACTTTGATTATAACCATATGCTCAAAGGCATTAAAGAAAACCACACATTTCACCAATATTTATAATACAGTCAATTAATTTTTCTTAAAAAGTGTGCTGGGACAAAGAGAAAGATAATTTGAAAATAGATGGAGTATATGTTTTCTTAATTTTTTTCTCAATCAGAGTAAACATGACACTCTTTTAGGAACGAAAGACGCAATTAATTTTGTAATAAATAATTAGTAATTTTGTATCAACCACTACACGTCCACTAGATGCATTTGCAATTGTTTATGTTTTAAAAATAAATTTTATGTTGAATTCTTTATAATCTCATGTGATGACACTAGCGATTGTAAAGCAATCACATAAACATAACGCGATGGCCGAAAAAAACGATGAAAAAAGCAATCGCTAAAAAGAAGATTAAGCGACGGTTTCAAAAGCCATCACAGCCGATTGAAAGGCGATGACCCTAGCGACTATAAAGCAATTGTATAAACATAAGGCGATTGAAGATAAAGCAATGGAAAAAGTAATCGCAAAAAATAAGATTAAGTGATTGCCTTTGAAGCCATCACAATTACTAAAAAGAAGATTAAGCGACGCCGATTCAAAGGCGGTGACACTAGCGACTGTAAAGCAATCGCATAAACATAAAACGATTGAAGAAAAAACAATGAAAAAAGTAATCGCAAAAAAGAAGATTAAGTGATTGCCTTTGAAGCCATCACAATCGTTAAAAAGAAGATTATGCGACGGTTTCAAAAGCCATCACAACCGATTCAAAGGCGATGACACTAGCGACTGTAAAGCAATCGCATAAACATAATGCAATTGAAGAAAAAAACAATGGAAAAAGTAATCGCAAAAAAGAAGATTAAGTGATTGCCTTTGAAGCCATCACAACCAATAATCACTAAAAATTATTTTTATATTTTATATTTTTTTAGTTTTATTTTTTTATTTATAAATGCGATGGCAAAACTATCGCTCGGTATTAGTCAAATTTTGCGACTACAAATACAATCGCGTACTTACGAAAACCATCACATTATCTTTCTATTTTCCACAGGGCCTATTTTCTTTGGTTAATTACCCTCAAATATTCAATGGTGATGGCACTGGCGATTGTTAAGCAATCGCATATACATAAGGCGATTGCAGAAAAGTGATGGAAAAAAACAATCGCAAAATAGAAGTTTATATGATGGTTTCAAAAGCCATTGCAACCAACAATCACGTAAAACCAATTTTCTAGTAGTGAATGAAGTCCCAAGAGGCGTAGGAATGTACTATGTGACTCTACTTAGAAACCTTGTTAACATCCTTGGAAATCCGGAATTTCTTCGTGAAAATTCTCCCTTAGGAAGGATATTTGGATCGTGTATACCCTAGTACCCTCTTTGATGGGAATCTTGAGTTGTCGTAAAGATGACCGAATGGTCATCCAAGTCATGTGCGTGGTGATGGACTTATGAAGTACCATCACATAATTAATTGATGAATCTTGGGTTGTCTTAAGTCTTCTGCCCTTCAAATGTGCATGCTTGATCTTTAATTCTTAAAGGGAACCTCGAGAGGATTTATAATGTTATATATATATAACTTATGATTCTACGGAACTAAGCTTGATAAGGCTTGTTTGTGATTAATGCATGAACCTCTATGTTTACTTGAGTATCAATGTGATTTGATTCATAATCCTATTAGCAAATGGAATTACAGCTTGAAATTGAACTAAGCTTGGTTGGACAATAATCAACTTAGGTTTCTGCCTTTTATACTTGACTTAGTAAATTTGAACTAAGGTTCCTAAATGGAACGAGAACTTAACCCTGCTGTGAACAAGAACCTAGAAAGGAGTCTTGGACACATATAGTGTTCAAACTCTATTTGATTGGAATTATTGAAATGACTCGACGGAGTCGATGCTAGTGGGTCGTTTAACAATACCGGCTCCACGATAAACCCCTACAACGCTTGAAACTGCTTAACTAGAATACTAGTTTCGAGATTCTTAATTGAATTCATGCACACGCCTAATTACTAGCTTTAAAAGAATAACATGCCCACCGACCGAATGAGACCACTATTACCGTGCTCGCCCTTGCTTGATTTCTTAAATAAGTAAATATTACTTGTTTTCCCGATAAGTCCAAATTGACATACGTGTCTCCGATTGTCTTGCCTTGACCGCCTTTGTCTGCCTTGTCCCTGCCTTGTCCTCGACTTGTCCCTGCCTTTGCTCGCCTTGCCTTGCTCGTCTTGCCTTGCCTTGTCTTGCCTTGTCTTGCCCTTGTCTTGCTTGTCTTGCCTGCCGCTTGTCTCGCTTGTCTCGCCTCGGCATACTGCCCCTGTCTTGTCTTCCCTGGTTGACAATTCATTACCGTTACGAATCATGAGATTCGTGATAGTGATGAGTTGCCGAACTGTAAACGGGCAAACCCTCCATTCTTGATCACTTTGGAGAAGAGTACCTTGTGTAACCATTATGGGCGCTTGAATAATACTATCCCGGTCGATGTACCATCTCGCACATGCAACAAAGATGTTCTCATCAGCTTATCTTGCAGAGCTACATGGTGGCACCAGATTATATCCTATCCTCTTATATGTGGATTTCTCTAGCATTTGTGAAAACAAAGTGCTATCCTCGAATATGTAAACTAAATGCTTATATATATACTTGCTCTTGATCGCTTGACTTTCGTGATAGGCCTGTGAATTGTAGGATGCGTATATACGTAAATATACATACTCCTACTTGATTTTTCCCCTGATTACATACCTGCATATGTAAATATATGTAGATATACATACTCTTACTTGAGTTATCCTGATTGTCTTCGTATGTATATAATTGTAGACATGCATATCCTTACATGACAAACTTCCATCAATGAATCGCTTGGTACATAAATGAATTTGCATACCACACTCGATAATTCTATGAGAGACTTGGTATATGTATATTTGTAAATATGCATACTTCTACTTATTTATTCTATGAGAGACTTGGAATGTCCTACAACATGATATACATCCATAATCATGATTATTCTTGTGCCTTGCTTCCTGACTTGTTTGACTGTTTGTGAACAGGGGATTCACCCTGATTCATCTTAGTAGTCTGGTGAAGGACCGGATTTCACTCAGTACAACCCGACTTATTGGGTCTTCGTCGTAAAATGATATCTTTTCCTTTTATAGCAACATTCAAATTATGTCACATTGTTTAGTAGTAACGTACTGGGTCATTATGACTCACCCCGTACTTTGTTTTCTAGTTGCAGTTCGGAAGTCGTGTTGAGGACGTATAGTACGTGACTGTAGCAGACCCCAGTTGATCGATGGCTCGAGCTTAGTACGCGTGTCCGTGATTGTAACAGTCTATTTCCGAGTAGTAACTTGTGTACTCCTATCTCTCTAGCATCCTTGGCTTGTATATCATATTTACTATTCTTGTGAGCTCGTTGTATTGTAAAGTTAATTAGACTTTACAGTCGGGTAGAATAATTGGGTTTTGTTTTAGTTCTCCTTTGGGCCGACGTGTTGTGTCGTTGCTCATCGCCTTGGTGTTTATATTCTGTTGTATCCCAGGCACGCAGTAGCCTTGGGCTTTTCTCTATCCTAGTTGTTATTAGTATTGTTGGTTAACCCCGGTATGCTTTAGCCGTGGGTAAGTGTTTATCAGGTTGGTTCCTTGCTGAAACGCCGGCCTGGAGTGCCGATGGTTGTCCAAATACCGCAATGTTATGCACGCGAAGTTTTTCTTTCCTTCTTGAAATTTATGCCTCTCTTGGTATCTTTGGCCTTGGTTTCGAGCTTCATAGCTCGGGACTACTTTTCATTGTTTTCCGCATCCTTGAAATTTTGATATCCGTATTTTTTAGCAGCTTCTTGTTCTTGTCTGGAGCTTGTTAGCTCGACTGTCCGACTCGCACTATTATTTTATAAGTGCTTGTCCTCCTCTTGCCTTGTCCTTGCGACGTGACGTTGGGATTCCGTTCCGGAATCCGGGTCGGGTCGCCACAGTTGGTATCAGAGCTTTTGTTAGCTGTAAGCCAGGATAGGATCCATGGCCTAGATTGGGTTGGTGTGTCGTCGAGTATTTTCCGATGAGCGTTCTGAATTGTGCCTTATCGGCATGTTCTCTTGTACAGATTTAGGACTTGGATTACTAAGTTCTGTTGGTCTAGACTGCCGTAAATGCAAGTTTGTGTTTAAGAGCATCATATTTTTTTCCTGTATTGCCTTTAAGTTGCAGCAAATATACCACGAGTATGATGTTACCTTGTGGAAGCTATCATTTCTTGTCCGTATGGGTTAGCCGATTAACTCAGGTTGTCGATTTCAAGAGTGATCGCCGCGGTGTTGCTAATGTCTTTGATCGTTGTTATACGTTTCTTGAACGAAGTGGATAAGCCTCCCGTAATGCGTGTTATCGCCATATAAGTATACATAGATATGACGGTACCTGACCACGAGTCCCTGCATTGTTTAGTATTGCAGAATTGAATATTCTTTCCCGATAACTACATTCCTGGTATAGAGAGGACTGCTCCGATAGAGAGAATATTGTCCTGACTCCATAATGAGACTTGGTGAGTAACCCAGTGACCCCGCGATTTCTAATTTGAATTGGTTGTCAACCCGCATAATCGCTTGACCCATAGTGGTTGAAGTCTTCTAGTTAGTAACCAATTGCTACCTAGGGATGCATAGTTATTGTGTCTACTTGTTGCTAAGTCTAATACGTTAATGAGAGTATTAACGTGGTGTAACATGTTTTATCTATCGTAAATAGATTGTTAAGTGTATGAATATTCCATACTTGGTATACCTGCATAATAGATTAATATGCTATGTACATGATATTGATTGCCATGCATGTATGTGATTATATTATATGTGCATGAGACCTTGATGAAGGATGCTATGATGTGATTTGCAACCCCCTCGCATCCTAAACGATTTAAAGCTTTTGAAGTCACTTCAGAGGGCCCCTGACTTGATTATCAAGAGGTCTTCGTCGGAGAACTAGAACGGTATTATATGATATAGGAATTGACCGAACCCGTTACCAAATGGAATAAATTGAAAATGGTATCTTGTTTTGCTTGTGCAAATATGTGCAACATGTATATTGAAATCATGCCATGAATGAAAAGAACTTGAGACTTGATCAAATGAGTTACCGTACCGCTCTACTTGATTTTAGTGTAAGGGCGTTAGACCCTAGAGATTCGTGTCGTGACCGGGATAATTTTAATTAGCCCGGAAAACTCTTTGTTGGGATGTTTGTTAATTCGGCGCAACTATTGCACCTGCTAAGAATTACTTGATTAGATGATAAAGAGGAATTTTCACCTCAATGTCCACGTTTGTTGGAACTTTGTAAGCCTTGATAATGTCCTTGAACCCCGTTAAGAGTCAAGATGACTCGACTTTGGAATTGATTGGAGAGGATATTTAAGTATTTCTTTCCCTCGTGTTTTGAGGCACACTAAGGTGGTCAGCGGATTGTGAATTCGTGACTAATTCTTTTAAGGAGGTGAGGATGTAAGACCCCGAACCTTCGTGTAATTGACCTTATTGCCTTGCGTGTCGTTCAACCGTAACCTCGCTTACTCGACTTGAGGTAAGAACCTTGATTAATACAGGAAGGCTATAGAGCCAATATATTAGTTCCATATGTTCCATAGACCTTAACTAGTTAAAGTCACAAGTCGTGACTCGACGATAGACGGAATGCGACGCGATTGAGGGTTTACTTCCGCTTTGTGTTCGTGACCTCGGTTTGGGTCCTAGACCTCTTTAAGATGGTTTGTTAACATGTTTAGATGTGTTAGACTTCAAGTTGGAGGTGTTCCTTAAGTCTATCGAAGATTTGGAAGTTTTGGAGATAGCGCTCGCCTCTATCACTGAATCGAGTCGCGAATCGCTCTCCTTTGGGATTCTTATTTCCCTAAGTTGTTATTCAACTTCCTAGAAGTATTTAAGCTTCTTCATTAGCCCTTAGACTTGCCTTAAAAGTCTCCTTTCATTGCTCGCTTGATTTCGAGTTCGCTCGTCGTTCCTGGTTGACGTTGTTGCACCCCTTCCTGCTTCGCCTCCGAGTTGTTTCGGGAGTTGTTCGGGTGTGTTTTAGACTTGTTTTGAGTTGGGTTAGACCTTAGGATGGTTGCCCATAAGTTTGGGATCATTTAGATCAAGTTTAGACCAAGTTTTGGAGGTTCAGGAGCCGAGGCGGCCGCATGGGATGGAGTGAGGCGCCCGCCTCGCATACCGAGCAATCTTGTGCAGTAGGAGTGAGGCGGCCGCATGGAGCATGGTGAGGCGCCCGCTCACCTGCCAGTAACAGCTACGGATTTCTTTCCCCTGTTTTGATTTTTGGTGTGAAATACCTATTCTACCCCTATTTTAAACCCTCCCTTTACCTTGTCCACAACTAGGAAGGGTAGAATCGTCTTTCCTAACCCTTTATAATCTAATTCCTCCTCCTCCTCCCTCATTTTCTTCACAAACCGTGAGTTTTAGAGAGAGAGGAGAGGAGCTTCAATGGGAGATTCGCCGATTCCTGAGTTCCCGCCATCGGATGATCGAGCCGTGACCGCCATCGCGAAGCCCTCGCCGAGTAGAGTCTTTCCCCTCGGTTTGTCTTCCACATCCTAGAAGTTTGTGGCCCGATTGAGGTACGTTGCTTGAGCCCTAGTTTCTCTCTCTACAAACATCTTGATGATAGATCGTGGAGTCTTGTTCCTTGTGAATTATTGTTATATTACATGTCAAAATGATATGTTTTGAATGGGTATCAATAGATTTTGTTAAGGGTTTGAAACCAAATGGATTATTGAGCATGTGGGAATTGTTATGATATAAGATTTATTTTTGTTGGGATTAGAACCCGGATAAATTGTAAATCCCGAAAATTTGCCTCGAACTAGAAATTTGGAACCTTGTAATTTGATTCAAATGGAGTCAATTAATTATGAAAATTGTTACTTGAACCTTAGGATAAGTTCCTATAGCTTCTTGTGTGCATTGAATCTCAATTGAGCGAAATTTGGAGAATTGCTCGGGTGATACCAAATTGGTATTAAGATTGATTCTGGCTTAGGACTCTAATTGAGTCTCTTGAATAATGTTAAGTGCGAGATTTTCGCTAGTTCTTGGATGGGTTACGTGTGAGTCAAGAATGCGTAACTCGATTGAAAGACGTTTTGAATGGGTTCAATGATGAACTAGAACCAATAATACTAGTTGGACTTTTAATGAAGTCCCAAGATTTGTAGAAATGTAATATGAGACTTTACTTGGGGAACCCATTGTTAACACCCTTGAAAATCCGGAATTTCTTCGTGACCATTCTCTCCTTAGGAAGGATATTTGGTATATCCGTACCTCTATATGCCGTGAAGATTAGTACCTCTATGGTGGAAGCTTGAGTTGTCTTACCACAACATGGTTAATTGATGAATCTTGGTCTTCTAGCCTCTGCTCTTCCTAGTGCACACTTGATCTTTAATTCTTAAAGGAACCTCGAGAGGATTTTATAATGTTATATATATATCTTATGATTCTATGGAACTCGAGCTTGATGAGGCTTGTTTGTGATTAATGCATGAACCTCTATGTTTACTTGAGATCATGATCTTTAAGCATATTGTATCTCTTATCTTTATAATTATCCTCTTATTGAGTATCAATGTGATTTGATTTATAATCCTATTAGTAAATGGAATTACAGCTTGAAATTGAACTAAGCTTGGTTGGACAATAATCAACTTAGGTTTCGCCTTTATACTTGACTTAGTAAATTTGAACTAAGGTTCCTAAATGGAACGAGAACTTAACCCCCGTGAACAAGAACCTAGAAAGGAGTCTTGGACACATATAGTGTTCAAACTCTATTTGATTGAATTATAGAAATGACTCGAGAAAGTCGATGCTAGTGGGTCGCTTAACAATACCGACTCCACGATAAACCCCTACAACGCTTGAAACTGCTTAACTAGAATACTAGTTTCGAGATTCTTAATTTAATTCATGCTCACGCCTAATTACTAGCCGTAAAAGAATAACATGCCCACCGACTTGAATGAGACCGCTATTATCGTGCTCGTCCCTGCTTGATTTCTTAAATAAGTAAATATTACTTGTTTTCCCGATAAGTCCAAATGGCATACGTGTCCTGCATTGTCTTGCCTTGATCGTTTTGCCTTGTTTCCTGCCTTGTCTCGTCTTGTCCTGTCGCATTGTCTTGCCTCGCCTTTGCCTTGCCTGTCTTTGTCCCGACTTGTCCCGCTTGTCTTGCCTTTGCCTCGCCTGCCTTGCCTGCCTTGTCGCCGCTTGCCTGCTTTGCCTTGCCTTGTGCCTTGCTCACTGCCTTGCTGCCTGTCGACTTGTCTGCATTGTCTTGCCTTGTTCCTGCTCTTGCCTCTTGCTCTTGCCTTCCCCCGGTTGACAATTATTCACCGATTACGAATCATGAGATTCGTGATAGAGATGAGTTGCCGAACCGAAACGCGGCAAACCCTCCATTCTTGATCACTTTGGAGAAGAGTACCTTGTGTAACCATTATGGGCGCTTGGAATAATACTATCCTGGTCGATGTACCATCTCGCATATGCGACAAAGACGCTCCTCGTTAACACGCTTATCTTTTGGCATCTTGCGGGGAGCTACATGGCGGCACCAGATTATATCCTATCCTCTTATATGTGGATTTCTTCTAGCATTTGTGAAAACAAAGTGCTATCATGAATATGTAAACTAAATGCTTATATATATACTTGTTCTTGATCGCTTGACTTTCGTAATAGGCTCAGAATTGTATATACGTATATACGTAGATATACATACTTCTACTTGATTTCCTCCCGATTTCATGATATACATACTCTACTTGATTTAATTGTATATAATGGTAGATATGCACATCCTTACATGATAAACTCCCATGAATGAGTTGCTTGGTACATAAATGAATTTACATACCACACTTGATAATCCTATGAGGGACTTGGTATATGTATATTTATAAATATGCATACTTCTATTTAATTATTCTATGAGAGCCTTGGGATGTTCTACGAATAGATATACATCCATAATCATGATTATTCTTGTGCCTTGCTTCCTGACTTGTTTGACTCTTTGTGAACAGAGAATTCACCCTGATTCACCTTGGTAGTCTGGTAAAGGACCGGTTTTCATTCAGTACAACCCGACTTATCGGGTCTTCGTCAGAAACGATATCATTTCCTCCTATAGCAATATTTAATTTATGTCTTATTGTTTAGTAGTAGCGCATCGGGTCATTATGACTCATCCCGCACTTTGTTTCTAGTTGCAGCTCGAGAGTCGCTTGAGGACGTAGTTCGTGGGCTCAGAAAGTGCACTTCCAGCCTTGATCGATGGCTCGAGCTTAGTACGCGTGTCCGTGATTGTAACAGCCTGTTTCCGAGTAATAGCTTGAGGACTCCTATTTCTCTAGCATCCTTAACTTGTATATCATAACTTTATTCTTGTGAGCTCGTTGTTTTGTAAGGTTATTTAAACTTTACAGTCGGGTAGAATATCTGGGTTTTGTTTTGGTTCTCCTTTGGGCCGACGTGTTGTGTCGTTGCTCATAGCCTTGGTGTTTATATTCTGTTGTATCCCGTGCACGCCAGAGCCTTGGGCTTTTTCTATCCTAGTTGTTATTATTGTTGGTTAACCCCGGTATGCTTTAGCCGGGTAAATGCTTTATCGTTGGTTCCTTGCAGCTAGCGCCGCCTGAGTGCCGATGGTTGTCCAAATCGCAATGTTAAGACGCGAAGTTTTTTTTCTTTCCTTCTTGAGAATTATGTCTCTCTTGGTATCTTTGGCCTTGGTTTCGAGCTTCATAGCTCGGACTACTTTTCATTGTCATTTCGCATCTTCGAAATTTTAATATACGTATTTTAGTACGTATTCTTGCTCTTGTCTAGAGCTTGTTAGCTCGACTGTCCGACTCGCACTATTATTTTATAAGTGCGTGTCCTCCTTTTGCCTTGTCCTTGCGACGTGACGTTGGGATTCCGCTCCGAATCCGGTCGGTCAGTCGCCACAGTGGGTAATTGTTATATCGTTAGTTCGTTGTTGAAACGCCGGCCCGAGTGCCGTGATGGTTTGTTCCGCCTGCGCAATGTATGGCGCGGTTGTACTTTCTCCTCTCGAGACAATAGTCTTTCTTGGTTTTTCAAGTTGATTTCAGTTTATTAGCTCGAGTCTTCACTCTATTAACGCTTCCGCACCTTCGATTTTTGTTGACCCGTATTTTTATACGGATGTGCATTCTTGTTTAGAGTTGGATAACTCTATTGTTTGACTCGCACTACTGATTTGCAAGTGCTTGTCCCCTTCTTGCCTTGTCCCCTTCTTGCCTTGTCCTTGCGGCGCGACCTTGGGATTCTGTTCCGGAATCTAGGTCGGGTCGTCACAATAACAAATGATCAAGAAAATAACTAAACTAAATCAAGAAAAATATGAAAAGAACATAAGAAAATTCTAGTATGAGAAGAAATTTAAAAATTAAAAGAAAATCAAGGAAAAAAAAAGAAACAAAGTCAAAAAGAAGAAAAAAAGTACATTAAAGAAAATCAAGAAACAATCAAGAAAATAACAAATGAGCAAGAAAATAACGAAACACAATCAAGTAAAATAAGAAAAGAACAAAAGACAATTCAAGTATGAGAAGAACCTAAAAAATTAAAAGAAAATCAAGGAAAAGAAAAAGAAACAAAGTCAATGAATAAGAAAAAAACGTAAAAAAAAAAAAAGAAGATTAAGAAACAATCAAGAAAATAACAAATGATCAAGAAAATAACGAAACAAAATAAAAAAAATATGAAAATGACATAAGAAAATGCAAGTATGAGAAGAAATTAAAAAATTAGACTTCGCTTGGGAATGTGTACTTGTAGTGACTTGTGCTTGTGCAGACTAAAGACTAATAGTACTACTTATGTTTCTAGTTGTTTGCCGGCACTTGTAGGCCGAGCCTTGCTTGCATGTATTGGTTCACTTGTTAAGACTTTCGCTGAGCATCCCTTTAGCTCTTATTTACTTTTGTAGTTTCTCCGGCGTGTTTAGCCGTCGAGGTTTATATATATTAGCATGACTTGTTAGTATTGGGTTCCGGTTGTAAATTCGCCGATGACTTGGTTTACTTGCTATTAACTGTTATATCAGGTTCTAAAGTTTTAAATTATTCCGGCTTTTTCGTGCTGAGTCATACTATGTGTCCAATGTTGTGTCACATCAGTGTTGATAATTGAGTCCTTGCATGAATTGTAGTCCTTATTTGGACGGCACGACCCGCGATTCCTCCTCGGAATCGGGGTCGGGTTGTCACAAACAAAATCAAGAAAAATATGAAAAGAACATAAGAAAATTCAAGTATGAGAAAAATTAAAAAATTAAATGAAAATCATTTAAAGAAAAAGAAACAAAGTCAAGAAGAAGAAAAAAGTAAAGAAAAGAAAATCAAGAAACAATAAAAAAATAAGAAATAAACAAGAAAATAACAAAACAAAATCAAGAAAAATATGAAAAGAACATAAGAAAATTCAAGTATGAGAAGAAACTAAAAAATTAAAAGAAAATCAAGGAAATAAAAAGAAACAAAGTCCAGAAGAAGAAAAAAGTAAAGAAAAGAAAATCAAGAAACAATCAAAAAAATAAGAAATGATCAAGAAAATTAAAAAAAAACAAAATCAAGAAAAAAATGAAAAGAACATAAGAAAATTCAAGTATGAGAAGAAATTAAAAAATTAAAAGAAAATCAAGGAAAGAAAAAGAAACAAAGTCAAGAAGAAGAAAAAAGTAAAGAAAAGAAAATCAAGAAACAATCAAGAAAATAAGAAATGATCAAGAAAATAACGAAACAAAATCAAGTAAAATATGAAAAGAACATAAGAAAATTCAAGTATGAGAAGAAATTAAAAAAATAAAATAAAATCAAGGAAAAGAAAAAGAAAAAAAGTCAATGAATAAGAAAAAAGTAAAGAAAAGAAAATCAAGAAACAATCAAGAAAAAATAACAAATGATCAAGAAAATAACGAAACAAAATCAAGAAAAATATAAAAAGAACATAATAAAATTAAAGTATGAGAAGAAATTAAAAAATTAAAAGAAAATAAAGGAAATAAAAAGAAACAAAATCATGAAGAAGAAAAAAGTAAAGAAAAGAAAATCAAGAAACAATCAATAAAATAAGAAATGATCAAGAAAATAACAAAACAACATCAAGAAAAATATGAAAAGAACATAAGAAAATTCAAGTATGCGAAGAAATTAAAAAAGTTAAAGAAAATCAAGGAAAGAAAAAAAATAAAATCATGAAAAAGAAAAAAGTAAACAAAAGAAAATCAAGAAACAATCAAGAAAATAACAAATGATCAAGAAATTAACAAAACAAAATCAAGAAAAATATGAAAAGCACATAAGAAAATTCATGTATGAGAAGAAATTAAAAAATTAAAAGAAAATCAAGGAAAGAAAAAGAAACAAAGTCAAAAAGAAGAAAAAATAAAATAAAATAAAATCAAGAAAGAATCAAGAAAATAACAAATGATCAAGAAAATAACGAAACAAAATCATGAAAAATATGAAAAGAACATAAGAAAATTCAAGTATGAGAAGAAATTAAAAAATTAAAAGAAAATCAAGGAAAGAAAAAGAAACAAAGTCAAAAAGAAGAAAAAAGTAAAGAAAAGAAAATCAAGAAACAATCAAGAAAATAACTAAACAAAATCAGGAAAAATATGAAAAGAACATAAGAAAATTCAAGTATGAGAAGAAATTAAAAAAATAAATTAAAATCAAGGAAAAGAAAAAGAAAAAAAGTCAATGAATAAGAAAAAAGTAAAGAAAACAAAATCAAGAAACAATCAAGAAAAAATAACAAATGATCAAGAAAATAACGAAACAAAATCAAGAAAAATATGAAAAGAACATAAGAAAATTCAAGTATGAGAAGAAATTAAAAAATTAAAAGAAAATCAAGGAAAGAAAAAGAAACAAAGTCAAGAAGAAGAAAAAAGTAAAGAAAAGAAAATCAAGAAACAATCAAGAAAATAAGAAATGATCAAGAAAATAACAAAACAAAATCAAGAAAAATATGAAAAGAACATAAGAAAATTCAAGTATGAGAAGAAATTAAAACATGTAAAAGAAAATCAATGAAAGAAAAAAAATAAAATCATGAAGAAGGAAAAAGTAAACAAAAGAAAATAGAGAAACAATCAAGAAAATAACAAATGATCAAGAAATTAACAAAACAAAATCAAGAAAAATATGAAAAGTACATACGAAAATTCATGTATGAGAAGAAATTAAAAAATTAAAATAAAATCAAGGAAAGAAAAAGAAACAAAGTCAAAAAGAAGAAAAAATAAAATAAAATAAAATCAAGAAACAATCAAGAAAATAACAAATGATCAAGAAAATAACGAAACAAAATCAAGAAAAATATGAAAAGAACATAAGAAAATTCAAGTATGAGAAGAAATTAAAAAATTAAAAGAAAATCAAGGAAAGAAAAAGAAACAAAGTCAAGAAGAAGAAGAAAGTAAAGAAAAGAAAATCAAGAAACAATCAAGAAAATAACAAATGATCAAGAAAATAACAAAACAAAATCAAGAAAAATATGAAAAGAACATAAGAAAATTCAAGTATGAGAAGAAATTAAAAAATTAAAAGAAAATCAAGGAAAGAAAAAGAAACAAAATCATGAAGAAGAAAAAAGTAAAGAAAAGAAAATTAAGAAACAATCAAGAAAATAAGAAATGATCATGAAAATAACAAAACAAAATCAATAAAAATATGAAAAGAACATAAGAAAATTCAAGTATGAGAAGAAATTAAAAAATTAAAATAAAATCAAGGAAAGAAAAAGAAACAAAGTCAAGAAGAAGAAAAAAGTAAAGAAAAGAAAATCAAGAAATAATCAAGAAAATAACAAAACAAAATTATGAAAAATATGAAAAGAACATAAGAAAATTCAAGTATGAGAAGAAATTAAAAAATTAAAAGAAAATCAAGGAAAGAAAAAGAAACAACGTCAAGAAGAAGAAAAAAAAGTACAATAAAGAAAATCAAGAAACAATCAAGAAAATAACTAAACAAAATCAAGAAAAATATGGAAAGAACATAAGAAAATTCAAATATGAGAAGAAATTTAAAAAAATTAAAAGAAAATCAAGGAAATAAAAAGAAACAAAATCATGAAGAAGAAAAAAAGTAAACAAAAGAAAATCAAGAAACAATCAAGAAAATAACAAATGATCGAGAAATCAACTAAAGAAAATCAAGAAAATATGAAAAGAACATAAGAAAATTCAAGTATGAGAAGAAATTAAATGGTTAAAAGAAAATCAAGGAAAAGAAGAGGAAACAAAGTCAATGAATAAGAAAAAAGTAAAGAAAAGAAAATCAAGATACAATCAAGAAAATATCAAATGATCAAGAACATAACAAAATAAAATCAAGAAAAATATGAAAAGAACATAAGAAAAATCAAGTTTGAGAAGATATTAAAAAATTAAAAGAAAATCAAGGAAAAGAAAAAGAAACAAAGTCAATGAATAAGAAAAAAGTAAAGAAACGAAAATTTGAGAAAATTTTGTATGAGAAAAATAGACAATCAAAAAGAGAAAAGAAAAATCAAGAAAGAAAGAAGAAGAAGAAGAGAATAAAAAAATCAAATAAGGAAAAAACTAAATAAAAGTAACAAAAACTTAAGAAAATCATGAAAAGAAACAAAATAAGAAAAGAAAACCATAAATGAAAAAACGAAACAAATATGAAAAAGGAAATCAAGAAAATAAGAAAATCTATCAAGAAATGAGAGGCAAGAAAAATCAAACAAAAAATGAAAGGCGAGAAGAAATTTAAAGAGCAAAAAAACGAAAAAAAATCAAGAAACAAAAAATTATGATAAAAAATTAAAAGAAAAACATAAATAAAAATCAAGAAATGAAAAAAATCATGAAGAAAAAAGTAATGAAAAGAAAAATTAAGAAAATTCTAAAAAGAAGAAGAATCAAAAAAGAAAATCATGAAACAATCACGAAAATAATGAAACAAAATCAAGAAAATATGAAAAAGAACATAAGAAAATTCAAGTATGAGAAGAAATTAAAAATTTAAAAGAAAATCAAGGAAAGAAAAAGTAACAAAGTCAAGAAGAAGAAAAAAATCAAGAAACAATCAAGAAATAACAAATGATCAAGAAAATAACAAAACAAAATCAAGAAAAATATGAAAAGAACATAAGAAAATTAAAGTATGAGAAGGAGAAGAGGTAAGGTTGATTCTCACAAATTAGCATGCATATCAAAATATTTTTGAGAGAAGCCTTGCTACTTTTAGTAGTTAGTTTAATTTAGTTTTTTTTTTATCAGAAAATTTTTCTAGAGTCCATTTTTTTTTGCTTTTATTGATAGCTTTTTAGCTATGACTCTATAACTTTTATGGATACCCCAAATAATCAAAGATTGAGCTACACATTGATGTGTTAACCTTGTATTTTGATAACACCTATACAATTTGTAAAGCACAAAAATTTAGTTCAACATTCTCGAACAAACACACATTAATATAAGACACCACTTTATTAGAGACTTGGTTGAATAAGGAATTGTTTGCATTGAATATGTTGGGACTGAAAATAAACTTGCTGATATTTTTTAAAGAGTCTAGATTTTGAGAGATTTTTCAATCTTTGGAAATCTCTTGTGTTTTGTGTGCCATATGATTTTACAGTTAGTTAAAAAGAATATATATATGCATGATTGCATTTTGTGTTTAGAGGGCACTCTAGATCATTGACTCACATGTTTGTGTCTTTTGTTGTTGCTTGGGAATTGCATTCAAAATCAATTGTGATTTTTTTGTTATGATTCTCTCTCTCCCAGTTTTTGAGCATGTTTGAAGTCCATAAAGGAAAGAACTACCTTAAAATACAAGGGTTGTAGCATTTTATCTTGGCACCATGGAACTTTGATTCTCATGGGTTGATCTTGAGCAAAATGAATACCCTTGGAAAAGTGTGAAAGCTACCTAAAGGAAAAGTGCTACCTATGAACAAGGTTTGTTGCCATTCTCTCTTGCGACGATGAATCTTTGGATTTCATGGGTTGATCATGTGCAAAATGGCTTTCCTTGGTAAATTGTGTGAAAGGTTCCAAGTGACATGTTTTTATAGCTTGAAATAAAGTAGAGCTATATTCCTAGGGAAATAAAGTACCTATGGATTTTTGTTATAAAAAAATTTATGATCTTGGGAGAGAAGTATGTTTGAGAAAAGAAAAGATGCAAAAATTGCACAAAAAATTATTATTGATGAATGCACCTCCGAATGCATCTACATCAGAAATTACATCGCTTTGATTTGGTCTTTATCACTTGTGTGTGATTGCATTTATTATTCTTTTGCTTAGCTTTTAGTCATCATGTTTTTAGGCATAAAATTTTAGGACATGCATTGTTGGTAAGGATATCAGCTTGGTGAAATTTTGTCCTAAAATAACTGTGCAAATCAATTTCAAAAAAATCTCCATGTTGAAAAATATTTAGTGGTTGTCTAATTTTTGTGTGAAACTAAGAGGTATTGAATCTGGATATAATGTATTCAGTTATTGCTAGAGGTGTGATCATGTCATGGTGAATACTTAATTGTGTTTTTCAAAATCTTGGATTTTTAAGAATTCCTAAAAGATTGTTTCTCCCTCTTCATTCTCTGGTCAAATAGGGGGAGAGATATCAAGTGTTTCTGGTGATGGTGATGAATCTCATAAACTGTTTCATGCTTGTTTTGTATGCATGTGATTGCATCATTGGTATATTCTGATGTGTGCTTAGTAAATGATCTCTGATTTTATACCTTGTACAAATTCATGGGGAGATGAGATTTACTAACCAATGTAGGTTAGATGGTTTGATTGATGTTGAATAAACACTTGTCATTTGATTTGACCAGAAAGGTTCAACAAAGGGGAGATTGTAAGGGAAAAATAGGCATAACCTGTTTTGGTCTTGTTCTCACCTTTCTTGGTCCTAAAGTTTTGGTGGATATTTTGAAACAAAATCTTTAGATGCCTTTTTTGAAAACAAAATATTCATAAGATTTTTGTTTTCTTGGTCCTAAAGTTTAGGAGTTATTATGAAACAATATATTGGTAATATTCCTTCCAATATTCTCTCCTTAAAAATGTAACTAAGAGTCCTTGGTTTATTTGGTAAGGAAATCTAGTGAATTTAGGAAGTTTATTTGATTACCAATTCTAACTCCTAATCCTTTACCATATTGGAGTTTGTTTCATTCTTTATGAGTAGGTCTCCTTCATGGTATAAATAAGGGTCATGGGACGTGCAGGTAGAGAGAATTCAGAACATATATAGCAGAGTAGCAAAATTAGATCAAAAACAGAGAATTTAGAATTCCAGCTTTGCAGAATTTGAATGCAGCTTCGAATGTTATAACATTCAGAACTACATTGGAGTGCTGGAGTTATTTGTCTGCCTAGTTGTTCTATGAAGCTGATTTATTCTTCCCACGTTTTCTTTACCTGTTTTTCTGTGGGTTTTTACTTTCCAAGACTTGTTATCTTGTGAGAGTGTTTTGTTTGGTGATTTCATATTCTTTTTTTAAAACAAATCATATTGTTTAGTGAAATATTTTTGGCCATGAGTCTAGATCTACAAGCATAGGCTTGTAGGTTGTTTGGTAAACGTTTATGCTTAATGCGTGCTTTATTATTAAAGTCTACCGCTATTTGTAATTTTTCTATCCAATGCACCTTCTATTGTAGCTACAGTAACGAGCTACATTGGAAACTGAATTGACAGTTTTTGAATCCTAGCTACTATTGATCTTACAGTGTTAAAGTGTCATTTTTTAACATTAAATGTGTTACTTTTAGTATTAAAAATGTCATTTTTAGCATTAAAAGTGTCATTTTTACCCTAAAAATGTTATTTTTTCATTTTAATGAAAAATATCACATTTTTATATATCTAAAAGTATTATATATATATATATATAGGCAGAAGCATATAGCTCTCCAATTTATAGTTGTTTCCTGCCTAAATTAACTTTTAAAAAATGGATTTTAATGAAGTAATAATCAACAACATTTACATAACAATAATTTTTTATAAATAAAAAAAATTAATTAATAATTTATTGTTGTACATTGAACTAGTGAAAGCTCTTTGCATTCTATCCAAATTCTCAACACTTTTTGCATTATGTCCCTTCAGATTTCCATCCTCGTATATTTACTTATTAGTTATTAGTGAACCTTCAAAAGTAGTCTCTAAAATTTTGATATATAAATCTAATTTAATTTTTTAAACATTTTCACATTACTATTTACCGAAAATACTATGACTTTTGTACAAACACATCAACTATGAAGTTGATCATTGTTGATGCTGAGGTAAGTACAAAACTTATTGCTAACTATGAAGGCAAAACCAAGAAGAAGCTGAATACCATCAAGTCTGAATTACACAAGGACATTCAGATTAAGGCAAAATTTGGAGAAGCAAGTTCAAATTGGAAGAAGTTCAAAGAAGCAATTACTCTAGAAAACTTTAGCACTTGGATGTAATTCATAAAAGCAGAAGGGTGTCGAGTGTAACATTTTGTTAGATCAGTTAGTTGTTGACAGTTAGTTGTTGACATTGTTTGTTATTCCTTTTCCTCTTTTAATTAGGCTAGCAGATCTCAGGATTATAAATATAGGATTTCAGAACATGTGTAGTTGATCAATCAATGAAGAAAGAACACAATTGAGTTTCAATCATATCTCTTTTCATGGTATCAGAGCCAAGAATCCCTTGGCACCCGAACCCTTTCAATTCCCTATCCAGTTCTTCTCTTTTCTCTTGGCTATAAAGCTATCAAACATGACAGAAATACAAAAGGTCTCCAAAGATTCTGCCAGTTCGAAGAATAAAGCAACAACAATGGAAATAGGGATAGACTCCAACATGCATCCCTTGTATCTGCACAATAATGATCATCCAGGACTGATCTTGATTGCCACCAAACTTACTGGAAGTGAAAACTACAATTCTTGGAAAAGATCCTTTGAGATAACACTATCAGCCAAGAACAAGCTTTCAATTATAGATGGCTCTTTTCCTGTTCCTGAAAAGGATGATCCACTGCATTCACTATGGGCAAGAGCCAATGACATGGTGATTTCTTGGACCTTCAATGTAGTCACTGAAGATATAAGCAACAGCCTAAGGTATGTTGTTAATGCTCATTCAGTCTGGAAAGAATTGGCAGAAAGATTTGCCAATATTGATGGCCATATAATTTTTCAATTAGAAAAGGACTTGCACAGAATTGAACAAGGTAGCAGTTTTGTTGAGTTTTATTATCACAAGATGAAAGGAATTTGGGATGAAATTGCAGCCATGGATCCAACAACAGCTTGTAGATGTCCATGCAATTGTGGAGAAGTCAAGAACCAAGAATCCAAAGAACAAAGGAGACAGTTAATACAGTTCTTGATGGGACTCCATGAGAGTTACATGAACATCAGAGGTCAAATCCTTAGAATGAAACCTCTTCCTTCCATTGGAGAAGCCTACTACATGATCAGGCAAGAAGAAACTCAAAGACAAGGTTATGTTCCTGAAACAGGATTCATTGCCAGCAACACTGCACAGCCATCTCAAACCAATTCTGTCAAAACCTTTTCTGTTCCTTCCCAGACCAAGACAATCAGTAACAAAACCCCATTCAAGAAGGGGATCTTTTGCAATTATTGCACTAGGGAGGGACACACCAAAGATGAATGTTATAGGCTTAAAGGATTCCCTATTAATCATCCAGGCAATCCTAATCATCCTGCTCACAGGTCCAGGCAGTCTAACAAAGACCAACAAGGGAATGAAAGCAAGAACCAAACCAACTATGGCAATCAGCCACATACTGGAAATCCAAAAATCATGCAGGTTCAGAACAATCAAATTAATGCAGAAAGCAAAAGCACAACCTCCAGCCAGCCTACATTGGAAAATCTGCAAGCACAATTGAATCATGTTCTAAACCTTCTCAAAATCAAAGAAAGTCCAGAAGATCACAGCAGCAATCAGACTGGACAAGGATTTGTTGGCATGACAAACATGGCAGGTACATCAATCACTGAAAACCACAGAAACACCACCTCCATACAGAACTGGATTATTGACTCTGGAGCAACTTATCACATATGCACATCACTCACTGTCATGCATGATGTTAAGAAACTTAAACACCCTATCATTCTAATCCTACCAAATGGAACCAGTGTTAGTGTAGACTATGTTGGTAAAGTATTTCTTAATTCCCAACTCACTCTCAATCATGTCTTTTATATACCTAATTTCAGATACAACCTTCTCTCCATACCCAAACTCATTTCACAAACCAACTGCCACACTCAGATTAACAACACTCAATGTATTTTCCAGGACCCTCAGAAGACCAAGACTATAGCCATTGGTAACCTCAGTGAAGGTCTCTACATATTCAAGGCTGATCCTTCCCTCAACCAACCCCACTTTTGCCTGAATTCTTCAAGAGATAAAGACATCAATTCTTGGCACAAAAGACTTGGCCACAGCTCCTTTACCACACTCAAAAGAATTGTACATCTTTTCCCTTCTTGTAAAAATGACAAAGATTCTATTAAAGATGTTACTATGTGTGATAAATGTCCCTTGGCCAAATAGCACAAACTCCCTTTTAATGTTAGTCATATCAGATCTAATGCTTGTTTTGAGCTTATTCATTGTGACCTATGGGGACCATACAGGAAGTCTACTACGAATGGCTGCAGGTACTTCCTAACCATTGTAGATGATTATTCCAGAGGTGTTTGGACATTCCTCATGCCTACCAAGACTCATGTCTTCAGCCTCTTAAAACAGTTCAATGCCTATGTCACAAACCACTTTAATACCAACATTAAATTCTGCAGGACTGACCATGGAACAGAATTTTATAATTCTGAAGTCATCCCTTTCCTTAGCAATCTAGGAATAAAGCATGAGAGTTCCTGTGTTGATACTCCTCAACAAAATGGAGTTGTTGAGAGAAAACACCAACACCTTCTTGATATGGCCAGAGCAATAAGGTTTCAATCTGGTCTTCCAATATACTTCTGGGGATATTGCCTCCTTGCTGCCACTCACATATTCAACAGACTTCCTACTGCTGCCACCAACTTCAAAACACCACATGAACTCCTCTTTAAAACCACACCTTCATATGAACATTTGAAAGTCATAGGATGTCTTTGCTTTGCCTCAACTCACCCTTCTGACAAGTTTGAACCTAGAGCTATTAAAAACATCCTGCTAGGCTATCCCTCAGACCAAAAAGGCTACATACTATACAACATGGAAACTAAAAGGATATTTGTTAGCAGGCATGTTGTCTTCCATGAAACTGTCTTCCCTTTCATCAAACCTGAACAACCTAAAACTGTGGCACCTGTTATTGATGTAAATTTATCCCATGATGACATGAAGCCAAGAGATCCAACCCCTAATTCCACAAACAAAAACCAAGAAGAAGTTACAGAACCCCTTGATAACCCTCCTGCAAATCAGAATATTAGAACATCCACCAGGACCAAACAACTTCCTGTCAAGTTTAAAGACTATGTTCTGCCTAATACCTACTCCAAACCATGTGCTAACTCTATTGCTCATATACAAGAACCACAATCTTATAACCAAGCCATTTTGAGCCCTGGATGGATTGAAGCCATGAACAAAAAAATCATTGCCCTTGAAGCCAATGAAACCTGGGATATTACAAATTTACCCCAAGGAAAAAGAGTTATTGGCTGTAAGTGGATATACAAGGCCAAATATAATTCAGATGGTAGTCTGGAAAGGCTTAAAGCCAGACTTGTGGCAAAAGGATACAACTAGACTGAAGGAGTGGATTATTCAGAAACATATGCACCTGTGGCAAAAATGGTCACTGTAAGAACCATTCTTGCAGTTGCCATCATCTCAAAGTGGGATGTGCACCAGCTGGATGTAAACAATGTATTTCTGCATGGTGACTTGGAAGAAGAAGTCTATATGAATCTGCCACCAGGATATAAGCAACAGGAAGGCCAAAATAGAGTTTGCAGATTAAAGAAGTCCATATATGGCCTAAAACAGGCCTCAAGACAATGGTTCTCAAAACTTACAGAGGTCCTAATCTACCTAGGATACAGGCAATCTATGGCAGACTATTCCCTCTTCACTTTAAAACAAGGATCAAAGTTCACTGCAGTTTTGGTCTATGTGGATGATGTCCTTGTGGCTGGAAATGATACTGATCACATCAACTCCCTAAAACAATTACTACATCAAAGATTCAGCATTAAGGATCTAGGACCTATTAAATACTATTTAGGGATTGAAGTCATAAGGTCTGTTGAAGGCTTCCACCTAAGCCAAAGAAAATATGCTATGGACCTTGTCAAGGCAGCATGTCTCACTGACAGCAAACCTCTCACCATACCCTATGATCCCAATGGTAAGCTTTTAAGCCAGGCAGGAACCCTCCTTGAAAATCCTTCTGAATACAAACAACTTGTGGGAAAACTCATATACTTAACCATTACCAGGCCAGATTTGGCCTTTGCAGCCCAATGCCTGAGCCAGTTTGTACAGGAACCAAGAGATACTCATCTAAGAGCATTGCACAGAGTTCTCAGATATGTCAAGGCTTCTCCAGAACAAGGAATCCATTTTTCATCCAGCAGTCCATTCAATCTGCAAGCTTACTGTGACAGTGACTGGGCAGGCAACCTTAATGATAGAAAGTCTATAACTGGTTTTTGCCTGATGCTGGGAAAATCATTGATATCATGGCAATCTAAAAAGCAATCTATTGTCTCAAGATCCTCCACTGAATCTGAGTACAGGGCATTAGCCACAACTAGCTGTGAAATCACCTGGATGCATAACCTCCTAAGAGACTTGCAAGTCAATCTTAATGGTCCTGTTCCCATCTATTGTGACAGCTCATCTGCCATTGCAGTAGCCAATAATCCAGTATATCATGGCAGAACTAAACATATAGAAATAGACTGCCACTTCATTCGTGAGAAAATCAGAAGTGGACTTGTCTCTCTTCATCACATTTCTACTAAGAATCAAATGGCAGATATATTCACCAAGTTCCTAGGAAAAGGGCTTCACTGGAAATTCATATCCAAGTTGAGGGTTGTCAGTTTAGTCACACCCTCAACTTGTGGGGAGGGTGTTAACTATGAAGGCAAAACCAAGAAGAAACTGAATACCATCAAGTCTGAATTACACAAGGACATTCAGATTAAGGTAAAATTTGGAGAAGCAAGTTCAAAGTGGAAGAAGTTCAAAGAAGCAACTACTCTAGAAAGCTTTAGCACTTGGATGTAATTCATAAAAGCAGAAGGGTGTCGAGTGTAACATTTTGTTAGATCAGTTAGTTGTTGACAGTTAGTTGTTGACATTGTTTGTTATTCCTTTTCCTCTTTTAATTCGGCTAGCAGATCTCAGGATTATAAATATAGGATTTCAGAACATGTGTAGTTGATTAATCAATGAAGAAAGAACACAATTGAGTTTCAATCATATCTCTTTTCACTTATACTCCTATATATTATGATTTTCCCTTTTATTAACTATCTAATGTAAAAATATAACTTATATTGTTGTATTTGCAAAGTGATAAATACACAAATTATTTGTTGACAGATACAAATATCACAAGAAGCAACTACAAATTACACTTTATATCTACAATTGATGTGATCAAAATTGGTGACAAAAACTTTTTAGAAAACTAATTTATAAATATTTTATGGTGGTAAAATTAATTCACCATATTTGTTTATCAAATTTCCATTTTTTTGGTTGAAGTACATCAAAAATAAATGGAGCAAAAGTTGGTACTGTTTTCGGTTAAAAAAAAACTTTATAACGGTAAAGTTAATTAATCATATGCTTTTTTTTTAATCAAATTCCCATTTTTTTGGTTCAAGTACATCATCCAAAAGAAATTATATAAATTTAGTTCATGTTTTTGGTAAACTACTTTCTATATATTTGCGCGTGTGTGTGTATATATAGACACATAAATGACAAATAATTATTAAAATAGCTACATAATACAATAACATAAAAATCATGTTTATTAATAAATTGAACATGTGAAATAAGAGATAATTAATTATCCTATTATGAATTTAAAGGTTTGAAATATTTATTTTTTCATAGTATAAATTTGTAATCAATTTATTTTCATGCATCATAATAACATTTGTTACTAGCTATTAGTAGATGTATATGTCAAATGATTACACATAAGCCTGACAATTAAAATAAAAAACCCGTTAACCCACCCAACCCGTCTCGAAAATCGTTTGACTCGTTCAGTAATTTTTTTTCAGATTGAAACGAGTTACCTCTTTGGACCCAAAAAATTAACGGGTCGATTTGGATTGGGTTAAAGTGGATCAAAGTTGTTACATATTTCAACTATTTATTTTTTCCCTATATAAATGTAGGTTTTTCGATGGAATTTGTGGGTTGAAACGGACTGATCCGTTACCCACTTCGACTTGTTTAAGTTTGAGTTATAACAGGTCACGACCCGCTATCCGTATCAACCCAACCCAATCACCCAATCATCAGTCCTAATTACCTATAATGATTTATAAGTATTAAAGTACATAATAACATTTTATCCATATTTTATTACATCCAGAGCATTAATACACAAGGTACAACGTGTAAAATCATGAAAAGATTAAAATAATTTAATTTGATCTATAAAACAATAAAATTAGTTTTGGAACCGTACTTTCAATTTCAAACTATGAAATTGGGGAATCGAGACTTTCCGTGAATCTCAATTTATTAATCGAAACAGACTCTTGGCACATGTTATATTGAACTTTTCAATGGCAATTGAACCGAGCTAAGACCAAGCTTGGACGCGCTTAGACTAGGCTTAAACTCAACACCAACCCAGTTGGAACTTGGAAGCAGTCAAACCTAATCCAGTTGCAATTAAACTCAAATACTCAATAAATCCCATCATATATATAAGAATTAAGTTCCGTTTATTTTATGAAAAATGACTTTCAAGAAAACGTTTTTTTTTTTAATTTTCTTGTTTTTGGTAACTTTAAGAAAATGTAGTTAACGTAAAAGTTTTTTTTTTTTGAGTCAATGGAAAATAAAGTCATTTTTTTTAGGAAAATGAGTTACGTATTCATTTTCGGTAAGTCGTTTTCCAAATGTTTGAGGACCCCTCCGTCTCCTTCCACAATTACACATATTTACATTCACACACAATATTTACAAATAAATTATTTAGAAATATAAATGAAATTTATGCACACTATTTATAAATTATAATTTTAATAAATACTCACTACGTCCTAAAATTAGTGTCTACTATATTATTTAGGAACGTCCCAAACATTATATATTTTCTTTTTTAAAACATTTTTAATATCAATTTTGTTATTTTGAGATTGAAAAAAAGATGGATCTTATTGATTTGTCACCATTAATGATAAATTGAAGGTTACTAAAGGAAAATTACTTAAAGTTCAGCATTATTTTATATTCAATATGAGCATTCATATTACTATATATTTTTTGTATTAGTTCATATACTGTTTATACTTTATCGTAACATTTCCAGTGTACTTGTCAAACATCTAAAAATATTTTTCGGCATATTTTCAAAAGATTTACCAAACACCTAAAAATAAAATCTTTTCATATTTCATAAATCATTTTCCGTGAAACAACGAACCCTTAGCATGTACACAAAATACACAACAAACACACAAATCTAGACCGATTCAAGATCCGGATTGTAACTTGAAATTAGAATAAAAAGAAGAAAATTATATAGATAGAGACCAAATAGTTGTAAAGGGCATAAATGTAATTTAAAATTATCCATGGTTACTACTTGCAAATGTTGAATTCACGAAATTCATGGCCATTGTTAAACATGTATCCGAACCCAGAATCCAAGAAAGGTGGTTGAAATTACATGTCTAACCCTGCAATAGCTATATGAGCTTCACACTATTGAAAAATTCATAGCTTTTTCCCAAACCTCACAGTTCTATTTCAAAAATCCCATCAAAGATCTTTGCAAAACCCTAAACCATGGAAGGAATGTGCTATAAGAAGTTGAATCACACAACTAGTCTTCCAACAGATAAACAGCTTTAGCAGGAACTGAAAAACAAAAAGAAAAAGAAGAAAAAAAAATAAGGTTCAGAAAATCATTCTCTTGGAACAAAGAATACAAACAGTTTCCAAGTAAACTACTTACTAGAAACCTAGCTATGCAATAGCTTCCAAGAAAATTATGAAAATCAATGATGATCTAAGCTAATATCTCATTAAAAGAACAGGAAATGGTTTAATCGTCATTTCATATCCCCATGTCAGAGATGTTAGTATGAAGTGAGTTACTGCTAGCTCCTCATATACATTTCATTGTAACCGATTCTAAATGCATCAAAAGATGGAAACCGTAAATCAGCATATCAAAGGTGAGCTTAAGAAGTCTTCTGGAATCATGTTGAGAGGCCACTTCAAACTTCGCCAATAGCAAGACAAAAGAAACTTTGACAACTGAATTGAGCTCGGAATAACAATGAACCGTCGGAGCAAGCAGTCATAACACCTTGTTTCGTGTTTTCTCTGTGTAAGTTTCGTACAAATTAGGTACCTTGTCCTTGTAGGGCAGCAAAAACCTCTCAACAAACTTCACCTCTGTAAGCCGTATCACAGAAGACAAATGCATGCTACTCTTAACGAGCTTAAGCTCTTTCAGAATCTTCAAAACGTCATTCCTAGGCTTCACCCTTTTTTCCAAACTATAAGTAAAATGATAGGGGCGAGTGGCAAAGTACGCAGGTGTAAATCCAAGCTCCTTCATGTAAAAGTTCAATCTTTGTTGCATTGCAGATTCGGATATGGTCATAGTTAGAGGCAGAGTACTGACCATAACAACTATGTCGGAATCAGACCAACCAAAGCTCCTAAATATACTAAACTTTTTCTCCATTGTTGCCCTATTCAATGAATGAAACATAAGAAAACCATAAAAGAACATTGGGGAATCGTGAGGAATACCAAAATCCCCCCTTCAACTCTGCTAAAAGCATCATGAATCCACTCCGGCTTTCGCAACAAAACTCTTGGGTGAGAGATTATAAGCTTTTCGATTTGCTCATTGGAGAAACCGTACTTTAGCTGCAACAACACTATATTGGAAGGCATTAATTTGAGGGTATTACTGCATGAAAGCAGCCATGACGATCTATTAAGAGCTTTAACAACCTTATCATCGCAGCCGCCCATTAATTCTCTCAAATAACTGATAACTGGCACGATTATGGTATCTAACCCCTTCTTTAAAACATCAGGATTCGTCTTGATGAGCTTAAATAGATCCGACCCGGTTAGACCAAGATCCTGAAATACCTTTAATTTGGACTCTAGGGTTTCATCAGGTTTGTGTAACAAGACTTGGGGAACAGACGAAACTAATTTCCTGACATGGGATTGGTTTAAACCACCGTACTTTTTGATTAAATTGATGAACAAATCAGGAACACTTGCCAACAATCGGGGGAAGCAAGGTTTTGTACAAGGGCTTATTTTCCAAGCATTTTCATGGCTTCCAAGGGTCTTCAACTTCAGTCACACATGAAGGATGGGGCTGGAAGAAAACGAAATTAAAAGGGAGGTTGGAAGACAGAAGATAGTCTTCAATCAAGTAAGAACACTTACCAACAAATCGGGTGAACAGAATTTGTGTAACAAGGGCTGAATGTTCAAGCAATCACCAAGGCCTCAAGGCTTCTCTTTTGAACCGAAAGAAGAGAGGAATGAGCAGCAAATTGGGAGGTGGAAGATGGCTGGGAGTTTGTGAATGATCAGTCAAAAGGAATAAAGGGGCTCAATGTCACAAGGAGTGGCATTGGTAACTGAAATTTATGGTCTCCAAGTGCATGCCAACCATGCTATCCACTCCCAAGGTTGACCAAGGTAAGTGGGAAGGGTTAGGGTTGAACTAGGGTAGGTTAGGGACTGACTTGGGGTGGGTTTTAATATGTGTAGGTGGGTATTTGGCTAAAAATAAAGTCAAAAACACACTTAGTGGTCAACTAAAGTAGACCAGAATTTAGGTCAACTTTAAAAATGTTCCTGTACTGAAATACAAGTCTAAAAATTAGACGACAGGTATGGTTGGAAAGCTCTCGGAGTCTAGTTTCTAACGCACCAAACGGATCCAAATTTGGAGTTCTGTACACAAAGTTATGGCCAAAATACTGCAGACCTATCATGGCCTGTGGGAATACGAGTTAAGCCAAAAATCGAACACAAGAGCATGCAACCGTGTATCTGATTAATCCAAAATAATTCTAAGTTAATCCCAAAGGTCCCCAGTCATACCGGGCTAAACTTAGGGTCGAAAATAATATCAACGGAGTAAAACGACAATAAATACAACCGGTACGACAACACTGCATAATTGTGGTCCATCATGCCTATAATTATACCAAGTCAAATACATAAGGATTCGGGGTCTTACAAAAGTCGTGAAAGATGGTAGTTCAAGCACTTTCACAGATGACTATGACCTGCCTGAATCCACCCTTCAATTGAATTCTGGTCATCCCCTTTATCTCCATCCCAATGATCACCCCGGGATGACTCTTGTAACTGAAACCCTATGTTCTCTTGCCTTGCCTACACAAAGCCATCACATCTTGACTGGATCATTGACACTGGTGCAAGCCACCACATCACCACTTCATTTGAATGCCTCACCAATCCTACAAGTGTTAATACCATGATACATTTGCCCAATGGTAAGTCCTCCTCCATCACTCATAAGGGCACTGTTATCCTAGCAGGTGACATTGTCCTTAAAGATGTCTACTTAGCTCCTGAATTCCAATGTAACCTTATTTCTGGAAGCAAACTTATCACTGAAAACAACATATGTCTAATCTTCTCTGCTTCATCATGCTTTATTCAGGACCTCTCTCAAAAAACATCCAGGAGGATTGGTAGAATTGATGGTGGCCTTTACAAACTACTCTCAACAGAATCCAACAATCATAAGCAAACTGCATACTCTGAATGCAGGAAATTCTTTGATCCAAACCTATGTAAACATAGCAATACTTTCTCTATTACCAAACTTATCAACAAACTATATCTGTGGCATACTAGATTAGGACATGCTCCTGTACAATCTATAAAACATATTAGCTCTCTTAACATGCAATTTGACTCAATTCCCAATGTCCATTGTGAAATTTGTCATTTATCTAGACGCAGACTGCATGACCCTTTCCCTTAAGTGACTCTCATAGCTCCAATCCCTTTGACCTCATACACTGTGATGTATGGGGCCCCTACAGGAAAGCCACCTATGATGGCTTCACATCTTTCCTCACTATAGTAGATGATTACTCTAGTGTCACATGGACCTTCCTTCTAAAAGCCAAAAGTCAGGTACATCAAACCCTCCAATTCTTCTTCAATATGATCAAGAACCAATTCAAAACAAGTGTTAAACATCTCAGAACTGACAATGGCACTGAATTTCTCAATGATGGTGTTGGCGACCTCTTGGCTTCCCTAGGGCTCCTACATCAGTGTACCTGTGTTGACACCCCTCAGCAAAATGGAAGAGCTGAGAGGAAGCACATACACCTCCTTGAACTTGCCAGAGCCCTAAGGTTCCAAGCAAACCTTCCAAAAAGATTATGGGGTGATTGCCTTCTCACAGCCACTTACCTTATAAACAGACTTCCCAGTTCTGTCCTAAAACTTAAGAGTCCTTTTGAGACTCTATTTGGATCTCCTCCTAACTATAATCACCTTAGAACCCTTGGTTGCCTATGCTATGCCTCAACCCTATCTCACAATAGGGACAAACTATCCCCTAGAGCCCAAAAATGTATCTTCATAGGTTATCCCAACAATAAGAAATCTTACAAGGTTTACAATATTACCACTCACCAAGTCTTCTATAGCAGAGATATTGTATTCTATGAGTCAATATTCCCTTTCAAAGAGGACACTACACAATCACCTCATGACAGCCTATTTCCCTCCTACACTACCAACCCCATCCTTGAAGAAGAAAACCAAATACCAACTGAGAACATTAGTCCCACTCAGGATCAGGACACTAACCCTCATGTAGAAGGGGATCAAGATGGTCATCACACACCTATCACCAATGATCCCAACACAACTCTTCCATCTCTACAACCTAGGCCCCAAAGACACAAGACCATCCCTATCAGATTCAAAGACTATACTAACCTTCCTCCCACATTTACTCAACCATCTACCAACTGCACCACACCCTATCCCATCACTAAGTTCTGCAACTATGCAAATGTGTCCCCCTCATACAGAGATTTCTCCTGCAACATCTCCACCATTCATGAACCAAAAACCTATCAACATGCCATCAAAGACCCTCTATGGTGCCAAGCCATAAATGAGGAGCTTCAAGCCTTGGAAAGCAACAACACTTGGACCCTTCAAGATCTTCCAGCTAACAAGAAGACTGTAGGCTGCAAGTGGACATTTAGAATCAAACACAATGCTGATGGTACCATCAACAAATACAAAGCCAGACTAGTGGCCAAAGGGTACACTCAAATTGAAGGCACTGACTATTTTGAGACATTCTCACCAGTAGCTAAAATGACCTCTGTCAAAGTTCTTCTTGCCATAGCTGCCACCAAACAATGGACCATATCTCAATTGGATGTATCCAATGCATTTCTTCATGGAGACCTTCATGAAGAAGTGTACATGGATCCTCCCCCTGGATATCTCCCCACTCAAACTCAAGGAAACTCCTCTAATGTATGCAAGCTATTCAAATCTCTTTATGGCCTAAAACGGGCCCCTAGACAATGGTTTGAAAAACTGTCTACCACTCTCATCAACTATGGCTTTAAGCAATCTCAGAATGATCATACTCTCTTTTATCTCAACTCTAACTCTCATTTCATAACCCTCCTTGTCTATGTAGATGATCTTCTTATAACAGGTACCAGTGAAAGCCTAATTAACCAAGTCAAAGACTATCTGAAATCTGCATTTCCTATGAAAGATCTTGGTCCCTTAAAGTACTTTCTTGGTCTTGAAGTGGCAAGAAATAAAAGTGGAATATGCTTACATCAGAAGAAATATGCTATGGAAATTATCACAGACAGTGGACTGGTGAATGCCAAACCTGCCCTTACACCAATTGAAAAGGATCATAAACTAGCCATTACATCCTCTACTTGTCTGGTAGATCCCACGACCTCTAAGACCGATAGGCGCACTCATCTATCTCTCTCGTCACCTGCATTCGACATCTCCTATAGTGTTCAGGTTCTCAGCCAATTCATGTCTAATCCCATGGACCATCAGTGGAATGCTGCATTAAGGCTGGTCAAATATGTCAAAGGCACCCCTGGCCAGGGCTTATTCTTTCCCAGTTCCTCATCTACCAACCTCACAGCCTACTGTGACTCAGATTGGGCTGCCTGCCCTATTACCAGAAAATCCCTCTCAGGCTTCTGCATCTACCTAGGCAGTTCACTTATATCCTGGAGATGCAAAAAGCAACCCACAGTTAGTAGGTCCTCAGCTGAAGCTGAATACAGAAGTATGGCTGACACATGTTGTGAACTAAAATGGCTGATATCCCTACTTAAGGACTTCAACATTACCTCTGATCTACCAGCTTCTCTATACTGTGACAATCAATCTGCCATTCACATTTAAGCTAATCCAGTGTTCCATGAGAGAACAAAACATATTGACATAGATTGTCATCTAGTCAGGGAAATGATTCAAAAAGGCTTGGTTTCAACTAGATACATATCCTCTACTGATCAACCTGCAGATCTGTTCACCAAGGCCTTGCCATCTCCTCACTTCTATCATCTTCTGGCCAAGTTACCATTCCTCAATCTCTTTACTTAGACTTGCAACTTGAGGGGGGATGCTAACATAATGAATACAGCCAAAGCTAGCAACAAAAAGGATCATCAAGTATCAACAAACTGAAGCTCAGGGGGTCTTAATGTCATGTCTGAAAAAGGTTTATAAAACCAAAGGGGTAGCGAGTGTCACTTCTTAATTGATAAAGGGTAGCGGGTGTACAGAGTCAGTTAAGTTGTTACACCTAACCCCTCTACCTATTCTGAATATATAGCAGTTTGTCCAGGCTATGTATTTGGCAACTAAGAACTAAATAAAATCTCTAGATTTCTTCTTGTTCTTGATCGATCAATGTAGTCCAAGATCTCTAAGTTTTCAATATATATATATATATATATATATATATATAGGTTTAGTGTAGTTCGATTCAATTTGGTTTGGTTTGATATCAGAAATTATGAACCGAACCAAATCGATCGGTTTTTCAATTTTTGGAACTGAAACTGAATCGTCTTGTACTATTTGTGGTTCAACGATTTTGGCTTACACCGATAGCTGTTTGCGTTGAATGCTCGATTGGGTTAGAAGGAATGGGTTATGAACGTGAATTGTATTGGACAAGGGATTGCCGTTTAGTGTTCGGTGGGGGTGAGGAAGGTAATTAGTTGGGAGGTCCGAGGGTTGGCCGAGGGAAGGAAAGAATTAATTTGTGTAAAAGTGTAGAATAGGCATAATGGGGGTGAGTATTGATTAATGTGTTAAATTTGAAAAAAAAATGTGGTGTGTGTATGGAGAAAATGATTGTATTGAGGAAACTAGGGTGTGTGAATTGTGCCACGTGACTATATATATATATATATATATATATATATATATATCAGAGGAAATACTCATACTCAATCGTTTCTAAATTATTGTCATATTTGACTGTTATTTAAAATCAAGTTGATTGTTATTTAAATAAAAAAAATTGAAAGCTTGCTACCATATTGAGAATTTCATTTTGGGATCATGGTGTATCCCAAAAAGTCGCAAACATAGACTAATTACATATTCACACCAAAAATTGAGAGCACAAATAAAAAAAAAGGGATCAAAACTTGAATTTGCATTACTCAATTTAGAAGTTGAATGAATTATTCCACAACACTATAATTTTTACCCTATGACAATCAAAAATAGAAGGCACATTTCAAAAGCTTTGAATTATATAGGTGAAAATTGAGACCAACTCCTAATTTCAATTAATTAAGAACAAAAACTCGGAACCTCAAAACATTATAGCCCCTAAATAATGAATCACTTGTACTTGAAAGTCGATGGCAATGATGAATCAAAGCTCTCCAAAACCTCCTTTTGATTCCACCACTTTCCTTCTTCTTTCCTTCTTACCTCCCCCAAACATAGCCCTAAACCAAGACGACGATTTAGCCTCAGGTTGTGGCTTTCGATTCGACATCTGAAACCCACCTCCTTCCCTCTCTTCCCTTCCGTTTATCAGTGATATTTCTTTGTTGTGCAACCATTGAATCATCGTTACAATATCCATAGAACCATTCCTCCCTGATTCCTACTATAAGATTTCATCTGTCAAGCTCGTACGCAGGTGCTGTGCACAACCACTTGGTCTATCTTGAGCTTCAAATAATTATACTCCCTCCGTCCCTAAATAATCGTCCTGGTTAACCCGACGCACAGTTTAAGAAAAAAACAATTGACTTGGTTATTTATGGGGGAATTTCAAGTTGGTACAATTTTGAAAACATGTTTTCATCTAGAACCATCAATTTTTTGGACATTTCATGTAACTACAAATTGTTTGCTAAATGACAAAAATGCCATTAATGAAAACTCTGATGCCAAAAAATCAATCTGATGCTAGGCATTAGAAATCAACTTGATGCCAGAAATCAACCTGATGCCAGGCATCAGAAATCAACCTGATGCCAGGCATCAGAAATCAACCTGATGCCAAAATCAACCTGATGCCAGGCATCAGAAATCAACCTGATGCCAAATCAACCCGATGCCGGCATCGAACCTTCAAAATTTAAAATCAAAACTCAAAACCAGTGAAGGTTGAAGAAAAGTTTCATTATTTTCATTAATTGTTTTTTGAGCTACAAATTATAACGAAACCATACAGATATTACAGGATCTTAAAGTCAAAACACTCTCAGCAAGGTCGTTCGGAAGTGCGGCGAAGTTCCGGTGATCGGATAAGGATGAAGATGAAGTCATCGAAGTTTGTATTCCCCCGTACATCCCTCCGCCGCCGTTATATCCCCCGCCAGAGTTCGCACCGCCTCCACCTCTCTCTGACCCGTCCTTTTCCCCCGGTCGTCCTCCCATAGTGGTTTTATCCCCCTCCATTTCTCGGTACTTTTCCAAGTACACCTTCAAAGGCTCTACGTACTCCTCAAACCCTAGCATTGTCATGGCCCACGGAAGGTCGTCACCGTTGATCGTCTTCCATTTCTCTCTCTGGCACTTGTCCGAAGCCTCACCCGTGATGAAACTGATGAATTCCGATACGCACTCTGCTCTCCTTTGCGCCCTTCGATATCTTAGCGTTCGCCGGCAACGCCTTTTTCATAATCGCTTACGTTAGCTATAGGAAGGAATTTGTCCTCGCCTCACGACGCATCGCTTGCGTTGTACCCTCCGGATTCGTTTGTCGGAATCCGCCATTACCGTCAAAGAGAGAGAGAGAGAGAGAGAGAGAGAGAGAGGAGTAGAGGATGAGTGGCGGTGGTGGCCTGGTGGGGCAGCAAATGAAGGGAAGCGTTGATTGCGGTACAGTACATATACACTGTATAGAAAATTAGATCGAGAATATATAAAGGGTAGACAAGTATTTTTGCCCAAAAATTGTACCTAAAAGAAATGTGCAAAAAATAGGTGGATTCATTTGAAAATATGTTTTTAAAAATGTACCTGCTTGTAATTATTCAATTATTTATATTGGTTTAATGTGTAGTTTCCTTTAAAGCCCATGTGTATATGACCCATAATTAAAGTAGAGTGAAAAAATAAGGGTAAAGTGGTAAAAGTGATGTTCTAAAAAGGTAAGTTTCAAACTGGATAATTATTTTGGGACGAACGAAAAATGAAAGGAGGACGATAATTTAGGGACGGAGGGAGTATAAAACAAGACAATCCATTAGAGCCCATCAAAGCCCGAGCCCACCCAATGCCTACATGAAGCCCGTCTACTTAAGCCTATGGGTTGGTCTGCTGTACTGGGCTTTTAAAATTGATGCCCCCCACTTGATGGGTTCATACTGGGCATAGGGCCCTATGTGCACCCCTACATTTTTCAGGAAATAAAATGTACTAAAAGGACAATAATACACATAAAATTTCTCTATTAGTCGACATTAGCATCCAGTTAAAAAATTGGATGGACCGTTAATGGTGAAGACCATATCGCACCAAATTATTGAGTACATTGGTCACATTTGAAATATTGTAATGTGATTGGTCAAATCGGTTATCTACGAATATTACGATGATTATTTGGATAATTTTACCCACTTTTTTTCATACCGTGAATTATGTGTTTTATGATTTTTTTAAGAATAAAAATTTGATGCACGTGTTTTATGATTTTTTTAAGAATAAAAAAACATACATCAAATTTTCATTTGAAAATGTGTGGTTTCACTCAAAAAAATAAAAAAACGACAATAATTTAAGAAAGGGGAGAATAATAGAAAAGTAGAACATAGAACTATAAATGATATTGGGTAAGTCTCCGTAAGACGGAGCTTCACTTACAGGCAGCTTAACCCATCAACACACAGTGGGTTAAGTAAGGAGGATTCTGCTGAAAAAAAATATACGTAAGACTGTCTTACCTAAAATTTTGCCAATTAGGAATGGTAATGTGGTAGTTTGGGGGCGGTTATATATACTACTACTGTGGCGCCCCGACCCGGACCCGAGGAGGAACCGCGGTCGGACCGCCCAAATAGGGGGAAAACAAGTAGGCAATTAAAACATGCAAGGACTCAATTCAAGAAAACGACGTGACGCAACATTAGAGACGTAGCACGCCTCGGCACCAAAAGGCCGGTATTTTTAAAACTTTTCAAACCTGATATAACAGTTAAGCAATTTAAACCAAGTCATCGGCGACACTACATGAACCCAAGCTAACAGCTTATAGACAAGTACTAGATAAGAGCTAATAGCATGCTCAATGAAGACTAATACGTAGTGGAATATTAACAAGGTAACTAAAGCTCGGCTTACACAATGCCTAAGACAAAAAGGGATACAAGTACTACAAGTGATATAACTACTAGTAGCTAACAAGAGTTACAAAACAAGTTCTATACAAATACCCAAGCATAGTCTAGTTGACTTGCTTAAACCCGTCGTCCTTACAAAACATGAACAAGAGGAAGAGGACATCTAAACCACCTCTTCAAATATCGACGGCGAACCAAAAGGAGGGCAGGACCGAACACAAGAAGTCTCAACGAAAGGTGACCTCGTCTTGCTAGGATCTAAAGCAAAGAAGGGGAAAGGGTAAGTCATAAAGACTGTGAAGCTATCAATCATGCATGTCATGGCAATATGCAACATACAAGGCAAGTTATAGTCACATAAGTATAGAGATCATATATCCAAGATGCACATTGTTTCACATAGGTGCGCATAATTAAATCACATATAGATAAGGATATATGAAGAGCCGGCCGCTACGTAGTTCCTCGCATACAAGCGTTATCTTGAGCGCATGTCGATGCGTAAGTACATCGACCTTCCGAGGGAATGCCCGATAGAACCAATGGTGCTCGTATTGATTACAACAAGGGAGGCTTCCCCACCGTGGGCCAGCTGAGGCGTGTGAACAAGGACAGATGCCACCGACTCATGCAATGCCAAGTAATGTTTACTTAACAAAAATATCAAGCAGTGAACGAGGTCGACAAGAGCGATCTCGCTCATGACAAGTAAATTATTCTCATCAATAATAAGTAGGATTGAGTTCGAAGAGCGAACTCACATGTCAATTAGGCATTCTATAATATGACATTCAAGATCAAGCAAGGTAATCAATCCAAGTTCAAGAGTCTAGAATTATTATTCTAAGGGAAACGTGTTTAGAACGTCAGGATTGATCGGTGAGCCGGTATTGTTCAATAGCTCGCTAAACTTGACTTGAGTCGCCTCTAACAATTCATCCAATAGAGTTATGATAAATGCATCATAAACCCTTTTCTAAGTTCTCGTATATGATCGGCTAGGTCGTTAATCCATTTAACAACCGAGTTAAGGATTGTCATCCATTCAATTTCAAGGGGCCTTAGAATTATTATTTCAAAGGTTGATAAATTGCAATGGTCCAAGAACATTAATTATTCATAGGAGGATATAGAACACATTTAATTCTCAACATAGGACCCAATTCAATAAGATGAACAAATCATGGCATATGGAACCCTAGAATTCATAGTCTCCAAAAGTTGTCAAAATCCATTAGTCCAAGAACAATAGTTGTTCCTAAAGGGGCATAGAACATATTTAATTCTAGGCATAGGACTAAATTAACAAGATGATCATATTAATCAAAAATCTCAAAAGACCAATACATCAACAATCATGGCAAGGGCATGGTAGGAGCATGGGAATTACAAGAAGAGGGGGACATGGCATATCTAGCATACATCCTAAGGGGAATCGATAGCTTACCTTACACCCAAGAAAGAGATGGAATGGACACAGTAATTGATGGAAACGATCTCCTCTCGGTAGCTTCACCGGTGGTCTCTGCTTGGCAAACTGAGGTCTGAGCTCAATCCATGGAGGAGACACACACTAGTCTCACCTTTTCTCTACACACACTAAATATGGCAGGAGAGAGGAGAAGAAATCTGGAAATGAGGCTTAATGGCTGATCAACAAGAGAGAGGCTTTTTATACTTTGCATGGTTTGGGTGGATTTCCACATGTCAAGAGGAGGAGGGTAGTGGAATCCACATGTCCAATGGAGGTTGCTAGAGGTTAGGACTAATCTAGCTTGATTAGTGTCTAATAGGTAGGTGGATTGGCCAATTAGGAAGGGGTTTAAAGGCCTGACATGGCGTAATAGGGAGGAAAATTCCGTAGGCCGAGAGGCCGAGGCGCGCCACCTCGCCCATGCTTCGCCTCGTATACCGGGGCTTCCCTGCCAATTGCTCTCAAAGATCCGGGCGCGCGCCTCACTCGATCCATGCGCTCGGGCTTCGGGCTCCAAACTTGACTTAAACATGTCCTAAAGGGTCCCTAACTTATGGGCAACCATTCTAGGGTCTAACACAACCCAAAACAAGTCCGAAACACATCCGAACAACACCCGGAACAAGGTAGGACAAGGCTCGAATCATGCGACGATTGGTTGACGAATCATACCCGAATCAAACATCAATGAAACTCAGATAACTTGGGCATGGAAAAGGCTTGTTTAACCATGGTTATGAGTGAATACAAGGCCGGAACTCAATGAACATATCGCACGACGAAATACAAGCAATACGTGAGACGAGGGAAATCGCAAGGCCAAAACAAGGCAAGAAGGTTTCCAAACTTCCAATCAAGCCTACTATGATCAAGGTGAACGTCGTAGGTCATCTATGATGGACAATAGAACCTAACAAGTCTCTGTTGAGTGCTAACATGCTAAGGCAAACACTCAAGGTACAAGGCAAGCAAGCAAGGCAAGGAAGGTATTCAAGCAACTAGGCACATAATACTCTCATGTGAGTATGACATGAACAATTAGAAGTATCTA
>CM028380.1:113066083-113118186 GCA_013146195.2 Codonopsis lanceolata | reverse complement strand
GATATTAAGAACCCAAAGACCAATGAGATATTTAAAGTTAATGGTCACCGACTCAAACCGTACTTTGAACCCCATGTCCGCTTGAGAGAACAATAGAACTCATTCGCCTCTTTGACAATCAACCCCGAGAGATTAGGTTTGCAGCTCGGCCGAGCAAAAGACGTTAAACAAGTGCTTAGGTGGGAGGCCACCCACTTTGATGACATTTTACTTGCATTCGTGAGTGTAATTTAAATATGCCATTATCCGTCTTTATTTAATTATGGACATTCAATTTAAATATTTCCAATATGTCATAATTCGAGTTTGGGAGAGAAAACATCTTAGTGTTGTATTTATATGTTTCTAATAATTTAGTTTAAGAGTTTGGGTAGAATTTTCGAGTGCAAGAAAGAAACGGACTCAATGTAATGTAACTAAGGACCAAAATGAAGAACCGCCAAAAAGTTTTGAAGCGCCCATCTAGAAATCCATTCTCGTGGACCTCATGACGCAAGCTTAAAACCCCTTGTGGCCGTAAGGCCCCTAATAATGTCGATGCGTGAATTCGCCACCTCGCCTTCTCGTGGATTAAGTTGACTAGGCACTTTGCGGACGCAAGACATGAATACCTTGGCGTCCGTAAGGCCCCCTTTATAAGCCGATTTCGAGCAAAGAATGGTAGATCACAAAATTAAAACTCTCCTCTCTCAAGCAAAAGCAATCCGGTCTCTCTTTGCTCAACTCCTGAAGTTCTTTCCATTCCTGGCCAAGTCTTGACCCAAATGCTCTCCTCCTTCAAGCTCCTCACCCCCATCATCCATCTCACTCCATTCAAGCTTTCAAGAAGGCAAAGCCACCATTGATTCCGGCGAAGAAAGCTTTGAAACTCCGGCAACACATTGCAATTAAAGCATTGCTCAATCCATGTATTTTCTATCCCCTCTTCATTTAAATTTTTGATTTGTCAAAATATTTGCATGTTAGGTGTTAGAATTATTTTGCTTATTTTTGCATGCTTTATTTTTTAGTTAGGTTGAGTTATTTTAATTTCTTAGACAGAGAGTTTACTTTGTGCTTTAATAGAATGGCCCCTAAGCCGTAGGAATACCGGCACGCCCACGCCCTGCTTCCCAAGAGGAGGAGCAACATTACGGCCCACCATTTTATTTCCTTTGAGGCTTTCAAGAGCTATACTAGGAAGATCTCCAAGAGCATAATCCCCGAGAGGATTTAAAGCTCAAGACTTTGCTCTCCTGCCCCCTTCAACCGCCTAAGGTGGGAAACCTTATTGCGACTCGGGCGTGCCATTGTCGCCTTAGTCCGAGAATTTACGCCAACGAGCGTATTGGTATTACTCGACGAGGTGCTCGATGTTGTTGATGTTAGGGGTATGAAAGTTGACGCTGTCCCATAGCATTAATTGTTATTTTCGGCACTACCGACCAAGCGAGGGGTGTTAACTATACAGCCTCCACCTTTCCGACCTCAAGCTTCCGGTGGTAAATGTGGAAATCGCAACACCTAATGTGGTTTGGACCTACAACCAAAACCCACCATTTCGCCCCGCACCATGGAAGAGTCCTATCTCACGAACACGGCCAATGTCGTGTTCAAATTTATCTGTGCACGTCTTATGCCTTCCAGTCACCAGCATACGGTGTCCTGGCCTAAGGCTGTTTTGATCTACACCATCCTTACCGGTGGGTTTGTCGATATTAGACGCTTGATCAACGCCAAATACGCACTCTTATTAGAGTACGACAAACTCGATTCGTGTTCCCGAGTTTGATTATCGGATCAGCTGGGCCGGAGTCGCTTGGACTCCGTGACAGGAGAGACTGGAGGTTCCCGACATTTCTAGGGCACTCTGCTTGAGCACTCCGCCACCACGTGAGAGAGGCCCACGTGAGAGCCGCTGCAGGAGGAGGATCCTTGGAGGCTATCTCCACAGGCGTGAGGAGCTCATGCTCCAAAATAAGATGATGAGTCAGCAGTTGGCGCAATTGCGTGCCGACCAGCCTCATTTCTTTGGTTGGTTTAACCAGGTGGGGTATAATGTCTCCACATATTTTGGGATGCCACCTGGCACAATCCCTGAGTTTCATCCTCCTTCGTTATTTCCTACCGACTCACTATGAGTCGGAGCCGAAGTTTCTTCCTCTTTCGTTAGGTGGGCCAGCTATGTCCTTTTGATATTTCTCCTCCATCAACCCTCTCATAGGATATTCCTCAATTTTGAGGACAAAATGGAATTTAAGTTTGGGGGGGGGGGATTCTAAGCCCAAGGTCCTTGCAGGTCCCAGTCTAAGGAAGAGTGGAGTTGGGCTACGTTTTTAGGGTGAGGGAAATTTTTTGTCCCTCTATCGTCTCGTCTCCTCACTCTATTTTCTTGCTTTTTCTTTTTTCTTATTTTCGGATATGTTTCCTTGACCAGAATACACTAATATTTGGTTCCTTCAGGGACCCATCAAAAGAGTCATCGTCATCGCCCATCTCCAATTTCTTCTTGTTTTAAAAAAAATTCTTTAATTCAAAATTTTCATCCTCGAGTCCTTATGTTGTCATTCCAGTTGATGAGGAGTTAATGCAATGAACCACATAACTTTTCCATAAATCATTTTGGAATTTACTTGATTCTGCAAAATTCTTGATTTTCTCCAAATCTTTGTGCACTTACACCAGTCATGATTATGGATTGATTAGAACATTTTTATAAAGTTTATAGCACACATTTCATTTTAGCAACAAGATATGCACAAGAATATGACGAATAGGCGTCCTAACATGATTGTTGCATTGAATTGTAACTTAGGGTCAATTGCATGATAAGTTAGATCCCTGAGATTTTTCTTGCTAATATATCTCAAGCACACTTTCGAACTGTGTCTGCATGTTAGTCTCGATTTTCCCTACCATCTGTTTTAGCGAATGCTTATGTGAAATCCAATGATGCTAAATCTTCGATTCCACAACTTTCATAATTGATATGATATTTTATGTGTTTTACTTTATTAAAAACTGCATGAGTATTTTGGCATTAAGATATGATATAGGCAATCTTTGGATCGTTTGAGCCTAAATATTTCCCGACCTTTACTAAAAATATCCCTAGTGTCCCCTTTGAGCTTAATTAAAAAGAATGGATTGTGCTTAGCACACATTGAACCCCCATTTGACTTCATTTCTTTTACCCACATTAACTTAACCCTAAAGCCTAAACACTTTAGCCTACCCTTTGAGAGAATAGGATGTGGGTGGGGAATTAATTTTATGGGACCAATTTTTAGTCAAGAAAGTTTTCCGAAGACTTCTTCCTGTCGACAATTCAAAAAAAAAAAGAAAAAAAAAGAGAAAATATCGACGAAAAATGAAACGGAAGAAGAAGAGTGCAAGAAGATTTAAATGGAAGCATAGCTTTCAAGGGAAAAATATGATAGAAAAATTCTGCTGAAAAAGAATACTAGATATTTTTAGCCTGATATATATTGTACAAAACTAGTTTGGGGGGGGGGAAGAAAAAAAAAGAGAAAAACCCCCCACTTGTGGTCTTTTCAGGTCCTAGCCTAATTGGGAAAAACTTCCTTTTGCTTGGCAGTATTAGGGGTAAAGGGTAGTCTTGCTCTCTTACTTTGTATTCTATTCCCTTTCCATCATATCCCCCAACACTAAGGCCTTACATTACAAGCTATTAAAGACCTATTGATCTTCTTGCCAACGCTTGTGTTTGTTGATTTGATTGTAAGGCATGTAAATTGATCTCCACTTCATATATATTCATATTATTTGGAAGCTCACTGTGTTAGCATAATCTTAGATATTGCAAGTAATTGGGGTAGGAGAGCATTTTATGTCATAAATAGAACTGCATGGGATAGATGTATAAGTTTTTAAAATCCTTGGTAATCTATGTTTCTATAATAGACCGGGTTTGGATGGTAGATCTCATACTCTGTGTTGCATTGGTTTTATTTAAATTTTGATTTTTAAATGAATGTGGTGCTTATCTTAATAAAACTATTTTAGTTAAGATATTCTTTATGACTGGTGATCACACACACACGTTGAAATTAAGATTGGTAGCAGTTTGAGTATAAGTCAGCTTGTTTTCTGTGATTAGTTTGCACAAATGTGGTGAGCATCTAACTGAGACTACTTTGATATGCCATGCTCTTATGACTTGAGGTCGAAAGCAAAAAGATTTTTGTTTTTATTATTTTTAGAATAATATTTATCTATTTTTGTAGTTATCTACATAGTCGAGTCACTCGTTAGAGTCTACTTGAGTTTGTGGGTTTTTAGAGGAGTGTAAATAGTGTAAATAAGTATTGTTTACTCGTGGACGAGCAAAGTTTAAATTTGGGGGTATTTGATAGACGTATTTTATACGTCTTTATTGGGTACTTTTATGACTTAAAATGAGCAATTACATGAGGCTTTTGGCTACTGATATGTGTTTTTGAGCTATTTTATAAGTTTCTGGGTTTTAGGTAAATTTATGAGATTTATGAAGCCTTTAGTTCAAGGAAGGGTGCAAAGTGAACATTGAAAAAAAAGGCAAAAGAACATTCTGGCCACCTTGCGGCCGCAAGGTCAAAAGACCTTGCCTTCGCAAGGTAGGCAGAAAGAAGACCAGCCTGACCAAGACCCTTGCGGACGTAAGGTGAAGACCCAATGCAGCCGCAAGGTGCCCAGAACCGACTTTACGGGGGTTTTTGACCTAGATTGAACCTCCTATTCCCCTACAACTCCTTGATATAAATAAAGGACGGTAGCCAAAGCTTACGGACGTCCAAGAAGTATTAGAAAACAATTTTAGCTTAGGAATTAGATTATATTACATAGTTTAGTTGTTGTAATTACAGTTTTGAAGATCGATCCATGTATTCCTTCATCCCATTGTGCAGTTCATCTTCAAGGATGAACTAAACATCTATGAATCTAGGAGTTGGGAGGTAACTTGTATCGAATCTATGGCTTAATATATATTTTTATTTATTCAATTCTTGTTGATCATGGTGTTTATCAACCCCTTTATTATCTTGCTTTGAACAAATGAATGTAATCGCGAGTAATAAAGGCCTAGAGGTGCGGATACCTGCACGGCCATATGCATATGTCGTACTATGGCTAACCATCATGATAAATTGAACCTATCGATGCACGAGAGTGATAAGTTAGGGTTAGGTTCTATAAATGACCTAAGTGATAGTTAGGATCCATATGTTCTTGTGCTTAGGATATAAAATGGATGAATTATTTAGAGATGGAGACTGAACGGTAATTTGACAGGCTATATCTATCCTTCGTGAACGAACTCAAGTTATTGAATGATACTTTATCTAAATTAGCTATAGAGTAGATACAAGTGAAACCTTAATCCTAGATTTCCTTCCTCCATAAGATCTTTACAATTGTGATTACTGCGTAGTTTAATTAGATTTACTGTTTCAATAGAATAATTAGTTTAGATAAAATCGATAAACAAAACTCCCTTAGTTAAAATTGCTACCGATATTCTTGCTACTTGTATTTGTTCTTGTCGATGTGGTTCGACCCTTGCTTCCCAAGCTATTCTATAATAGTCTTGTACACTTGCAAGGAAATAATTAAAATAAGACACGATCAACAGACAAAGGTATACTTTTTCTTCCCAAGACTCTCTACTTCAATAGGACACATGATCAGATTCGTGTGGATCATTTCAAGGCATCTAGATGTGGAACACTGAAATGTGGGAAGATGAGAGGCCTTATTGACCTTTTCGACATGGACCACATACCTTTGTGAAGTTTTTATCCAGACTAGGCAAACCCTTCCCTGCATCATGGTTCACTACCTCATGAAGTTTACGAAAACTCATGTGCCCTAGTTTTTGATGCCATAGATCTGTGATATCAATACTAACACTGCTGATATAGAAATTGTCAGACGATCTAGTACCTGCCAAAAGACACTTGTTAGATTGATCAAAAACTTCATAAGAATTCTTATCAAACCTCACCCGTACGTCATCATCACACAGCTGACTGATGCTAATGAGGCTGGTCTTAAGTCCTTCAACATGGTAGACATTTGTAAGCTTAGGAAGTCCATCTACATTCAAAGTTCCTTTGCCAATTATCTTCTCTTTGGCTCCTCCTCCATAAGTCACAGACCCACCATTGATACTCACATAGTCCTTCAAGTTCTCAATAGAACCTGTCATGTGTTTAGAACATCCACTATCAAAGTACCAAGAACCAGCTATGTGTGACTTTAAAAATGTGAAGGTTATATTGCATTGTTCATCATCAGACCACTTTGCACCGGGACATATATCAAAAGGCTCACAGTATTTGTCTTTATCATTCCTGTAGCTGCCTTTGGGAACCCACACCTTTTTGAAGGTCTTTGGCTAATGTTTCTTATGATGTAGCTTATGATGCTGCTTCGGATGTTGCTGTATTGGATGTTGCATTGGGTGTTGCATCCGTTGCTTCATCTAATGCTGTACCTGATTACAAAATAAGTAAGCTTGCCTAACCTCTTCCTTATAAACAGCCTTTTTGAGGAAGTCAAAGGGCTGAATATGTCCAAGCTTGTGACAATAGTGACACACAAAATTTCTCTTTCTTGTTTTGGGTTTTTCAAAGAACTTTGAATTTTGAAAATTTTGTGAGGGTTGTTTTGGTTTAGAAGAAGAACCTTCACCTTCTTTAACAAACGTCTTTGGCCTGAAACCAATCTCTAACTTACCAGAATTCCCAGAATTTAACATGTCATCCATTTTATGTTGGCTTGCATTCCATTTTTCCATAGTTTCATTGGCTTTGAGCAGTTCTTGTTTCAATTCTTCAATCTCCACATCTTTCTTACTTAGCAAACATTCCAGCCTTCTTATACACTCCTTCTTATCTTCATTTACCTTTTTCGGTGTATCATTTGTCTTTCCAAGTAATGTAACTTGATGTGCCCTCTTCTGCCAATCCTTGTACAACTCTTTGTAAGTTTCCAGCAGATCTGATTCTGATTTTCCACCATCTTTTGTAACAGAGGAGTTAAAACAACAAAAATCATCCCAGCTTCTGTCCAATGTAGCTTCTGATGTAGTTTCTGAAGAAGCTACATTTAGAAGTACATTGGCTGAAGGACCTGCACAATCAAATTCAGAGTCGTATACAGTAGTATGGGTGATGAGATCTCCTGGATCTTCATCATCAATATCACTCAAGGTTGCAGAAAAGTTTAAACCCTTCTCTCTCAAGGTATGTGCACATTGATTTGCATAGTGACCAAGTCCTTGACACTCCCTACACTGAATGGAATCAATATTTTTTCCATTGTAAGAAGGTTTTGAAGCAAAATAATTGGTAAAAGGTTTTTCTTGTGCTTGAAAAGAATTTTCTTTAGGAGCAAATTTACCAGAATTAGGCTTAAAAGAGACTTTGGAGTTTGATGATGGAGTTCTGTTTTGACCCTTGGCTTTCAAAATGTTTTTAAACTTAGTGGTCAAAAGAGCCATTGAATCTTCTCCAAAATCAGACTCATCAATTTCCTTTTGTAAAGCAAGCAAATCAGAAGAGACATCAGCAACAGTAGGCAAGGTAATGTTTTTCACAAGAGTAGAAGATGATGCACCTTTGCCTTTTTTCTTGATTTGTTCATTTAGGTTTAGTTCAAAGTTTTGAAGAATACTAGCCAATCTATCAAAACTCATTTTATTAATATCATGTGCTTCCTTAATAGCATAAATTTTTGAATTAAACCTTTCAGGCAAAGTTTGCATCATCTTGCTAACTAGACGATCATTGGTGATAGGATCACCCAAAGCAAGAGCAGAGTTAGACATATCAAGAAACCTACCATAATACGACATGATATCCTTAGATTCATTCATTCTTGTGTTTTCAAATTTTGTGGTAAGCAATCTTAATTTAGAAGCACAAATACTGGCAGGTCCTTCACACAAGGTTTGAAGGGCCTCCCATGCATCTTAAACAGACTCATAATTAGATATTACCCTAGAGGTGTTGGCATCTAAGGCTTTGTATATGGAAGACAAAGCCTTTGAATTGAAGGAGATAGTGTTTATATCGTCATTAGACCAATCATCTTCTTTGATGATCTTAACATCACCATCATTATCAGACGTTTTTGGAGGAGTCCAATCATTCAGAACAGCAAGCCACACTCTTTCATCAATTGATTTGATAAAGATATGCATCTTCACTTTCTAAATAGAATAATTTGTATTAGTCAAAGTTGGAGGACGTACAACATTCTCATATTGAGAATCCATCACAGCTACAAACAGAATCAACTCTTAGTGGCGTCAAGAGAAGGCTCTGCTACCAATTGTAAGAACAATAGTAGCTAGGATTCATCAAACTGTCAATCACTACAAGAAAATGATGAATTGGCTACGATATTTTTATCTACAAATTAAAGCTCGTAGTTAAAAAATATGTTTGTACTACAAATATAAGTTTTGTAGTTAATAAATACTTATTTTGCGACAAAAATAATTTCGTAGAAAAACACGGTCTAATAATGACAAAAAAAACTTTTTTCGTAGGTAAATGAAAGTGAAAAATTAGGCGCTAATATTTCGCGCGCTGGCCATTTATCCAAATACAGTCACCGACGAATTTTGGCCCAATGACTACAAAATAAAGCCCATCGGCAGAGGATTAATTTTAACTATACTTGGGTTTCATCGAGAACCATAATTTTATCAGGTTTGTAAAGATGATCAAAGAGTCAAAAACCCACGCAACCTCTTCGACATTCCAACGGCGCGATCGGCATAGAGAAGCTCGCGCCTCCCTCCTCTCATCTCCTCTCCTCTCCTTCCCTCTCCCTTCTCTTCTCTTTTTCTCCCTCACAAAACACGCACACAAATACGCACACAAACATCCCTTTCTTTCGCTTCTATTCTCTTCATCTCTCTCGCAAACACACACAAAAAGGGATGATAATAATCTATCTAAAATTATTTTTTGTTGCAGTTTTTGAAGCCTAAAGTGGGTTTACTTGCAATTTCAAGAAAAATTGTGAAGGTAAGATGAACTGCAATTTCATATTTTGACTTTTCTATTTGTGATTGTTTAATTTTAATTGTGTTAACTTGCAATTCCATAAAGTAATTGTTTAATCAGATTGTTTAATTTATTTTCGTTTACTTGCAATTCCATATAGTAATTGTTTAATCCAAGTGTTCCCTTTTATGCTTATTTGGAATATTTAATTGCATGTAGGATTGTTTATTGAGTTATTTAATTGTTTAATTCCAAGTGGGTTATCTTGATATACTATGTTTTGTGTTTATTGTAGTCTCTACTAGTTCGTGTAAAACCTTGGAATTGTCGGCTTGAACCCCGGCCCTCTTTGACTATAAGCCTTGCATTCTTGCAATAAGCTATGAAAGAAGAGTCATTTCACTCACCTTAGACTGTTGGGATTTTTCACAATTGCAAAAGAGAGCAATTGTTTTTCTTATGTCCACTTCCGTTTGGAGTTTTCTATTGTGAACAATATTTCCATCTCTACTTCCTAGTTCTCAGGTTCCAAGTACTATATTTGATCTAGGAGCGCTTGCTCGAAAGCAATTAACATCTTAGTGTTTCAACTCAAGTGGGATTAAACTAAGAAATCTGGTCGAGTTCAAACACTTTGGTACTACTTGATAGCACCCAAATCCACTTGTGACAGAAGAAGATATCACAAAATCAATTAAGTCCATTTGTATGGTTTTGTGTAAATATTCTCATGAATGAATATTTGGCACTTAGTTAGTCATGACAAAATCAGTTTGAACTTGGAAGTACAATCAAGTCCACGAATGCCAGATAGTTTAGGAACCCTACCACTTGAATTTGGAGAAGGAATGCAGTAATGAGATCAATTTAATTCGACTTGTAGGATATCGTTATTTTTCTATTAAGGATTAGTGGTTTTTCATTGCATATATTTCAGTTTCCTGTTCTCTTGTGCATGTATTTTGAGTATTATCAACTATCTAGCCAAGTACTAGTGGAATCTGTCTTTCTAAATGAGAGAGCCTAAGGAAACAGATGCGAGGAAAGGGCAATGAGCATCATGCATTTACAGATACATTTGTTTTTGATAGCCATGGGTATTAAATAGATGCATTGGGTACTTACTTTGAAAAAGTGCGTCCAACAGATGTATGTTTATGATATGGCGTCAAAAATCTGAACCAACAACACAAATCTACCCAACTATTTCAGATCAGCTCTAGGCTGAATTAACCCTCCAAAACAGTCCTACAAACCCGTCAATAGCCTTCTAAAAATCTGTTCAATTAATTAACAGTGTCTCCCTTACAAATTAACCCCAAACCCAACCTTATTGAACAATTAAAACAGCCACCAATCTGCTGCAACATACCCAAACAGATTACTTCCCAATCTGCCCAAAACCTGCTCAAATACGCTCCAACTTCAGCCACAAACCTGCTCAATAATCCCTGTCAAAACAGCCCTTAATCTAGCCTTGTAACACCAGTTTCGATCAGCCACAAAGCTGCCCAAAACTGCTCGACTAGGCTGCCCAAAAATGACTCCGCAACAGCCCCGCAACAGCCCTGTATACACGCACAAAGCTGCCCAAAACTGCTCGACTAGTCTAGCTCAACACGAACAAAAATAGTGAAATGAAATTGAATTTGGACTGCCAAAATCTCTCTCTCTCTCTCTTTCTATTTTAACCTAAATGTGTGTATTCTTGTACAAAGCATAGTCATAATCTTGAGTAGAGATTAAACAGTGTCGTCTTTTGTTGAATACTTATGATTTTATTTCTTTCTCTCCCAAATAAGTGTCTAGTTACTTCTAGCAAGTTTCACTAATTTTAGGACGTAGATGGAGCATCTATTTACCATATTATGAAACGAGAAGAGAAAAATACATACCACTAGGAAAACAATACAGATTTAGAGCATGCATGTTGAAAAACCCCATATCTGAAAATCTGAACCAACAACACAAATCTACCCAACTATTTCAGATCAGCTCTAGGCCGAATTAACCCTCCAAAACAGTCCTACAAACCCGTCATTAGCCTTCTAAAAATCTGTTCAATTAATTAACAGTGTCTCCCTTACAAATTAACCCCAAACCCAACCTTATTGAACAATTAAAACAGTCACCAATCTGCTGCAACATACCCAAACAGATTACTTCCCAATCTGCCCAAAACCTGCTCAAATACGCTCCAACTTCAGCCACGAACCTGCTCAATAATCCCTGTCAAAACAGCCCTTAATCTAGCCTTGTAACACCAGTTTCGATCAGCCACAAAGCTGCCCAAAACTGCTCGACTAGGCTGCCCAAAAATGACTCCGAAACAGCCCCGCAACAGCCCTGTATACACGCACAAAGCTGCCCAAAACTGCTCGACTAGTCTAGCTCAACACGAACAAAAATAGTGAAATGAAATTGAATTTGGACTGCCAAAATCTCTCTCTCTCTCTCTTTCTATTTTAACCCAAATGTGTGCATTCTTGTACAAAGCATAGTCATAATCTTGAGTAGAGATTAAACAGTGTCGTCTTTTGTTGAATACTTATGATTTTATTTCTTTCTCTCCCAAATAAGTGTCTAGTTACTTCTAGCAAGTTTCACTAATTTTAGGACGTAGATGGAGCATCTATTTACCATATTATGAAGTGAGAAGAGAAAAATACATACCACCAGGAAAACAATACAGATTTAGAGCATGCATGTTGAAAAAACCCGTATCTGATCCAGTAACTTTGATAGTTTTTTTGCTCACAATCTTTGATACATGCCACCTCTCTAGTTAGTAACACAATTTGTTTGGCACTTAACCCAAATGACTCAACATTCCTCAAGCAATTCTCCTTTTGTATCAAGGCAGCCCCAAACTCGCTGCAATATTTTGAATCAAGTGTGTGTGTGTGTCACCGAACACTGTTGGAGTTAAGGCTTCTCAATGCAAATCTTCTTTGTCATGCCATCAACATTCACTTACGTACTGATGTACAAACTTCCTCTTGTTGGTATTTAGCAAAGTTTCATGCTCATCTTTCCTTCTGTATTTGCTGATAATCATCAGATCTTAAAAATACCAGCTCTGTCCCTGTACTAAAGACATCTCTATCTCTAATGTTAGTCCCTGTACTAAAAAAATGCTCTTATTTGTGTCACGAAGCTTTTTTGTTAAGGTGCCAATGCTGATACATTTCTCATACATAGATATTTATTTTAGGAACTATGGAGAAAAGCTGGATGTCCATTCGTAATCGGTTTTGTAAGGAGTATATAGCTGGTGTTAATAGCTTCATGGCATTGGCATATGCAAATTTGGGTGGAAAAAATAGCATGTTGTGTCCTTGTGTGAAATGCATGAACGTGGATCGACAACCTCCACAGCTTGTAACAGATCACCTATATGAAAATGGGATTAATTTGAACTACAAAGTGTGGATACATCATGGGGAATCATATTCAAATAGCCAACATGTTCCCGAAAAGAATGAAGGGAATAGGGCTGAAGGTAAAGAAGACGATGAAATTGAGGAAATGTTTGAGGACTTACAAAGGGGATCTCTAATGGAAGATGATATTTTGGGTGACGATGGTAACCGTAGTAGTGAAAATATACGTGAGCGAGGGACAAAAAGCTTAGAGAAGTTATTGAAGGATGTTGACACTGAATTGTATTTGGGTCATGCCTACACAATGTTGACATTGCTTATTAAGTTACTTCATGTGAAGGTGCTAAACAAGTGGAGCAACAAGTCATTCACTATGTTACTAGAGATTCGAAAGACGTCTTTTCTAAGCTGCTCCAAGTTTCCGAAGTCACATTATGAGGCGAAGAGCATGTTGCGTGAACGGGGTTGGGTTATACTCAAATCCATGTTTGCAAGTATGATTGTGCTCTTTTTTGGAAGGCGGATAAGGATAAAGAGGAATGCCCCGTATGTGGTGAGTCTAGATGGCGTATTAATGATGGTAAGGGCAAGAAAATTCCTCACAAAATCCTTCGTCACTTTCCTCTTAAATTACGACTTCAAAGATTATTTATCTCTAGAAAAACGAGAAATGATATGCGGTGGCATAAAGTGAAGCGTATTAATGAAGATAATATGTTAAGGCATCCAGCTGATGGACTTGAATGGAAAGAATTTGATAAGGAGTACGTTTGGTTTGCAAGAGAACCTCGCAATGTAAGGTTTGCAATAAGTAGCGATGGTTTTAATCCATATGGAAACATGAGTACATCATATAGCATGTGGCCAGTCATTCTGATCCCATACAATTTGCCTCTCCGAAATGTATGAAGGAATCTTTTTTTATAATGTCATTGCTCATTCCGGGACCTAAGGCCCCTGGAAAAGACTTTGATGTTTATTTGCAACCATTGATAGATGAGCTCAAGGAGTTATGGTATGAAGGTGTTCAAACTTTTGATGCATCTATCGGATCTGACAAGGCTTTAAGTTGCATGCAATGGTTCGTGGACTATAAATGACTTCCCCGCCTATGCTTATTTTTCCGTTGGAGTAGGAAAGGGTATAAAGCTTGTCCTACTTGTAATGAGGAAACAAATTCACAAAAATTGCGGAGTAAGATTTGCTACATGGGACACCGTAAATATTTAGATGATAATCACCATTGGAGGAAAAAGAGTAGGATATTCAATGGAAAAATTGAAAGAGGTGTGAAACCTCGAGAGTTGACAGGAGATGATGTGCTAGAGCAACTCACCAAAGTTCCATCTCGGCCCCCAGGGAAGCATCCAAACAACAAGAAAAGAAAGCGTAGTGACGAGGAACTCAATTGGACTAAGAAGAGCATCTTCTTTGAGCTACCTTCGGCATAAACTAAGGTTGCGACATAATCTCGATGTCATGCACATCGAGAAAAATATTTGCGATAATTTGTTGGGAACACTCGGACATTGAGGGGAAAACAAAGGACACGGTGAAGGCTAGACATGATTTGGCTGATATGAAGATAAGGAGTGAATTACATTTAAAGACTAGTACCGATGGTAAGTCATATATGATGCCCTCGGCAAGTTACACACTTACAAAACAAGAGAGGAAGGAATTTTGTGAATTTTTGAGATCGCTTAGGTTTCGGATGGATACGCATCAAATATCTCAAGGTGTGTAAATGTTGATGAAGCAAAAGTATCTGGATTGAAAAGTCATGATTGTCATGTTATGTTGCAACGATTTCTCCCTATTGGTATGCGTGGATTCCTAAGCAGTGGGGTTCATAATGCATTAGTGGAGTTGGGCGAGTTCTTCAAATCATTATGTTGTAAGACGTTGGAATTGAAGGAACTTGAGACAATGGAGAAGGATATTGTGATTATCTTATGTAAGTTAGAACAAATTTTTCCACCGGCATTCTTTGACATTATGGTTCATTTAGCTATTCACTTACCACGGGAGGCCATACTTGGTGGGCCATTTATTTTCGTGGATGTATCCGATTGAACGAAACCTTGGCACAACTAAGAAATATGTAACCAATAAAGCTCGTCCGAAGGTTCAATTCTTTGAGGGTATAGTGCTAATGAATGTCTTACCTTTTGTTCAATGTATCTTCATGGCATTGAAACCAAGTTTGATAGAGAGGAACGAAATTACGATGGAGGGCCGTTGGAGGAAGGAGATGAACAATCTCCGTTTTGCCAAAGTGTTCGTCCTTTTGGTGCTGCAGATTTTGATTTTATAGATCCGGTGGAGCTTCGTAAGATGCATTGGTACATTTTAGACAACTGTGAAGATGTACATAAATTTATGAAGTAAGAATTTCAAATTTATTAAAAAAATTATTCATAATTAATTTAAAGTTTATGTTTTCATAACTACCATCTATTTTGGTGTTTAGTGAACACAAGAAAGAATTGGAAGCTGTGAGTACTTTGAATTTAGAAAGAAGACATCAAGATGAGTTCCCTGGTTGGTTTAAAAGGCGTGTAAGTTTATTATTCCATTTTCCCTAATAATATTAGTATAACTAATCTAAAGAAAGATTCTAACCTTTTTTTAATTGATCCCTAGATGATGAATTCTTATACGAACAAACTAGAAGAAGCTACAGATTTGTTATACATACTCGCATGTGGGCCTCTTGAGCGTGGAAGTACTTACAAATCTTGCATAGTCAATAATGTAAGGTTCCACGTAAAGGAGCGTGACAATCGTCGTATAAGTCAAAATAGTGGAGTAATCGTGCAAGGTGACCATGAGGGAAATCAGATTGACTACTATGGTGTCTTGACTGATGTGATTGAATTAGTCTACATCAAAGGAAAACGTCCTGTTTTTTTCAAGTGCAAGTGGTTCAATACTAACTCCAAATCAGGAATACGCACCGATGCTTATTTCACAAGTATTAATGTTAGTAGATGGTGGTACAAAGATGATCCTTACGTACTAGCTAATCAAGTACAACAAGTTTTCTATCTTAATGACACGAAGTTGGGAAAAAACTGGCAAGTTGTTCAAAAATTTCAACATAGACACTTGTGGGATATTCCTGAAAATGAATTTGTGCATCCTGATGAATTACCTTCCTCCATTGAAGTATACCAAGAGAATGACTCAAGGATGATAAGTAGGATTGTGCAAGTGGATCAAGATGTTGAAACTACCACATTATGTAGGAAAGATATTGAGCCAATATTGGTAAGCAATCCTGCCATTGTACATGATGAAGATGAGGATGATGAAATGGAAGATGAAGAGGATGATACAGCAAAAATGTGACACGAATGCAAAAAATAGAGCCAAGAATGAGCTAAATCATGTGACGGGCTCCATGTCATATGTGGTAGCCCGTAACGAAATGGTACTTATTTTTTCCCATAGTGTCATTTGCTCTTTATTTGTATGAGACTCTAAAATATCTTAATTTACAATCATAGGGGAACCCTAACAGAGTAGATTTTTTGGAAAATGTTATGGGGGCTCAAACGACGATTTCAAGACGAAGCAGCCAAGGATATATATGTAAGTTGGAAAACTATTAGGTCACTGATATTAACTATTTTTATTTGTTATATTTATGGTCTATCATTCCTCTTTGAAGTACTATATTTCTTTTTGAGTGATCAATATATTAATGGTTTTTCAACTTGCAGTTGCGTATGCTAAATGTGAAGGAATCATATCCAGATATGGCGCGATGATATCGCAGATATTGTCCTCGGCAAAGGTGCGGGCGCATACCGATCTTGGTTTTGGCACAAGGCCGAGAAGTCCAACCCACTTTGGGGTGCCTCTTCTAAAGTGAGAGAAGAAGAGTTGGAGTCTATTGTATCAACACAACAAGAACAAATACAAACCCAAGGAGATAAGATTCAATCACAACAAGAGCAAATACAATACCAAGGAGATAAAATTCAAAAATTGGAAGAGATGGTTATAAAGCTGATGGAGGAGAGGAATGCTTCTACCTAGTTCATGGTTAGTATGTCTATTCTTATTATTCTTCTTTATCTTCTTCTCTGCTCTCTCTCTCTCTCTCTCTCTCTCTCCTTTGCATGTTAGTTTTGAAGTATCAAACAAGGGTGGGAATGTTTAATGAATTGACTAATCTTACGTTATGCCCCAAATAATGAATTGAGTCTATATGGAATTGGGGAAAGCTTACTTCTGCTTCCTCTTAATGGGTGTCAAGATTTTGTTGCATAAAATTCCTTGCTGCCATCATGAAATAGGCTTTTCTCCTGCTTTTTACTTTAGTTTGTTGATATGTTTGCTTGATCCTTGAACATTTCTTATATGGATGGCAAAAAATGATTACCTTTATGCTGGATTATTTTAAGAGGATAAACTAAGCAATGGGTTTGCACTTTGGTTTAGTAATTCATTGCTTGTGAAACTGGAAGGGCGCGCTCATATCAGTCATGCCTTTGATTAGGTTTTGATGGCAACCAAGTTATAAACTAAGCAATGGGTTTGCACTTTGGTTTAGTGTTGTTCTCAACCCAAATTGGTACAAAATCCCTTAGCTTGTTATTGCACTTTGGAAGTTATGTCGGTCTTTGCTACAATTTTACGCTTGAGTTCTATCTAAGCTGTTGCAATTTTGTCGTCTTTGCAATTTTACGCTTGAGTTTTGTCATTTGTTGCAATTTTGTCCCATTGGAAAGTTTCAATCATGAACTCATATTGCAGGGTAGTGCTTGAAGATGTTGTGAGTCCATTATTGTCATCTGTGATGCATCTCCATCTTGGTTTGAAGATATTGCAGTCTTCTTAAACTACTTTCAGCCCATAAACAACCCACTTCTTCACCTTATTAACTTGCACTACATAAACTAGTGAGTGCATGTGTTGTAGCTTTGGTTGTGTTCTTATTTGTCCCTTTTTGTTGGCCGGTGTCTATATATATATATATATATGCATATATATCATGTATGTCATTTTCACTTTTCACTTTCCCTATTTACTTTTGCAGATTTTAGGTCACCTTGAGGTACCAGAGGACTTGGTATATATGACTTTTGCAATATAGCTGACTTTTCTATCTGTGAAGAATTACGTATGAGGTTTATCTGCAAGTTGAAAGACTGACTACCCAGACGAGACGAACGTCTTTTTTTGTTTTTGTTAATAGGTGGTTTACATAATTTTTTGAAGCGAATCTAGTTTCTATTGTTTTTAGACAATGAATTGCTATATAACTGCCTAATCATTGGTGTGTTTATGGTAGGATTCACATTATGTGTATTGCAGATTAGTATTGGTGCATTCATGAACAGAGTTGTATAAATGTTTTTCAATCTATAATATGATGGTCTTCAATAAATATGCATAATGAACATATGTTACATGATAGTCATCTACATATTTTCATAGTTATATGAAAAACAACATAATAATTTTGTAGTGAAACAACAAACCCACAGGCTAACAACACATTACCTACAAATTATTTTGTAGTTATAAAATAACCCATCGACTACAAATAATTTTTATAGTTAAAAATAACCCAACAACTACAAATAATTTTATAGTTAAATAACATCCAACAGCTACGAATTATTTCGTAGTTAAATAACAATACATCAACAACGAATTATTTCGTAGTTAAAAAGAAAACCATCAACAACGAATTATTTCGTGATTAAACAACAACCCATCGACTACGAATTATTTCGTAGTTGTATACTAACGCAATGGCTACAAAATATATTTTGTAGTGAAAACTTGAGGGGTTACGACGATAAATTTTTAGTTATTTATCATTGCATTTGCGACGAATGGCGTTTTTGCGACGAAATTCATGCATGTATCCGCTACAGTGGAATACATAGACAAATGTCTTCATTTGACGACGAATACCATTGTCGTCGCCAATACCCTTTAGCGACGTTGCATACGCGACGAAGATGCGACGAAAATGATTTCGTCGTCAAAGGGTTTTAGCGACCAAAGTGGTATTTTTGGCGACGAAATTTTTCGTAGCAAAATGGCTTTTTTCTTGTAGTGAATGTAGTTTCCAATGTAGCTTGTGTAGAAGCTACAGTGGAAGGTGCGTTGGTTAGAAAATTAATAAACAGTGGAAGACTTTAATTATAAAATAGGAAATAAGCACAAACAATTACCAAACAATCTACAAGCTTATGCTTGTAGATCTAGCCTCATGATCAAAAAGATTTCACTAAAAAGAATGAATTGTTTTTACAAAAATTATGTGAAATCACCAAACCAAATACTCTCACAAAACAACAAGTCTTAGAGTGAAAAACCCACAGAAAAACAGATAAAGAAAACGTGGGAATTAAAAAAAAAACAGCTTCCTAGAAACCCTAGAAAGACAAACTATTCGAGCAGCTTCAATGTAGTTCGGAATGTTATAACATTCGGAGCTGCATTCAAATTCTACCAAAGCTAGAACTCTAAACTTTCAGAATATCCTGCCTTCTGCTCTGCTCAGCGCTCTCTAGTTTTTGGATGTATTCTGCCTCTGCCCATGTCTCTTTATTTATACTATGAACGAGACCTACACATAAAGAAGGAAACAGACACCAATATGGAAAAAGATTATAATTAGTAATCAAATACACTACCATAATTACTAAATTCTATTTCCAAATAGACAAGGACTCCAGGACATGGTTTTAGGACAGGATTTTTGCAAATATTTTGTTTCAAAAATTACTCCTAAGTTTTAGGACCAAGAAACACAAATTATAATGAATATTTTGTTTCAAAAAATGTCTAAACTTAAGGACTAAGAAAAGAGAAACAAAACCAAAATATGTCATGCCTATTTTACCCTTACAATAATGTTCTAAGAAATATTATTTCAAATTAAAAAGGGCTAACAGACGTTATTTTCGTCACATGTCAGGGAGTCAAAGCATCAAGGAAACATGAAAAGGCTTAAAGGGATAAAGATAATAAGACAGGGGTGAAAAGTGAAACTGTTTTAAGAAAAAAAGTATGTCGGGGCACCGCGCCCCACTTCCCTTCGCCAAACCCAAATCTGCTCAGGCCGCGCCCCAACTTTTCTTTTGTACGGTTTCAAAGCTTCTCCAGTTTTCTGTCGTTTTCCCCTCCTTCCTTCGTGCTTAAGGATGATCAATCTCCGCCTATAAATAGAAGCTTCCTCTCCTTCAGAAGAGCACGAGAAATCCTCCCAAAGCTTAGGCTGAATGCTCTCCCTAGTTTGCCTCCTCCTCGTTAGGATGAAGAAACCCTTCCTTACTCAGCCCAACCTAAAGCCAGTAAACCCTGTCTGTCCAAACTAAACCTAGTTAACCTAGTTAGCTTCTCTCCCTAAACCATTCCCAATATAAACAAATCTCCCTAACCCCAGTTAAAAAGCCACAAACATAGTTGTTACGCTGCCTAAAGCCAATTATAAAATACAAAAAACACAGAGCAGTTATGCTTCCCAAAGTCAGACACAAAACACTACAAACACAAGCTGTTACGTTGCCCGAAATACAACAATAATGACATGAAACAAAATGACAAGAAACACGGTTGTTTTGTATGAGCATACAAAAATATTTATAGCTCAAACTTGTTTCTAATTGCTTCATAAATATAAATTAAATAAACAGTTAAGTTATTCTATCAACAATATCTTTTCTGGTCTTATTACTTTCGCCATTTTAAAAGTGTGTTTTGGCCTTTTAACCCCTTTAATCTGATATGTATGTTTTGGCCGTTTAACCCCTACAATCATTTTTTGCTGCCTTAACCATTAGCATAGTTAGTAAATCTATGAAGATTGTAGTGTTTACTAGAAAGATTGCAATATTTTTTTCGATAAGCTATTAACCTCCCCCCGTCCCTCTCCCTTTCTAGCCGAGTAATGCTATGACTACCTAAAGAGTACTAAAAAAATTTCATCAAATGAAGTGTCATCTGATGTGGTACAAAAAGTAGGAAATCAAAATTAATAAATCACATCAGCTGCCACATCAAGTGACTTTTCATTTGGTGAATTTATTTTAGTATCCTTTAGGTACCCAGGCATAGGATTACTCTTTCTAGCTATTTTCCACCACTTAGGACCCACAAGTGGTATAAGAGTAGAGCTTTTTTGAAAAATTATTTTCCAAGCTATTGCACTTGAAAACCTATGGCTTACAAGAAGATACATACATCCAATGTGAACCAAGTTTCAATATTGAATGAAAACCACTTTGATGTGTGGAAAGAAAAGGTGAAGAAGGTAAGCTCTAAAATGAATATTGAGCTAACAATGACAGAAATGTTGGATCATAATTCTATATCTGGTGGATAAAAATGGTGTTTATTACATTACGAGGAAGAAATATTGGGTGTGGACTTGATCTTACAGTAAAAGCTGCTTGGGTTTTCCTTGGTTCAAAATCTTTCAACCTTTTACCCACATGGAAAGTTTAAGTAAGGTAGTTGACTTTGTCTTCCTTGATTAAGACTGATTCAAACAGTTTTTTCTCCAATATTGGCTATTGAGATAACAAATAAAATATTGTGAGTTTATAGATAAGAGTTATGCAGCGAAATATAGACAACAAATATATATAACGTAAAAGATTAAAATTGTTGTAAATGTATTAGCATAACTTCATGCAGCAGCAGACTTTCACGTACATCGTTTTCATTAGCAGAGCACTTAACAAGTAAGACACGAAGAATACTTAACAAGTAACACATGAACATCTGGTAATATAAGTAAAAACTGAAAGTAGAAAAACTTATGTTTTATATTAGAATTCAACAGAGGTTTATAAAATAATAAACATGCCTAGCACATTGATGAACGTTATTGCCAACACTCGCAGATCCGGTTTTTGGGGAGTTTAGAGTGATCGACTGAGTAGGGCCCCCAATGTAAGAGCGCTGCCAATTTTATATATGTTTATGCTTGTTTTATGTGGATATATTATAAATAATGTTACATTGATAAACAAATTTTCTTTTGGTTCAATGGATTGGGTATTTGTGTAAATTGTGAGTCAAGTCGAAATACAAGGTTCAAACCCCCTTCCCTCTATTTTTCTAATTTTTTTTATTTTGCATCTACGGAAAATTATTATTATTTTGTATGCATATTATATATAATCAACTTTTAAAACATATGCTTATAATTTTCTAAATATTTCATCTTTATCCTCCACTTGTATTGTAAGTATAATGGTTGTGCTTAATATTTTATTTATTTACTAGGTTATTACTCGTGCGATGCACCGTTGACTTAGTGTTGTTTCTTAAACTAAATTTTGTATATAGAATATGTAAGTTATTTAAATGAATCAACAATAGTAAGATGTCTACATAATTAATACATTTAAAAACGTGAGATCACACTGAATTATCAAACCGAAAATTCATGCAAATTTTGTAAATATAATCTATAAACTATTTCGTAGTGGTTGTTCATGGTATTGATGGAATACGTTTAATCAAATTGGATAAAATTTATTTTAAATTGATCGAGTTTTGGTAAAATAATAAAAATTAAAACACTTCTACTATGAGAATTGAGGAGTCTTAATCAAATGAAACTTGTCTAAATCAAATGTGATAAAATCAATTTGGTACAAACCAATTTTGTCACAAAAAAATGGTAAAAAAAAAAAACTTTTACCATGAGAATTGAGTAATTTTAATCAACTGAAACACGTCTAAATCAAATGTGATAAAAATATTTGTAAAAAAAAATTATCAAGAAAAATTGGAGTACTAATCAAGTGAAACAAGTTAAAATAAAAGGTGATAAAATCTATATGGTATTAACCAATTTTGACAACGAAAAATGGTAAAGTAAACTTTTACCATGTATAAAGGAGGCACCGGTTTTAAAATCTATCTGATTTTAATTTTTGTCAATATTTTTTTATATATATAGATATATTTAGTGACATATACATGATTTTAATAGTTTTTTTTCAAAAGTTGTTTATAATAAGATGATTTTCTAAAATTGTAATAAATAAATAAAATTTTTTATTATAATAATTTGAAAAAAAAAAGGTACATATTCAAAATTGATCATATAGTCATGTAATTGAAATATTAAAATCTATGAGAATTGATAAAATCTATCCACAAAAAATTTACAATAAAAATTTGGAGTTTTAATAAAGTGAAATGTGTTTAAATCAAATATTATAAAATATATCTGGTATTAATCAATTTTGTCAGCGAAAAATAGTACAAAAACTTTTACCGTGTATAAAGGAGAAACTGGTTTTAAATCTATCTGGTTTTAATTTTTGGTAGGAAAAAAAATATAATACAGTATGCATGGTTTTAATAATAAGATGATTTTCTAATCTTGTAATAAATAGTTAAAAATTAATTTGAATAATTTGAAAAAAACTAAAATTAAGGTAAATATTCTAAATTGATCGTATGAATATGTAATTGAAATATTAAAATCATTGAGCATGGGTAAAATCTATGTGCAAAAAACACTTTAACTATAAAAATTTAGAGTCATAATAAAATGAAACATGTTTAAATCAAATGTGATAAAATCTATCTCGTATAAACCGATTTTGGTAGCAAAAAATAATTAAAAAAACTTACTTTATATAAATGAGGTACTGGTTTTAAAATCTATCAGTTTTTAATTTTTTTGCAGAAAAAGAATTAGAAAAAAATTTACAACTACACAAGAATGTGACACGTGGAAGCACAAAGTTCCTTTAAAACTTTAAGTGTTCAACAGAAAGTAATCATCTGACAGCAACACTTTATGTTTTAATAATAGTTAATCGATATTTAATAGATTAATAAATTAATAATTATATATTTGTAGAAGAATAAATATCATATAATTATCCCGTGGATAATTTGTATGAATTATAAATTATGCAAATGAAAAGAGATGGAAATTGAAGAGTTTCAATCATATTAAACTTGTATAAATTACATAGGATAAAATAATTTAATTAAGCGATATTAAAAAAAATTAAAATCATAAATCTCTATCATAAATTTGCTCGTAAAACTATATCCTAAATCTGTTTTATCTTATCAAATTAGTTTTAAGAATTTTATCTTATCTAATTAGATTTATAATTTTTGATGCGTCCAAAATCTCACTGGATGCACTGGATCGGTCCAATCAAGATACCTGGCTTTCAACGTATCTTATACCCTTAGAGCCCAAATCTGCAATAAGAATTATAAACCGTGAACTAGGCAGGGGCACTCCCTGCAAAAGCCCTCCGGCGTGAGAATTATCACAAGAAAGCTAATGAGAGAATATTTTAGCAGAGTTTCGGCTAGAGAGTTCAAATTGCATACCTTTCCCCTTCATTTTCCGGGGCTTTTTATAGTTGCCGGAGAGCGTAACTGCATATAACTGTTCATAACTGCCCACTAATGATCATGGCTTTAATGGTGGGCACATTAACTCCCTCATTAACTCCCCCATTAAACACAACGGTCTAAATGGAGACTTTCCCAGACATAACCGTCCTCAACTGGTTACAAACCTTGACCGGACATAACTGTCCTCAACCTGTAGCAGATCTTGAATTAGCGAGCATAGCAAATCATGCTCGCACCTTAATTCTGCTCGCTGGTTAAGCCCCCAAGTCGTTGACATCTAGCTCGGCGAAGATTCAGGCCATGCTCGCTTGTATGAATAATGGCCATGTGCCTAGCATGTGACCTAAAACTTGGGCCAATTGGGCCGGGCAGTTCAGTAGCCCCCTACTCCTTGTCCATCGGGTATTCATGCTCGTGGCGAGGAGGAACTCAAAATTCAAAAAATATCTCCCAAATTAACTGAATCTTTTAACACATGATTCAACTATCTTGGAGCCAAAATCTTGAATGTAAAGTTACCCAAAAGGTATTTTAGGGAAACGTACCCAAAAAACTAAGCCGTCAGCCGCCACTTCCTGAAGAGACAGGCGCCTTTTTCAACAAAGTATTAAAGACTGCCTCGAAGACTGAGCCTCGCAAAACGAGCCCTAATGATGAGTGGCCTCCAACCGGTGGCTTCTCCTGGTATAAAAGGCTAAAACTCTCTCTATTTCAAACTTTATCATTTTCAAAAACTTACAAGACTCTGAAAGAACTGATTTCTGCATCTACAAACCCAAATCTAGATCAACGCCCAGTTTCAGTCCTCAGTCAACCTTTCCAGATTCGCGACCGACACTTTTTACGAATATCAGGTACTCTTCCATTTCTAGTTCTGTCTCTTTGTTACATTTTCATCGTTTCAATCCCGTATTAGGGTTCATGTGTTATCTGATCTCTCAAAACCCTGAATGCGAAATATCTGAACACAGAAATCCAACTATTTCAACTCTTTATTTCTGCTTTGTTTTCCTTTCTGCCATCCAATTGTCCCCAACCTCTGTAGGAATCGAGGAATCAGTAATCGATGCCATGTTCATCGACCCCCTAACCGGCTTAACACACATTTTAATTTCACTTATCCTTGCGTGATTATTCCGATCATAGCTTAATAAACACTCCTCGATTCCTTTTCCTGTAGGATGTCTAGCGAGGGCACTGTGTCAGAAATTGAAGGTCAAAGTTAAGACCATGACGTAGCTGAAGAAAATCCCCCGCCTTCGAGTTCAAGTTCTGAAGAGAGCGAGCACGACGAAGTATCCCTGATTCCCCGTAGACGGAAACCCCAGCAATCAAGTGAACAAGGAGCGAGCAGCGAAAATCAGAACCCCCCTATAACTGACCGAGAAGGAAACTTCTCTGTCACGGGCAATCACCAACTTGAGCTTAACCCCAGCTCTTCTACCCACACCATACCATACATCCCCCTTCAATTAAATGGGACGACATGACTTCTGAAAGCGAAGTCAGTGATTGGTTTTATTCCCTTGGGATAAATCCCAAACATAACCGTGTCCGCGCTTTCGAACTTGACATAGACAAAAAAGGTCACAACTTCCAGGGGGATAACATGGTGTTTTACTTTGACTTTTTTCTGGTCGGGCTTCACCTCCCTCTCGACCCATTTGTTGTAGAATTCCTAAATGACTCCAACACTCTCCCCTGCGACTTGACCTTAACTACCGTCAGGTTCCCGATGTCCTTTATAGTGGCCTGCAGGTTGCTCGGGTTTGAACCCGAGATGACCTTGTTTAGGAAATTCTTTCTTTTCTCCTTAGATAAAAAATCCGGGCGTATCACCGGGCGATCCAACCCAAATTATTTCAAACTTCTTAATGAAGGCCCAAACAAAGTAGATGGATGGAACTCGAAAGCTCTGCTTGTCGAATCAAGTATTGGCTGGCCTTTCGCCCCTTACCTTACCGACTACGGGCTTCCTGAACCTGATAAGAACGCCTACCGAGCTGGAGAACCAAAAATAGCGAGAGCTTTCAGAACTTTGCTTTGAGTGAAAGAAGGACGAGATGGCCGTGCCGGTCAGGATTTTGTACTCAACTGGCGAGCTCTCACCTCGGATTTGACTCTTCTCCGACAAGCTGGGATCGTCAATTTGCCCCTGGAAGGAGTTGCACCCCGTGTTACAATCGATCCCGAGCTTCCCCATCCTTACTGGGGTACCTGCCATGGCAAAAACTTTCCCAGTGATTGCCCTGAGTGTACCCGCATTGGAATTCACTGCAGGCCTCCCTTTTCTCTTACTGGTCTGCACTTTGAACTATGCATCAAACTTGCAAGCTTTTGCTTTTTCCACATTTTTAATACTCATTTTAACTTTTGCAGATATGAAGCAGTTAACAGACGTTAACAAATTCCTTCAGGCGGCCAAGAAAAGCTCGAATAAGCGAAGCAAACACCTCTCAACCGAACCTGCTGCCAACCTTCCAACCATCCCATCCAACACCATTAACCGCGGCACCAAACGTAACCAGCCTGAGTCGAATCAACCCGTAACGACTGCTATCCCGATTCCCACCATGTAAAGAGTTAAAACAGCCCCTTCGCCTGTCATTATTATCGAACCGAGTGACAGTCCAAGAAGAAACAAATGCCGAACAGACAAGGCCGTGATCGAGGAAGCTACTCCTCTTATACCATCATGGCACCAGGAAAAATTTATCATGCCTGATACTCGGGATAAAGCAGCAGCCCTCATCGCCGAGCTCGTCGAGGTTCCTGACCTTGAGAACATAAACATCTTCAAACGGAGTGGATTCCAAGGCACCACGGGTCTTGGATTAATGAAGAGGCTCCAGCATAGTGGAGTCCAAAAGAAGAGAAACGACCAGGTGAGCTCCGTTCTAATAGGAGAGGTTGGAATGTGTCCTACCGAGATAAAAACTCTCCCCGAAATCCAAAGCTCCTTACTATTTTGTCGCGACTAATCATATCTTTTCCTGGTAGGTTGCAAACAAATCGATTCTGATGTATGAACGATTGATGGAGAAGCTCAACGAGAATGCCACTTTACAAACAGAAAAGAACCAACTAGAAGAAACAGTCAACTGTGTTCGATCCGAGCTGAAATCCACCGAGGAAAACCTCAGCAGCAAGGTCATCGAACTCTCCAAAGTTGAAGAGGAAAAGAAAACTCTGGAATCTCACTTGAACCTTTCTAAGAAATCCGAAGAACCAGCGTTGAATAATATTGCTGGGGTCCGAAAGGATCTTCGAGCCTGCCAAACCGAGATAGAAGAAGCCAATACCAAGATTGTAAAACTTGAGCAGAAACTGAAGGCTGCAAATTCTCTCCCAAACGAGGAGCAGAAGCAAGCCATTATCGAGGATTATCAAAATTCAGAAGCCTTTGCTGCCTGCGTGGAAAATGAAGCCTATCCTTTCTTCCTCCAGGGCGTAAAGCACATATTAAGGCATATCTCTTGTAGCGGCTTGGAGATTCGACCTGAACTTCTTGCTGAATGGGGAACCAACCCACCTTTCTGCTCCTCTGCTCGTCCTGAGCATGCCCTCGTCCCATATAACGAAGACGAGTTAGAGTCTCCAGGTGGATACATAGAAAGGTTTGTCCCCATGGAATCCTCCCCCCATCGTCGAAAACAATGTCGATGAGCTTATGACTCAGATATGCTCGTCTCGAGCTCAATCTACAGAGAACACCAACACCTCCGAACAAGCCGGAGAGGAAGAAGTGACCATCCTTGAAGCCACCACTGAAGAAGCAACCGAAGCAGCTCCAACAACCCAAAACAACACCGCTGCTCCGAGTGCATGAAACTACCGTTTTGGCCTGTGTGCCCAGATTCTCAAACAATTTACATTTGAATTTGTAATATTTTGCTACTTGTTTTCCTTGTTGGTTGAATGTTTTCACTTCATTGTGCCCGATTGTACTTCAGCTATGAATTACTCAACTCTAAATGTTTTAACACCTCCTTCGAGCAAAGCCAACCTTTGGTAATGAGAAATCACTAGACAATCTTTACTCGAACTCCAACTCTTTTCATGGGCATAAAGCACTTTAATTTATGCTTAGAAAAATAGTCGAGAACACATGGAAAACTACTATCTCTTACACCAACTCTTCTCGCGAGCATAAACAACTTACACTCGCAAAAGAGAATAATCGAGATAGATAATTTAGCTCGAACACCAACCCTTTGGACGAGCAGGAACAATCCCATGCTCGTCAAAGAGAATAATCGAGGAAAACAAAAACAATTGACTCAAACACCAACTTTCAAAATAAAATTGAAAGCATAATTGAGTTTTGCCCTTATCATTTGACGTAAGAAAAGATCAACGAATTACATATTGCTAAAGTCAATTACCAATAGTATTTCTTCAAATGATCTGCATGCCATGGATGTCTCAGCTCATCGCCATTCTCTGTTCGCAACATATAAGTGCCCTCCTTAATGATTATAGAAATCTGAAAAGGCCCTTCCCAATTCGGTGAAAGCTTCCCCCACTCAGCTCGATGACCTGTTGCCTCAATCTTACGGAGGACCCAATCGCCTACAGCAAATGACCTACCTCGAACCCTTTTATCGTGGTGGTCCTTTGCTCGCTGCTTATAGTTAGCCATTCTCATCTTAGCCTCCAGTCGCTTTTCCTCCACCAAATCCAAGTCGGCTGCCCGAGCTGCACTGTTGGACTCAGCGTTATAATGCAAAACTCTATGAGTAGGTATATATATCTCTACAGGAACCATAGCCTCAGACCCATAAGCCAAGGAAAAAGATGTTTCTCCCGTTGGACCCCTGACCGTCGTTCTAACCGCACACAAAGCTGAAGGTAGCTCATCTACCCATCTTTCTGCGTTATCCTCCAAATTTCGCTTCAATACATGTAGGATTTGTTTATTTGCAGCTTCAGCCTGCCCATTGCATTGGGGGTATGCCACCGACGATTGCCAATGCTTCACACGCATCTGCTCGCACGCTTTAGTAAACTTTTCAGAAAATTGAGTCCCATGATCGGACACAATTGCTCGCGGAACCCCAAATCGACACCATATATGTTCATGAACAAAATCAATGACATTAACTTCACTAATGGTCGCCAGAGGCTTTGCTTCCACCCACTTAGTGAAGTAATCTACATTGACCACTGCATACTTGGACTTCGATCGAGCCATAGGGAATGGGCCAATTAGATCTATCCCCCACATGTCGAATGGCCACGAAGCTACTACAGGAGTTTGCTCGGTGGAAGGCAACCGTGGTATGTCTGCATAACGCTGACACTTGTCACATCGGCGAACGTACATTTCAACATCTCGCCTCAAAGTTATCCAATAGAAACCCGCTGCCAAAACTTTTTATGCCAATGACCTCTGACCGGGATGACCTCCACATTTGCCTTCATGTACTTCCCCCAAAATACCTTCCGTCATCTCTGGTCGCACACATCTCAACAGAGGTCGGGTGTAAGATCGCATATAGAGTATGTTATCCAGAATAACATACAGGCATGATAAACTACGGATGGTTCTAGCCTCTTTCCTATCCTCGGGTAATGTCCCTTGCTCGATGTAAGCCTTGATATCATCTATCCAACACTTTGCAGCCGGCTCAATGTCCATGATCACCTCCTTTTCTATAACAGGCACCTCCAGATGCTCGATCATGACTCCCGGATGCAAAGACTGAATTTCATCTTCGGCCATCTTGGACAAATAATCAGCTCGCATATTATCTTCACGGGCAATTCGCACCAATTCCCAATAATCAAAATCTTTCAAGATTTCCTTAACCATTGCGTAGTAACGAACCAAGACCGGATGATGAACTGCATAGTCGCCTCTAACTTGATTTACCACCTGCTGGGAATCACAATACACAATCACTTCACGCACTCCTATATCCTGTGCAAACTTAAGCCCAACGATCAACGCTTCATATTCAGCCTGATTGTTAGAAGCTGGAAACTTAAAGCGTAATGCTTTCTCGAATTCGACATCCTGCTCAGGCGGGACTAATACCAGCCCGGCACCACTCTCAAACCTACTAGCTGAACCATCAACATGTAGCTCCCAACAGTATTCTGGTCGGGGTTTTGGATTTGGGATACTCGCCGATGCCGTTTTGGATGGTACTTCTTCCTCGCCAGAGTCCTTGAAGCTTGTCTCAGCCACAAAGTCTGCTAAGGCATGTGCCTTAATTGCTCATCAAGGTTGATAATCAATATCAAACTCGGTTAATTCGATCGACCAAGTGAGTAAATGACCAGAAGTATCTGGCTTGTGCAAAATCTTTCTGAGAGGCCTGTCCGTGTACACGACAATTGAATGTGTAGAAAAATAAGCTCGAAGTTTCCGAGCAGCAACAACAAGCGAATAAGCTAACTTTTCTGCATTGAAATATCTTCCCTCTACATAAGTAAGGGCTTTCGAGACATAGTAAATAGGTTTCTGGACATTACATTCTTCCTTAATCAATACAGCTGCTACCGCATGCTCGGTAGCTGCTAAATACACAAATAGCTTCTCCCCGAAAACCGGGCTGCTTAGCAAGGGAGGACTCCCTAAATACTTCACCAATTGCTTGAAAGCCTTCTGACACTCAGGCGCCACTCAAACCCCTTATTTCCACGGAGAACTTTGAAGAAAGGCAGGCACCTCTCCGCCGACCTGGAGATGAAACGACCAAGGGCTATCACCCTGCCGTTAAGCCTCTGAACATCTTTAATGCAGCGAGGAAGCTTCATAGTGACTAACGCCTTGATTTTTTCATGATTAGCCTCAATGCCCCTCTCAGTCACCATAAATCCCAGGAACTTGCCCGCCTTCACCCCGAACAAACACTTGCTCGGATTCAACTTCATATTATTTTTTCTGAGATTGGCAAAGGTCTCGCCTAAGTCCTTTGTATGCCCGTGCCCTTTAGTCTTGACCACCATATCGTCGATATAAGCCTCAACATTCCTCCCGATCTGCGAGCTGAATATTTTGTTCACCATTCTCTGATAGGTGGCTCCTGCATTTTTCAAGCCGAACGACATCATCTTATAACAATATAACCCCCGCCTGAAAGTCGCCGAGCCTTATCCTGCTCATCCATTTTAACTTGGTGATACCCAGAGTAGGCATCAATAAAGCTAAGGAGCTCGAACCCCGCTATAGCATCCACCAACTTGTCAATTCGTGGCAAAGGATAGCAGTCCTTTGGGCAGGCTTTATTCAGATCCGTGAAATCAACACACATCCGCCACTTGCCATTGGACTTCTTAACCATAACCACATTATCCAACCAAGTTGGGTAATGTATCTCCTCGATTATATGTCAGCCTTAAGAAGCTTCTCGACCTCCTCCCTGATTGCTTGATCTTTTTCCACAGAATAAATCTCGGTCGCCGCTGATTGGCCTGAAAGTCGATCTACATTGAGCTGATGCAAGGCCACGCTGCTCACCCTCTGCATGTCTTCTGGCCGCCATGCAAAAATATCCAAGCTATCCTGCAATTGTTTGATCAAATTTGCTCGAGTCTCTACTGACAAAGCCTTGCTAATTTTTATTTTCTACTCGGGGTAGGCAGAATTGATGATCACTTCTTCAAGCTCGCCCTAAGCTGTGAATTCGGGCTCATCTCGCATTTGGAGGGTATCACACTCCACCTTTTCCTTTTCTTCAGCTCGATCCTCTGCCTTATTGAGCTGGTCTTCCTCCATGACTTCAACTTGCTCTACCAATCCCTCTGATGTCAGTGTTGGCAAAGGATTAACAAAATTTTTCACAGCCTTCTCCATACTAGCTTCATCTTGTTGTGCAACTTGCTCCCTCGACTTCAATGTCAGCGAGGAGGAACTGTTCTCGCCAATAATCTGGCTCGCAGACATACCCACAACAACCTCATTCTCGCCCTGCTCCCCCGACTTCAATGTCGGCATAGAAGTTGCATCCACTTCAGGATTCTCATGCACCATAGCAACCACAGATGGCCCAACAAATACGAGATGTCTCCCTTGGTAATCGACAGCTATCTTTTGCTCTCCATCTTCCAAGGTTAACTGCTTTCATTCTCTCGGCTATCGCTATTACCGATAAGCACCGCTCTAGGTCGCTCCTTAATGTTCCCACTCCCTGGTCGGTGTAAAACTTGGCCCGCTGATACGGGATTGATGCCACCATCTGAAATTTTGCCATACTCGGTACACCCAAGATTATGTTATAGGGAGACTTCAAATCGATCACCATGAAAGTGATCTTCTCAAACTGGCCCTCGCTCCCTCGCCGATGAACACTTCCAACTCAATCGCACTCGACCGGACCTTATGGTTGGTAAACCCAATGTTCCTAAGATATGTTCCGATACGGTTTTAGCCGATCATCGCCACCCAATCCTTGGAAACATGAATAATACATCACATCTCGACATGCCAGTTGTCAATTGTTAATTAAAATTTAGGCACCACCCAACCATCTACCAATGCCAAAAACGATCAAAGATTGCTTTGCGGCCACATTACTCGCTCGCCAGCGGTCAAGCGGTAAATGAATGAATGCCTGCTTCCATCCGCCGCAAAGGCGCAGGTCATCCACAATTTTGGATAAAGAATATATTTGTTTCCCCGAAATGGGTTGGAGTAGGCTCTTCATCCATTATCACATTGATTACCCTCCGACGGCGGCCTCTCTCCCGGGGCATTCCCCTATTTCCCCATCTTTCTTTAAGCGGTCCAACCGCCCTTCATTAATTAATTTCTGAATGGCCTTCTTCAATGGCCAACATTCCTCCGTTGTATGCCCATAATCATCATGATAGGCACACCGCTTTGTTTTCCCGTCACCACCGTCCCCGCCCCTCGATTCATTCGAGGTGGATTAGAAGTTCATCCCTTATTTCATACATGATGTCCTCGCATGTGGCCGAGCGGGTCGATCCGATTCGCAAAGAAATTCCCATGGCCGATCATATCTCAGACTTGCTTTTACTATAACCTCCATTCCCCGCCCGGCCATTTCCCTGGATTTAAAGCAGCCTTCATTACTCCTTTTCTTTCTCCTTTTTGCCGCCTCCTCCCAGACACACCATTCTCAGCTCGCATAAGCATTTCCACTCGCTGCTGGCTCACGCATGCTCAACTCTCTCGATCGCAAACCTCCTTCACCTTCCAACAAACCAATTTCAAATCATAGGTAATCTCCCCGCTGGCCAACCCTGTGGACCTCGCCTCCAACACCTTGGTGAATCGCTCAAAATAACTAGCCATCGACCTACGCGCGCCTGCTTAACCTTCGACAAATCACCCTCGCCTTAGCTGTACCCGCCTGCCCAAAATCGCTAAGAATTTTGCTTGCAGATCAACCCAATTATTAATTGATCGCCGTGGCAGCGCCCCTATCCAGGCTAAAGCTTTCCCTTGCAACGCGCCAACGAAAGCTCTAATTTTCAGAGCCTCATCCGAAGTCACCAGGCCAATCTGCGATTCAAACGACATTAACCAATCCCTGGCCTTTGTTTTGCTTGTGTACTCCTTAATATTTGGGAATATAAGTCCCTGTGCTGGCGGAGCATTCTCAATCCAGGGTGCTAGCATGCTGGCTGACGTACCCAAGAAATTCCCATCTAAAGCCTTGCCTTGTTCCCAGGCTTCCATACGGCGCCAGCCTCGAAATCCTCAGATATTTATGGTTGTAGGCAAACCACCCCTGGCCGAGGTCGTACTCACGTGCATAGGAGGGGCCTCGTGGAGGACCCATAGCCCCAACGCTGAGTAACCCCCACTGCCCGCGCCACTCGGCCTCGAGGCACCCCAAATGAAAGCCGAATAGCCGGTGCAAATTGGGTTGATGCAGATCCCTTTTTCCTTGGAATGATGAGATAGGTGCCCATGAGATCGCCTAGGAGAGGGAGTTCTGCGTCGGTGTGCATAAGACCCCCTTTGTGATCATGAACGACGACTATGAGCATGAGACCGCCGTGGCGAGGGTGAACGAAGCCTGCGAGCATGCGACCTTGGTGGGGAAGGTGAACATCTATGACGGGGAGATTGAGCCGAATCATCCCCAACCCGTGGACCTAGCCTCGAGTTGACACTGGGCACAACTCTATGGCTAGTTTTATCGCCTCCGTCGCCACGCCCTCGATCCTTTTGCTCGTGGTCGAGAAAGAACGACCAAAGGATTCATCTGATTACCCCCAGTGCGAGAAACACCTGCTGCCTGGCTCGGAGTTGACAAGGCTGGTAAGGGGTCCACCTCAATGGGCAAGGGTGGCTTACCCATTGCAATCAACTGTAAGTTGAGATGATGCATCTGACCCAGGTATATGGCTCTTTGACGCAAAGCCTCCTCTCGAAATTCATGTGCCAGGCCCACTGCTGCCACAACACTCCTAGCCAATGAAACAACTCCACGTATCTGGTTGAGCTGGTGGCGAGCGTCATGAGGCCGAGGAGCATTATTTCCAGCCAATTGATTTAAACTAGGATTGGGTTGCACCTCCTCACGTTGACTTCCACTAACTCCGTTCTCTGCCATTGTCCAGATTGACGAAGAAATACTATAAGAAACAAACTGCTACCGTTTCCTGGCAACGGAACCAACTGATGCGTCCAAAATCTCCCTGGATGCACTGGATCAGTCCAATCAAGATACCTGTCTTTCAACGTATCTTACACCCTCAGAGCCCAAATCTGCAATAAGAATTATAAACCGTGAACTAGGCAGGGGCACTCCCTGCAAAAGCCCTCCGGCGTGAGAATTAGCACAAGAAAGGTAATGAGAGAATATTTTAGCAGAGTTTCAGCTAGAGAGTTCAAATTGCATACCTTTCCCCTTCATTTTCCGGGGCTTTTTATAGTTGCCGAAGAGCATAACTACATATAACTGTTCATAACTGCCCACTAACGATCGTGGATTTAATGGTGGGCACATTAACTCCCCCATTAAACACAACGGTCTAAATGGAGACTTTCCCGGACATAACTGAAAGAACGCAATGCCACGGAAACTCAATATGGAACGATGTTACTGCCAATGTTGCAGTGAATGTTGCAACAATGACAGTAACAATGTGAACTGAAAGTGTATAACAGAAAATAGCAGCGGAAGTTTTGTTTTCAGATTTAAAATCAAACAGACTTAGGAAGACAGAAAATCACACAAAAACAATCTACAAGTATCAAACTTGTAGATCAAGCCTCAAGGCAACAAAATATATTAAAATCAACACTGTTTTTGAACCTTAACAGTTAACACAAAAATCTCACAAGATATAGAATCTTGGAGATCCTAAAAACCCACATAAACTACTAGAACAAACGTGGGAAGAAAGATTCAAAACAAGGACAACTTCCAAAAACAACACACCGACTGGAAGCACAAAACAAAACTTCAGGAAACACAAGGTTGTATTCCCTGAAGTTTAAAGCAGCAGCACCAGCAGCAGGTATGAAGATTACTGCTTGCAGAATAGTCTTCGTGTATGGGATGTTTATCTCTTCTCTTAAGCTTGGCACACAAGACTTCAAATTGTTTCTCTCGCACACGGTTCTCAGAATAATTTGCAACTGGAGGCTCTCGGCACTCTCTTATGCGCACACAGCACTTCTGAACGATTTCTTCTATAGGCTCTCAGCGCAGTTTTTGTCTTATAAGCTTACAGCGCCCCTCAAACTGCTCGACCTCTGGTTCTTTATATAGGCTGCATATCCTGTACGCAAACAGCCAACAAATCCTGCAAGCACACGGCAAACTACTCCTACTAGGAAAGAGATTTAGCAATATTAAGAAAGATTATGTTTCCTATTAAGACTAAGATACATCAAATAACTAATTTATTTACATAAATCTAGTTACCAAAAATATGTTTGCCTAAATCTTTTGAAAGATTTGAAAGATTATCCTATAAAAAAAAATCAAAACCAATCTAATCTTTTGAAAGATTTTCCTATCAAAAATCAAAATCAATCTACCAAAAGTATTCTAAACAAAATCTAACACCTAAATAAAAAGACTAATTTAAAATCCTTCTTTGACCAAGAAAGGTGAAAACAAGATAAAATAGGTCATGCCTATTTTACCCTTACAATAACCGTCCTCAACTGGTTACAAATCTTGCCCGAACATAACTGTCCTCAACTGGTAGCAGATCTTGAATTAGCGAGCATAACAAATCATGCTCGCACCTTAATTCTGCTCGCTGGTTAAGCCCCCAAGTCGCTAACATCTAGCTCGACGAAGATTGAGGCCATGCTCGCTTGTATGAATAATGGCCATGTGCCTAGCATGTGACCTAAAACTTGGGCCAATTGGGCCGGGCAGTTCAATTTTTATCTTAAATTAATCGATTTTTTTTTACCATTTTAACGGTGACACGTGGCAACACATAATTTATTTAAATTTTTTAGCTTTTCACATAAAGTCGCCACGAGACAACAACGACTTCTGTTTTAATAATAGTTACTAGGTTAATACCCGTGCAATGCACGGTTGACTTAATGTTATTTATGAATCTTAATTTGGTAGATAGAATTTGTAAGTTATTTGAATGAACCAACAACAAAAAGATGTGGACATAATTAATAAATAAATAAATAACATGAGATCACACCGAACAATCAAACCGAAAATTTATGCGATTTATGTGGATAGAATTTGCAAGTTATTTCGTAGTGGTTGTTCGTGGTGTTGGTGGAACACGTTTAATCAAATTTGATAAAATCTATTTAAAATTGACCGAGTATTGGTAAAATAATAAAAATTAAAAAACTTCTACCATAAGAATTGAGGAGTCCTAATCAAATTAAAGTTGTCTAAATCAAATATGATAAAATCTACTCGAAAAAAAAAACACTTTTACTATGAAAATTTGGATTATTAATCAATTGAAACACGTTAAAATAAAATGTGATAAAATCTATCTGGTATTAACCGATTTTGACAACAAAAATTGGTAAAAAAAAAAAAACAACAGAAAAGGTTTTACCATGTATAAAGGAGGCAACCGTTTTAAAATCTATTAGACTTTAATAATTTTAATCAATTGAAACACGTCTAAATCAAATGTGACAAAATCTATCCGCAAATAAAAAAATTTTACCATGAAAATTTGAAGTAATACTCAAGTGAAACACGTTAAAATCAAATGTGATAAAATTTATCTGATATTAACCGATTTTGACGATAAAAAATGGTAAAAAAAAGTTTAACCATGTATAAAGGAGGCACCTATTTTAAAATCTTTCAGATTTTAATTTTTGGTAGAAAAAAAAAGAATTTATATATATATATTTAGTACCATATGCATGATTTTAAAAGTTTTTGTTTATTTGCAAAAATTGTTTATAATAGGATGATTTTCGAAACTTGTAATAAAAAATAAATTTTTTTAATTAGAATAATTTAAAAAAAACCAAAAAATAAGGTAAATATTCAAAATTGATCATGTAGTCACGTAATTGAAAGATTAAAATCTATGGTAATTGATAAAATCTATCCGCAAAAAAACAATTACCATAAAAATTTGGAGTTTTAATCAAGTGAAACGTTTTTAAATCAAATGTTATAAAATATATCTGGTATTAACCTATTTTGGCAGCAAGAAATTGTAAAAAGGAAAAAAATATTCTTTTACCATGCATAAAGGAGGAACTGGTTTTAAAATGTATCCGGGTTTAAATTTTTTGTGGGAAAAAAATTTATAAACTTGTATAAAAGGTGACACGTGCAAGCACATAATTCCTTTAAAACTTTAAGCATACAACATAAACTCGTCATGTGGTAGCAACGTCTTCTTTTTTAATAATAGTTAATAGATTATTAACTAATAATTATATATTATATATTAGTAGAAGAACAAATAACATAGAATTATCCCATTGATAATTTGTATAAATTAAAATTTATGAAAATAAAAAGAGATGAAAAAAGAAGAGATTTAGTAAAATTAAACTTGTTTATATTTTATAGGATAAAATCTAGTTTAATTAAGCGATAGTTAAAAAAAAAAACCAAAATCCTAAATCCCTATCATAAATTTGCTCATAAAATTATATCCTAAATCTTTTTTATCTTATCAAATTAGTTTTAGTTATAGAAAAAAAACGAGAGAGAAAAAATGGTTAACTGCTTGATAATGTTATAAAATCTACTTGATAAATACAAATATGATAAAATTTATCCCAAACTAACTGTAAACTTTTATCAGTAACTTCTTATTTATACTGTAAACTAATCAATTTTGGTAGAAAAAAAAGATTTTTTTTACAATTCAAAGAGAGTGACATGTGGAAGCATAAAATTCCTTAACAAAATTAAGTATTTAACAGAATGCCGCCATGTGGTAGCAGCGACTTCTGTTTTAGTTATAGTTAATAGATTATCATCTTCAAATCTACTTATATATGTTTTAATTACTCTGGAAGCTAATTAATAAATAAAGAGTTACTATATAAATATAAATATTTTGTATTCGGTTTCAACAGAGTAATTCAACATTAATTTTATTTTGCGTTCGCTAAATTTATTTATAAAAAAAGTTAGTTGACCATCAATTTTTTTATCTGAGTCAGAAAAAATAACAATTGATTGAGTATATAATATCAATATTGTAAGAAAAAATCAAATTTTATTGTTATGTTACTATCATTTTTAATTATTTCTTATGTTTATTTTATTCTTTGCCTTTTCAGTTGATTGTTTTTTAGCTTGAATTTATAGTGAACAATACATGTTATCAAAAATTTACCCATCCAGAAGTCAAAACATAAATAATAGAAAAAAACTGATCGAGTATATTGTTTTTTTTATTTTAACGAATGAAGAATAACCGTTTTCAATAATTATTTTATATTTATTTTCTTATATTTTTGGGTATTATCCATTTTCAATACTTCAAATGATGAAAAGTCAAATATATTGTTCATCTAAAATTCTTATGTTTATATTATTTAAGGGGCCTTATTTTCTATTCGTTGTGGACCCCTAAAAGCTCAGGACCGGCTCTGAACACTCATAACAAGAGATGTGAGAGCCTTGATTGAATAAGCATGTGAGGTCGGGGTGGATTGTGGTTCTATCACACGAGCATTTGGGTGTGGTTATTATTGTCCCTTTGAAATTGAAAAGTTGTAAGTCTGTCAATCTCGATTGAGGGAAAAAAAAAAAAAGGATTTTGAATCAAATAACGTTAGCAAAATTGACACTTAAATTTTCTTTCTGATGTTAGAGCTTTTATCTCAACTCGATTACCTTCGAGAAAAGTTCTATACGAGGTGAACCATGATGTTCAATGTTTTGTAGGAAGTAAAGGAAAGTAGGTAGATCTGTTACTAAAAAGTTAACGAGTTGAAAGGAATGGCTCCAATGGTAGGCTAGTCATTCTATTGAAAAGGGATTTAAAAAGAAAACTGAATCAGAAACTCTTGCAATCAACCGGCAAAAATAAGAAACGAAAGGCTGTGAAGCTTATGGCCTTGCCATTCTCTTATCAATCTGTAACAGAACTAGAGCCCTTACGCTAGAGACATTCACCACATCGAATTGCTTACATAGCATTTACGGCTTTACGCTAACAAAGAGGGTAAAATAGATACTGACTTTAGGTCAAATCTGACTTTAGGTAATTTTTGTTAATATGATTCCTTAGTTGTTTCAAATGGTTCCTATACGTTTTCCATCTCACAATTAATAGGGTTATATATTTAAAAAAAAAATTGAAAGATCTATTATATAAAACAGATCAGGCGGCTGAGAAAAACTATTTACCTGCCAGGATTTGATTTTACCAAAGACAATCACCGACCAGAATTAAATCTTTGGGAAAAGTTATTTACCGGTCAGGATTTGATTTTACGAAACATAATCACCAGCCATGATTAAATCTCATCTAAACTGTTTTTATCTGAACCTAATCTAACCCTTTCCTATTCACATTTTTCTTCCTAAATCTCATCTAAACTATTTTTATCTTAACGTAATCTAACCGTTTCCTATTCACGTTTTTCTTCCTACGTTTTTATTTCAACCGGCTTTCTTCCATCCTTTTCAGCCATTAGTTTTTTTTTTTTGGTTCTCTTTTTAAACTTTGTTCTTCTTCTTTCTTGTTTTTTCCTTCTTTCTTCTTTTTTACTGCCACGAATACCTTAGTGGAAAATAACAAACCCTTTACCATCTTCTTCGCACCTCCCCCGCTTAGCTACCGTCACTTTCTTTGTCTAATCCCTTATTTATTTATTTATTTATTTGACTCTTCTATTTCATTTTTTAGTAAATCACTTTTGACCACCACCCCCTATCTTTAGTTTCAGGAGAGAGAAACTAAAAAGGAAACGAAAATTGGTAGCCGAGTTCTCATTAATTTAAATAAATTTACGTACTGTTGTGATATTAGCCATGATTTTTAAATGTATAGGGCCATAATTATTAAATTAGAATACATGTTGTACATTAAAATTTTATCTTTATGATACACATAGCTTGGGTTGTCGAGAGAGAGAGAGTTAGAAAGAAAGAGAGAGTTGTTGTTGTTGGAGAGAGAGAGAGAGGGACGTTTGAGATTTTCAATAGAGCCGAGAGAGAGAGTGAGAGGAAAGGAGCGTTGGTTCTTCTTTCACCTACTGGCTTAGCGTTTTTTTTAGTTCTGTTTTTAAACTTTGTACTCCTCTTTGTTCTCCTTCTTTTTTCTTTCATTTTTAAAATTTCTTTAAGGAGGGAGAATGAATGGTGATAATGTGATATATTGATGGGAGTAGGTTAAACATGTGGGGAGATGGGATGTTTCAGGCTTAGTTTTTTTTTTGTTCTCTTTTTAAACTTTGTACTCCTTCTTTCTTCTTTTTTCCTTCATGTAAAATGGGCTATTAAATCTATTTGGTGAAATATTTATATTCTAGCTTTATATATATATATATATATATATATATATATATATATATATATATATATATATATATATATATAGACACACACACACACACACATAATATTTAATTATAAATATATATATATATATATATATATATACACACACACACACAATATATATTATTTATTATATTGGTTTATTTGAATACTACCACCGTCCTATACTGACATCGTCCCATACTGACGTCGTGCCATAGGCACGACCACAGAATCTAGTAATACTTATTTTAGAACATCCCAAAATGGAATGAAATAGAAGACAATTACTTTAAAATGGGGTGAGTAATTTGTTCAAGAAAACTTTTTCGAAAAATTAGGATGACCAACGAGAGAAAAAGTCCAAAATTTACCACCAACATATAAATAGACGACTAGATAACGAGAATACGAAGGAAGAATTACAAAGAGAACGTAGAGAAGGAGATGGCAAGATAAAAATTAACCCATGCCAAAAGAAGGAACAATTAGAAAGAATAATAAACAAACATATCATACTGCCTCGAAGTTTACATAATTAATCCGAGATGGATGGTAATGATCAATACTAACGAATTGCTGTGAAGAACATTAGAAATGATTCCAGATGAATGGGGATGACGGCCCTAATGAAATGCCATGAATAACGACTTTTTGTATTGCACTGAAGAACGAGCAAGCAGATCACAAACTCAATCTTTCTCTGAAGTGACTGGAATCCTTGTGTCAATCAAATGAATAACAGGAAGGCAAGAGCATAAATCTCCCATACATCTCTTGTTTTCTTTACAACTTCATTGTGAAGAACTCTTGAAGATAAAAAAGGAAAGAAAACTCCAATCCAAAAGTACACAGCCAAGTCCATTTCTGGCGACCACGCTGACTTTGCAGAAATTTGGAGGAAACAATCTGTATCAGAATATATTAGAGTCTGTGCAGTCTACTCACAATTGTTCACAAGTGCTTTCCTCACATCAAAGATGTTCTAAACTGCAACTCAAAAATCTGCACTCCCATCTGACTTGTTCACTTCAAGATTTCCACCAGCCACAATGTTCTTCAACGATAAAAAGCTTTGAATATGAGCAATAACTTCAGTCTTCCGAAATGCCCCTAAAGTGCGTAGATCCTTGAAAGATCTCTTTTCATGACAATAAGACACCAGAAATTCATATTTACTTACAAGCCATAAATCCCCATTGTGCGAAAATTTGATAGGACGATGGAAATCCCCCCTCACAAACCACCAAAAAAGTTTAGGTTGATAGAGAAATGCCACGAACAACGATCATGAGTTCTAATCTTTGAGAATTTTATGAATTTTCCCGCCTTCTACCAAAACACTACAAAAGGAAAGAAATAGAGCGAAAATATAAGAAATCAAAAGTCAATTTTTGTCAAAATTCAAGACAGCAGTAACTCAAAACATTGGATCAAGAAAAGATCAACAACAAAACTGGATTAAAAATTTCAAAAAAATCAGATTCAATAATTAGTTTTTATTTTTGACAAAAAAAGTCGAATTTCGGTATAAAGTTCAGATTTTGAAAAATGAAAAATTCATCGCATACAAAAACAATCCTTGAAAATGAATCAACCCAAAACAATCAGATGCTAATCAAGATTTTTTCTGATATACTTTTAATTAAAAAAAATCTAGAAGAAAATATATGCTGGGAATATATATGTGTATATATCTATGCACACACAGGGATCTGCAAAGGCTGTTATAAATAACTAGAAAGAAAGACTTACAAGCAGATTTCAGGATTGGGGAATTTCGAGACACCCGTCATAGGCACCGGAGAGATAGAGAGGGAGGGAGTGAGCGACGGCGGCTTCTTGTTGACGAGAGAAATAAAATAATAAATAGGTTAAATAAAAGAAAAAATTACAAGTCGGTACATTTTTAAAAATGTGTTTTCAAATCAATCCAGTCATTTTTTAAACATATCTTTTAGATACAATTTTGAGGTAAAAGTACATTACTACCCCATTTGTATCGTACAGGAAGAAAAAGGGGTGGATAGGACACAACCTTCTCCCCAATGATCTGACATGGTCCCCTCCGAAGAGACTTCTTCGTCCACTTGGGGCCCACCAGGCTGCCGTCTACTAGGATTTGAGTGAGTCTTGCTTGAATCGCCACTTGCTGTCTCCTCTGTTTTTTCCTCGACAGGCGAAGAACCCAATAGAGGAGGAGTAAGATGAGGATGTTCTTGCTTTCCTTGCTCAGAAGAGTCCTGAGGGACGTCGCTTTCTTGTAAGCTTGAACTTGTTGAGCCAGGAACTAGAGCAAAAGTAGGAACAATGCATGATGCCACCAACTGAAGCACTTCTGGGGAGGGTGATAGTCCAGCTCCAACAGCACTTGTTTTCTTCTTTGGATTTGAAGGCACTGATGATGAGGATGGTGCAAGATTCACCATATTCAGATTGAGAGAAGGCATATTCAGGTCTGGCTCGATTTTTGCCATTTCCCCAGACGTTCCTTGTATTTGGGGGAGTAGAGAGAACGGTGAGGGCAGCTTAAGAGCAGTTGAAGTTGAGGCAGTATAATCTCCTTGGACATCGTTTTGGACAAAATGGCTGCTTCCGGGAACATCTTGGAAGAGGAGATGTTGTACAGCAAATGAGGATGACCTGTGATTCTTTTTCTTTTTCTTCTTCAAACTCTGTCAAGGATCCTTTGGTCGAGGAGGAGGTAAACCAGGAACTACAAAGGCAGGAATTGTTGGGGTCTCGGCATCAGCAATAGGCATCAACATTTCACCTGATGCCAAGCTTTGGCATCAGCAACAATTGTAGGCATCAGCATTTCACCTGATGCCAAGATTATGTTTGACAGGCATCAGCATTTCACCTGATGCCAAGATTTGGCATCAGCATTTTTGGCATCAGCAATATTTTTGGCTTCAGCAACAATTGTAGGCATCAGCATTTCACCTGATGCTAAGATTCTGCATCAACAATATTTTTGGCATCAGAGTCCTGATGTCTGGAATTAATCATCCTGATGCCAAGGCTTCGCATCAAAGTTTTCATTAATGGCATTTTTGTCATTTGACAAGCAATTTGTAGTTTTATGAAATGTGCAAAAAAGTAATGGTCCAAGATGAAAACATGTTTTCAAAATTGTACCCACTTGAAATTCCCCCTTAATAAAAAAATGTGTTGCTAATGTATGTATTTATACTTTTAACGTATCTTGTTTATGACGTGGAAAAAAGTAAAGATGTGCTTAATGATATATTTTGATTATCCATTTCAAGTATTTAATTAGTTTCAAATATTTCCTCTTTCTAAATGTTTTTATTATTTAACCCTTAATTCGATTCCTATTTCAACTGAAACACCACACTCAAGGGCATCTTTGAATTAATATCTACAATAGAGGTAATTGACTTTTTCTTAATCTGCATTTCGTGTCAAACATGATTTTTTTTTAATAATAGAAAAAGTACCTTTTATGGCAAAAAATATCTTTAATTAAATTAAAACATGGAAATTGCACGACAGAAAAGTGCTTCCTTCATTACGCAGCACTCAATCAAGCCGTTACCAAATTCTAGCCAACCCATCTGGATTATTGCACCACGTAAAAGTGCTTCCCTCATAACCGGCAACCACCAAACCCGCCTGATACCCATTAGTATTGAAATATGTCATATTGGGAAAATCGCACGAAGCTCCACCTAGTTTTACGAACAAATCAGCGATTGTGTTAAAATCCCCCCCCCCCCCAAACTATCCACGGTTCCAGATAGACCACAAATAAATCATGTAAATCAGAACACAACTTTTCACGTTCGCCACGAGTGCATTTAGCATATACAAACGACGTTAACACTGCTATATTATGTCACATTTGCATACAATCTGTGATATGTTGATTTATTGAAGCAACAAAAGAAATTGTCTCAACGTTATCCCAAAACAACCAAATATGAGAGTTCACCGGATTATTATGCATGATAGACTGAAAACGAAGCCATTTTAAAATTTTAATAGTTCTTTTGCTCGGAATTTAGGTTCAAAAATAGCACATACCTTTGGTTTATGCAGAGATAGAAAAGTACATTAAGATAAGCGCTATCGTATCTTTTTTGCCAACACCCTTTGCATTTCATAAGAGGAAAACCATAAAGACACTATTAATTAGAAGATGTATGGGCTTTGGCAGTAGCCCTAGTCACTCATTTGTCGCTTTGCAACGAATTCTTGTTTTTCACTTTCTTATTTAGCGTACACAACATTCTTTAAAAACATGCTTAGGAGATGGGTAAGGGGGGAAAATCAAGTGCAACATCAAAGGAGGCCAACCATGTCATCTTAATGCAAAATTTATCTGTCTACCTATCCACAAAATGCGTCGTTGTTGAATGCCCACATACATCCCAAGACTCTTCCAACCTTGTGAGAACCTCAAAAGAGTTGGATAAAACAACACCCCTAGTACCACCATCTTTCTCCAAAAAAAATGTATGGTCTATGTTATCATTTACTAAGTCTACATTGATTTGTTCCTACCTCTCAAGATTAACTGGCTCAAGCGTGTCTTCCATATCCGTGGTAATGTTTTCCATAATCAGAACAGTTTGTGGAAAATATGCCACAACAATCGCTTATGCTCCTACTCCCTTCATAGTAGCTATACAATCACTATGATCATTGATCTGCATATGATTAGGTAGGTTTGTCACACATGTGGAAACCTCCAGAAGGCCCTTTTTACCCTGGTGTCCTTTTGGACTTTCCATAACATCAATTATCTCAACTCCTTTAGTTTGTCCTATATCATCCTTGGAGTTGGACTCGGAAACTTGGCCCGTATTTGACTTTATTGAAACAGGTTGCCAAATCTGAGTTGGGAGCAATCTTGACCCCTTTTATAGGATTGATTACCCCGTATCCCCTCATCTACAACTACGTCTGCTTTTCCTTTTGTTAAACCCCCGACCTTGTTAATTAGCGGACTCCTTTTTTTTCTGCAGTCGTCCTCAATATGTCCTAATAAGCCACAACATTAACAAAATCTAATGTTGCCTTCAAAATCTCCGGACAGCCAAAAACCTTCCTCCTTCGATATTCCTAACCATATCTTTTTAGGTATTTCAACAAAAACATCGACTTCAACACAAATACGGGTAAACATAGGATGAGAAAGAGCCAACGTCATGCCATCCGCACGGAGGAACTCCCCTGAAGAATTATCTATCATATGCATGTAAGAAGGATTAAAAAACGGTAGTGAAAAATGGTGCAACTGAATCCATACAAAAACACGTGGGCTATCCCGTTTAAAATCAAAATTCGATCTCCAACGTAAAGAGTGAAATATGAAGTTTTGAATCATATGTGACTCTTTCAATAAAGCTCTCACCATATCTTACGAAGAAGATAGGTGAACCATGACATATCGTGAGTCTAACAACCCGACCACAAAAGTTTCGGTCAGACCCCAAGTATGCGACACATGATCTTGAATAACATTCAATGAGGCACATCCCACCGAAAAGTTAAAAATAACAATTTTGTTGAATTGATGCTCTGCAGCCTCTATCTTGATTTGGGTTAATAAGAATCCATGATAACTATTGATAGAGATAGGTAGGAAAGGATGAAGTGGAAGAACCTTTAAGGCAGGCTTGCGATAGGGTTCTAACATTGAGTGTCGGCTACCCGTGTCACAACCGATGCATACCAAGTTACATAGGAGTCCTGGACGGCTGGAATAGGAGTCTTGGATGGCCATAAATCCAGTGGCATAGCCACACGAAACCTTAAGAGGGGTCATGAAAGAACGCAATGCCACGGAAACTCAATATGGAACGATGTTACTGCCAATGTTGCAGTGAATGTTGCAACAATGTAACAATGTGGCGAAAGTGTATTCGAAAATAGCAGCAGAAGTTTTGTTTTCAGATTTAAAATCAACCAGACTTAGGAAGACAGAAAATCACATAAAAACAATCTACAAGTATCAAACTTGTAGATCACGCCTCAAGGCAACAAATAATATTATAATCAAGACTGTTTTTGAATCTTAACAATTAACACAAAATTCTCACAAGATATAGAATCTTGGAGAATCACAAAACTCACATAAACTACTAGAACAAACGTGGGAAGAAAGAACTAAAGAAGAAACAGCTTCCGAAAACAAACACACAAACTGGAAGCTTTTAAAAACACAACTTCAGGAAACACAATTTGTGTTCAGAAGATTTTAAACGGCAGCGGACAACACCCGGCAGTATAAAGGTGAATAATGGTCTTCGTGTATGAGATGTTGATTTCCTCTCGCAAGATCGACACACGAGACTTCTAGATTGAAACTCTCCTACACCTTCTGCTTTTTAATATGGTCTGATTCTCTCAGCGTATATCAGTTCTCTACACACTTCAAACTGCTCGACTTCTCTTCTATATATAGGCTGCAACGACCTGTAAACCAAGACACCAAGGAATCCTGCATACACACGGCCAACAAACAAATCCTACTAGGAAAGAGATTAAACAGAAAATTATACAAGATTTTGTTTCCTAATTTGATACCATTAATAACTAAATACTTATGCAAGGATTTAGTTACCCAAAAATATCACTTAAATCTAATAAGAGAATCCTAATTAAATCCTATCACAATAATACCAATTAAAATCCTATTTTGACCAAGAGAGTGAAAACAAGATAAATTAGGCAATGCCTAAATTACCCTTACAATCACCCCCTTTGTTCGAGCATTCTTGGTCAAATCCACGTAAAACCTGCAAGAAGATTATGATGAACACCCCCTGAAATGAAGATCAGAAATATGGAATAGAGATATAATCAACAAACCACAGTCACAATTAACAACCTGTTACATGTGTCTCAAACTCCTAATCTAATTATTACAGACATAAATGAAGAAGTGTTTAATCAACCATAAAACATCAGTTACATAATATCAGAACCACAAGATAGTATGTAATCACAGATTAACTTTCGAGTACATTTGCGATCTCGGGGAACACTTCAGTTCGGGGACTTCATCACTTACATGGCATCATCACTACTGACCACTTGTTGCGGCCTCTCACCCCCTATTTGACGAGAATGGTGTCAGCCCGGCCGAGGAGGAGTAATGAAGCGACCAAAGTAGTGAGAAATGCTTGATGGGCGACAATGTGAGATAATTTGGTCTCTGTATCGGCCGCGGTTGCTCTTTGACAAAAGCCGACATAGGAGTTGTAGGAGGGGGCAAGCGAGAGGGGATGTTGCATTGGATGTTGCAACATTCGGAGGAACAATAATGATAGGTACTGGCAACGAGGTGAAGCGAGGAGCGGAAGGAGATGCGATAGTATGAGGAATAGAAGGATCGGTGAAAGGTGTATACGGAGGCTGAGAAGAGGCAAAGGCCATTCACGAGCCTATCTCCTTTTTAAAAGTTTTGAAGAAGAAATGGAGAGGCTCGAAACAGGTGAGAGAGGCGGAAGAAGAAGGTTTGTACCCTTGAGAGAGTAGAATCTGTATATGAGAGAGGGAAAGATGAGGACCGTTTGTCACCTTGTTTCGGCCATGGATGATATTTTCCTAAAACATACTGATCCTAGATCAAATGGTGGTTGAGAGCGAGGAGGTACAAGATTTTAGCATGCTCTTCGGTTATAACATTTGTGTTTTTGGACGGAGACCAATTTGCTATAGATTTTATGCAAAAAGGCATAAAGAGAAGACAAGCGAGAAGTACTAACGGGGAATGCCTTTGGTGGCCACAATGAAATTCTACCACCCGATAGTTCACGAATACACAAATCAGGTCTACATTGAAATCAAGAATACCGGAAGGGCAGTACCAAGCAAAGAATTTATGGTGTGGGGAAAATGAATACCATCGACCTCTCACAAACACTTTTCAAAAGCTGGAATCACAAGAATCGAAATTCTCTTTTCAATATTAGCAAAAACTCATGAATGAGTTCACGAAGATATAGGGCGCAGAGACAAGGTTTTCAAGATGTCGGCGGAGAAAAGCTCATGAATTATAGGTATCCAACAGAACTTCGGTACATTTCGTTCATCCAATGATATTTCGTGAAATATTATACATACGAAAGCGATTTAGAAATAAATGAAGATGAGAAAGGGAGTACCAAGGGGTTTCATTTCTGGATGTTGCAACAATAGGTGCAACATTGAGGCGTCTGAGCGTCTCCTTGAAGATAAATCACGGAGAATCATCATGATTCTTCACTAATAGCGAGTACCTTTTGGAATAGCATAGTTACGAGTCGGAACTATCGTCAAGTCCCCGAAGTCGATGGACTAGGTGCGGTCGGAGGAGGCGGAGGTTGAAGGACTGATGAAGAGGCCTGAGCTTTGGCTGTCGAATTAAATTTCGTACAACTTCATCATCAATGGCGGATTGTGTGCAACCTTTGATGATGGCCGTCGAGGGTCGAAGGGAAGACTACTTGGAGATGGAATAGGATAATCTTCATCTTCAAGTGGTTCTTGAGCGGAGAAGAAGGAGGAATCTTGCAGGTGACATAGAAGCCTCATGAGTAGGGGGATTGAACCTGCTGGAGGAGCGAAATCCTCATCATCAGAGTCGCTTGCAAGAATGAGCTGGTTCATGAAGAATCCGGCTTCAACCTTATTTTTCTTAGCGGCTTGAACATCGGCGAGGGTGGATCATCATAGTTGGCGGAATTCCTCGTTGACGTTTGGGCCAAGCCGAGTGCTAGGGTTGCGATGGAGGAAAAACCGGACAAGTCTCCGGGATTTTCAACATCAATTGCGTTTCCTTTTTTCACAGGAGAATCATGGTGAGAGGTTCGAGGGAGGCGGTTGATAGACAACCGTGGCCTTCGATGAGATCATCTATTTAGAAATTGGGGCTGTTAGATGTCTTCGTTGTTGTGACATTCGACCTCGAAAATTTGGGGCTTTGGAAGAGGATGCCATTGATGTCGAATGAGTGGAGAACTTAGGATGATGGAGATAGAAATTTTGAAAGCAATGAGACCGGACAAAGTCAGGAAAATTTTGAAGAGATTTGTTGTGAACAATGGCGTACGTTCATGCAAGAGAGACTCACTAAACACCACTAATTGCAATTAGTCGTTGGTAATTAATGCAGAATAATGAACCGTCGCACACATTACCAGGCACTCAAAATTCAAACTGCACAAGCTGACCAACTGATATAAGTGAGACATGAGTTTCTTTATTTGAGACATGAGAGATTATAAGAGCAATTAGAGTCACAATCGATTTCAAAACACATTCTTTTAATTGATCGAGAAATTTTGGGAATACACAAAAACATACTTAACGAGTTGAGACTCCACAAAATATATAAACAGATACTCGGCCAGGTTCTAATCATGAAGAAACAACAGTAGTGTAGAACGGACCACATAAAATCATGACTTTGAGAACAAGAATCAAAAGCAGGCATTAAACTTGATGGGCTGATATCATGCACCTATATGTCCTAAACGGTATGTCTAAAATATGCAAAAAAAAACAATCGAAAGAATGCATATGCACACAAGTGATATGTCTAGATCAACTGATTGCAGTTCCCAATGTTGCAACAATGGAAATCACATTCACCAAAAATCTGTGATTTTATGTACAAATTCACAGTTTTTCTTTCATAAACAACACAATTTCTCCCGAAACATTATAGGTACTTTATTTCCCTATAAAACTAGCTTTACTTTATTTCAAGCTAAAGACACCACTAGGAACCTTTCACACTATTTACAGGGTAGCAACTTTGCATTTGATCAACCCATGAAATTCGAAAATCCATAGTCCCAAAAAAAGCCCAGGCCTTGTTCATAGGTAGCTCTTTTCAGTTAGGTAGCTTTCACACTTTCTCAAATCGGAGGAGTCAATTTAGTCAAGATCAACCCATGCAAGTCGAAACTTCATGGTACATTGACAAATTACGGCATCCTAAAACTTTTGAAGGTAGCTCTTTCCTTTGTGATGTAAAGCGAGAGTTTTCTCTCAAACACAACAACATTCTTGGGAGAAGGTGAGAAGAAATTTGATAATCACAATTTTGAATGAATCATTACACATGCTCAACGGTACTTAATACAAGCATTTGATCTAGTGTGCCTCTGAACAACAATGCAGTATGCCTAAATTTTTTTTATATAGTGAGTGATTACATGGCACACATCTTAGAGAGATTTCTAAGATTGATGAATCTCTCAAAATCTAGACTTTTAGTAAGGATATCGGCCAATTGGTTATCTGTACCAACATGTTCAATGCCACCTGATGCCTTGTTCAACTAAGTCTCTAATAAAATGGTGTCTTATATCTATGTGCTTTGTTCTTGAGTGTTGAGCGAGTTTTTAGCTATGCTTATAGCACTTGTGTCACAATACATAGTTAAGATGTCGCTTATGCAATCCATAATCTTGAATCATTTGTTTCATCCACAAAGTTGTGTACATGCACTACCAGGCTATATATTCAGATTTGTGATGAGAGCCACACAATTTTGTTTCTTGCTAAACCAAGAAATCGAGTTGTTTCCTAGATAAAAACATCGGATGTACTTCTCGTGTCATCAATCTTTGCGATGTGACATCGTGAACCCGACAGTTGGTGTTTGTGTGCTGTATACCACAAACCCATGCCAAGGTCTCACCAACATATCGAATGATTCTTTTGACTTTTAGGTGAAAACTTTGGGGTTTGATACCTTGCACCTGACACACATGCATGATATACCGGGCAGTGGCGGTTAAATACGCAAATTAACTCCTATCATACTTCTATACAAGGTAGGGTCTTTTCTGATTTTTCATCTTTGTTAAGTTTATTGGATGTACCATAGGGGTTTTTATGCTTGCCATTCTCAAGATCAATTTCTTCACCAAGTTTAGAGTACTTGGCTTGAGAAATGAACATCCCTTCATGTGATTGTTTGATCACGAATGCACTAAATATGTCAATTCACCTACCATGCTCATTTTCAAATGTGGATGTCATGCAATACACAAATTCTTTCCAAGGATTTGGAGGTGGATCCCAAGCGATGTCATCAACATAAATTTGAGCAATCAAAATATGTTTATCTTGTTTTTGAATGAACAATGTTTTATCCACCTCTCCCTTTTAAACCCACTTTGTAAAGGTGATGCAGTAAGCCTACCATACCAAGCTCACAGGAGCTTGTTTGAACCATACAAAGCCTTTTTCAATTAAACACATGATTGGGTTTATGGGGGTCCTCAAATCCCTTTTAGTTGTTCCACAAAACTTCCTCCTCAAGAATCCCATTTAAAAAAGCACTCTTCACATCCATTTGTTGAAGAGTAATGTCGAAACAAGCAATTGTGATAGGCGGATAGACTTCGATACGAGACTCACAGTGCGAGGTTTCATCAAAATCCACCCCCCTACGACACATGTGTATACCC
>CM028380.1:113003269-113065983 GCA_013146195.2 Codonopsis lanceolata | reverse complement strand
TGGATCTCGGAGCGAAGTGGCTGCCAGGATATGGAGGATCATTATCCTGAAATATAGCGCAGTAGTAATGGGAGCAGCTTTATTGAAATCGTAAATTAATATAACGAGCATACTGCGGCCGGAAAGCAAAGAAAAAGCCAAAAAGGTTTTATTTTATGAGTCTGCCCTTTTTTTATTTAAAATAAAACAACTCAAAGCCAAGTCGCCTTTGTGAGTTCGGGGCGTGCCGCGACGCCCATAGCGCCCTGGTTGGGGTGCGGCGTGCGTGCGGATGCGGACACCACGCTCTCGTTCCACCCTCCCTTGTTTAGGGGAAGATGAAATCCAAGTGCGAGAGGAGTCTTTGCATATATGCACGTTGGAATGTGCCTCGGTTGCCTTGAGTGGATTTGTATCCAAAATGGGAACTAAAGGTTTCACATGTCAGGGTTATCCCTTATTTCGTGGATAACAGGATATGGGAATGCATTACCTTTCCATTCTCATTCTCCCCTTTTTTCTGTCGGGGATAATAGAAGTGCAAGAAAAGATATTGCTGACGCCCCACTTATGGATTTAATAAAATGGCCTTATGGCCCCGGTCAGATCACTATGGGAGCTAGAGGCCCCGGATCTGAAAGTTTTAAGTCGCCACCTTTATTTTAAGGCAAAAATAAAGGAAAACCGGAAAGAGAAAACCAGGAGATTTTAGAAACGGGTTCGGGGGCTAAGTTACGAGTTGGGAAGGTGCTAGCACCCAACTCGCCTTTCGATCTCAAAGCGTTTTTGGCTGAAATATGCTCATTGTTATATTAATCTAGCAAATAAATAAGGTCTTATTTTGACAAGGGAAAATTAAACAGATACATTCGTGGCTACATTATTTACGGACTCGCAGCCGCCTCCTTCCAATAATTACAAACACATTTAAGAATATTTGGCCATTATAACGGCTCTTTTACATAATTTTTCCTAATCTAATCCGGGCAGCACAACGGCTTATATTGGCTAAATTGTGCCGGATTTAAAATACAACTTTTTGAAAATAAATAGAAAAAAATATAAATGAAATAAAAATACGCCCTTAAAGGTATTACCTTTTAGAGCGGTGGTGTGCTCGCTCTGTCCTCTGCGGGAGAGGGAGTCTTTTTTTGTTTTGAATTGAACTGGACTGGAATTGAACTGGATTTGAACTGGATTTGAGACTGGGGCTAGTCAACTCGGGCAGTGACGACTTTATTTGGGTAGGTTTTGGCCTTTTCGGTTAGGGCGGAATCTAGACTTAAGTTTTGACTTTTTAGCTCGTTACCGAGGCGGAGTAACGGCGGCTTATTTTGGGATTTTGGAATTTGGGGTTTTAAGGTGGATACCTAACAACTAGGCTAGGGATCACTTATAACCTATGGGTTTTTGATTTGGCAGAGTTTGGATGGGGTTTGGAGATTTTAGGGGCTTCCACTCACCTATCTCGCACCTCTCGTACTAACTGTATCGGAGAAAATGAGGCAGGGCTTCGCTGCGATCTAAAAAATCGCGGATGAATTGTGTGTCTGAAATGAGAGGCCGAGGCCTCTATTTATACTTGAGGAGTAGGACATCGCTGGAATTCCTTGATTTCTTCTCCCGCATCAACAGCTTGTACCGTGCGCATAAGGAGTTGTACCATTTCTTTGTGAGAGAAGCTGAATAGGGACTCCTTGGTGCGGCCAAGCCCATGCTTGGTGCGGCACCAAGGCTTCTTGAGGTGGCACCAAATGCCTTTTGAAGTTTGCAATTTTGACACTTTCCCCCCTTGCAGTTCACTGTTTCGCGCATCCTGCTTTTTCTTTCGCATTTTTGACTTCTGCAACTTGACATTTGTTAAGTTTTAACAGTTCTTGATATTCTATGTCAGTTACATACCAGGGGTACGAAATTGGGGTGTCTACAGCCGCCTGATCAACGGCCAAATTAAGACCCTTATTAGAGGTGCCACAAATGCGGGGTTCGCGTTCCCGCATTTGATCACCGAGTTGTGTAGGGGGGCAGGCGTGAGATGGCCTGACAGGACACGGAGAGGCTTAAAATTTGGTCCGGCCATTACTAGGGCCATTTTGTTTGAGCACCAGCAGCAGCCGCGAGTGAGGGTTCCTCGCGGTGAGGAACCCGAAGGAAAAGAGGAGGACCCACTCGAGGGGATCTCCAATAGGCTAGAAGAGGTTGCCCTAGAAGCCCAAATGGCAACTCAACAGTTGGCACAAATGCGTGCCGACCAATAGCTGCTGTTTGGGTGGTTTAACACCGTGGGACAAAATGTCTCAACTTATTATGGGCTGCCTCCTGGCACGATCCTCAAGTTTCGTCCTCATTCGTTATTTCCGCCCAACTCACCGTTAGTCGAGGCCCAAGCTCCATCCTCCTTCGTTAGGTGTGCCTGCTATTTCCTTTTGATATTTGTCCTTCCCCATCAATCCGCTCATATGTTCCTCAATTTTGAGGACAAAATAGAAATTAAGTTTGGGGGGGGGGGATTCTAAGCCCAGAGTCTTAGCAGGTCCTAGCCTAAGGAGGAATGGAGTTGAGCTACGTTTTTAGGGTGAAAAAAATTTTCTTTTCTCGATGATCATTTAACTCTTCACCCGCTTTTCTTGTTTTTAATTTTTTCTTATTTTCGGAGGTGTTGCCTTGACCAGAATACACTTGTTTTGGATGCTCGTGGATTCCTCTTGTGGGAACCCATCATCAATTGGGTGATCAACATCTCCAATTTTCTTTTTAAAAAAAAGTATAAAAATTTCAAAATCAAAATATATATATATATATATATATATATATATATATATATATAATTTAAAATTTTCATCCTCGAGTTTAGGTGTGGTAATACTAGTCGATGAGGAGTTAATGCAATGAACCGCATAGCTAGTCCGTAGATCCCTCTGAAATTTACTTGATTTTGTGAAACTTTTACTTTTCTCCAAATTCTTCATGCACCCCACACCAGTCTTAATTATGGATTGATTAGAATAGTTTTATAAAGTTTATAGCACCTACTTCGTTACAACTAAGATATGCACAAGAATATGATGCATAACCATTCGAACATGATTGTTGCATTAATTTGTGACTTAGGGTCAATTGCATGATAGTTAGATCCCTTTGATTTTTCTCATTTATATATCTCAAGCACACTTTCGAACCGTGTCTGCATGTTAGTCTCAATTGTCCCTACCATCTGTATTAGCGAATGCTTATGTGAAATCCAGTGATGCTAAACATTCAACCCCATAAATCTCACAGTTGATATGATATTTTGTGTCTTACTTGCTTTAAAAACTACATGAGCTTTTGGCATTAAGAAATGACTTAGGCCATCTTTGGATCGTTAGATCCTAAATATTCCCTAACCTATACTAAAAATATCCCTAGTGTCCCCGTTGAGCCTTATTTAAAAAGAATGGAGTGTGCTAAGCACACTATTAAACCCCCATTCGACATCGTTTCTATTACCCACATTAACTTAACCCTAAAAGCCTATACACTTTTAGTCTACCCTTTGAGAGAGTAGGATTTGGGTGGGGAAATTGATTTTTGAGGACCATTCTTTTCAGTTGGGCTATTTTTCTGAAGACTTCTACCTTCCGTAGTCGAAAGAAAATATCGAGAAAAAAAAATATATATATATATATAGAAAAAAAAGAAAAGAAAAAAATAAATATATATGTATCGACGAAAAATGAAACGGAAGAAGAAGAGTGCAAAAACATTCAAATGGAAGCATAGCTTTCAAAAAGAAAATATGTTAAGAAAAATTATTGTTGAGAAGAATGATGTGATATTTTTAGAAGTATATATTGCCCAAAACAAGTTTGGGAGGGGGAAGAAGAAAACTAAAAAGTAACGAAAAGAACCCCCTACTTGTCATCTTTGCAGGTCCTAGCCTAAATAGGGAAAACTTCCTTTTGCTTGGAAGTATGAGGGATAAAGGGTAGTCTTACTCTCTCACTTTGAATTCCATTCCCTTTCCATCAAATCCCCCATCACCTTGGTCTTACATTACAAGCTAAATAAAGACCTAATGATCTTCTTGCCAATGCTTGTGATGTTTTCTCTCCTAAGTGAGTCATATGGAATTTATCTAACACTTCATGTTCATTATTATTCGCCTTAAAGCTCACTGTGTTAGCATAATCTTAGCTATTACAAGTCATTGGGATAGGAGAGCATTGTATGTCATACATAGAAGTGCATGGGATGTACGTATAAGTTTTTGAAATCCTTGGTACCTCTCTTTCTGTAATAGACCGGGTTTGAATGGTAGATCTCATAATTCATAATGCATGATTTTTAATTAAACTTTGATTTTCATATGAATGTGGTGTTTAGCTTAATAAAACTGTTTTAGTTTAGATATTCTCTAAGACTGGTGATCACACACACACAAAGAAATTAAAAGTAGTAGCAGTTTTAAGAAAAGATCAGTTGGTTTTATGTGACTTCGCCTGCATATATGTGGTGAGCATAACACTGAGACTGCCTATATATGTCATGCTTTTATAACTTGAGGTTGAAGCCAAAAAGATTTTTGTTTTATTTTTAGTTTAAGTTTTTATTTGCTTGCGTATTTATATGTTTTTGTATTTATGTGCATAGTCGAGTCACTCGAAAGAGTCTCCTTGAGTTTGTGGGTTTAAAGAGGAGTGTAAATAGTGTCACCCTCCAAAAAGATTTTCAATTTTTGTTATTATTGTTATTTAACTGCTTTTGTATTTATATGTATTGTTTACTCGTGGACGAGCAAAGTTTAAGTTTGGGGGTATTTGATCGATGTATTTTATACGTCGATGTCATATGCTTTTATGACTTATATTATGCTATTTCACGAGGCTTTTGGCTACTGATATGTGTTTTGCAGTGAGTTTTGTAAGTTTCAAGGTTTTTAGTGAAAATATACAAAACACAAGGGATTTATATGCAAATTCCAAGAAGGGCCCAAGATGAAAAATGAAGAAGAAAAGAAGGAAGTCCACGCTGGAGACCTTGCGGTCGCAAGGTGTTTCAGACCTTGCCCCCGCAAGGTGGACAGAAAGTCAGAAAACAAAAACCCGGAAAACTGGAGGCCTTGCGGACACAAGGTACTCAACACCTTGCGACCGCAAGGTGGTCAGAATGCGAGAATGTCGTATTTTCACTAGAGATTCGATTGCAATACAACTTTATGGTATAAATAGGAAGGGAGCCAAAGCCTAGATATAAAAAACAGTGGAAAGCAGTTTTATATAGCTTTAGAGTAGATTTTAGGTTGTATAACATAGTTAGATTGTGTAATTACAAGTATTGAAGATCAGATCATGTCTTCGTTCATCTCCATGTGTTGTTCATTGTCTATGATGAACTAATTCATCACTAATCTAGGAGGTGGGAGGTAACTTGTATCGAATTTATGTTTTAATTCATATTTATGTTCATTCAATTCTTGTTGATTGTGGTGTTTATCAATCCCTCTATTATTTCGCTTTGAACAAATGAATGTAATCGCAAATAATAAAGGCCTAGAGGTGCGGATAAGCTGCATGACCAATGTGCATATATCGTACACTCAGCTCACCATCACAATAAATTTGACCTATCGATGCACGAGAGTGATAAGTTAGGACCAGGTTCATACATGATTTAGGTGATAGATAAATCATATGTTCTTGTGCTTAGGATATAGAATGGATGAATGTTGCGGGGATGGAGGCTGAACCAATAATTCAACAGACTATATCTATCTTTTGTGAACGAACCCAAGAAATTGAATGATAAGTATTTTGAATTAAACATAAAGGTGATACAAGTGAAACCCGAATCCTAGATTGCCACCTACCATAAGATCTTCATAATTTGTAATTACTGCTAATTAGTTAAACACCTAAATATTAATAGTAGATTAGAATAAAATCATTATAAAACCCCCCTTAGATTAATAAATTGCTATCAATAAATTGCACTTCAGTGAGTCTCTTGTCTCTGGGTTCGACCTTTGCTTCCAATACTATTCTATAATAGTCTTGTCCACTTGCAAGGAAAAAAATTAAAATAAGACATCGATCAAGGTTGAGGTGGCTCGTATGGGATCAAGAGGTGGCTCCCACTTTTCGCGGTGTAGTAGTTTGGCCCACCGGCACTTTGTTCCCACATTTATTTGGACACGCTCAATACCATTTGTAACTCCCCAAGACCGAAAGCCCGTGCGCTGCGTGTAACCCACACACTAGCCCAATCGAACCGCCAGCGACACCTTGGCTCATCGGGCCCAACACAAGCCAGACCAAAAGTCCATAGATGATGTTAGTGCCCAAAGGTAGTGTGTGTGTGTTGTTTATCAAATGCATCTTAATTTGTATTTGCTCATTCATTACATTAGGTTCTATACTTAGTGGCTAAATGGGTTGCATACCGATTAGCGTGGCAACTGTGTATAGAACTTTGCCTTTAGAATAGTTTTTAGACTTCACGGGTTTCGGTAGAAGACTTCGGCAGAAAGCTTCACTAGCAGACTTCCAGCAGCCTTCACCAGCAGACATTGTCTGCACTCGGACAGCATGACGTGTCAAGATTATCCGGATATCAAGCTGAAGTGGATTATTTAATTCAGCTATCCATGGTTCGAATTTGAATTAATCCATCATCATCAACTCTTGACTTCCAAGACACGCCTTTACAACTTTTCGAACAAATGAAGACTTTCACCTCATGTACATGGCAAAAGCAGGGTTCTGATCGACACAAGCAATCGTACCAACTACTTGTAGGTCTGCAAATCTATTTGTCACCCACCGCTAGTTCGCAACTACTCCTCTCCATACCCTAATCGGTTCCAATCAAAGATAAAGTCAATAAAAGCGGCTCCAGGCATTTAAAGCTCACAACCTAATAGAGTTGTTACTCACTTCATCTTCTACAACGGTCTCAAGGATGCTCCGATATAAATACTGTCATTGAAGACTGAAGAAAACAATGCTATGAATCTATTCAACAACATCAAGTCATCATACTCGGTGCATTCAAGAGATCATTAAGCGATCAACGAAGTCCTCAACAACAACAAGATCTCATCAACGTTAATCATTTACTTCTTATTGTTGTACTCTTTACTATTCTTCAGTACATTGAATACTCTGTTTCTCCAGTTATTCAATTCCCCCACCCCCAAACACAAGTCAAATATTTTGTACACGATCCATTGGATATATCTTTAATAGAACTAGTGGAAAATATAGTGCACATTCAAATCCAAGGTTGACGCCTTAGTGGTGGGCGTAGCACTCTTTATAGTGCGAACCATCTCAAAATACCGTTCTTTACATTATGTTGTCTCTTGTTTTATACTATTCTTCGTCTTAACCTATTCCTTTGAGCAGAAACTTGATAATCAACCAAGTCTAATGGTAGTACTTCACTAGCGAGACTTAGTCCGTCTTCCTTGAAGTCTTCCGTTACTTCAACCTTTTCAATAAGTTGTAAGTACTTGTTATAGGAACTACTACGAAAAGTTTTAAGTGTTAACTATGCTATTCAACCCCCCCCCCCTTCTAGTTTAGTATTGTGCCCTTTGGGACTAACAGTGTGATCACCTTATAAATTACACACAAGTCTCACATCTACCCGATGTGGGATTGGGGGTATTACATATATAACATTTGGTATCTTATTCAATGGTTCAATTTATGTTTTCATAATTTGTATAGTTTTGTTTGGTTGAATTACATTCTTTTTGTAAAATTAGGTGATGTATACTTAGCATTTGGTTCATGCTCAATGACTATGATTTCCAAAGGTGAAAGCTAACATATTTATCAAAACAATCACAAAACAAAACGAACGAAAACAAGCATAATATATTCATCAAAAAATAGAACATATGGGACACAATTCATGTGAATCATGTCCATCAAATTGGAAACGAGATCCATGTACATCAAAAACAATCACAAAGCACGAGCGAAACAAAATTGGAACTCAAACTAAGTCTCATATACCAAAACAAGTCTCATATTACAAACTTCATACCAAGTCTCATACTATAAACTACATAACATACATATTACTTTACAACTACTAAGGCAACATGAATTGAGGATTCATGTTGGCATTCTTGTACATTAAGAGCATACTAACAATCACAACAAATACAACCAACAATTTCTCCTTCCAACCATTTGTAGCCAACTTTGACTTCAAAATAGAATTCTCTTCCTTCAAGCTCCAAACCTCTTTTTCAGATTCAATAACTTCATTTTTGTACTTACAAGCTTAGTCAACATTGTCTTCATCTCAACCTTTTGTTCTTAAAGTCATTGAGCATGTACTTTCTCTTGCTCTTTGATTCAATGGAGGGTCATACCATGCAAAGAAATGACACGGTTTTCATCATCTTAGGAACCATTGAACAAAATAATTCAAATTACGAATTTTACAAAAATTAAGGTAATTCAAACAAACAAAACTGTACAAATTATAAAAACAAAAACTTAACCATTGAAATTAAGGTAATTCAATTTAAAATGTTCAAATTAACTAAAACCATTAACAAAACTTTTGAATTAACTAAAACCCCTAATATCAAAGTTTGAGCCAAACCATAAATTTAAGTGAAAAAACTAAGAGAATCACATACCTTCCAGTTGGGGCATCCAAAAAACCTCATACCAGAATGTTCATCAGTCCATGATGTCCACATACGAGCCCTTTTACACAATCACAAAATCTTTCTTCAATCAACTCATTTGATATATTAGGGTTTCAATTTGATGGAATTAGAGGTTGCTCGCATTATACTCAAATTGAATTGGAATCGAGAATGGAAGATGTTTCAATGTTGATGCTTCATGGTCTTCAATGTTGTTGCTTCAATGGTGTTCGTCTTCTTCATGGTCGCTACCCGACTTATCGTCTTTGAGTTTTTCGGTTTATCACATAAAAATTAGACGGCTCAACCTAAAAATAGAGATTTAAGCGACTAATGTGACACTATTTGTTAAGTAGGGTGATCAAAGTGTGAAAAATAGTAGTAGAGTGAGCTTTTATATATATATATATATATATATATATATATATATATATATATATATATATATATATATATATATAATAAAACATATTCGTGAAAATTCTTATCGATGGAAATGTTAAGATTAGAGCGTTATTAATCGATAACGAGATATAAAAAACTATTATGGATAATAAATTTTATAGTGTGCATATATTTTGTATTGAAAGCACACAATGATACTGATTACAAAATATAACAAAAGATGTATAATAGATTGAGAGAAAGAGTACGCCGAAAGTTTGAAATGATAACTATAAAATAAGGTCCTCTATGGTGATGTGACATACTCTCATTGGTTGGACATTTTGTGGGTCCTAGCACTCCAACCAATAAGAGTGTGCCACGTCATGAGTACCATATTTTAGTGCAAAATGAAAGTGGCTCAAGCATTACCCATAAGTTAATAGTACCGGTAGTTATAGCCAAACCATATGAGCTATGCATATCGTTTGTGTGTCAAACTTTCAAAGTTTGGCATAACATATTTTTTCATTGTCAAAATACTAAATGCTAATATTCACATTTATGTCATTTGTCTTTTGTATTTGTCGTAACAAAAACATGTTTCCTTTTAATCATACTAGTAAGGTTCACGCGGCGTTTCACGTGGTGAACGCACGTGATGTTAATGATTTTTTAAAGTGATTTGTTAGTCTCTTCACTTTTCTGCTTATTTTTAATTATTATATTTTTTTTGTATTTTAATCTTTATAGTTTTTTAGACATATAAATTGTGTTGTGTGATTTTTCGATACTTTGTTTTTCAGTCATTTATAATATATGATTTTAGCTATTGTATAGAAACTTATCCTACACATTTGTATTTTTTATTTGTTATTTTTAAATCTTTTTTTTATGTGAAACATGAATTCATTCCCTTTTATCGGTGTCTAAATTGAAAACAATTCAAACTTACTTTCTTAGATAAACACATTATTGTTGAAAACTTTGTTTATGTCGTTTCTGGAATGTATTACTCTCTTTAGAAAATAATAAATTGTGTTATAGAAATCAAACTCACAACCTCAAAATATATACTTGCACTCTAAATACAAAATTCCCCCAAAATATCTATAAAGTCTCATTTTACCACCCAACCTAAGTTTGTTTCATTTTCATATCTCATTTTATAACTTTTTTTCTAGTTTGCCCCTAGCCACTACGAAGGTTACCAATCTGACGTTAAGGTGCACATGATATTTCACGTGTAAAGCATTTTGGTCATTTTTTGGCAATGCTTTCTCTGCTTTTATTATCCAAAGAGAAACTTCATTTTTTTATTCTCTGCATCTTTTCCAACAATGACCTCTTATTTAAATTTTAAATGAGATAAAACTCAAGAGTTTTATTCAAATTTTTATATAGAAAAATAAATAAAAAATAGTGCAGAATAATATCAGAAATTAGAGAGATAGAACTCAAGATCAGATAATCACACTCAAGTGTCAAGGCCGCGATAAATAAGAACCCACAAAAAAAATTAAACCCGTCATAGCCGCTAATATTAAATGACCAAACCACAATTCATTTTACCCTTTCTCTCTTGTACAACACAATGCATAAACATACACTCTGAATTTCAAAACTCATATTTGAACCCATCACATATGTATACGACAATGATGAGACACGACATGGTTCAATCCGTCTTCATCGTTCCTAGCTTAAACTCCAACAAATTTCTCCTTGGCACCGTTGATACGGTTTATGGTTTGATTAGAGAACATTCTCGATCTTAAACATTATTTGCTACTATTTCTATCACTACGATTACCACACGTGGCATCCCAATCACCAAATTTTATATGGAATATGAAAATGCTACAAAATTACATTGAGGGTCAAAGTGGATTTGGTGGATACCTTAGGGGGAAATATGTATTTTGGACTAATTTTGATGGGGCCAAAATATGATAAGCTTCCAAAATTACACACTAAATTTCACATTGCACCTCAACCTACGAAGTGTCTCACTTTCATACCTTATTTTTCTATTTGTCCCACTTTGTCCTCTCCCGTCTATAGGCGTTAAAAATAGTAACATACGGAAAATAGTATGTGCATGTCACATAAAGATTATTTTTGTCATTTTGCTTGGGGTACAAATGAGATTTTATTATAACTTCATTATATAATTAGCCATCTAGTATTTAAAATATGTTTTTAAATAAAAATAATAAATAATTGTTTCAATTATCCAAAAATAATTATATGGCCAATTACAATTTCCCCTCAAAGTATTCACCCAATCGTATAATGCACCACAACCTAAGGATTGTGTCATAATGACATCTAACGTTATATTTATTTTCTCATTTTCCACCCTACTAATGATGGGCATTAGAATTTTCACGTTAAATAGCACGTGGTCTTACACGTGCGGGGCAAAAATATCATTTCTTTTATCTGTTTAAGGGGTAAATGTATTAAAAGTAAAAAATCTAATCTCACACCCTCTATTTCCCTCTTCTCCCGATGCAAGTTCTCATCTCTTGCTCCACCATAATAGCTGTCATCTCCAGCACAAACCCTTCCCACTTCGATCACGCCTATCACATCTTTGGCACTGTCCTCCTTCGATTCTAGCCAAACTCCACCTCTGATCTTTCTCATTCTTTCCCCTGCAAAAGTCGCACCTGAAGTAGAAATCAGAGGCTATAATCTATACTTATTAAAAATCCTTGTAAAAATATACGATTAATAGAAAACGCATAACTCTTATCGATGAATTCATCAGAAAGAGAGACGGACTTGAATTAAAAGAAATGGTAAAGAAAATGATATCCTTACAACTAATTATACTACTTTCCTTACAACTAAACTTTGAAGAAGCGCAAAGTTGTTTTAGACAAAGACATTTTTGCCCTTGAAGAATTAGTTGTAATGAGTTATAAATTAGGTATAAGGCTAGTAATGGTGTTATTATGATTTGTCTCATAATTAAATTTAGAATATATTTAATTTATTTTGTTATCCTTCACTTTCTTCCATCAACCTCATCATTCATAGACCCACCACCATTACCACCACTACCACCTCAAATAACACCATTAGCCCAAAAATCAAAATTTGATTTTATCTTATTCTTTGTTTAATTCCTTACTCTTTTCTTCAATGTCCTATTCCACCTAAATGATCACCGATGTCATGCTTACAATCGCCCCCCCCCACCACCAATAGCATCCCTACAATCACCTCCACAAAGAAACACGTTCACATTGCCTTGCTAAAACGGAAAAATAAAATATTTTTATCTTCCACTAAGTTGAACTACTTTCTTCAAATGCTTTTCATATAAATTCTAGCATAATTTCTAATCTAACAAAACGCACAGATTCATCAACTAAGTTCTCTATTTTTCTTTATCTTCTTGACAATTATAGCACATTTTTATTAGCACATTTCTTTTAGCTTATTCACACATAATTCCTAAGCATGCTACATATTTGCTTAATATCTCAATACTCAACAACAAATGTATTATTCTAATTACAATTCTTCATATGCCTCTAATAATGTTTTTCTCAACCTATGATGTCTCATTTTCATACATGATTTATCTAGTTGTCTCACTTTGTCCTCTCTCGTCCATGAGCGTTAAAAATAGTTATGGAAAATCATGTACATGAGGATTATTTTGGTAATAATGCTTGTGGCACAAAGTGAGATTTGGCTATAATTTCATTATTTAGTTTGCCATTTAGTATTTAAAATATTTTTTCTAATTAAAAAATAATAATTATTTCAATAATCCAAAATTAGTTATACTTTGTCTTATATTTAAATTTAAAGTTAAAAAATGCATTACTCCAAAAAAATGAAATTTAAATTTTATTTAATTAATTTTGTATCCTTCACTTTCTTCCGTCAACCCCATCATTCATATACTCACCACCACTACCACAACTACCACTTCAAATTTCACCATTAGTTCAAAAGTTACTTTTAGATTTGATTTGATTTTTTTTTCTAATTCCTGACTCCTTCTTTCAAAGTAACTCATTTAAAAAACCCATCAATTATACACACCACCACTAAAACCTAAAATTTCACTTTTTACAAACATAAATTCAATATTTTTTTTTTGAATTTTCAAATTGAAACTGAAACCCGTTTGGATATTTGAAAATTTGATGATTTAGAAATCTCACAACATTGTATTTCATCTAAACCACCACTGTCATCCATACAATCATTGCCACCACCGACCCTAACACCACTATCCCTGCGGTCGTCAGCACTACCATCACCATCACCAAGAAGCACATTCACCTCGCATTGCTCAAATGGAGATATAGAATCTCTTTAGCCTCGGATTAATCGGACTTCTTTCATCGAACGTCCCTCATTTCTTAATTAGTTCCTATCCACTTTCGGTGTCAAATTACTAAGCAAGGAGAGAATCTAATTTAGGATGAGACTACTTGAAAGAATGTCGACTGGTAACAGTCTCTTTCAATTAAAGGAGAGTTGTGGTAGAAGAAAGTCGATAGCCATAGAAGGGGAATAGAGAGATTCTCATACATAAGTACCTCGGATTCTATGAAGAAGAGTAAGCAAGTTAAGACAAAAAGAAGTTAGAGGTTTGGAACCCAGTTATGGAAATTAGTAAAATATTTTGAACCTAAGTATTTGTGAGTACTAAATGTGGTTTTGTTTGTAATATCTATAAGTTAGGATCACTATGATAGTTTTTAAGGCCGCTTGTAGTAGTCAGAAAATTCAAATAAGCAAATTGTAGATTTTAGCTTTCTTTTGTAACAAAACGCACACATCCATCAATTTGTTCTTCATTTTATTCATCTTATTGATATTATGACACATTTTCGTAACTCATTTATCTTAGTTTATTCAATGGTAATAACTAAACACACTACATATTTTCTCAATATCTCGATACTTACCAACAAATCTATTATTATAGTAACAATTTTTCATATACATTTATGATGTCTTTACTGAACATATTTAAGAAAGTAAAACCGTATTATTTTTTATTTTCAAATAAAGTTTTAGTCTCTCAACTGAGTTAGGGTATTTTTCTCATTTTAGAAGATATTGGACGCATTTTTAACGATAATGGTCGGAGGGGGAAAATGATAAGAAAATAAAAATACAAGACGAAATAAATACAATTCTAAACAATAAGACCTAACTTTAAAATAGGTACAAGTTAAGGGATCAAAATATTATTTGATTATTAATGGAATTAATTACTCTATGACAAATTTACTTGTTTGGCCTAATTAATTGTGTGTGATTTATTATATTTGGGGCTATTTTGGTCCAAACATTATTTTTGTCTTGGTAAATTTACGTGTTTTGTCCTTAATTAAATGGTGAGGGTGTTTATTTGATGAAGGGTTATTTTTGTCCATATATTAATTTGTAAGAAACAACCTTGCCTTTTATATGTAGGGAGATTTGGAATATTTAATTGCATGTAGGATTGTTTATTGAGTTATTTAATTGTTTAATTCCAAGTGGGTTATCTTGATATACTATGTTTTGTGTTTATTGTAGTCTACGCTAGTTACTGTAAAACCTTGGAATTGTCGGCTTGAACCCGGGCCCTCTTTGACTATAAGCCTTGCATTCTTGCAATAAGCTATGAAAGAAGAGTCATTTCACTCACCTTAGACTGTTGGGATTTTTCACAATTGCAAAAGAGAGCAACTGTTCTTCTTATGTCCGCTTCTATTTGGAGTTTTCTATTTTGAACAATATTTCCATCTCTACTTCCTAGTTCTCAGGTTCCAAGTACTATATTTGATCTAGGAGCGCTTGCTCGAAAGCAATTAACATCTTAGTGTTTCAACTCGGGAAGTGGGATTAAACTAAGAAATGCAGTGCCGAGTTCAAACACTTTGGTACTACTTGATAGCGGCCCAAATCCTTGTGTGACGAAGATATCACAAAATCAATTAAGTCAATTTGTATGGTTTTGTGTAAATATTCTCATGAATGAATATTTGGCACTTAGTTAGTCATGACAAAATCAGTTTGAACTTGGAAGTACAATCAAGTCCACGAATGCCAGATAGTTTAAGAACCCTACCACTTGAATTTGGAGAAGGGAATGCAGTAATGAGATCAATTTAATTCGACTTGTAGGATATCAGTTATTTTTCTATTAAGGATTAGTGGTTTTTTCATTGCATAGATTTCAGTTTCTTGTTCTCTTGTGCATGTATTTTGAGTATTATCAACTATCTAGCCAAGTACTAGTGGAATCTGTCTTTCTAAATGAGAGAGCCTAAGGAAGCAGATCTGAGGAAAGGGCAATGGCAATCATGCATTTACGATACATTTGTTTTTTGATAGCCATGGGTATTAAATAGATGCATTGGGTACTTACTTTGAAAAAGTGCGTCCAACAGATGTATGTTTATGATATGGCGTCAAAAATCTGAACCAACAACACAAATCTACCCAACTATTTCGGATCAGCTCTAGGCTGAATTAACCCTCCAAAACAGTCCTACAAACCCGTCAATAGCCTTCTAAAAATCTGTTCAATTAATTAGCAGTGTCTCCCTTACAAATTAACCCAAAACCCAACCTTATTGAACAATTAAAATAGCCACCAATCTGCTGCAACATACCCAAACAGATTACTTCCCAATCTGCCCAAAACCTGCTCAAATACGCTCCAACTTCAGCCACGAACCTGCTCAATAATCCCTGTCAAAACAGCCCTTAATCTAGCCTTGTAACACCAGTTTTGATCAGCCACAAAGCTGCCCAAAACAGCTCGACTAGGCTGCCCAAAAATGACTCCGAAACAGCCCCGCAACAGCCCTCTATACACGCACAAAGCTGCCCAAAACTGCTCGACTAGTCTAGCTCAACACGAACAAAAATAGTGAAATGAAATTGGATTTGGACTGCCAAAATCTCTCTCTCTCTCTCTCTCTCTTTCTATTTTAACACAAATGTGGGCATTCTTTTGCAAAGCATAGTCATAATCTTGAGTAGAGATTAAACAGTGTCGTCTTTTGTTGAATACTTATGATTTTATTTCTTTCTCTCCCAAATAAGTGTCTAGTTACTTCTAGCAAGTTTCACTAATTTTAGGACGTAGATGGAGCATCTATTTACCATATTATGAAGCGAGAAGAGAAAAATACATACCACCAGGAAAACAATACAGATTTAGAGCATGCATGTTGAAAAACCCCGTATCTGATCCAGTAACTTTGATAGTTTTTTTGCTCACAATCTTTGATACATGCCACCTCTCTAGTTAGTAAAACAATTTGTTTGGCATTTAACACAAAAGACTCAACATTCCTCAAGCAATTCTCCTCTTGTATCAAGGCAGCCCCAAACTCGTTGCAATATTTTGAATCAAGTGTGTGTGTGTGTGTGTCACCGAACACTGTTGGAGTTAAGGCTTCTCAATGCAAATCTTCTTTGTCATGCCATCAACATTCACTTACGTACTGATGTACAAACTTCCTCTTGTTGGTATTTAGCAAAGTTTCATGGTCATCTTTCCTTCTGTATTTGTTGATAATCATCAGATCTTAAAAATACCAGCTCTGTCCCTATACTAAAGACATCTCTATCTCTAATGTTAGTCCCTGTACTAAAAAAATGCTCTTATTTGTGTCACGAAGCTTTTTTGTTAAGGTGCCAATGCTGATACATTTCTCATACATAGATATTTATTTTAGGAACTATGGAGAAAAGCTGGATGTCCATTCGTAATCGGTTTTGTAAGGAGTATATAGCTGGTGTTAATAGCTTCATGGCATTGGCATATGCAAATTTGGGTGGAAAAATAGCATGTCAGGTCCTTGTGTGAAATGCATGAACGTGATCGACAACCTCCACAACTTGTAATAGATCACCTATATGAAAATGGGATTAACTTGAACTACAAAGTGTGGATACATCATGGGGAATCATATTCAAATAGCCAGCATGTTCCCGAAAAGAATGAAGGGAATAGGGATGAAGGTAAAGAAGACGATGAAATTGAGGAAATGTTTGAGGACTTACAAAGGGGATCTTTGATGGAAGATGATATTTTGGGTGACGATGGTAACCGTAGTAGTGAAAATACACGTGAGCAGGGGACAAAAAGCTTAGAGAAGTTATTGAAGGATGTTGACACTGAATTGTATTTGGGTCAGCACACAATGTTGACATTGCTTATTAAGTTACTTCATGTGAAGGTGTTAAACAAGTGGAGCAACAAGTCATTCACTATGTTACTAGAGATTCTCGAAAGACGCTTTTCTAACTGCTCCAAGTTTCCGAAGTCACATTATGAGGCGAAGAGCATGTTGCGTGAACTGGGGGTGGGTTATACTCAAATCCATGTTTGCAAGTATGATTGTGCTCTTTTTTGGAAGGTAGATAAGGATAAAGAGGAATGCCCTGTATGTGGTGAGTCTAGATGGCATATTAATGATGGTAAGGGCAAGAAAATTCCTCACAAAATCCTTCGTCACTTTCCTCTTAAATTACGACTTCAAAGATTATTTATCTCTAGAAAAACAGCAAATGATATGCATTGGCATAAAGTGAAGCGTATTAATGAAGATAATATGTTAAGGCATCCAATTGATGGACTTGCATGGAAAGAATTTGATAAGGAGTGCTTGCTTTGCAAGAGAACCTCGCAATGTAAGGTTTGCAATAAGTAGCGATGGTTTTAATCCATATGGAAACATGAGTACATCATATAGCATGTGGCCAGTCATTCTGATCCCATACAATTTGCCTCCCTGGAAATGTATGAAGGAATCTTTTTTTATAATGTCATTGCTCATTCCGGGACCTAAGGCCCCTGGAAAAGACTTTGATGTTTATTTGCAACCATTGATAGATGAGCTCAAGGAGTTATGGTATGAAGGTGTTCAAACTTTTGATGCATCTATTGGACAGTGCTTTAAGTTTCATGCAGTGGTTCTGTGGACTATAAATGACTTCCCTGTCTATGCTTATTTTTCTGGTTGGAGTACGAAAGGGTATAAAGCTTGTCCTACTTGTAATGAGGAAACAGATTCACAAAAATTGCTGAGTAAGATTTGCTACATGGGACAATCGTAAATATTTAGATGATAATCACCATTGAGGAAAAAGAGTAGGATATTCAATGGAAAAATTGAAAGAGGTGTGAAACCTCGAGAGTTGACAGGAGATGATGTGATAGAGAAACTCACCAAAGTTCCATCTCTGCCCCCAGGGAAGCATCCAAACAACAAGAAAATAAAGCGTAGTGACGAGGAACTCAATTGGACTAAGAAGAGCATCTTCTTTGAGCTACCTTACTGGCATAAACTAAGGTTGCGACATAATCTCGATGTCATGCACATCGAGAAAAATATTTGCGATAATTTGTTGGGAACACTCCTGGACATTGAGGGGAAAACAAAGGACACGGTGAAGGCTAGACATGATTTGGCTGATATGAAGATAAGGAGTGAATTACATTTAAAGACTAGTACCGATAGTAAGTCATATGTGTGACGCCCCGCTCCTTCGTTATCTCGGTTTGCGTGCTATACTTGCACTTCTTCCTTTGTTGACTGTATGTTTGGTTTGCAAGAGGGTCTAGATGTGTTTGAGAGACCATATTAAGACCAAAACAATATTAAGAGACTCCATATAGTTGTTGACTTGTTAAAGTCACAAGTCGTGACCCGACGATAGTCGGAATGCGACGCGATTGAAGGTTTACTTGCGTTTTGTGTTCGTGACCTCGGTTTGGGTCCTAGACCTCTTTAAGATGATTTGTTAACATGTTAGATACATTAGACTTCAAGTTGGAGGTGTTCCTTAAGTCTATCGATGATTTGGAAGTTTTGGAGATAGCGTTCGTCTCTATCGCGTAGTTCGGGAATCGAGTCGCGTAATCGCCTCCTTTGGGATTCTTATTCCCTAGTTGTTATTCAACTTCCTAGAAGTATTTAAGCTTCTTCTTTAGCCCTTAGACTTGTCTTAAAAGTCTCCTTTCGTTGCTCGCTCGACAAGAAGTTCATTCGCCGCTCTCCTGCACGTTGTCGCACCCCTTCCTGCTTCGCCTGAAGTTGTTTCGGGAGTTGTTCGGGTGTGTTTTAGACTTGTTTTGAGTTGGGTTAGACCTTAGAATGGTTGCCCATAAGTTTGGGACCATTTAGAACATGTTTGGACCAAGTTTTGGAGTTTCAGAGGCCGAGGCGCCCGCCTCGCATTGAGTGAGGCGCCCGCCTCAAGTACTGAGAGCATCCTTGTGCAGGGCAGAGCCCAGGTGGCCGCATGGAGGGGAGTGAGGCGCCCGCCTCAACCTGCACGTCGTTACTGGATTTTGCCCTGCTTTTGTGTTTGGACGAATTATACCTATTCTACCCTCATTAAACCCCCTCTAAACCCTTCCTAACCTCTCATACTTAACCCTAAACATGTATTAACATTAGTTGTAAGTTAATTAAGGTTAGATTAGTGATTGATTAGTCCGAATCTCTACTAATTGTGCAAGGAAAAGTCTATTGTGCCCTTATTGTTGTGGAAGTATAAATAGCCTAACCTCTTCCCAATTCAGCCAAACCCTCTTCATTTCTCATCCTCCACATACGTATATTAGAGAGAGAGTGTCCAAGGGAGATTTCAAGCCCTAGCTTCTTCTCTCTTCGATCCAAGACGATCCACCCACCCGATTTCCTTCAAACTTCGGAATCTTGAAGCCCTCGACGAGTAGAACAACTTCACCGATCGGATTTGTGTTCTCTTGAGTTTTCACTCAAGCTAGGTAAGTTACTTCCTTTTGATTTTGGTTCATTGGCCCTAAGGAAAACAATCTATATGCTATTTGTGGGCAATGAACACTTGTTATGCTATGTTTGCCCAATTTTGGGGATTTTTGGAAGTGTAACTTGTAAGAGCAATTGTAGAGTGGTTTTATGATTGTTGAAGTGTGTGATTACTCTTCATTATGTGTTTCTAGGCTTATGAGCATGCTAGAAATCATGTCCATATGTTATTTGAGTTCATTGGGGAAATATGCCTAATTTGTGAATTGTAGGAGTTATGAGCTCGTTAATGCTTTGAAGAGGATGTTTTGAATGATATTGTGTGTTGGGAGAAATGGGTTATCCCTTTGTTAAGATTTTGTGAATTTTAGGGCTTGGGAATCAAGTCCAAATTACTTTGGAAATTGTTATGAAGTGAAGAGGATGAATTATGTTGGGTTGGTTATGAATTTGAGGGCTTGAGAATCAAGCCCGAACTATTGGAGAATTATTGTTAATTGATGTGGGTGCAAATGTTGGGATTGATGAATTATGTAAATAATGAAACCTAGCCTTTAGACTCAACGGAGTCGAAATAAGTCCAATAATGTGTTAAAGAACTCGGGTCGAAATCCTACAACATTTGGGTTTCGTTTGGCTATGATTATAATGAGTTTTTGGGTTGTTAGGCTTGGGAATCAAGCCCGAATGAACTTTGGGATTTTGTAGTATATATGATTGAAATGTTTAATTGTGGGGCTATGAAACACGTAAAGAATGGAATGTAGAATTAAGACTCAACGGAGTCATTGTGAGGCCAATAATGTGATAACAAGCCTTTGGTTGAGACCCTACGATGTTCGGGTCTCGTTTACTTAAGTTTGTGCGCACCCGAGTATCTCGTTGTGTCCAATGGAGACACTCATGTTATAGAGACCTATTGGGAACTTGTTTAGAGCGTGCTTGTAGAGCACGGAGTATTAGAGACCAACCCATGGTCTCGAGTACTATTTAATAATGGTTATTCGATGAATTCACTATAAGAAATTTAGTCGCGAGGATAGGAAAGTACTTGCGGGATTTGGACTACAGGGTAGTCTTGTCATTCACGAGAGCGGTCTTGAGGATGTCGATTACAAACGACAAGCGGGACTTGGGTTGAGTCCGATGTGCCTATAAGTGAAGCTTAATACTAAGCCTTGTTTGTGGTTATACTTAGACTAAATAATAGTCTTTGACTTAATCTCGAGTAGAGGACTATAGTAGACCTCACGTTGTGATTTGTTGAGCTATAAGCTATTCTTGAATTGGTGAGGACTTGAGGATTGTGAATACCTCAATATGTGGTTTTTGAACTAAAATTACAAGTTAGTTGAACATGTTAAGTGTGTACAATTATGTGCATTGTTTATTGGGTTTTGTAGAGCATTATGACCTACTTGAATCGATAAGTTCTTTTATGATGGACTTGGTCCTTATTGGTTTATCCAAGTAAATATCTACTTGTGCATCTTGATTTGAGTCCAGCTGGCGTCTTGGTCGTTTTGTCGGCAATGGGACGATTCATGGCCTTTGGAAACATTCGCTATGAATCGCCGCATTGGTACCCTTTCTCCTCACTATTTGGCCGATAGTGGGATGTGGTCTCGTATTAGCGCCCCCTAGCCTGATATTGAGCTCCCATTTCTCATCCCAGGGTTGGATGAATGTAACGAAGTGCTCATTAAGAAAACTGATGAGTTGTGATCATTCGAGGATTGAATCCCAGACTGTGATCTTTTGAGGGTTGGACCCATGGTTTGAATATAGAAGGGCTAGGCCCAGATCTTGGTTTTACGTGCTTAGGTATAAGCACTTATATGAAAGAAAACGTGCTATATGGTTTATGAAGTTTATGTTACTTGATGACTTGATACAAGTTATTTATTGGTAGACTATAAAGATACCATGATTTTATACATGTTTGTGCATTATGTCATGCCACGCTATGCTATGCCATACAATTGCATTTAGTAACTTACTGGGTCATTATGACTCATTTCGTGTGTTTGTTTTCCTTAGTTTTGCAGTGATCCCGTTAGTACGCGTAGCGGCTTCGGATAGTGACTCCTAGAAGGTGGTCTTCCGGGCTTTAAGCTTGGGTTTATTATTATTAAGTTATTTTGTATTTGTGAGACACGATTGTAAAGTTATGTAGACTTTACTTGGGTAGATTATGTTAGTATTTTGTTATTGTATTATTTTGGTAGCCGACTTGTTTGGTCGAGCTGTTGTATCTCTTATGAGTTGTTCCTTTTTATTATTCCGAGCATGCTCTAGCTCACTCATTCTAGTATTGTTGGTGTTGTCATCTCCGACGACGTTAGTCGTGAGACTTGGGTATAGTTGTTAGAATTTGAATATCTTATTCTTTTAGTTGATTTATTCCTCCGGCAAGTTTTAGCCGTTGAGTTGTTGTTTATCAGGTTGGGTTCTTGTTGCTTCGCCGGCCTTAGGTTGCCGATGGTTTGTTGTACGTGCGCAATGTTGCGTCACGCGAGTCGTAGATTTGTCGAGAGATAGTCGTCTCTCAGCCTTGTATTCCTTAGTTACAACTATAGGCTTTGGTCCCATTTATGATTGCTTCCGCAGATTTTAGTTTTTTGTTATTCGGTTTTGCCGTTATGGTTTTTCATTCCTGTTTAGTGTTTGTTGGTGCAACTCTGGACTCGCACTACTACGCTTAGCGGGTGCTTGTTCGTCTTTTAGCTTGTCTAGGCGGCACGACCTTGGGATTCCGCATTGGGGTTCGGGTCGTGGCTGTCACAATATGTGATGCCCCCGGCAAGTTACACACTTACAAAACAAGAGAGGAAGGAATTTTGTGAATTTTTGAGATCAGTTAGGTTTCCAGATGGATACGCATCAAATATCTCAAGGTGTGTAAATGTTGATGAAGCAAAAGTATCTGGATTGAAAAGTCATGATTGTCATGTTATGTTGCAACGACTTCTCCCTATTGGTATGCGTGGATTCCTAAGCAGTGGGGTTCATAATGCATTAGTGGAGTTGGGCGAGTTCTTCAAATCATTATGTTGTAAGACGTTGGAATTGAAGGAACTTGAGACAATGGAGAAGGATATTGTAATTATCTTATGTAAGTTAGAACAAATTTTTCCACCGGCATTCTTTGACATTATGGTTCATTTAGCTATTCACTTACCACAGGAGGCCATACTTGGTGGGCCAGTTTATTTTCGGTGGATGTATCTGATTGTATGAAACCTTGGCACAACTAAGAAATATGTAACCAATAAAGCTCGTCCAGAAGGTTCAATTGCTGAGGGGTGTAGTGCTAATGAATGAATGTCGTACCTTTTGTTCAATGTATCTTCATGGCATTGAAACCAAGTTTGATAGAGGAACGAAATTACGATGGAGGGCCGTTGGAGAAAGGAGATGAACAATCTCCGTTTTGCCAAAGTGTTCGTCCTTTTGGTGCTGCAGATTTTGATTTTATAGATCCGATGGAGCTTCGTAAGATGCATTGGTACATTTTAGACAACTCTTAAGATGTACATAAATTTATGAAGTAAGAATTTCAAATTTATTAAAAAAATTTATTCAATTTCAAATTTATTAAAAAAATTTATTCATAATTAATTTAAAGTTTATGTTTTCATAACTACCATCTATTTTGGTTTTTAGTGAACACAAGAAAAAATTGGAAGCTGTGAGTACTTTGAATTTAGAAAGAAGACATCAAGATGAGTTCCCTGGTTGGTTTAAAAGGCGTGTAAGTTTATTATTCCATTTTCCCTAATAATATTAGTATAACTAATCTAAAGAAAGATTCTAACCTTTTTTTTTTAATTGATCCCTAGATGATGAATTCTTATACGAACAAACTAGAAGAAGCTACAGATTTGTTATACATACTCGCATGTGGGCCTCTTGAGCGTGGAAGTACTTACAAATCTTGCATAGTCAATAATGTAAGGTTCCACGTAAAGGAGCGTGACAATCGTCTTATAAGTCAAAATAGTGGAGTAATCGTGCAAGGTGACCATGAGGGAAATCAGATTGACTACTATGGTGTCTTGACTGATGTGATTGAATTAAACTACATCAAAGGAAAGCGCCCTGTTTTTTTCAAGTGCAAGTGGTTCAATACTAACTCCAAATCAGGAATACGCATCGATGCTTATTTCACAAGTATTAATGTTAGTAGATGGTGGTACAAAGATGATCCTTACGTACTAGCTAATCAAGTACAACAAGTTTTCTATCTTAATGACACGAAGTTGGGAAAAAACTGGCAAGTTGTTCAAAAATTTCAACATAAACACTTATGGGATATTCCTAAAAATGAATTTGTGCATCCTGATGAATTACCTTCCTCCATTGAAGTATACCAAGAAAATGACTCAAGGATGATAAGTAGGATTGTGCAAGCTAGCGGATCAAGATGTTGAAACTACCACATTATGTAGGAAAGATATTGAGCCAATATTGGTAAGCAATCCTGCCATTGTACATGATGAAGATGAGGATGATGAAATGGAAGATGAAGAGGATGATACACTTGTTGAATATTGCAGCGAAGAGGAAGAAGAGGGTCAATTTAGTGACGCTGATAGTGACATGGATCCATTTTAGTAATTGTTAGAGTTCATTAATTGATATTTTTTGGAATGTAAAACATTATATAAGTTAATCAAGTTAATTTGTATCTTTCTTGGATGGTTCTAATTTTCTCAAAGTAATTTTGATGATTGTTTCTTATTTGTTTTAGAACTATTTAAATTATTGTCTTTTGAGCATGTCGTAAGTAATGATATTTTTAATTATTAACTATATTGTTTCTACAATTGTTTCAGAATGGCTCCAGGAAAATGGTCAAAAACACCAACATCAATAGTAGGCCTTCATGCGATGGTTCAAGAAAGAAATGTAGGTTCCTCACAAACTATTCCACCTCAATCAGACAATACATCTGGCGGAGCTGCCAATCCTGAAAATGAAGTGCCTCACAATCAAGGTATAAAAAAATCATAACATTTGAATGCTTATTGGATATAGTAAATATTGTTCTAGTCAAGGACATGAAATAGTTTTATCGCCCGCCTCCCCCCGTATATACTGGTTCGAATTCTCCGAAATCAACCATACGGAGAAAGAGTGTGCGTGTACGCGCTGTTCATCTTTCTCATTCTGTGGTCTTTAAATAAACCCTTCCCCCTTCCTCAAAACCCTAGAAGATTCACAACATTCATTTAGTTATTTTCAAATTCGCTTTTTGAGGATATCGGCATGGCCCTAATTCAGCGAGACCAAGCCTTGTCTCTCCTCGCCACCGCGAACAACCATGGGGATTTGGCAGTAAGGTTGTCTGGAGAGTTTGGTATTGCTCCTGACTCCTGATAATTCGAGAGAAGAAATTCAAGCTATCGTGACATTGTGGACATTCAATCCTTCATGGTCGGTTGCCGCCATCCCATTTTAGACACATATGGGCTACCGCCGAGGCAAATAGAGCTTTTTACGCTTTTATGAATTTTCTACGAGCACCTGGTAGTCTCCCCGGTGTCGTTTTGATCTCGTTGTCAATAGATTTGTAAGAATCTATTAATGATGCATCACTAAGCATGTCTTCTTGTTGCAAAGACGGGATTCAAGATGAGAGTTCTCGACTGTCAACTAGTGATACAAAGAGGTGGTTGAGATGAGCTAATCTTAGAGAAATAAATGGGCAAAGTGACATTAAGCAAGTAGAGGGCAGAAAGCATAGCGCTCTTAGATTCAGAAGGTACATGGTTACTTTAGCGTGTGTCGGGGTATTTCATATTTGGATTGAATGTAATCGTAGAACTTTTGAGAATATGGAGTTGCATGCAGATAGAATCAAATATAGTGTTGTGGAGTCGATCAGGATTTGGTACACATAAAGAGTCTAGAGTTTGGACAGTTCTTTTGTTGAGTTTTTAGATAGCTTTTCTATTGTATAGTCTCTTTTGCTAGAGTATACTACCTGTATACAAAGGACGCGACACCTGTTTTGTCGCTTGTTAATATATTTTTTTATTACTTATAAAAAAAAATCAATAAGATACTAAAGGAAAGGCTTTAAATACACACATACCTGGCATATTTCAATCGCTTCATTAGTTCTTGATTTTTATTCTCAGAGATCATCAACCAAGGATGATTTTGCCAAAGCCATTTGAATGCGACTTTCTCGGCCTCCAAGAAGCCGCCTCTTTAGATTTAGTAAGCCGATCCAAGGTTCGATATCATCTTGCAATTTTGCTACCTAAAATTGCCAAAATGTCATGGAGTACAATTGAAAAACTTTAGAATCCCATGATCAGATTAGTTTTTAATCCTCTCTTTTCCTTTCTCCTCTTTGCTAACCAAACTTTATTACCACTATTGTGGGTGATTACTGATTAATGTCTCAAGGAGCCCTAGATGATGAAGAAAGTTATTGGGTCAAAATGGGCCAAGTGGATTACCTCCATCCTAGTCAGCTTTAGCTCTGCCTCCAATGGAGTAATAATGGCCTCAATAGGAGGCATCTCATCATCTTATTGGGCAGGATGAACTCTACGAAGGGTGGCTTGAAAGAAATTGTGCACCAAAGCGGCTTTCTTATCGTCATTTATCTTCTTAAGCTCTAGGTTCTGAAATAGAAACAATATGTAAAATATGTTTCTAAAACTGAATATACAGATAAAAGTACTTTGACAAGCATCTGACAACACAAGATACCTTGCTTTCTATAAGAGCTTCAGATGCTTTTAGCTTCTCATCCACTTTGTTTAACTCATCACTTAACTACAATGGCAGTGGCAAACAAGATCACGAGCAAACTGAGTTAATATGTAGCAAATATCTGATGCACTATTAGAAGAAGAAAACTTAAAAAGGAAAAGCAGAGGAAGGATCCTGACTTAGAAGGCTTATAAGTCACATAAGTCATCGTTAGAAGTTTGTGCCAAAATTCCCTCGGGTGTTTAGAATTTATGCAGTTTTTGAGTTATGAAAGAGTCCTATTTACATTAAGATTGGGGTTGGATTTGTCCCACAATGGTTTCCCCACAAAAGTTTGGGTTTACAAACTCTAGATGAATTCATTTACAATCTTGAATTAGGTGCACATTCTGGAACATGCCTTTACGAAGCCCTCCTTACTTGCATATAATATGTATACTGAGACGTGGATGCGACAAGAAATCTATAGGTACAAATATCATAATGTAGTACCTCTTCAATCGCTTCTCTGAGGCACTCGAGTACTTCAATGCTTTGATTTCTCGAAAGTGTGCATCTCCCAGCCTCCCTATCTTTATCCGCAAGCGGGATGACCATTTGTAGTTTTGACGTAAAAGTGAGCGGTTTATTTATGGGGAGAAAAAAGGATAAATAACATTCGGTAACATTCGGTTTCAAAGCTAGAATATCATATGATCATCTCAATCATTCATTGGGAATAGTAAAAGTACCAGAATAAAGCACACTATGAAAAACAAAAAGAATGAAGTTTTGGTCGATAATGATAATCATCAAAATCCAACACAGCCCATTTCATTTAATAAGTTTGTAGCTAGACCTCACTAACAAAAACTGGCTTCTAAACTGGCACTTGATTCTTCTACTTCTGCTGGTTCTATTTCATGTATGGTTGAAGATGTTGCTTTGACAGTAGACGCTGAAGGGTCAAATGCTCAGCCTTCCGGTTGTGGCTTGTGGCAAAGAACCGGTCTTACTCAAAAGCTAATAGTTCCAAATTCATGTAGTTGGTTACTCATAAATGTGGCCTCCAGTGAAATTTACTTGACAGGATGCCCTGCAAAAAATATTTTAGCTAGAGCACGTCAATCAAACAAGCTTGGCTCATTGATTCTTTGAAGGAAAAACAAAAAAAACTGAAAAATTACTTAATTGTTTAAAGTAGTATAATGTGATTAGATTGTGTTACAACCCCAGTTTTTAGTGAACTTTCTATATTTAGTTGCTTTCCCCAAGAAAAAAATAACCTCTCCCAAATCTCTCTATCACATTGTAACTCTGTGTACCAGTGGATCTAATTGAAATCAAGCCTCCTGTTTCATTATCTGATCTTCTGATTATGTTCTTGTTTTAGATTCTTTTCAGTGCTAAAAAAGTTGCATTGTGGTTTAATTTCTGATCTTGATGCAATCAGACAAATCAGTGACATGGTCATCTTATTGATATGGTTTAGCTGATGTCAACACTATCTATCCTGATAGAAATGATAAAGCAATAAGTGACATGGTCATCTTATTGCTAAGGAATTTTCGTGGCCATGCAATGCAGTTTATGTATTATAAACTATTTAAGAGGCCATTTATTTTACCTTTTTTTTGGGTATCGTACTGTATAAATTTACAGTTGATGCCGATGATGTTTGAAAATGTATTATTGTTGATTTTTTTGAAAAAAAAAAGAAATAGTTTTATCTCACACTTTAATTTCATTTGCTTTGTTAGTAACACGAGGGAAAACAAAAGGGAAAGGACTAGATAGGTACATTAAAGCATACGACAAGATTCCTGTCCACATTCCCAAATCAAAAGGAAGGCCCGTGAATAGGATAACGTCTGCAAAGTTCTCCAATGAGCTTGGAATAATTGCCCGTAGCATTATACCTCTTGGAACAATATCTTACAAGAAACTTGAGGGCACTGAAAAGAATCTTATATATGAGCGCATCAAGGTGCACATTTTAATTATGAAACATTTTCTTACTATTTATTTTGCTCAATATATTCTCTTCCTACATAGCTCAAACGAATGCTTTATTTGTAACAGAATAGATTTGATTTGATTGATGATGGGCCACATGTCAGAAGGTGCATAGATACAATTGTTGCCGGCCGTTTTAGGGATCATGTTTGCAGGCTTCATAAGAAGTGGAAGATGATGATCAGGGATGGCATGTCATATGCTGAGGCATGCAAGAATCCTCCTGAAAGAATAGTGCAAAATGATTGGGTGATTCGATGTGGTATGTGGGAAAATGAAGAATACCAGGTACTTTTAAATTTTTTCTATGACTTTTTCTTACACTTAGCGTAAATAGTTTATTAATATTTCACAAAATTGGAAGTATGTACTTCTTAGTTGATATTAGTTGTATTGCATATTTATTTTTCTCCTTTTACTTTTCATGGTCCATTACTTAGTTTTTTTATATACAGCAAAAATGTGACAAGAATGTAAAAATTAGAGCCAAGAATGAGCTAAATCATGTGACGGGCTCCATGTCATATGTTGTAGCCCGTAACGAAATGGTACTTATTTTTTCCCATAGTGTCATTTGCTCTTTATTTGTATGAGACTCTAAAATAGCTTAATTTACAATCATAGGGGAACCCTAACAGAGTAGATTTTTTGGAAAATGTTATGGGGCTCAAACGACGATTTCAAGACGTATGCCCAAGGATATATATGTAAGTTGGAAAACTATTATGTCACCGATATTAACTATTTTTATTTGTTATATTTATGGTCTATCATTCCTCTTTGAAGTACTATATTTCTTTTGAGTGATCAATATATTAATGGTTTTTCAACTTGCAGCTGCGTATGCTAAATGTGAAGGAATCATATCCAGATATGGCGCCTGATGATATCGCAGATATTGTCCTCGGCAAAAGGTCTGGACGCATACCGGTCTTGGTTTTGGCCCAAGGCCGAGAAGTCCAACCCACTTTGGGGTGCCTCTTCTAAAGTGAGAGAAGAAGAGTTGGAGTCTATTGTATCAACACAACAAGAACAAATACAAACCCAAGGAGATAAGATTCAATCACAACAAGAGCAAATACAATACCAAGGAGATAAAATTCAAAAATTGGAAGAGATGGTTATAAAGTCGATGGAGGAGAGGAATGCTTCTACCTAGTTCATGGTTAGTATGTCTATTCTTATTATTCTTCTTCATCTTCTTCTCTCTCTCTCTCTCTCTCTCTCCTCTCCTTTGCATGTTAGTTTTGAAGTATCAAACAAGGGTGGGATGTTTAATGAATTGACTAATCATAATCTTACGTTATGCCCCAAATAATGAATTGAGTCTATATGGAATTGGGGAAAGCTTACTGCTTCTTCTTAATGGTTGTCAAGATTTTGTTGCATAAAATTCCTTGCCGCCATCATGAAATAGGCTTTTCTCATGCTTTCTACTTTAGTTTGTTGATATGTTTGCTTGATCCTTGAACATTTCTTATATGGATGGCAAAAAATGATTACCTTTATGCTGGATTATTTTAAGAGGATAAACTAAGAAATGGGTTTGCACTTTGGTTTAGTAATTCATTGCTTGTGAAACTGGAAGGGCGCGCTCATATCATCATGCCTTTGATTAGGTTTTGATGGCAACCAAATTACAAACTAAGCAATGGGTTTGCACTTTGGTTTAGTATTGTTCTCAACCCAAATTGGCACAAAATCCCTTAGCTTGTTATTGCACTTTGGAAGTTATGTCGGTCTTTGCTACAATTTTCTGCTTGAGTTCTATCTAAGTTGTTGCAATTTTGTCGTGCCGCAATTTTCGCTTGAGTTTTGTCTCGAGTGTTGCAATTTTGTCCCATTGAAAGTTTCAATCATGTACTCATATTGCGGTAGTGCTTGAAGATGTTGTGAGTCCATTATTGTCATCTGTGATGCATCTCCATCTTGGTTTGAAGATATTGCGCCTTCTTAAACTACTTTCAGCCCATAAACAACCCACTTCTTCACCTTATTAACTTGCACTACATAAACTAGTGAGTGCATGTGTTGTAGCTTTGGTTGTGTTATTATTTGTCCCTTTTTGTTGGTCGGTGTCTATATATATATATATATATATATATATATATATATATATATATATATATATATATATATATATATATATATACATATATATCATGTATGTCATTTTCACTTTTCACTTTCCCTATTTACTTTTGCAGATTTTAGGTCACCTTGAGGTACCAGAGGACTTGGTATATATGACTTTTGTGATATAGCTGACTTTTCTATCTGTGAAGAATTACGCATGAGGTTTATCTCGCAAGTTGAAAGACCGACTACCCGCATTTGAGACGGACGTCTTTTTTGTTTTTGTTAATAGGTGGTTTACATAATTTTTGAAGCGAATCTAGTTTCTATTGTTTTTAGACAATGAATTGCTATATAGCTGCCTAGTCATTGGTATGTTTATGGTAGGATTCACATTATGTGTATTGCAGATTAGTATTGGTGCATTCATGAACAGAGTTGTATGAATGTTTTTCAATCTATAATATGATGGTCTTCAATAAATATGCATGATGAACATATGTTACAGGATAGCCATCTACATATTTTCATAGTTATACGAAAAACAACATAATAATTTTGTAGTGAAACAACAAACCCAGAGGCTAACAACACATTACCTACAAATTATTTTGTAGTTATAAAATAACCCATCGACTACAAATAATTTTTATAGTTAAAAATAACCCAACAACTACAAATAATTTTATAGTTAAATAACATCCAACAGTGAATTAAGTTAAATAACAATACAATAATGATGAATTATTTCAGTAGTTAAAAAGAAAACCATCAACAACGAATTATTTCGTGATTAAACAACAACCCATCGACTATGAATTATTTCGTAGTTATATACTAACGCAATTGCTACAAAATATATTTTGATGTGAAAACTTGAGGTGTTGCGACGATAAATTTGTAGTTATTTATCATTGCATTTGCGATTTAATGGCGTTTTGCGAAAATTCATGCATGTATCCGCTACATTGGAATACGTAGACAAATGTCTTCATTTGATGACGAATACCATTGTCGTCGCCAATACCCTTTAGCGACGTTGCATACGCGACGAAGATGCGACGAAAATGATTTCGTCGTCAAAGGGTTTTAGCGACCAAAGTGGTATTGTTGGCGAAGAAATTTTTCGTAGCAAAATGGTTTTTTTCTTTTAGTGCATGGACTTTTGGGTTGGCTTGTGGTGGGCTTAATAACCCAAGGTGCTGCGTGCTCAGTGGACCAATGTGTGGGTTACACGTAGCGAACCGGGTTCTCGGGCTCGGGTCGTTACAAATGGTATCAAAGCGGGTCCCGACCGAAAATGTGGGAACAAAGTGTTGTGCGGGCCAAAGTGCTACACCGCAGAAGGTGAGAGCCACCTCTTGAATCCCGCGCTCGCAAAAGATTTGATTGGGGGAGATTGTAATACCGGCCTTGGATTTGATTGGGGAGATTGTAATATCCAATCCCACATCGGGTAGATGTGAGACTGTGTTTGATTTATAAGGTAGATTGTAATACACCTACTATCCCACAAGGACGCCAAGGATTTGATTGGGGAGATTGTAATATCATCCATGGAACTTTTGGGTCGATTTATAAGGTAGTCATGGCGCTACTATGACCCAAGGTGCTACATCCATGCTCGACTGGGTGTGCTATGGGCTACACGTAGCGGACCGGGCTCTCGAGCTCGGGTTGTTACACCTGCTCGGTAGACATGTAGGATGTTCTCCTCGAGTTATCCTGCTCGGGTGACCCTTTTCCTGGTCCCTATTCTCCATGTGTTTATCACGTGAGGGTACATGTGCCTAGTTCGTGACCAGAATTTAGACCGAGCTCATTAACAACCTCAAGTAAAATATAAAAAATTAACATTATTATCTATAGTGTGAAATAATTGATTGACACAACATATTAACATTCCACACGTACATTGAAAATATTATTTTTTTCAAAATTGGTTTAAATAGTAAGAGATATCTTTTTTTTTTTTTTTACATTCACATTCACATTATCATTTGGATGCTTTTAGCCAACTCATTTCTTTCGATCATTTGTCATCTTTTCTGCTTAATACTTTAAATATATGTATATATAGATTTGAACAGATAATTAAACGACAATTCATGGTGCTGTTTATTTGTCTACTTGTATACTTTTATTAGTTTATAATTAATTAATCATTGATCTCTATTTATTAAGTTAACTTAACTATGATTGGGCATTTTTATTGTTTCGTTTCTTCTAATGGTTAGTGGGCTGCTTAGTGACAATATCTTTAATAAGTGAGTATACATTTATTGATCTTTGTTAGGATTTAGTGAATATAATTCTTTGTTTGGTGAAACGTTTTGATCAAAATGCTAATAAAAGGTACATAATTTTTTATTTAAAAATGTTTTAATATAAATTTTTAAAATACAATATTTTAAAACATTCTAATATAAAATATTTTAAAATTATGATATATTTATAACTATTCTATTTATGAAAATATCGTTTTTAAATAGTTTTTTTAAACGTGTTTATAGAAAAATACTACTCCCTCCGTCCCTAAATTATCGTCTCACTTTCCTTTTTCGTCCGTCCCAAAATAATTGTCCACTTTGAAACTTACCTTTTTAGAACATCACTTTTACCACTTTACACTTACTTTTTCACTCTACTTTAATTATGAGCCACATATACATGGACATTAATGGAAACTACACATTAAACCAATATAAATAATCAAGTCAATTACTTTTTCTTAAACTGTGCGCCGGATCAAACTGGACAATTATTTAGGGACGGAGGGAATATATTTTGCGAATGCATTCTTTTCAAAAGGGTTACAAATTCCTAAAGTACAAATTGATCGCTGTCACTTTAATCCATCACATGAAGAAGCCAAAGATTATACTCTTCCTTCGTCCCTACATTATCGTCTTTTTTTTCTTTTTCGTATATCATAAAATAATTGTTCAGTTTAAAACTTATTTTTTTAGAACATCATTTTTATTATTTTACCTTTACTTTTTCACCCTACTTTAATTATGAGTCATATACACATGAGCTTTAAAGAAAACTACATATTAAATCAATATAAATAATCAAGTCTTTGTTTTTTCTTAATCCGAATGCCAAATCAACTAGTACGATAATTTAGGGACGAAAAAGTTTAGGAATATTTGTCACACCGACACCGCAGTCCACAACTTAAACAACAATAGTCATTGTTGCTTATCGATCCACTTGAAAAAAAGAAAGGAAAACGTGCATTATCTACTCAATGCGCATATGAAATGATGTCGTTTAAAACTTTATAAGTAGAGGAATTATGTGTGTTTAGATTTTTATCCCTCTCCAGTCTTTATTCATCGTCACAATGCTTGTTGCTGAAGGAATAAGTGTTAGACTGTTCTCACAGTATAACCTGAGGAATAATTACAGACATTCACATTCACCAGGCAAGCTTTAACTAATTTGTTTCAAATTCTATAATACACTATGATCATCATCTTTTTGAGATCATCATATTTTTTAGAAAATCATCTTTTTGGACAGACTTTATACTTTTTTTAAAAGAAAGTTGAAGTCGGTTTTCTGGGATGGTTATGAAAGAGGGAGAGTCATTTTTCTGGATAGGCTATGGAAGAAGGAGAACCATCATTTTGGGTAGGCTTTTTAAGATGATCATCATCTTTCTAAGTTGACTCTATACTTTTTTTTTTTTAAAGAAGAAGGGTGAGGCTTGTTTTCTATAGGATGGTTATAATAGATCGAGGGAGAACCATCTTTCTGGGTAGTCTATGGAAGAGGCAGAGCCATTTTTTTGGGCCGGCTTTATGCTTAAAAACATAAGAAGATAGAAGTCGGTTTTCTGGGATAGTTATAAAAGATGGAGAGTCGTCTTTCTGGGGTAGGCTTTTTAAGAAGTTCATCATTTTTCTGGGCGTCTCTATACTTCAAAAAATAAAATTGAATGTTGTTGAATTTCTGGGTCGGAGCATGAATTTGTTGAATAGATCACACCCTACAGGACTATAAAACATACTCCCTCCGTTCCTAAATAATTGTCCTGCTTGATCCGGCGCACAGTTTAAGAAAAAGTAATTGACTTGATTATTTATATTGGTTTAATGTGTAGTTTTCTTTAATGTTCATGTATATGTGGCCCATAATTAAAGTAGAGTGAAAAAGTAAGGATAAAGTGGTAAAAGTGATGTTCTAAAAAGATAAGTTTCAAAGTGGACAATTATTTTGGGACGGACGAAAAAGGAAAGGAGGACGATAATTTAGGGACGGAGGGAGTACCATTTTTTGATGAATTTGTTGTATTCCACCTTTTCATATTTCTTGAATGAATTTGAAAAGATTCATATGTGTTTTATTAAGTATTTAGTGTGTTTTGTTAAACATTTTGTTTGTTAGCCACCTTTTTTGGGAATGAAGTAGGAGCTAAATTGTAAGTTCCACCCTCATTTGTGTTGTATTAAGCAAAACGCATGCGTTGTATTAAGCACCACCTTTTCTTTACATTATGTCTATTAGCAGTTTTGAGCAGGAGTTGCATGATCAGGAACAACAACGACGTCGACTTGGTAAGCTCATTACGTACTTTGCAAGTTCCTACTTGCCCTATTTGTAAGTTATTAATATTAAACTCTAAATTATAAAATTTATGATAATCACAATAGCAATTAAAATACTCTTAATTAAAATACATGATAAATGTTGCTTTTAATGACTTGCTCTTGATCCGAACTATGCAGTATAATAGCCAAAGCAGATGTGGAATATGATTTATCCCTTTTAGCCTAAAAACTTTAATAAGTTGATTTTAGGTGATAGATGAATATGATCGGTATTATATCCCTATCTGATTTTTCTTGCCTGTGAAATATATATATATATAAGTTAGGTAATCTAAAACATGTAAAATTTCGCCAAAATGCACTTTCCAAAAAAAGAAAGTCATTTTAAATAAGTATTTACTATAGAATAGGTAGCATATATTGAAAACACAAATCTCATTAATTGATTATACAACTCTAAAGTAAACATGGCTGCGGAAATTTAAAGATTTGTAAAAATATTTCAAAAAGTTATTGATCTAAAAAAATCAAGTATATTAGAATTATTCACGATTTATTATAATATATTGACATAACTGATAAAGTATCTACAAAGACGATAAATATCTAAAATATTTATCAATTTCATCACATATGAAATTTTTATAACCAAATAAATTTAATTTAATTTGCTTTGGTCTTGAAAATACAAAAAAATATTCTTTAATATGCAAGTCTCTAATTTAAAAATTAGATTTTTTAGTAGGTTGTTCCATTCATCATGTTTTTTCTATATTTTTGAATTTTGTTTATAATCTTCTGTTGTGCACAACGGAAGACTAACAAACAAATTAACAAAGCATAATATGATCAATCACAAAGAAAAAAGAGAGATTGAGGTTAACAGACTGTCGAAATATTATTAGAGACTCACTTTGAAAACGTTCTAGTAATTTAACTATTTATATGGATACATTAGAAACCCTAAAATCCTTAAAAGGACAAAAAAACAGACAAAACAACAAAACCTTAAAAACGGGGTTGAGCGGTCGCTTAGTTAAAACACTGAGCGATCGCCCAAGACTATAATTTGCAATGCACATGCCCAAAACACGAATAGTCTCTCGGAGGAACTGACCTGTTGCCTGGGTAATCGAATCATCCCATTTTCAACATTTTCATTTTATTTAAATATAATTTAATTATAAGAAATCTATATATGTTAAACGCACGGTTGTAACCCGCAAGAAATTATCTTACACCCCACTAACTGGTTTCTCAAGAACTGCCAATTAACTGTCGAGGTTTTGCATTCTCAATTGATATTGAATGAAAATTACTTTCTTTATTTGATTCGCAAATTTTGTACAGAATACTCAGGATTTGATTGAAAGTATAAGAGACAAGTTTGGTGAGGTTAGGTTATCTGTGTCTTCTTATGACACTGCATGGGTTGCCATGGTTCCATCCAATGCTTTTCCAAAGGAACCATTTTCCCCAGAATGCCTAGACTGGATTCTTCAGAATCAACAACAAGATGGATCATGGGGCCTTCTACATCCAAACAATCAATCAAAAATATTAGTAAAAGACTCTCTCTCTTCAACATTGGCTTGTGTGCTTGCCCTTCAAAAATGGCAAGTAGGGGAAAAGCTTGTGGAAAAAGGTTTCCATTTAAGAAATAAAATACTTCTTTTTATGGATAACTTGGCTTTTCTTTCTATTTTCTCTATTAATTGAGATCTCATTTTACTTTCCGTTTTAGGTCTTGACTTTATCGGGTCAAATAAGTTGGCCATCAATGATAATCACCAATCTTCTCCAATAGGCTTTGATTTTGTATTTCCTGGTATGGTTATCAAAGCTCAGGAACTGGGTTTGAATCTGCCTTTGGACTCGGCTTCGATGGATCTAATGCTTTGCAATCGAGATTTGCTACTTAATAGGTAGAATTCTTCAACTTGGATGCAGTATTATTTTTATTTTGCCGTTATTTTGATTAAGATATTACAAAAGCCCTTTGGGATAAGGTAAAAAGTTGAGTAAGACGATCTTACCGTTATTTTTAGTAAGACGGATCATCTTTATCCGATCCATCATTTGTTGTTGGGTTAAGTTGGGAGAGAGTTAGACTTTTTTTTACTAATTAAGATCAGTAAAACGATTTTATAGAAAATCTGCTTTTAGGATAATAGTCAAAGGCATAACTTATTAGTTATCATGTGCTCTCAAGATATATGAAAGATTTTGGCCAATCTTTTTGAATACTAGTGTGTAATCCATACAAACCACGGGTGGTTTTTTTATCATTAAATTTATTAAATATATACATATTTATTTTATAAAATATATATTATATGATATAAATATATTAATTAAAACATGAAATGGTACCCCAAGTTTCTAATAGTCAAATGTTATTTAATAATAAATTGAATTGCAAAACTGTTACAAATTGACAAAATGAAGTTTTAAGGATGGTCAATTAAGAAAGTTATTAATTACGCTCACTTTATTACTTATAATTAATAAAATAAATTAAATGATCAATAGAATAGAATTTTTAGGTTACATGAGTGAGTAGAATTTTTAAGATTTTCACTTAAATGGTACATACTCAATACCCTAATGAATGAAATTGATTGTCATTTATATGTCACATTAATAAAATAATGAAAAAAATTATTCCTTAGAAATACAATAATATTCCATTGAATAAGGAAGGAAAAAGAGGTAAGAGAAGGAAAATACCCAATTGGATAAATTGATATTCAAACAAAATGGGAAAGAAATGAAATTCTAACTCCTGCTTAGTGCCTCTTTCCTACTTGATTTTAAATCTTCCTTGAAAAAGTTTTTCTTATTTTGAGCATCGGATTTATTGGACATCCTCATTATTTTTCTTTGTGAAATGGGATTGTATTTGGCTTCAGTTTTTTTTCTTGTAATATTAAAGAAAAAAAAGTAAATTGATTATACTTGTTATTTTATGTGATAATATTTTATATAAAATACATACCATTGGTGATTTTAATTTATCAAAAGTATTTTTATGGTTAATACACAATAAATCAAACTCAAGGGATTGAATACCAAAATTAATATTGAATTAAAAAAAAAACTAAAAACAATCAAACACCAAAATCAAGAGCAAAATAAAAACCAATTTATATCGAGTATAAATATAAAATTTAAAAATTAATATGAAATTTAAAAATTAATATAAAACCAATTTATATCGAGTATAAATATAAAATTTAAAAATTAATATGAAATCGATGAAAGAAACCAACACAAATAAAATAATAATTAAAAAAATCATTAATAAAAATAAAATAACCACTAAAAACACAAAAATAACAATCAATATTAAACCAATTTAAAACTTTCACTAAAATAAAAACTAATACTAAAATCGATGCCAAAATAAAAATTCACAATCTTTCAAAATCTATATATTTATATCCAACTAGAAGATAATTAAATCCAAAAGCTTAATTGAAACAAACCGATTAATCAAGAACCGTAAACTAAAATTTATACCTAAAACAAATATAGGAATCAATAACAAAAATATAAAAATGAAATCATATTTGAAGTGGTATGTTTCTTGTCAACTTAAATACACAATATCAAACTTCTTAAAATTTTGGGTTAATAACTAAAACACTTCTACAATTGCTAAGAGTAGAAGTTTATAGAAAGGATTGTAACTATTATATAATAGAGGTAAATACCCAATGTTATAACTATTGTAATTAGGTATAATTACTAGATAATGACAAATAAAACATTTCAGTTAGAATTTGAAAAGACTCAATTGTTAAAAATCTTGAAAATGCAACTTCAACAAAATGATATGATGTATCATATCTCAAGCTTGCTCACAAACTATAGATTAATAAATAGATATAAATCAACGTAAATTGTTTGTGTTGTTTTATAGAAAAGTCACCGTCACTAAAAGAATATATGTACTCTTATTCAGTGTTCTAAAACTCCACGCCTAGCTCCGTCTAGGCGCTAGGCTTCTTTCTACCGCCGCGATTTTCTTAGTCGCCACCTAATCGACCAAGTCAGTGCCTACGCCAAACCTCGCCGACCTTAATTTATTTTTGTAGCTTTGATTTTGTGGCATGATCGGAGAGAAGAAGGGGGGCGAACTGGAGAAGGAAGTGAGAGTGGTAATGGTGAGGCAGAGAGAGAGAGGTAATGGGGGGCGAACTGGAGTAATATATTTTTTTGTTTTTAGTTCTAAACTTGGCTGATTTATTTCTTTGGGGTTGTTAAGAATTGAGATTAATGGTACGTTTGTATATTTTTGTTCATTTTACAAATATAGACAAATGTTTGATAAAATGACAAACATAAAAAAATTAAATTTGTAGTCAATGTATTTGATCTTTGATGTAAATTATCAAAAAAATGGTAATTATGTCATAATTCTTGGCCCTGCCTAGGCCCCGATTACGCCCCGACTAGTCCCCTAGGCGCTAGGCGTTAGTGTACCGCCTAGCGGCCGCCTAACGATTTTTAGAACCTTGCTCTTATCTGGTTACCGAGTATTTCTACTTAGAATTGTTTGTGTTGTTCTAAAACTTGGAATGATATACTCCCTCTGTCCCTAAATTATCGTCCTCCTTTCCTTTTTCGTCCGTCCCAAAATAATTGTCCACTTTAAAACTTACCTTTTTAGAACATCACTTTTACCACTTTACCCTTACCTTTTCACTCTACTTTAATTATGGGCCACATATACATGGATATTAATGGAAACTACACATTAAACCATTATAAATAATCAAGTCAATTACTTTTTCTTAAACTGTGCGTCGGGTCAAACAAGACAATTATTTAGGGACGGAGGGAGTAATATTGATGATTTTACTTTTAAATTTTAATCTTGTTATGGACTTATTATTTATAAATAATTTGATATTTACTATTAGTATATATGCAGATTTAATGTCTTAATTCTAGGTCTCTCCTAGACTCACTGGTGCCGGTCTTGCGCACATTAGCGATTTTTAAAACACCGATTTTAATATTAGTTCCGCTCATTTTATCACATAAATATAATATTAAGAGTTTTGTGCATTGTTATACAATTTTCTGGTGAGTGACATAATTTTTTTATGGTAAATACTTGTGTAGCACGGTTTTACAGACATTTTTTGTAAGACGGATCCTCTTTATCCGACTCACTGTGTGTTAGTGGGTTGAGCTGTGAGAGAGTGAAGCTCTGTCTTACAAACTAACAACCGTAAGATGGTCTTACAGAAGACCTCTTTTTTTCTATATTATTTGAAGAAACTTTTCACCAATAATTAGTACTACAATGCTTCTCCAAAAGCCCCTAAGGGGTGGTGCATGAAATGTGCCTCGTGCTCGATCCTCCCTACGCCCCTTAGGAGGAAAAAAAAAAATTTTAAAAAAAAAAAAAATGCTTCTCCAAAACACTATTTCTATTTATAATATCATTAATTATCGGCTTCCATTTTTTGGTTAAAACAAACCCCTTCATCTGAGTTAATTTCATGTGTGAAAATTGTCTAGTTTCAAGGGAAAGAGAAGCTCGCTTGCGTTCGTCGCTGAAGGATTGGGCGACTCTTATAATTGGAGAGAAGCCATTAATAAACACCAACGAAGAAATGGGTCGCTTTTCAATTCACCAGCCATTACAGCAGCTGCTTTGACTCACGTAAATGACGATAAATGTTATGAATATTTGCACTCCCTCTTAAAAATATGTCAAAAATCTGGTAATTCTTTTTGATGAAGTAGTTTATTATTATCATATTTTATTTCAAATCTCCATTAATGTGATGACTTTATGTCTTTTTACAGTACCTGTAATTTATCCTTTAAACTTGTATAGTCGCCTATGCCTGGTTGACACCCTGCAAAAGTTGGGAATAGATCGCTATTTCAAGGCTGAGATAAGGAATGTTCTTGAGGTAACTTACAGGTAATGTAGTTTTCTCTTCTTCTTCTTCTTTTTGTTGGGTGAAATGCTATAAGTAAATAGGATTCAGAATAATAAATAAATTGACACAGTCACTTATGAGATATGATGCATCAAATAATGTATTCAATGATGTATTATCTCATGTATCATTGACTGTTAATAACAGCGGAATAAACAAACAGCAACACATAGAAGTAAATTATGTCAACAAGTAAAACACTTGTAGATGATGCCTCACATCAAAACTTCTACTAGATTAAAAAATTGTAATTGCTTACAATATGAAAACTAAACTTTAAGAGTGAAAATCATTACAAAAAACTTCTATGAGAGAGTATGTATCTATTCTAATCTGACCACTCTTTGATATATGAAGATATGAATCAAGAACAAGGAGTGTAAATGAAGTCAGTGAACATCATGTCCAATGAAGTTTGCAATGATGTATATCATCTGTTGGCACATTGCCTTCCTGGCAGCACTTTGTGCACAACTCTCCCTCGAAATCTCTCTCGTTAGTTTATTTCCAGGCTGATCACTTCTTATATGGAGCTTCGAGGAAACTCGCCTTTCAAATAAACCACTCAACAATGCAATGTTAGGAATTGGAAAGTGTAATATTCCAAAAATTTCGAATAATATTATCCTTTTAAAATAATAATAATAATAATAATAATAATAATAATAATAATAATAATAATAATAATAATAATAATAATAATAATAATAAAATTTTGAACATTTGTACTTGGGCTTTATTGGTTTAGTCATCTTTGGCCCTGTATTGTGTTGGGTTGGCCTAATTTGAAAATCCTTAATAAATTGGGTCTCTTTTGAATTATTAGTATGCCTACTTAAATTAGTATATAATTGGGTTGTTTAAATCAAGATTGGGTTTGAGCCCAATTAGTGGCCACTTTATTTATGATAGCATAATAACAATAATAATAATTAATAATAGAAATAAATAAACAATTAAGTAAAGAGAGAGTCCATTGTTCTAACAGGAAAGGGGGGAATGTTTCTTTCGGCAGAGTTCGATGGAACTCGAGGAGAGGGAGAGACGGAATAAAAAAAAAAGGGGAGGAACTTGAACGAGAGAGTTCGAACTCGGGAAGAGAAAGAGGCGAATAAATGGGGTAAGAATGCATTCAGACAGAGGAATGCAATCGATCTGTTATAATAGGAGGCTGAATCTATTGATGAATTCATAAGAAATTATAAACAAAATAAAAGGTTCATTAATTTATTTAATTAAAAGTCAAACACATACCTACCAGTACTTTGCTCCATTCTTGCCCAACCAATAAGAATTTATAAACAACATAAAGGCTCCATAATTATTCAATTGAAAGTTTCTCTTTTACTCAGCACACACACATCAAAATTTAATCATCTTTTCAACCCAGCAAATCTAATGTGCTGCATGATACAATAAGATTTATCTTGGATATGGATATAAAATTGTAGTACTAATTTAGTTCAAACCTTGAGTATAGAATAAGAATCTAAACTTACGCTTATGACATCTCGCTATGCTTGTGGCAGAAAAGGATGGCTAGAGGTGGACGAAGTGGAACACGGGGAGGTGTGCGTGGTCGCGGACGTGGACGGGGTGGCCGAGGTAGAGGAGTCGTTGAAGACTCGCCTCAGAGTCGCAAAACCCCTGCCGGGCCACAACCGGAAATAACATGAACGGTCCTACTCCTGCACTAACGCTAGTAGCCCTTATCCAAGGCCTCACGCAAGCCATCACGGCAAGCATTGGTCGTTTAAGCGAATGCAAAGACTGCGCAATTGCGGCTGCAGCAGGCTGCACCACCACCACCACCACCACCAACCGACCACTAGGGAACTACTGGAAAGCTTCCATAGGATGAAACCCAAGACCTTCTCTGGCAAGCCAGGCGTTGAGGAACCAGGGGAATGGTTGGAAAACATGGAGAAGATTTTTGGAACCATGGCATGCACCGACGAGCAGAAAGTAAACTTTGCTACTTTCGTCTTGGAAGGGGAGGCTAATCAATGGTGGAAATCGGAGAAGAGGACGGCTGAAGCAAATGGAGTAGAAGCTTTTAGCTGGGAGATGTTCCGTGAAGCCTTCAACAAGAAGTATTTTCCCCCAAGTATGCAAGAACGGAAGATGGTGGAATTCCTTTACCTCGAACAGGGGAAAATGACTGTCGATGAGTATGATGCAAAGTTCACGGAGTTATCGAAATATGCTCCAGAACTCATTCGAGATGAAGGTCAGAAGGCTAGAAAGTTTGAGAGGGGCCTTAGCGATCAGATTAGCTATAGACTGCTGCCCTTGAAATTACCAACTTACGCTGAAGTCCTAGACCGAGCCCGGATGATCGAACTAAGTTCTGCAGAGTACCGAAGAAAGAGAGACGAGAAGAAGAGAGGTTTTGAAAATACTATGGGAAAGAATCATGGACAATCAAGCAGACAAGAGGTGGCCGGAGGTGGAAATAAGAGGAGGAATGTAGAAGGCGGTCGTAACAGAGAGGTTGTTCAGCCAAACCGAACTCAGAATCATGACCAGTGGCACAATCAAAATAAATGGCAGAATCAAAACACCAATTTGACATGCCACAAGTGCGGAAGGAATCACCCAACAGAAGCATGCTATCGCGGGAAGGGAGCTTGCTTTAACTGTGGAAAGGTTGGACATAGAGTCAAGGAGTGCCCAGAGCCACTGAAGAATGGTTTTACTAGAAACCCAGCGACAGAAGATAAAGCGAAACTGTCAGGGCAAGGAAGGATTTTCGCAATGACAGCAAGGGATGCCATGGCAACAAACGACGTGGTGGCAGGTACTGTCCAACTCTGCTCACGAAATGTATATGCATTGATCGACCCTGGTGCCACGCATTCAGTTATATGCACAACACTTGCACGACGTTTGAAACTCACACCCCAGAATTTAGACATTGGATTAGTAATTGATACCCCAACTAAGGAGTCTATTCCAGTAAGTTCGGTGTTTAGAAGCTGCTCCTTGAAGATAGGAGATAGAGAAATGCCCGTCGATTTCATCCCTTTAGACATCCAAGATTTTGATGTAATCTTGGGTATGGACTGGTTAGCTGCATTCCATGCGAAGGTTGATTGTTTTGAGAAGGAAGTGGTATTCTATGTACCAGGTGAATCAGAGTTTCGTTTTAAGGGGTCAAGGCCGACTATGTTGTCAGGTTTAATTTCTTCCTTAAGGGCTAGGCGATTACTAAGGAAAGGTTGCCAAGGATACTTAGCCTCTATCATCGATACTTAAAATCCGCCTCTATCATCGACACCGAAAATCCGACGCTAGCATAGAATCACTCAAGAGTCGGTAAAGGAATTTGAATTTGAAGACGTGTTTCTGAAGATCTTCCTGGACTACCACCAGAGCGAGAAGTAGAGTTTGGAATCGATCTAATACCAGGGACGACCCCCATTTCTAAAGCACCATATAGAATGGCACCGGCTGAGCTCAAAGAACTTAAGGAACAATTGCAGGAGTTATTGGAAAAGGAATTGATTAGACCAAGTGTCTCGCCTTGGGGTGCTCCAGTGTTGTTTGTAAAGAAGAAGGATGGGTCTATGAGGTTGTGTATAGACTATCGAGAATTGAATCGAGCCACTATTAAAAATAGGTATCCATTACCTAGGATTGATGATTTGTTTGACCAACTGCAAGGTGCCTGCTATTTCTCAAAGATCGACCTTCGGTCAGGATATCACCAGCTAAAGATTAGAAAGGAAGATGTTTCAAAAACTGCCTTTAGAACCAGATATGGACATTACGAGTTTTTGGTGATGCCGTTTGGGTTGACGAACGCCCCAGCCGCATTCATGGACTTGATGAATAGGGTATTTAAGAAATTCCTTGATCGATGTGTAATTGTTTTCATCGATGATATTTTGGTCTATTCTAAGACACAGGAAGAACATGAACAACACTTAAGGGCAGTATTACAAATCTTGAGGGAAGAGAAGCTTTATGCCAAATTCAAGAAGTGCGAGTTTTGGCTAGACAAGGTGACTTTCTTAGGACATGTGGTATCCAAGGATGGAATCTCAGTGGACCCTGCCAAGATCGAGGCCATTGTAAACTGGGAAAGACCGACAACCGTCACAGAAGTTCGAAGCTTTCTGGGGTTAGCTGGATATTATCGTCGCTTCGTAGAAGGATTCTCAAAAATTTCCGGGCCTTTAACTAGGCTAACTCAGAAGAATAGAAAGTTTATATGGGCAGAGGATTGCGAGGCAAGTTTTCAAGAGTTAAAGAAGCGGCTAGTGTCAGCCCCAATCCTCACCTTACCATCAGGAGTTGGGAAATTTGTGATCTATAGTGACGCATCGCTAAAAGGATTGGGATGTGTGTTAATGCAAAATGATAGAGTGATCGCGTATGCATCTCGGCAATTGAAGAATTATGAAAAGAATTACCCCACCCACGATTTGGAGCTAGCAGCAGTAGTTTTTGCCCTGAAGATTTGGAGGCATTATTTGTACGGGGAAACATGCGAAATCTACACAGATCATAAGAGTCTCAAATATATTTTCACCCAAAAGGAGCTAAACATGAGGCAGAGAAGGTGGCTTGAATTACTAAAGGATTATGATTGCACCATTTTGTACCATCCTGGTAAGGCTAACGTGGTTGCCGACGCTTTGAGTCGTAAGGGAAACTTAGCAATGCTGATCACCAAGGAAAGGAGAATTTTAAACGACCTCGAGTCCCTAGGCATTGAAATCAGAACTCCGGGTAGCAGCGGACTATTAGCATCATTAAGTGTGCAACCGTCATTGTTGGAGAAGATTAAGGTAGCCCAAGCTGCAGATCCTGACTTAGTAAAGATTTTTGGAGACCTGGGGAAGGAAGACCAAACCAATTTTCGGATCAGTAGTGATGGTATCTTACGCTTTGGATCTCGAATATGTGTTCCATCCGATCCGGAGTTGAAAAGAAAAATTTTGGAAGAAGCACATAACTCTAGATTTGGAATTCACCCTGGCAGCACAAAAATGTACCGAGACGTACGTGATACTTTCTGGTGGGGAAACATGAAAAGGGAGATAGCAGAATTTGTCTCTAAATGTCTCGTATGTCAGCAAGTGAAGACAGAACATCAGAAGCCTGGTGGCCTAGTACAATCCTTACCCATACCAGAATGGAAGTGGGAACATATAACCATGGACTTCGTAGTAGGTTTACCCAGGACGTTGAAGGGTCATAATTCAATTTGGGTTATTGTGGATAGATTGACCAAATCGGCGCACTTTTTGGCATTCAAGATTAACGATTCCTTGGAGAAATTGGCGAAATTGTATGTTGATGAAATTGTTCGACTACATGGAGTACCGGTCTCGATAGTATCAGATCGTGACGCTAGATTCACTTCAAAGTTTTGGGGCAGTTTACAAAAGGCTTTAGGGACTAGCCTAAGTATGAGTACGGCATTCCACCCTCAAACTGATGGTCAGTCAGAACGGACTATACAGACATTAGAAGATATGCTTCGGACTTGTGTCTTAGATCTGCAAGGCAACTGGGATGATCACCTGCCTCTGGTAGAGTTTACATACAACAACAGTTTTCATGCAAGTATTGGGATGGCACCCTACGAGGCGTTGTACGGGCGGAAATGCAGGTCGCCTACGTGTTGGAACGAAGTAGGTGAGAGACAGCTATTAGGACCAGAACTGGTGCAGGTCACCTCAGAGAAGGTACAACTTATCAAGCAAAGACTTTTGACGGCACAAAGTAGACAAAAGTCGTACGCTGACCGTCGACGTCGTGAACTTGACTTTGGAGTAGGGGATCATGTGTTTCTCAAGATATCACCTACGAAGGGAGTTATGAGATTTGGGATTCGGGGTAAGCTTAGTCCAAGGTTCGCCTGGACCATTCGAGATACTTGCGCGGTAAGGAGGTTGCATATCGGCTTGCTTTTACCGCCTACACTTTCTGGAGTTCATAATGTATTCCATGTATCTATGCTAAGGAAGTACGTGCCAGATCCAAGTCATGTGATCGATAGTGCACCATTACGACTTCGAACGGATTTGAGTTATGATGAGCAACCTGTACGGATCGTGGACCGAAAGGATCAAGTATTACGAAGACGAACCATTCCGTATGTCAAAATTCAGTGGAGCAACCATACTGAACGAGAAGCCACTTGGGAACTCGAAGAGGAAATGAGGGAAAAACATCCCGAAATTTTTTTAGCAGGTACGTCAAGTTTAGAGGACTAAACTTTTTTAAGGGGGTGAGAGTGTAATATTCCAAAAATTTCGAATAATATTATCCTTTTAAAATAATAATAATAATAATAATAATAATAATAATAATAATAATAATAATAATAATAATAATAATAATAATAATAATAATAATAATAATAATAATAATAATAATAATAATAATAATAATAATAATAATAATAATAATAATAATAATAATAATAATAATAATAATAATAATAATAATAATAATAATAATAATAATAATAATAATAATAATAATAATAATAATAATAATAATAATAATAATAATAATAATAATAATAATAATAATAATAATAATAATAATAATAATAATAATAATAATAATAATAATAATAATAATAATAATAATAATAATAATAATAATAATAATAATAATAATAATAATAATAATAATAATAATAATAATAATAATAATAATAATAATAATAATAATAATAATAATAATAATAATAATAATAATAATAATAATAATAATAATAATAATAATAATAATAATAATAATAATAATAATAATAATAATAATAATAATAATAATAATAATAATAATAATAATAATAATAATAATAATAATAATAATAATAATAATAATAATAATAATAATAATAATAATAATAATAATAATAATAATAATAATAATAATAATAATAATAATAATAATAATAATAATAATAATAATAATAATAATAATAATAATAATAATAATAATAATAATAATAATAATAATAATAATAATAATAATAATAATAATAATAATAATAATAATAATAATAATAATAATAATAATAATAATAATAATAATAATAATAATAATAATAATAATAATAATAATAATAATAATAATAATAATAATAATAATAATAATAATAATAATAATAATAATAATAATAATAATAATAATAATAATAATAATAATAATAATAATAATAATAATAATAATAATAATAATAATAATAATAATAATAATAATAATAATAATAATAATAATAATAATAATAATAATAATAATAATAATAATAATAATAATAATAATAATAATAATAATAATAATAATAATAATAAAATTTTGAACATTTGTACTTGGGCTTTATTGGTTTAGTCATCTTTGGCCCTGTATTGTGTTGGGTTGGCCTAATTTGAAAATCCTTAATAAATTGGGTCTCTTTTGAATTATTAGTATGCCTACTTAAATTAGTATATAATTGGGTTGTTTAAATCAAGATTGGGTTTGAGCCCAATTAGTGGCCACTTTATTTATGATAGCATAATAACAATAATAATAATTAATAATAGAAATAAATAAACAATTAAGTAAAGAGAGAGTCCATTGTTCTAACAGGAAAGGGGGGAATGTTTCTTTCGGCAGAGTTCGATGGAACTCGAGGAGAGGGAGAGACGGAATAAAAAAAAAAGGGGAGGAACTTGAACGAGAGAGTTCGAACTCGGGAAGAGAAAGAGGCGAATAAATGGGGTAAGAATGCATTCAGACAGAGGAATGCAATCGATCTGTTATAATAGGAGGCTGAATCTATTGATGAATTCATAAGAGATTAGAAACATTGAGTGGGAAGAGAAATCTAGAGAGAGAGAGGAAGCAAAATAGAAGAAGGACCTCTTGTTGCTGCCCGAGATTGAAGACGGTAGAGGTAAATTTTCCTTTCTTTCTTCAACTTCTTTAGTTCTTCACTTCAGTAATAGGATTGTTCGGACAAAGACTCAGATTACCTGTTAGAGGATTTGGAGAAGAACTCAAAATTTTGCTATGAATAGAAAAACTAGAATCAATGTCTATGGGTATTTCGGGTGAGAGATTATTGGAAAAGTAGTTAATAAAAGAAATTTTGGAAAGCATTGGTAATTGTAGATTTCTGTTGTGTGCTTGCGTGTTCAGTGAAAGGGGAAGAAGTAAAATTTGATTATTGGATGCTGGAAGGAATAAGGGTGAAAAGCTTATAAATAGGATCGAGAAACAATGGCAGCACATTAGATTTGCTGGGTTGAAAAGATGATTAAATTTTGATGTGTGTGTGCTGAGTAAAAGAGAAACTTTCAATTGAATAATTATGGAGCCTTTATGTTGTTTATAAATTCTTATTGGTTGGGCAAGAATGGAGCAAAGTACTGGTAGGTATGTGTTTGACTTTTAATTAAATAAATTAATGAACCTTTTATTTTGTTTATAATTTCTTATTGGTTGGGTAGTTTATAAAGGAAATAATGGAGAAAAGTATGGAAGGTAAGTACGTATTGGACTTCCGAAAATTGTTATAAAAGTGGGTGTTATACTGTAACAATTACTTAGGTATTTAGGATTAGTTTCCTAATTGAAAAATAAATTGAAGTGTATATTAAAATAGTGTATCATAAAATAACACTATGAAAACTATTTTCTTAGAATAATTTTAATAACTGGTAACTTTTAAAGTAATTTAGATTGGCTAAATTGTTACAGAATAAATATATAGTAATTTGATTTATGTTTTGAATTTTAGATTTGGACAAGAAGAGTAACCTTTAGTTGCGTTTCGGTGGACCTAGAATTTGTGGGCTTATTTTCAGGTAAGAGATTATACATCTTTAGATACTTGAAATCTCTATTTTTAAATTGTTAGGCTTCCGCAAATTATTTTGGCAATTACCTTTCTTTGAAACATGTACCAACCTTAAGTTGGAATTTGAATTGAACTCCGTCGTACCCGTTCTTTGTCGTTCTAAATTGTCTATCTCATTATATATATCTCATTTATATTTGGATTTCATTGAGATATATATTTTTTTTTGTTGTGAAAACAAGTTTCCGTTGTAATATCTTTTTTTTGAGATCCTACTATGATCACTAAGTTGAACAACCCGGCTACTGGGGTAAAGTAGCATTTTGAATTTGATATTTGATTATGAATTATGCCACCTGGCCCGTGGCTTGGTTATCCGGATATACCATTATGAAATGTGACTATTTGTTCATTATGAATCCTTGTTTAAAGGAGGTCTTGTGACCGCTTAGGTGATCATGGTATCCGCGGGTTAGTCGTCGTCTCCAACTGGTATGGGACAGTTGGCGACGATTAGACCTATCGCAAATACCTTTGTATCTCTATCTTTTACGTTGAATTCTTGTTGAAATTTATCATCTCATTATGCTATTCTCGATTATGAATTATTTGAATATGAACCTTTGAATGCTTTATTGTTAATGAACCCTTCCCTAGATTTCGGAGGGGCTGTATATGACCTTACTGGGCATTGTCCGCTCATTCCTTCCAATTCTTTTTCCTTCCAGGTTTTAAGTAAGATGGATATCATCGAGGACAATCTGGAGATTTTAATTTGAATTAGTTCGTTTTGTACTTTGGACAAAATTTTATGTTTACCAGTTTTGGGGCTTCAAAATTATCATTTATACTTTTTGAAATGTAATAGTACCCTATGATTTTCTTTTATTATTAGTCCTTAAGAGATAATTTCAGAATTTTTGTGATTTAGAATTTGTAATAGTGACGCACCCAAGATTTTGGGATTTTAATTTGGTTAGAAATTTTTGGGTCGTTAAAGAAAGAGTTAATATAGAAATAAACTGTCAATGAACAGGTCTTGGCAGTGGAGAAGTGAAGATATATTCTTAGATGTTGCTTGTCATGCCATGGCATTTCGACTATTACGTATGAACGGATATGATATTCCATCTGGTATGCCTTTCAGAAACTTGATCTCACAATTATATGCCAGCATGATATGCAATGTTCCTTTGAGTAAAGACATCTTCTTTGCTTAATTTTTTTTTCCTTTTGTAGACACGTTAGGGCAGTTTGTTGAGCAAGAACATTTTTTCAATATGGTGAGCCTTCAGTTGATAGATATAACAAGCACCATTCTGGAGTTATATAGAGCTTCAGAAATCCAAATTTGTCCAAGAGAACCAATTCTTGCAAGTATAAAAATTTGGACAAGCACATTCTTGAAGAATCAATTACAACATGATGAAATTTCTAATGAGAGATTAAGCAAAAGGTAATATATATATCATGAACTTATTTATCTATCTATCTTTCTCTTTTATAAAAGTGTGAATTTTCTTTTACAAATAAATCACTACTCGTTAAGGTAATAAATCATTCACCAATAATTATGGTTAAATAAGTAAATTTGTCATGTGTTAATCAATTCTATGAGTAATTAAATAATAATTTGGTCTCGATCTTGACTTGTACTGAACTTTAAGTTAGGTCATATATCATTGAATTATATTTATTTCGTCTCATATGTCTATTTTTAAGTGTGATTGCAATTGTCGTTACAAATGTTGTCGAATATTTTTTAATGCGAGAAAAATAATCTTACTAAGGTGAGTGACCAAGCCTTTATTTGAATCAAAGATATAAGATGCTTTTACTTTTGAAAATATGTTTGGGCACCAAAACTTGTAATTATGAAAATAGATATGTTGGTGTGTATCGAAATATTAAGCAAATTAATAGTGTGTTTAGTAATTACGAGTGAACAAGCTAAATAAATGAATTAAAAAAAATAAAATGTGCTATAAATTCAAGAAGATGAAAAATAATGAAAAACTTAGTTGATGAATCCATATATTGTTGGACAGGAAAATAAAATATACAATTTTCTCCTTTGAATTTTAGGACTATTATAAACCGCTTTAAAAACTATCATAGTGTGGTCCTAAATTATATATTTTACTAACAAATCCTTGTTTAGTTAACTACACTACTTTTATTAGGATTTTCACTACTCGTTAAATTTGGAAATATATATATATATATATATATATATATATATATATATAGTCTTATGTACATAATATTTATCTATCTCTACTTTAAAAGTGTGAATTATCTTTTAAGAATTAATGTAAGGAAAAAATTAGCGTTTTATATCATAACCTATCCACAATTTATTTAAGGACAAACAAATAAATTTATCATAATAAAAGATAATGTTTGTACAAAAATAACCCTAAATTTAATAAATCAATCACCAATGGATAAGGTTAAATAGGTAAATTTGTCATGGACTAAACAATTTAAAAAATAATTAAATAATAATTTGGTCCCTCCTCTTATACTTAACTTTAAGTTAGATCCTACATATTTGAATTCTATTCATTTTGCTTCATATTTCTATTTTTATGTCTGATTCTCCCTCTTGCAATTACCTTTACAAATGTTGTTAAATATTTTTGAATGAGACAAAAATACTATTACTAAGATGAGTGACTAAACATTTATTTGAATTAAAGATATAAGATGGTTTTACTCTTAAAAATATGTTTGGGTAGACGTTTTTTATGTATATGAAAATTTGTAGTTATAAAAATAGATTTGTTGGTGTGTATCGAGATATTAAACAAATCTATAGCGTGTTTAGTTATTATGAGTGAACAAGCTAAAATAAATGAGTTAAAAAAATAAAATGTGCTTATAAATTCAAGAAGATGAAGAAAAATAGAGAACTTAATTAATGAATTCATACGTTTTGTTGGACATGATAATAAAATATAAAATTTGCTCATTTGAATTTTTGACTACTATAAGTGTCCTTAAAAACTATCATATTAGTCCCTAAATTATAAATTTTACTAACAAATACTTGTTTAGTTAACTACGTGAAAATTTCAAATAGACCCTCTTAGATTTAGAAATGTATATATAGTCTGATGTACATAATAACGTTAAAGTAAACAATTGTCTATGTCAATTTTATTTTGAATATAGAAATATAACATTATAAAAATAATTAAAAAAATATTTTATTAATATTATCCTCATATTAATCCATTACTATGAATATCTACACATTCTTTTTTGAATTACAAAATCAATTATCTAAAAAGAAATAATTTAATGAGCAATGTCTTTTTATTTTAAATTAATTTATTTTTATCAGTATCTCAATTGAAAACAAGCATTCAATATTCCTTCAATCAAACCATTATTTCCACTTTCTAATACTCTGAGTCACGAATTCCAAAAGTGAAATCTCAAACAACAATGAAAATATGCATTTTAATTGCAATTTAGTTTATTGTTAACACGTACAAGCTAACTCAAAATCTTTTAATGCATGAAAAATGTCTTAAATAATCATATAAATCTGACATTTGAGAAGAAATTAGCAACGACTTTTTCTCAATCTTTCTTCAGAAATGAAATAATTTCATAATATTAATTATTTGTCAAGTTAGAAGAAGTTGTTCAACCGTAAAAATATCAAAGTATGATTAGCATACTTATGTATTATTTATCCACTAAATTGAACTTTGCACCCCAAACATGAAGTGTTCCACTTTAATACACGTTGTCATTTGTCCTACTTAGCCCCCTTGGCCTGAAGGGCGTTAAAAATAATAACATAATTTGACATGCACATTCTACATGAGGACTATTTTTGTCACTTGGGTTGGAGTGCAAATTGAAATTTGGGGCTAATTCACACTTTAACCTATTTTAGTTATTATATTATTATAAAATTGTATTTTTATTTATTACTTCCTCCACAAAGAGTTCACTATTCCATTTTGGGATGTTTCATTTAAAGAGTTCACTTTCAAAAATTAAGACATAAAAATGTTATATTATTATTAATGAACTACTAAAAGTAGCATTTTTTAAAAAAATTAACTTTCAAACAGGGACTCTTTACTCGGAACGGATGGAGTATTTAATTACAAATATTCTTCTTCTCTCTTCCTCTCTATCTAAGTCACCACTTGTTCTATCACCACAATCAAAACCATCACCACCAACCAAAAAATATATATTCTAAATTCATCAAAACATTTTACTTATTTCCATAACTAGCTCTAAACCATTAACATCTTTCGGTAATGGTAGGTTTTGAGAAAGAATTAATTGACGTTTCAACTTTGTCTTTCACAAGCCAAGTTGTGATTCTAGTGGTAAACATAGCATTTTTGTATAATCTTAATCTCCGTCGCTTACCCCCCCCCCCCCAACAAAGAAAAAAAGAAAAGGGGATGACAAATTACTAATTACGCATGGTGCCTTATAGGTGGAAAATGATCTAAGGCATTCCATAGTTGACAGTCTAGATCGACTCACAAATCGAAGATACATAGAGCTATACGATCCTGATGATTATCAAATGTTAAAAACATCATACAGGTAAAATTGGTTGAAGTTTTGGTTTTATGATAGAATTTTACACTATCTTTTCCCCAAAAAGAGAAGAAAAATTAGTAAAATCAATATTGTGTTTGAAACACACACACACACACACACACATATATATATATATAGTGAGACAAATATCACTTGTTCTGTGTCTCAGGTGTTATAATGTTAAAACATGGACATTCTGAGATTTTCCATACAAGATTTCAATAATTGCCAGGCCATACACCGTGAAGAACTTCACCAGCTTGAAAAGTAGGTACATTTAACAACAAATATTATTACTATCATCATAACCTCATATTCAGTTCCTCTTTCAACAATATGTGGTGTTAGAATGTATAGATTGATAAAAAGATATTAAAGAAAGCACGGTTAAGACGTTGATTAAAGGAAAAAAAGGATGCATTTTATAGTTTTAATAGTATCAAAATACAGAGAGTTAAAACAGGAAAATAAAATTTTCTGGAAATGGCAGGAAGAAAACGAGTTCCTTTGAGTAGCAATTGCAAATATGACTAGTATCTATAGAAAAACAACAACAAGAAAACTCGAGAGAGTGTATATGGCAGATGCAGATGTGTAGTTGATTACATTAGTTGTTTGTATGGATGCAGGTGGGCAAAAGATTGGAGATTGGATAGTCTAAAACTTAATCATCACATACTGGTCTCTTCATATTTTCAAGTTGCTGCAGTCTTTTATTGCCCCAGAATTAGCTGATGCCCGCCTCGCATGGGGCAAGAATTCTACCTTCGGAACTATTATTGATGATTTATTTGACATTGATGGTTCTAGAGAAGAATTACTAAACATTATTGACCTTGTCAAAAAGTATATCCTTGCTTTATTCTCCGATTCTTTGTTCAGCTCTTTGTTTAGCATCTATGTCAAACATAATTAATTGATGGTGATTCTTGAATGTATTGCCAAAATGTAGATGGGATGAACACTCAACTATCGGTTTCTGCTCCAAACGAGTCGAGATCTTATTTTCCGTACTCAAGGATACAATAAATGAGTTCACAGCCAAGGCCCTCATTCAACAAGGCCGATGTATCAAACATGAACTAATCGAGATGGTACTTATATATACATAATGTATTCTAACTGAATATTGATATAGTATAAGCCTTTATTTTCATTTTCTATTCTCCTATCTGTAGTGGCTTATTTTTCTTCGAAGTATGTTGAGAGAGGTAGAGTGGTGGACAAACAACGAAACACCATCTCTAGATGAATATTCAACGAATGGATCTGAGACAATCGGGGTTGGACTTTTTGTCAATAGTTCTTACTTTGTGGGATCTGAACTTTCTCCAGAGATTCTAAAAAGTGATGAATTTTTACCCTATACCAACTTGCTGGAAAGAATGGACGTCTACTCAACGATTATCAAAGCTACGAGGTAAGCCATTTTTGTACCTTGTTCAAATGCAAAGAATGAATTGTGTAGGAAGAATAATTAAGTCTTATGAAATTGTGTTTGAAGAGAGAAAAAGATCAAAGGAAATTGAATTGTTGCCGGATAGTGGAAAAGCACAGCAATGGATCCATTACTTGTGAAGAAGCACGTATGATGGTGTGGAGAATTGTTGATAGTAGCAAAAGAGAAGCACTACGGATGACTATTCAAGAGAAAGGCAGCATCGTTTCGAAAGCAATCAAAGACTCGATTTGGAAATCGATCAAGGTTATCCATTATTTGTACTCTAAAGGCGACGAATACAGGCGTCCAGGGATTACTAAAAAGATATTAAAGCAGTTCTTTACGAACCCATCCCTACCCTCTCCCAACCAAAGAGTTAGCTAGCTCTTGAGGGAAGGGAGTTGACACACTATTTACCTTTTGTTAATGTTTTTGCTCAAACTGTAATTTGAACATGGATCCCTCCAACATTTTCCTCTGCTAAGTGAAGTGAATAAATAACAAACATCTTCACTCTATAGCTTGAAGCACAACTTGTTTTTGTTTGTTGGATTTTGATTCACGTCTGCCCAAATCTTACCAGTAACATAATAATCTCTCAATTCTCAATATATAGTTTGCGCACACTGCTTATTATTATTGATAAAATTAGACTAAGATAAAAAACTTAAACACTAAAAGAAGAAAAGCAGAGAAAACAATTATCAAAGAAATTGAATCAGCCGCAACCTTTCATTTGATTACATGAGATATTTATACAGAGTTGAGTTGCTTGGCAAAATGTATCCTAAATAAAATATTGCCTAATCTCTTATTACAATAAATCAGGCTAATCAATCAAACTAATTGATATGGACAGAAGAATACACAATTTCCAAAAACAAACATAAGGGGGAGTTGTATGTCCGATGGAATTGATGTTGCTGTTATAACCCGCCCTCATGCCAAGCGGAAAATTGTGCTGCTGCAGGTTGAAGGATAGTAGATGTAGTCATGGTCGGGCAAGACTTTTAGTGAACAAATCTGCTAGTTGATCACGGCTAGGCACATAGGAGACAGTGAGAAAGCCACGGTTTTGAAGTTCCTGAACAAAATGATAGTCAATATTTACATGACGGGTTCGAGCATGAAAAACTGGGTTTCGTGACATGTGAATTGCCGAGAGATTGTCATAGAAAATAATTGGTTGTAGTAAGTAGATACTCATTTCTCGGTACAAATAGGAGAACCATTTGATTTCAGCAGCAATAGTGGCAAGTGCGCGATATTCTGCCTCGGTGCTAGAACGAGTAATAGTAGTCTACTTCTTTGCAGTCCACACAACCAAATTTGGACCAAGGAAAATACATGCACCGTTGGTGGAACGATAGTCAGAGGGATCGCCAACCCAAGCTCGAAGCGAGAAATCCGACGATGATCGAAACGGGATACCAAGGGAGATAGTGGCCTTGACGAAGCGAAGAATTCGCTTAACAGCTTGAAGATGACTTGTATGCAGTTGATGCATATGTTAACAGACTTGATTCACAGCGAAGGATATGTCGGGACGTGTGAGAGTGAGGTACTGGAGACCACCCACCATGCTGCGATAGGAGGTCACATCCGTAATAGGATCACCATCGGTAGAGGAGAGGTGGGAGCTGGTAATCATTGGGTAAGAAGCGGGTTTACAATTTTCCATGTTGAACTTCCGTAATAGATCAGTAGCATAGTGAGCTTGGCTAAGAGTGAGAACTGAAGGTGTATGGGTGGCTTCAATACCCAGAAAAAATCCAAGCGGACCAAGTCGTCGGCTATCAAATGTCACACACACTTGGTCAATGACTTGAGCAACCTCGGATGATGACGGCCCGATGATAATCATGTCATTCACATACACTAGAATAGCCACGGTTGAGGCGGGCGAGTGACGAATGAAAAGAGAACTATCGGACTTGCTATTGAAAAATCCCAAAGTAAGCAAGAAGTCATGGAGACTCTGAAACCACACCCGAGGAGACTGTTTCAGACCGTAGAATGCTCAGTTAAGTTTGCACACGTGATGTGGAAACGCAGAATTGATAAACCCGGGTGTTTGCGACATGTAAACCTCTTCATTAAGAATTATATTTAGGAAGGCATTGCAGACATCCGATTATTGAATATCTGACGAACGAGACTGAGTTATGGCTAAAATGGAGTAGATAGTAAGAGGTTTAACAACAGGGCTAAACGTTTCGTTCTAATCCACTCCTTCTTGTTGACTGAACTCTTGAGCCACAAGACGGGCTTTGTGGCCTTCGATCAACCCATTGGCTTGTCGTTTGATCTTGAAAATTCACTTACTTCCAACCACATTCATATGTGAGGTGCGAGGAACAAGATCCCATGAGTGATTTTTATAAAGAGTAGTGAATCCTCATTCATGGCGTGTTGCAATTGAGGGGAGGGAGCGATTTGCTTAAAGGATCTTGGCTCGAAATCAGCAAGAGTTTGAGAAAAGAGAGCCGTAGGCAAATGATGTTTGGACATAAGGTCATTGATGTTGTGGAACCCTCGAGGTGGAATACTGGACGCCGAGCTCTAGGGCTCACTGGACTGTAAAGGGTTGCTAGTGTGCTCGCTGGATATTACAGAGCTGCTCGTAGGCTTTTTGGTTAAATGAAAGGAAAAATTACAAGCCGGTACAACTTTTAAAACATGTTTTCAAATAAATCCAGCTATTTTTTAGACATATCTTTTAGATACAATTTTAGTGCAAAATTACGTTCTGACCCTTTATTTCTTTGTATCGGGGAAAAAGTCGTCGTCTCTCGGCGCCACCCAGCGTTCATAGCTTCATTTCGTTTATGCCTGCTTCTCACGTCGTAGTGTAGTTCGCCTTTCTCTTTCTTGTGCCGACCTACGTCCCCAAAATTTTGAATTGACGATTTCGGAGAAATTCCAGCAATTCAATTGAAATGTATGTCCCTTTAAAAATTCTTTCATTCTCAATTATATGCCTTAGGTTTCTTGATGCCAGGGCTTGGCATTATAGTTTCTGGATTGATTTTGTTTCTGCAAAATAATGTCAAATATATCGATATTGGCATTATAGTTTCGGATTGATTTTGTTTTAAAATAATGTCAAATGTATCGATGCCGGGCTTGGCATCGAGTTTTTGGATTAATTTGGTGCTGGATAATAATGTCAAATGCATCGATGCCGGGGCTTGTGATCGAGTTTCGGATTGATTTTGGTCCTCGAAATATTGTCAAATGCATCGATGCCGGGGCTTGGCATCGAGTTTCGGATTAATTTGGTGCTTGCATAATCTTGTCAAATTCATCGATGCGAGTTTGGCATCGAGTTTTTGATTGATTTTGGTCCTCCAAAATCTTGTCAAATGCATCGATGCAGTCTTGGCATCGGACTTTACATTAAAGTTGAGTGCGCATATTGCTATCAAATGCATCGATGCCAGTCTTGGCATCGAGTTTGTATTGATTTGTTCTGCATAATGGCTTGCGATTGAGATTGAGGCTTTAAGACTATAAATATATTATTGGGGAACATTTTCCTAAGTGATAGATTTATTTTGAATTGTCCAAAGTGTGTATATCTTCACTTTCACCTTTCTCCTTGATCATAAATGATTTTGTTTCCTTATGTAGCAGTTGAGCAAGCAAGAGGATCTTATTGTTAATGGAGTCGGTGTTATGATTTTCTTTGAAATTTAGGGAGAGACAATTGTGAAAAGGGTTCTGAGATGGTTTTGAGTTTTCGATTTCTTTGTTATCAATTACAAGCAAATATTACATTAATTAATGTTGAAACTTTGAGATTGAGATATTCTCTTGGACCTCATCAAAATTGTATTTTATCAAATGATGAAGATTTTTTGAATATGTTGGTCTTTGGGTAAAATTCTAAGCATTTATGTTATTTCGGTAGATGTTATTGATGTTTTGGGTGCAATTGTTGATGGTGTAGAGAATGATTTGGGGTCAAAGGTTGATTTTGGTCCTTCTAGGATTAGTTTGGATGCTTCTTCTTCTTATAAGTCAAAGGGTGATTTTGGTCCTTCTAGGAGTAGTTTGGATGCTTCTTCTTCTCATAATGGTAAATCTGTTGATGTTGGTTTCTTTGAAATTGATAATGAAAGTTATCACACTTATGATTTTTTCTGTTACATCTTCGGTAATTTGTTATCGGTTGGTTGGGAAGAGATTATCACGGATCGGACAAATATTTAAAGGTGGCATTAGAGAGTTTCGTCTTGAACTTATGAAATATTCTATGAAACTTGGATTTGAATATGTTTTTGCTAGGAATGAGAGTAAGAGACTCTTGTTGTTTGTGGTAATAAATTCATTGATAAATGTGATTGGTTCATCAAGTGTCTTTGTTTCTAATGTTGATAATTCTATAATTATAAAGAAGTGCAATCTTACACAGTTGCAAAGTTTCTTTTATTGATGGAGTTAAGAAATCAAAAGGATGGGTTATAATGTAATTGCAGATTTTATTTGTGATAATGTTGAGTCAGCCAAATTATTCTACGAAGGATGTAATTGAGTATGTTAGGATCCATTATGGGGTTGAGATATCATATATGACAGCATGGAGAAGTGTTGAGGTTGCTCGTAATAAGGTATTTGGTAGTTATGATGAATCGTTTGATGAGTTGCGGTGGTATGTTGAAGCTTTGAAGAAAGTAATCCGGGCGGTTTGGCATTTATTGAATCGATTCCATTTCAAAATGTTTCACCGGTTATTCATATGTTTTCGTGCATGTTTGGATGGTTTTAATTATTGTCGGCCTATATTGTTTGTAGACGGGACATTTATGAAATCTCGATGTAAGTCAACTCTCTTATCCGCCACGGCAAAGGATGGTAATCAAGGTAAGTTATGCGTGACACTTATATTGGTTTGTGTTTTCTATGTGTTTTGATGTGAAAGTTGTTGTTTTACTAATTTGAATATTTCATTTTTGTTTTTATATAGGACTATTTCCATTTGCCTTTCTTTGTTGTAAGTTCGAGAAAATTATGATAATTGGCATTGGTTTCTTTCAAAAGTAAAAAGCGATTAATGGTCGTGATGTGCTTATTGTATCGGATCGAAATGTTGGGTTGATGCAAGCGATTCGGATGTTTTTGGTAGTTCTAAGCATTTTTTTGTTTGGTTCATCTTTGTCGTAATTTGAAAGATATGTGTGGTGGCAAGCGTTCTTCCTTTCGCAAGAATATTTGTTTAAAATTTAAAGAATGTGCTTATGCGCTCTGAGTTGAGTTGTTTGAGAAGAAGCTTGAGGTATTTAAAGGAGTTGGTGGACGATTGCCTTAGATTTTTGGTTGACCTTCCTTTTGAGAATTGGGCCATTGCACATTGTTCGATAATCGTTATTCGAACTTACATCAAATCTTTGCAGAGTCATTCAACAATTGGATTATTGATGCTCGAGGACTTCCTATCACTTGTATGGTGGGTATATAAGAAAAAAACTTATGGTATGGTTTGTCGAAAAGCTGAATAATGGTTTGAAATGGAACAAGCTTCTTTGTGCTAAGATGGATAAAAAGTGGATAGAGAATTTGAAATTTGGTATGTCATGGCGGGTTATGAAAGCTACTAACTCTATTTATGAAGTTGTATCTAATCCTCTTGTGCGAGTTGATTTGGATTGTCGAACATGTTCTTGCTATCAATGGCGATTCAAGGCTTCCCATCTTTGTCATCTTTGTTGTTGTTATTGTCGAGCACGAGAGCGATTGAAGACATAATTGATAAATACTTTTTAAATAGTTATTATGTCAAGTGCTACGAGGAAGCCTTATTCCAATTCAACAACTTATAAGTATGAGATTCAAAAATCATCGAAGCTTGATAATCTTACCCCGATAATGAAGAAATTGCTGGACGGCCTAAGAAGAAGCGAATTGCATCCAGGGTGAAATTCGAGTAGTACAAGGAAACATAAATGTAGTAGATGTAATAAATGTTGTAATCACAATTCTAGGACATGTAGAGATTCGGTGTAATGTTGATTATATTTTAGTTGTGAGAAGAATTTATGAGTTTGATTATTGGAATTGTGAGCAAATTGGATTTTGTTTTGTGGTCTGAAAAAAGCTGTTGAATCTTTGTTATCAATTTTTTTGAAATTTACGTCAAATGGAACTGATGCGGGCTTGGCATCGAGTTTACTGATTTTTGGTCTGCAAAATCCATTCAAATGCAACGATGCAGGGGTTGGCATCGAGCTTGATTGATTTGGGTCTGCAAAATCCATCAAATGCAACTGATGCGAGGGGTTGGCATCGAGTTTACAGATTGATTTTGGTCCTCCAAAATCAAGTCAAATCAAATCGATGCCGGGGTTGGCATCGAGCTTCGATTGATTTTGGTCTGCAAAATCCAGTCAAATGCAACTGATGCAGTGGGTTGGCATCGAGTTTACTGGATTTTTGGTCCTCAAAATCAAGTCAAATGCATCCTGATGCCGGGTTGGCATCGAGTTCTGATTGATTTTGGTCTCAAAATCCATTCAAATGCAACTGATGCCGGTCTTGGCATCGAGTTTTCGGATTGATTTTGGTCCTCAAAATCAAGTCAAATGCATCTGATGCCGAGGTTGGCATCGAGGCTTCTGAATTGATTTTGGTCCTCAAAAATCAGTCAAAATGCAACGATGCGGTCTTGGCATCGAGACTCAGGATTGTTTTGGTCCTCCAACATCCGTCAATCCATCACGATGCCGGTTTGGCATCGAGCTTAGATTGATTTG
>CM028380.1:112943847-113003169 GCA_013146195.2 Codonopsis lanceolata | reverse complement strand
TTAATTATGTAGGTCCAAACGATCGATATTAAATAAATAAAAATTAATATTTTTATTAAAATTATCGGGTATTACATTCTCAACCTCTTTAAAAGAAGTTTAGTCCCTAAACTTACGCATCTACTCCAACAAAGTCCAGTACTTTCCTCGTATCCATTTCTCGACTTCCCAAACGTACTTTCAATTAGTCTAATAAACCCGATTAAGATCTCAAAGCATTATCTAGTCACATATATATCGTCCATTGAAGCTCAAAACCAACAAATACGCTAAATGAAGCTCAAATCCAATATTTAATGATTTGCACATTTTTCTTTCCGAATGACTCCTACAAATTTAGTGGACAAATCACAAAGATCCAATTTTAAGAAAACTCAAATAAGTTATGATGATTTTTAAATTTATTTTATGAGTTTGAATATTAAGGGTATTATATTCTCCCCACCTTCAAGAAATTTGGTCCTTCAAATTTACCAAACATACAATCCCATAATTGTCCATTCAGCACTCTTAACTTTTACTAGCACAAACGTTGTCCGATGTATGAAACGATAACTCATTATTGGGAACACAAAGATCTCTTAACAACCTTCCACTCAATACTCTTTGAGTTGAGTTCGATCCAAAGTCTATAGTGTATGTAAATACGAATGAAATTTACACTTATTGCCAACTTAGTATTATTAAGACATCCACAAATAAAAATAAAATGACTAAAACCATAAGTTTTCACTAAATCATAACCTAAGTTCTCCTCGAACACTTTTAAACGAGTACCTTACTATTCTACCAAAAGAAACTCCTTATTCATGTCTAAAACTCCATAGATATTGATTCACGCCCTCTCAAAACTCGAAATAGACCAACATATCATAGTGAACCCGGTCACATATCGATCGAAAACTCTTATAAAGATAAATTCATTAAATCCATTAATGTAGCTAGATCTTTGTAAGTCCAAACGTAACTACCAAAAACTCGCATTCTAACGACCCGAACGCCCTAAAAGCAATAACTGCACTATTCCAAAATTATGTCAAATTCATAAATATGTAGTAGAACCAAATCGATAGGCATCCTCCACTCCCAACTTAAAGGGTAAGATTAAATACTGGTGTAACCAAAATGTACCCCTTGGTCGTTGTGTCTATAACTAAATCAAAGTATAAGTTCTGGGGAATCTAAGTCAGGTAATGAGATAACATGATTGAGTATGAAACACTAGGATCATTAAAAACTTAATCGTCACAAATATGTGATGGTAATTGGCTGCTTCATCATCACTTGTTGCTCTAGCATCCCCGACAATTGCAAAAATTCTTCCTCGAACTTTCGGTTTTGCTTTATCGTCACTTCCGCCTCGCACAAAGTTTTCCTTAGTGGCTCAGTGGCAATCCTTGATCTTATGCTTCATCTTACCACAATTAAAGCAGTGCCCCGTAATCCAGAACATGTATCCGTCTCTATGCTTTCCGCCACACTTGGTACAAAGTGTTATTATAGAGATTCGATCCAAATTTTGATTCTCGCCATTGATTTTGTGCCGACTTTGATTATAATTTCGATTTGGCTGGTTGGTCTCCCCGTTATTATTTCCGTGTTCCTTCTCTTATTTCTTTATCCATTTCCCCTTGATGGTTACCATGATTCCGCCGAGCCATCCTCGTAGCCCCTCTTTCTCTCTCATCCTTCTTCCTTTGATACTCAACGATTCTAGTTCCATTACATGCCGGGCCCAAAGACATCAAGATAGGTGGGTAATTGAAGAGGAGTCAACCTATAGCTAATCCTGATCTTAGACCTCTCTCAACTTCCTAGTCACCTTCATCACAAAAAGAGTAGGAGCAAATTTCGACAACTCGATGAATTTTGCGTTGTACTCGCCAACCGCATTTTCCTTGCTCAAGGTTAAGAAATTCCACTAGCTTCCTCGCTCTTCATGCTTGGTGGAAAATACTTCTTGTTGAACGCCTCCATGAATATGTCCCAAGTAATCACCTCAATACCCCGAGACTCTAGTGTAGTCTTTTCATCCCACCACCGACTAGCTTCTCCATGCAAAGATAGTTAAGCTTCACCTGTTGTTCGGAGCATGTCATTGTCTCAAGGATCTTCCTCATGTGATTCAACCACTCATCAGTTTCTCCGCGCCTGCTCCCAGAACGCTTTTGCTGCTTAAAACTTTCTAACGAGTCCTCGATCAGAGGTTGAGCCGGGGCTGTATTTCCTGCAAGGGCTTAGGCTATAGTCTCAAGCAAGGTAAAGAGGCGTGGTCTATGGAGTGCAGTAGCTGTGTCCATTAACGCTCAGATTCGGTTGACCACTTCGGGTGCATAGCCATTAACGTTCACATTTGGTGGGGGTACACCACTTTCCCCTACAATTCTAGAAGTGGAGTCTTCCATGACTCTACCAACTCTAGTACCCCTTCCGCGTCCATGAGTTCCAGTGCGACCTCCACTTGCCATCTAGTTTACATTAGAGTGATCAATAATACTATATTTAATGAAATCGAAACCTCAAAATGTGACTTACTAAACAATATACGAAGTCGGTCTATGTTGAGTAAACTGCTAACTCGCAAGGTCACTCCAATCAATCATGTGCACTATCATAAATCATAATAAAAATAGAATTTTTTTTTAAAAAATGAAAATAAATAAATAGATAATAACGAAATTCAATTTCAATAATTAATCGTATCTAAGGTTCTTATTAATTCAAATGATAAAACAACATCCAAAATTTCTATTTATTCAAACTAAAAAAATTATAATACGAAATCTCTAATTAGCTTCGATATCAAAGTACATCTTATAATCTAACACACATGATCTATCAATCAATTTAAACCATAAGGTGAATTCTTAAAATGCTCATCGAGAAAGATACTTCAATACCCTAAAGAATCAAACTTAGACTTATCTATTTGCCCTCAGACATAAGTATTACCTCAAAGAGTTACACAAACAAAGGAAGAGATGGTGGCCTATATATATCTCCAATCGTCTTTATCAATCTTGTCATCGCATTCATATCTAACGAAGTCCCAATGAAGCAACGTGATAGTAAACCCTCACTTAACATTAGTAGAACTTAAAGCTACCATCATTTCTCAATGAACCAAATCAAGATCTTAAGACTATCGTATATTTCTAAATCTAACAGTTTCTAAATCTTAAGACCATCCGGATCTAAGGCCTAGGCTCTGATACCAACCTGTAACGCCCCCAAATTGGGCACCGACACCACGGTCCCACAATTTGGCCACGTCACCAACAATCATAACTTAAATCATAAATGTTCTAATCTCGTAATAATTAAATCTTAATATTCTTGACTTAATTCAAAAATAACCCAAATTAATTAAATACAAAATCTATCTAAAAACTTGACATGGATCCATAATTAATTTAAAGTATTGTCAAATAATTCAATAAGTATGATCAAATCTAAAATTCTCGTAAGTCGCCATCTTGGTCTACCCGAGCCAAAATCCTCTAATAATCTTACTCATTACCTGAGAAAGAAGAGTATAAAGGGGTGAGTGAACAATGCTCAGTAAGTTCTTATACAACCCCTCCGGTTACTAAGGAGTTGACCAGAAATAAATCTGAGATGAATAATATATATAAATATATATTTTCGAATAGTCAAAATTCATAAATTAAACATCGATAAGTGGAAGCGAACATCAGATTTAAGTGAGCAAGAATCCAAACGAAAATAACACTCAAAGGTGACTCGAGTAATCAACTATCACTAACCGTCCCATACCAATTAATGACAATTGACTACTCACAGAATCCCATGATCACAAGTAAATTCATAAATCATAGTTCATAGTTCATAGATCATAAATCATAAATCATTGGTATATCCGGATAACCACGCCACGGGCCAAGTGGCGTTCATAAGTATCATAAATCATAGTTTCATAATTCATAGTGTCATAAATTCAACTTAGTGATCACGGTAGAATTTCAAGCAATCAAATAATTTTAAAAAATTAGGCATCGCCAAAAATCATATTTTTCATATAAATGGTATCTCACATGGAATTCAATAATTATGTGAGAATAACAGATAGTCAAGTCATGAGTTCGAAAGAAGCGTAAACAACGGAGTTCAAATTCAAACGCCGATTTAAAATCGGCGTACGTTTCAAGAAATATCAAAGTCAAGAAATTTAATGGAAATCTAACAAACGATACATAAAAGATCGGAAACTTAAAAGAGGTATAATCCCTTACTTCGAAATTGCTTAGCGTAGATGATCCCGCAACACAATTGATCGTCCTAAGCCCGCTTGTCCGATTCTAAAATTACGAACGTAACAAGTCACTAACTAATATTATTCTACTAATTAATTTCTTACGTTCATACCAAATCATAAACTTCAACAATTAACATATCCTAAACGTACACTTAATACTAACTTAAATTGAAACTTCCAACAAGTACCTCACAAAATGTATTAAAATATAAATATAAATTTTCTTTATAAAATATAACTTGTGGATACTATAAGATACTCCTATTAAAATATTGTAAATTTCATTCACCAAAAGTCAAACTTACATAAAAACAATGTTGTCTTTCAACAAATATATATATATATATATATCAATAGTAATAATGGTTATTTTAGATTTTGAAAGAAAATAAAATAAATTAATAATAATAATATAAAAATAAACCAACACCCACTGTACACACACGGTCAAACACACACACACATTATACTACTTATGTATAATGGATATAGATATATATATATATTTTATATATAAACCTAATGATGGAGCTTGATCTAGACCAAACACACACTAAAACACACACACAGAACCAGTACAGACACTGTGCTCCGGTTACTAATTCATTATTCTACTAAGGCACTGTCCGTACGTTTTTGCTTATGAATTAATATATTATTACTCTATATAATTTTAAACCATTACAATTAGTGACAGAGAAAAACAAAATTCTTACATTGACTTGTGCCGTCAATCTCTTCTTCTCTTCGGTCGCTTCTTTCTTTTTTTTTACTCCGTTAACGATAAAATGTTTTCTCCTCCTTTAATCCTTTTTATTTATACAGGAACCCTATTAGGTTTTCTAACCCTAACATTAAATGGGCCAAGACCAATCTTTTAATTGCCTAATATTATTAGGAAAATAGTAATTAATTCTAGTCAGAAGTGGACCAAGCTCAACCCAATTTAATTAGTTACTTATTAGGTCCAAACCATTAATTTAACTCAAATAATTATAACATTAATTATGTAGGTCCAAAACGATCGTAATATTAAATAAATAAAAATTAATATTTTTATTAAAATTATCGGGGTATTACAGTAATAGTGAATCTCAACAGTTAAATTTTTAGAGATAATTTAATCTCAACCTCTAAATTGCTTTAGTAAATTATATTGTAATTGTGTGAATATGAATTCTATTGTATATTAGGCTAGATCTTCATGTCCATGCATATGACATGGTGCCAGTATATCTGATTTCGTAAATGGAAATGACAGTGCCTAAATAGAAGGTGTGATTTCAAAAAATATATTTACAATTGAGGGGTACATTGCTTCAAGTGATAGTTGATGGATTGATGTTTTATAAGGGGTGACCGTTCAGAAGATTAATCACGGAGTGTGACTTTATAATATGAAGATAAACCATAGGGAAATAAAAAATGAGTGACTGCTCATCATATTAATTGTAAGGGGTGACTTGTAATATGGAAACAAAAACTAGAGAGTTAAAAATGAATAACTATTCACACATGTAAATGTGAGGGTGAATCTCACCCGTTAAATTTTTTAAGATAATTTAATCTCAACTTCTGAAAAGCCCTAGTCAATTACCTAACTGTTTTATAATATAGATATTCGTACGATTGCCTTTTTTTTAATTTTTACCTTATAAAGTATAATATTTAATAAATTATTTTATTTAATAAGATAAAATTGTAATATCAAATTAAAGGTACTATAATATGAATTTTAATATTTTTTGTGTATTTTAATAATAAATAATAACGTCAAAGTAGGACAGAGGAAGTAATATTTTTTTAATAATAATTTTTGTGTATTTTATTCTTATAAATTAAATTTTCATCCACCGTCAATGTAAAATGTTTTTTTAATACAAACTATCTTTGGAACACAACACGAGACGAACAAAAATGAAAAAAAAGGTCATGATAAATATTGTGATTAATACGTGTCATTTTCCAAACGCCATTTCTATTATATATATATATATATATATATATATATATATATATATATATATATATTTTACATGGCCGATGGTTAAAATTTTACTATATTTTTATTTCATTTTTTCGAGAAAAAGTCCTCACAGTTTTAAAATGCCCAAGTCCCAGTTAAATAAATAAGAGGTTTTTGAATGTCCCTTTTTTTTTTCTTCCAAAGATCTACCGTTTGAACATATTTTTTAGGTAAAAACTTGTATAAGACGGTTTTACATATGTTTTTTTGTAAGACGAATCTTTTTTACTTGACTCATCGTGTGTTGATGAGTTGAGTTATGAAAGAGAAGCTCAAGCAACACCACCCCAAATGAGAAAACGTCCATTTTAGTCTAAACCACCCCATCGGTTAAGTACTCTGGAGCAATGTAGCCTTGAGTTCCCACAATGTGCATTGTTATGGCATTGCAGCCTGATTTCGCCAGCCCAAAATTGGCAATCTTGGCTCTCATGTTTGCGTCCAAGAGAATGTTGCTGCTTTTGATGTCCTTATGTACAACTCGTGGTCTCGTGTGCTCATGAATGTATTGGAGACCATTTGCAATATCAATTGCAACTCGCAGCCTTGTTTTCCAGCTCAATTTTTCGTTCTTCATCGTGAGTAGCCACGAATGAAGAGACCCATTTTCGACATATTCGTAGATTAAGTAGCAGTTTGCCCCTTCCCTGTCTATGCAGAAGCCTTCTAGCTTCACTAAATTACCATGGTTTACCTTCAAAACAGGAAGTCATGATCTCTTTTGTTAGAGTGCTTGGAGCATACTTTCAGATAACGAATGTAGTAGTACTTACAAACACAGTTTATGCGCCGAGGCCTAGTTAATGGTTCAGGGCTTCAGGCCCTCTGAGTTATAAGTTTATCTCTAGCCTTTAACCAAAGTATGCTGGCCCAACACTTTTTATTTAGTTCCTTATTATGCCTTGTCTACTATGGCCTACCAAGAAAATTGTCTCACTTTATATATATATATATATATATATATATATAAAGTTATAAGATCTTTATATCACCAATGAGCTCTCAAGCTGAGTGCTTCTTCGATTTTCCTAACGGAGAGAGGTGTTCGAGTCTCACTAGAGACACCCTGGACTTTACAACTCTCAGTAGAGAGGTCGGGGCTTTAAGCCTTTTCAAAGACATCGTTGTTGTTAAAGCATTATCCAAAGGCCTCATTTAGCTCCTCATATTCAAGCCCTACCAGAGGTACCCTGGACTTTACAACTCTCAGTAGAGAGGTCGGGTGTTTAAGCCTCTTCAGAGACATCGTTGTTATTAAAACATTATCCAAAGACCCCATTTAGCAACTCATATTCAAGCCCTACCAGAACATTATCCAAATGCCTCATTTAGCTACTCATATTCAAGCCCTACTAGAGACTAAGAGGTCAGGTCTTTAAGCCTCTTCAGAGGCATCGTTATTGTTAAAGCATTATCCAAAGGCCCCATTTAGCTACTCATATTCAAGCCCTACCAGAGGCACCCTGGTACTTAACTACTCTCAATCGAGAGTCGGGTGTTCAAAGCCTCACTAGAGGCACCATTTGTTCGAGTCATACCAAAAGACATCATATATATATAATTGTAGTCTTTCAAGGCATTAAAAATAATAAAAAAATTTAAGAGCATTATCCAAAGGCCTCATTTAGCTACTCACTTATCCTAACAATTGTAGCCTTTCAAGGCATTAAAAATAATAAAAAAATTAAGGGCATTATCCAAAGGCCCCATTTAGCTACTCACTTATCATAACGGAGAGGTTGAGTATTCAAGCCCTACCAGAGGAACCCTGGTACTTAACTACTCTAAATCGAGAGGTCGGGTGTTCAAAGTCTCACTAGAGGCATCATTTGTTCGAGTCACACCAAAAGACATATATATATATATATATATATATATATATATATATAATTGTAGCCTTTCAAGACATTAAAAATAATAAAAAATTTAAGGGCATTATCCAAATGCCTCATTTAGCTACTCACTTATCCTAACGGAGAGGTTGAGTATTCAAGCCCAACTAGAGGCACCCTGGTACTTAACTATCTCAATCGAGAGGTCGGGTGTTCAAAGCCTCACTAGAGACACCATTTGTTCGAGCCACACCAAAAGACATCATATATATATATATATATATATATATATATATATATATATATATATATATATATATATATATATATATATATATATATATTGTAGCCTTTCAAGACATTAAAAATAATAAAAATTTTAAGAGTTGGGGTACGGTCTAATGTCCCCTCCAACCTTTAAAAAAAAAGATCTTTATATCTGTGCCTATGATACGATGCCAGTATATTTGATTTCGTCAATTGAAATGACAGTGACTAAATAGAAAGTGTGATTTTTTAAAAATGTTATAGTTGAAGGATACATTGGTTCAAGTGATAGTTGAGAGATTGATGTTTTATAAGGGGGTGACAGTTCAGAAGATTAATTTTAGGGTGTAAATTTGTAATATGGAGATAAAATATAAGGAGAAGAAAAAAAAAGATTGATTATAATATTAATTGTAAGAGATGACTTGTAATAGGAAAAAAAAAAAAGGGAGTTAATAATAGATAACTACTCACACATGTAAATGTGAAGGTGAATCTCACCCGTTAAATTTTTTAAGATAATTTAATCTCAACTTCTGAATAGCCCTAGTCAATTACCTAGCTATTTTATAATATAGACTATGATACGATGCCAGTATATTTGATTTCGTCAATTGAAATGACAGTGACTAAATAGAAAGTGTGATTTTTTAAAAATGTTATAGTTGAAGGATACATTGGTTCAAGTGATAGTTGAGAGATTAATTTTTATAAGGGGGTGACAGTTCAGAAGATTAATTTTATGGTGTAAATTTGTAATATGGAGATAAAATATAAGGAGAAGAAAAAAAAATGATTTATTATAATATTAATTGTAAGAGATGACTTGTAATAGGAAAAAAAAAATAGGGAGTTAATAATAGATAACTACTCACACATGTAAATGTGAAGGTGAATCTCACCCGTTAAATTTTTTAAGATAATTTAATCTCAACTTCTGAATAGCCCTAGTCAATTACCTAGCTATTTTATAATATAGACTAGTATTCTTGCCCGTGCCGATGATACGGCATCAGTTTGATAATTTATCAATAAATGAAATAATGTGGAAATGAACCCAAATACCTAACAAAATAAAATATTTTACTTTGATATTTATTTTATAAGAAAACCAAGAAATAAATATTTTAATTGTAACTACTGTTAAAATATATAAAAAAAATTGTTTTCTCAATAACGAAAACTCATTCTTCTTCTGGGGTTTTTGCTTAACTTTGTAAATATGATATGCAATAACTTTGTCTATTATTTCCACCTACACATGAGATAAAGAAAATTCAAACATATTCAATTAACCAAATTTTCTGCTTCATCTACAAAACTCGAATCCTACAACATATTATCATATAAAATCTAACATGCAAACAAAGATGCATTTGATTCAAATTAATCAACCCTAAAAGCTAAAAAAAATGGCAATTAAATCAATGGAAACCAATACACATACACAAACAAACGAAACCACAACAATGAGAAGATGTCCAACATTCTATAAAAATAAACTCGTGCTTGTGCCGATGGCATGGTGTCAGTAAGAGCGTGATCAATGTATGAATCGAGCATGATAAAAAAAATTAATTAAGAAACTACAACTAAATATTTAAAACCGTAACCGTAGGCTCTTTGCCCTGAACAGAGAGGGTTAATTAATAATTTGTACAAGGCGTAGGCGACTGGGCAAAAAAGGCGGGACAAAACTTATGATTTTTTTTTATTTGTATAAGAAATTGCGGGCGTAGAAAAAAATTAAATTGCCAAACAAAAAAAGGAGCCGAACAAAAATTAAATTGATTAAGTTAATTACGATAACAGTTAAAGAGAAAAAAATATTTCAAATTACAAAACTTACGATTTTTTTTAATTTGTATACGAAATTGCGGGTCGGAAAAAAATTAAATTGATTAAGTTAATTAAGATAATATTTTTTTTTAAAAAAATATAAATATTCAAAACTTACCGTTGGACTAAAATTAAATTGATTACTTATATACGTTAAAACAATAAATCTCAATAAAATAATATCGGTAAAACCATAAAATAATAAATATAAAACTGTAAAATTGTAAATAATAAGTAAGTCGTAGAATATGCCTTTATTGGAACATTTATCTATTTTTGGAAGAAAAAAGAATAGTAAAATTGAAAAAGTAAATGTGCTTTCACACGTTTATAATTTAGATTAAATGTTGAGCATATGATTGCATTAAAAGAATTAATCTCAACATGTAATTAGTTTTTACCAATTACATACGTGTTTTGGCATCTCTGTGCTTATGTCACGGTGCAAGATGATATATGATTTCGTCAATTCAAATGATCGTATCTAAATAGAAGGTGTTATTTAAAAATATTGCGGTTGAGGGGTACATTGCTTCAAGTGATAGTTGAGGATCGATATTTTATAAGGGGTGATTGTTCAAAAGACTAATCGCAGGTGCGTTTTAACTTTGTAATATGAAGATAAAATATAAGGAGAAGAAAAATGGGTGATTACTCATAATATTAATTGTAGGGGGTTAAAAATTGATAATTACTCACACATGTGAATGTGAGGGTGAATCTCAACTGTTAAATTTTTAATGATAATTTAATCTCAACCTCTGAATAGCCCTAATCAATTACCTAGTTGTTTTATAAGGAAACCTAATTGTAACAGTATAAGGAAACCCGTAAGAGGAGGTCACCCCAAGAAATGACAATGTATAAAAAATTATTACCTAGTTGTTTTATAAGGAAACCTAATTATAACAATATAAGGAAACCAGAGAAAAGAATTAATTACCTAGTTGTTTTATAAAAGGAAACCTAATTCTAACAATATAAAGAAACCTTCGGAAAAGGAGGTTACGCAAATAAATAACAGCCGTAGGATGATAGTAAAAATAAATAAATCCTGACCTCTGAATAGCCCTAGTCAATTACCTAGCTTCTTTATAATATAGATATTCGTACGATTGCCTTTTTTAATTTTTACCTTATAAAGTATAATTTTAATAAATTATTTTATTTAATAAGATAAAATTGTAATATCAAATTAAATGTACTATAATATGAATTTTAATAATTTTTTGTATTTTAATAATAAATAATAACGTCATAGTAGGACAGAAGAAGTAATATTTTTTAATAATAATTTTTGTGTATTTTATTCTTATAAATTAATTTTTCATCCACCGTCGATGTAAAATGTTTTTTTAATACAAACTATCTTTGGAACACAACACGAGACGAACAAAAATGAAAAAAAGGTCATGATAAAGATTGTAATTAACACGTGTCATTTTCCAAACGTCATTTCTATATAAAAAAATATTTTACATGCCCGATGGTTAAAATTTTACTATATTTTTATTTCAGTTTTTCGAGAAAAAGTCCTCAAAGTTTTAAAATGCCCAAGTCACAGTTAAATAAATAAGAGGTTTTTGAATGTCCCTTTTTTTTTCCTTCCAAAGATCTACCGTTTGAACATATTTTTTAGGTAAAAAAAAACTTGTATAAGACGGTTTTATAGATGTTTGTTTATAAGACGAATCTTTTTTACTCGACTCATCGTGTGTTGATGAGTTGAGTTATGAAAGAGAAGAGTTTCGTTTTACGAATTAAGAATCATAAGACGGTCTTACAAGAGATCTATTCGATTTTTTAGCATCTAGTGATACAAAAGGACATTATTTTTGGAAATTAATTTCTATCTATATATTTTTTAATTTATACATTAAATTGTGAGCCTGTTAAATTGAAATAATTTGAGTTTTTTCTATTATTCTTATCATTATTTTATTAAATATTTATTTTATTAAATTATCTCTTTAATAACCTTAAGTTCTTTAGTGACTTCAAATTAATTGTGGAGAAAGTACAACAAAATCTTCGACTATTGTAGATCATATATCAACGCATAACAAAACTATATTATTATTATTAAACATTTTATTAAAGATTAAATTAATTTAAAAGGCCTGAGAGGTATGAGGTCTAAAAAAGTGAACTTATTATTTTGAACCATTATATTAGGTAGTAATGTTGTGATTTACTCTGAATTAAGTACATAAGTAGCAATTCCTATGTATTAATCCACTCTTTTATAATTATTTAGGAAAGAAATATACAATTTTATTATTATTACATTTTAAATTAAAAATTATTTATTATAGAAAAATAATAAAGACCGTAATTAATGTATCCAAAATTATGCAGATACGATGGGTTTGTAACAACTGGATATCTGACTTTCAATCTATCATTATCTTGAGGCTCATATCTATCAAAGAACCCAACATCAACCGTAAACTAGGCTGGGGATTTCCCTACAAATGCACTCTAGTGTTAAAATCAGCTAATCCACAATTGAGATATTGATTTGACAGACTTTCAGCCTGTAAAAAGATCGTACCTCTTCCTTCTAAAGAAGGAAGGCTTATATAGGGCCAGCCTTCAAGGCTGGAAGCTATTCATTGAAAGCAGGGGCATGAAAGGTGGACACGTTCAGGGCCACGTCCGGAACACGGGGGCGAGTTTTCCGGCATTAACTTTCCACATTCAAGACGACCGTTTCCAAGTAACTGAACGGGTTGAGCATGCTCGCTTAGGTCTCCCTGCCTACTTGCTACACACTTGAGCCCCAAGACTTTATGCAGGCAACATCCTGCTAGTTATGTCTGGATGACCAGAGATCCTTCCCTACTCTCTTCTAGGTTGAGCTCGGGCTAGGATGAATGCATGTGATTCATTCATGACCATGGATACGGCATGCTCGACACGTGACTAATGCTTGGGCCTTTTGGGCCAGGCAGCTCAGTGGCCCCCTGTTTCTTGTCTGGCCAAAACACGTGCTCAGAGTGAGGAGCATAAGGTTTAGTTCATGAAGGATGCATTATTTGGTCGTTGTAAGACTTGTTAATTCTTGGTCTGGGTAAGGCTGAGAAAGCAGGAGGGATCATGGGTGCATAAGGAATTACTTTGATTGGAAAAGCAAGCAGATGCTAGGCGTGTGCTAGCATGAGAGGCTAATGCAACCATTGGTTGAGAGGTGATGCTGCATGTGTACATCTTTCCCGAGGCGACATTAAATGCGACGCCTTGGTTCCAGCACTACATGTCTGTGAAGTCACGTTTGCAGGTAATTTCTCTTCCACTTTTGCCCTCCGTTTGACCTATAAAAGAAAACACCCCCTCCTTAACCCTTTTTCATAATCCCTTTGATAGATGTGTTTTATACGCACCTATTGTGTATATATTCCTCCCTAGATTGTGCTTTTTTGCGAGTTTCTAAAGCTATTGGTATGAGTTTTAGTGTTTTATGAGTTTCAAGCTAAAGATGAGAAAAATGATGAATTTTGGGCTTTTATGCACCAAAATGAAATTTCCAGGGACTTGGGTGCAAACTGCTGAAAGAAGAAGGTCCAATTGCTGAAATCAAGGCTGAGTGCTCGCTTAGCTGGAGGCTTGGGCGAGCGCGCAAAAAGCAATAGCACACATCCGAAGGAAAGGCATTGAGCAATCGTTCAGTTCCGTTGTAGCAATGGACAAGAATTTTTTACCCAAGGGGGTGGCCGAGTGGTAGACATGGGGCTTCACAAAGTGTGAGGTCTCAGGTTCGATCTCTTCCCATGCCCCCCTTAGGAGGAGAAAAAAAAGAGTTTTAGAGTAGCTTCCCACTTGCCAATTTTGCTCCCCTTAGGAGAATTTTTGCTCGTTTACACGTCTCTCTCTAGACTCTCTCTCTCTTTGGATTAGGGTTTTCCCAACTTTCGTGTGGCTATGCCACCAGATCCGTCCCCGTCGGACACTCCTCCGACATCTTCAGGGGTTGACCCCCGTCCTCCGGCTATATGCCCTACTTCATCTAGGGTTCCGATTCCACCTACATCTTATGCGGCTGCAGTTACTTCTAAGGCGGCAGTGAACTGCCTTAACCCTAACAAGGCATCCGCCCTTATGGAAATTCCTCTTGCTCCTCGCGCTCTTGTAGCCATAATGAATGATCCGGGTTGTCTATTTACTCCAGTGGAGATCGATATGCTAGAAAAGCAATTTTCCTATACTTTAATTATGAAGTTTTCGGTTGGACGTCCTCCCCTTCACGTGATACAAGACCATATTGCACAAAACTGGAAGCTAATGGCCATATTCATTGTAGGTCTTTTAGATCCTCGTCACGTCATGATTCATCTTACTACGGAAGAAGAAATGGTGCGGGCTCTTTCTAAAGAATCGCGCATGATTAATAGTTGCATGTTCCGGCTTTTCCGATGGTCGACATCGACTTTACTTCTTCACCTTGCGGTTTTGGTAAGGCTTCATCACCTTCCTTTGCCCTTCTTCAATCCGTCTAGCCTTCACCGAATTGGCAACTCTATTGGGCATTTTTTGCGGGCGGATGACAAGACTCTCGTGCTTAGTCATCCGATGTTTGCTCGGGTTTGCATTGAGATAGATGTCTCAAAACCCCTCCCAACACGAGTTTGCATTGGTACGTCGAAAGATCATGGTTTCTGGCAACATATTGAATTTGAAGGAATTTGAAAGGAAGGGTCTTGGGCACGTTGCAGCCGATTGTCGGAAAAAAGGGAAAGGAACTTATCAAGCACCAGGATTCACTTCGACCCCAGTTAGTCTTGGTATCACTAAATTGGACTCAACAGCTCCTATTCCTCCGATTATGGATGGCCCTAACATTGCCCATAATATTCCACCACTAGTCGAGCAACCAAATGTTCAAACATCTAACCCTGACTCAATCCCTACGGCTTCTACGCAACAATGGAGAAAGAAACAACCATGTGATAATGGCGGTCCTTCAGTTTCAAAAGAGGTTAGGGTTGAACCTGTTGTGGAAATTAATGAGATCAATGTGGCTAAGGCAATGGATGGTACAAGGGATCAAGGGAGTGTGAAGGAAGCTTCTAACCCTAATGGTTCTGAAGCTAGAGTCAATTCTGGTCCTAGTAATGTGTCAGCTGACACGGCTTCTCTTCCTTCACAGCCTACGCCGATTACAATACATAATACTTTCGAGGTTTTGCATTCGTTGCACGATGAGGACGGTGATGTTAATTTGTTTGATAAGCTTCCCCCTTCTGATAAACCTCTCTCTCAGACTTCATCGGTAGTGGATATTAATGTGCCTACTAAAAGGCGGCTTGATAGATCGGCATCTTGTGACAATGTTTGGAAGTATCCCTCGACTGAGGCCAACATTAAGTTTTTCCATGAGGAATGCAAGAAAGCTCATCGTCAGCTTAAAGCGAAAAAGAATCGCCGCATCACCCGTGCGGCAGCCAAGTCTAAAGCCTGTTAGGCTCAATTTTTCTCTTCTTTTTCAGTTTCCTATGGCTGTGCTCCTATGGAATGCTAGGGGTGTTGGTAACACCGACACTATCGATTATCTAAAACTCCTTAAATGTCAGAATAATGTCTCTCTTTGTGTTATTTTGGAACCTAAGCTTGTAGGAGATCGTTTACGACGTGTTGCGAAAAAGTTGAAATTCAAGAACTTTATGCATTGTAATCCTGTCAACACCCATATCTGGCTGTTATGGGATGAAAATATAGAGGTTACGTTTGTTGTTGCTTCCTCCCAACATCTTATTGTTCGGCTTACTAGAGGGGGATAAATATAGTATTGTTGCTTCCTTTATTTATTCTAAGTGTACAAGGGCAGAACGTCAACTTTTATGGCAGGACCTGTTAACTCTCTCTCATCAGTTTTCAGAACCATGGGTTGTGGGCGGTGATTTTAATGTGATTGCCCAGACATCGGAGAAACTTGGAGGGGTAGGTTATGATTTCCCTAGCATCCATGATTTCACTCAGTCTATGAGTTTATGTGGCTTACATGATGCAGGTTTTGAAGGGAGTCTATATACATGGACTAATAACCAAGATGATGGGGATCGAATATGGCAACATCTTGATCGAGTTCTTGTTAATGGCTCGTTTTTGGCTAATCAGTCGCTGCTCAAAGTTCGTCATCTCAGTAGGGTTTGTTCTGATCACGTGTCGTTACTTATTGAGCTATCTTCAGATTGTAAACCTAAGAGCTGCTTTAAATTCCAAAGGAAGTGGTTAGATCATCACGCTTTTCTGGATTTTGTTCGGCATCAGTGGCTTCGCCTAGTTCATGGCTCGCCTCTTGTTGCTTTAGGCAGTAAACTTAAATTCATCCGGAAAGAGCTTAAAAGTTGGAATTGGAATGTTTTTGGTAATGTCAAGAATCAGATTTTTCAGCAACAAGATGAACTTCTTCGTCTTGAATACTCTCTACAACAAGGTTGGTCGGATTCAGTGGCTCAACAGATTGCTAGTGTTTCTCAAAATGTGCGACGTCTGGTCCGTTGGAATGAAGAGTTGCTTCAACAAAAGACTCGACATTTATGGTTAAAAGAGAGGGATAGAAATTCTGCTTTTTTTTTCATGCGAGTATCAGAAATCGGGCTGCGGTTAATTCGATTTGTCTAAGGCTTCCTTCAGGTGATTGGTGCTCAGATAAACAGATTATTGGCTCTATGGCGGTTGATTTTTTCTCTTCCCTGTTTACGTCTTCTCAACATTCGGTGGATGATAGTCTGTTTGAGAATATTTCTCCGACCCTGAATGCTATAGATAATGACTTTTTATGTCGTATACCTGATGCTGAGGAGATATGGGAGGCGGTAAAGAATCTTAATCCTAGTAGTGCTCCGGGTCCGGATGGCTTCACTGGGCATTTTTTTCTTGGTTGCTGGGAGATTATTAAGTCGGATGTGGTGGCGGCGGTACACGATTTCTTTCAAGGGGCTACTCTTCCTACATGCATTGCTGCCACAACAGTTATTTTTATCCCAAAAGTTGCGCGACCAGAGGGTTTAGGTGATTTACGACCTATCAGCCTTTGCAATTTTTCTAGTAAGGTTATTTCTCGGATTCTGGCTTTTCGCCTAGCTGACCTTTTACCAAATATAATCTCCCCGGAACAATCTGGTTTCGTTCGTGGTCGGAGTATTCAAGAGAACGTTGTTTTAGCTCAAGAAATGGTTCATCGGCTTGACAAAAAAGTTAGGGGTGGTAATGTCATCTTCAATTTAGATATGTCAAAGGCATACGACCGCATTGAATGGGATTTCCTCCTTCGTGCTTTGTAGCTTTGGGTTTTTCGGAGAATTTCCGCAACATTATTCTGCGTATGCTCAACCCGATTTGGTACTCTCTTCGAATCAATGGGGAAAATTTCGGTTTCTTTAATTCTTCTCGAGGTGTTCGGCAGGGTGATCTGCTTTCTCCGCTTTTATTTATTTTGGCGGAGGAAGTTTTATCTAGATACATTAATCGTATGGCGGATTGTGGTCGATTTACGCCTTTTCATCATGGTCGGGGGACTCGGATTACTCATTTATTATATACTGATGACATGTTATTATTTAGTAATTCTAGCAAGCGTTCTATTCATTAAGTCCGATCTATTATTTCTTTATACAAACGCAGCTCAGGCCAGCTTGTTAATGTGCAGAAAAGTTGTTTCTTGACTTCAACATCTTGTACCCGTCGTATGGCTTCCCTTATTGCTTCGAGATCTGGGTGCACGCATGCTTATTTCCCTCTCAAATACTTGGGAATTCCTTTGTTTCCTGGCCGGACAAAATAGTGTTACTTTGAAAAGTTGGAGGGTCGTTTTCGCCGGAAAATTGATGGCTAGAAAGCTCGGCTTCTGTCCTTTGCGGGTAAGATCACTCTCCTTCAATCAGTTTTGGCAAGCATGCCAATTTATATTATGGCTGCTCTAAAAGTTCCAAAGGTTGTGCTAAAGAGGTTAGAGGGATATATGGCTGCCTTCTTATGGAGTTCGAATGGGGAGTCTCGACATCATTGGGTTCCTTGGCATCAGGTCTGTAGGCCGGTTGATGAAGGTGGTTTGGGTTTACGGTCTTTATTGTCGGTTATGAATTCCATGCATGCTAAACTTGTGTGGTTAGCCTTGTAGAGCTCTTCTTTATGGGCGAATTTTGTGAGAAGTAAATATGGGATCGAGTCGGATTTTTCTTGCCCCCTTAATGCCACCTATATATGGAAATCTATTCTTCATCATATGCCTTCGGTTTCTTTGCATGGCAGTTGGATTATTGGGGAAGGAAATATTTCATTTTGGTATGAAAATTGGTGTGGAGTTACTCTCAATGGTCCTCGGCCTATTGATATATCTCTCACGGTTAAGGAAGTTATGCCCTTTCTTCCCTACCTGCTTCAATTCATTGATCCTGAATTTCATACTTTGGTTACGAGGGTCCATCTTCTCTCTCACTGTCCGGATCGGAGGGTTTGTACGTTCACTAAATCTGGCCTATTTGAAGTCAAGGCTTTCTGGAATCTTCAGCGGGTTCGTTCCATGAACATGGCCTGGGCTTATAAAATCTGGGTGCCTTGGATACCTAAGACAGTCAGTGGTTTCTTCTGGAAACTTATTTACCGTGGTCTGCCAGTTGATTCTCGGATACAATCTCTTCAGATTCCATTAGCCTCTAAATGTGTTTGTTGCATTTCGATGCCGTCGGCTGAATCTATTAACCATCTTTTCTTTCAATCCGAAGTTGCTAAGGTTCTCTGGGCTCATTTTGCGGCTCCTCTGAACAAGGTTTCGAATATTTTTTTAGTTCAACATTTATTGGAATCCTGGGTTATTCATGCTTCTTGTAGGTCGCAGTTTGGGGCTGTTTTGATTGGGCTGGCTGTCTTTGTTTGTTGGGAGATCTGGCGTGCTCGCTGCAGATCAGTTTTTGATGGTGTTCATATGTCGGTTGAATTTATTAAGAGGGCTGTTCATAATGATATGCTTGGTTTGCTGCATGTTTTCAGTCCAAAGTCGGTTATGCATCCTAGGGATATCGTTGCTATTCAAAGACTTTCTCTCCCCATTGTTCAATCGAAAGTGAAGAAGGGCCGTTGGGTTTGATGGGAAGCTCCCGGTATTGGTTGTGGCAAGCTTAACATTGATGGTTCTTCAGTCAATGGTTTTGCTAGTGGTGGTGGCATATTTAGAGATCATGAGGGGAAGGTCATTTTGGCCTTTTCTTCGTGGTATGGTCAGGGCACGAATATGTTTGCAGAAGTGATGGCTCTTCGTGAAGGCTTACGTCATTGTATCTCTTTAGGATTGCGAGGGGTTTTGGTGGAGTCTGATTCTTTGGCTGTGTTTCTTTCTTTATCGAAACCTCAGGATTTGTCTAGGCAGTATTGTTACGAGCTGCGGGAATGCAGGGAGAACTTAAAGGATCATTTGTTTGCTCATGTTCTTAGAGAGGCTAATTCGGTTGCGGATAAGTTGGCTTGTGTTGCCCATATTCATCAGGATTCGAAGGTGTATAGATCGAGAGAGGTTCTGCCAAGGGAGGTTCGTCGTTGTCTTGATTTGGACACTCTTGGCATTTACACTTATAGGAAATAGTTTTTTCCATTTTGTATTGTATTTATTTTTAGAGGTAAGGCTCATTTGTCCCCCCCGTTTTTGGGTAAGGCTGGTTGTCCCCCTCTGTGTTTTTGTTCCTTCTTTTAATAAAATCTCCGCAGGTGCCGCCCTGCTTTTCCCAAAAAAAAAAAAAGCGACCGCTCAACCCCGTTATCTGGCATGGGCAGTTTTGTCCTTTCTCTTTAAACCCTAGCTAGTATAAATAAAACCCTAATCTCTCAGCTTTAGGGATCTGAAAATTACGTCATTTTAGGCTGCACTTGAGCACTCTCAAGAGTCAAAAACATTTTGTAATTCATTCTATTACCGATTGTTGAAGATTGAAGATGTTTTATTCAATCCAAATGTTGTGTTCATCATCTATGATGAACTAACCATTCCTTTCTAGGTTTTTTTTTTAATATGGAAACAGGGGCAGCACCCTGCAGGATTTATTAAATAAAAAAGAAGCATACAAACTTGAGGGGGACAACCAGCCTTGCCCTTATAAATTGGAGGACAGAGGAGCCTAACCTCGAAAAAGGAAATACAATCATTTAATCCTAATATAAGGGGTCTTAGATTTATCAAGAAGCAATAAACCACGAATATGGCTAGGGAGAGAAGCCATGGAGCTGAAAAAGCTATCACTCTTGAGATCACAAGCAATATTAGCCAAAGCGTCGGCCACCGAATTAGCTTCACGAAAGCAATGAGAGAAGGAGAGATTTAGCTAAACCGAAATATCTAGGATAGCCTAAATAAGGTAACCACAAGCCCAGGGAGAACTAGACAAACTGGAGACACATTCAAAAAGACATTTAGAGTCAATTTACACGATAGCGTTAGAAATCCCCTGACGGTGCAGCCACCGAAGCCCGTGAAGAAGCGCCTTACACTCTGCAAAAAAGCTGGAAGCAACTCCATAAAAATCAGCAAAAGCAAAGACCAAATCCCCATGATCATTGCGAAGAATGCCACCTCCAGTGCTAAGCCTTGGATTTCCTCGACAAGCACCATCTGTGTTGAGTTTGAGACGACCTGCTGGAGGCATAAGCCCAGTATGAATGACTCTAGTTTTAGGCCTCAGTAATCTAGGACCAACATGCCAATTCTCAGGACGAGGGAGATGAAGACGTGCACAGGAAAGAATATCATAGGCCAGACGCTTAATATGCGTGATAAGCACTTGAGGGGGGCAGCGCACTCCTTCAAAAAGGGCTGAATTGCGATGATTCCATAAAACCCAGCAGATAATCGAGGGAATAAGCATGGTGAACGAGTTAAACTTAGCCGAAAGCCACCATTCAAAACAAGCTGCAGAGATAGAACTGGCTGAAGAGGTAAAATCAACTAGCTGGGACATATAAGACCACATATAGTGAGCCACTGGACTGTCCAGGAAAACATGCTGGAAGGTTTCAGTTTGGGGGGCAGAACAGCAGGAGCAGCGAGAGGCTAAATGAATGCCTTTTTTCGCAATACTTTCATCTAGCAGAAGTTTTGATAGCCACAACTGCCACATAAAAATACTAATCTTGCTGGGAATAATTTTATGCCAAATAAACGTAGAAGAGATTAGAGTAGATGAATGAGTTCGGACGAGATGCCAAGCGGAGGAGAGAGAGAATTTTCCGCTAGATGTGAGGCTCCAATAAGGATGATCATCCTTATCTGAAATGTGAATATTAAAAGCTTGAATCTGAGATAGGGCCTGAGCACCAATGAAAGCGCTGGCAGCATGAGAAATTTGCGTTCGAGGATCAAAGAGTTCTCGAACGAGAGACAAATTACACCCAGGGGGCCTGACCAAACAACCCGTATGCAGCCAGTTATCATGCCAAGCTGAGCAGGAACCTCTACCAATTAACCAAACAATATTGCTCTCAGCTTTGTCGCACAAAGAGCACATACGACGCCATATAGGGGACCCTCTCGAAGCAACCAACGAGGGATGGGATTTAAGACAATATTTTCTCATTATAAACTGAGCCCATACGCTATTGGACGAGCGAAATCTCCACCATAACTGAATAGAGTAGGCATTAATCATATCAGAAACTTGGCGAATACCAATTCTCCCTTCCGTAGTAGGACGGCAACACTTACTCCAGGATATCCAATGAGCTTTGGGTTTGGATTCAATAGATCCCCAGAAAAAGTTGGAAAGCATTTTATTAATGAGCATAACCGTAGATTTGGGGGGGTCCAAAATAGCAATCTGATAGAGGATGGTTGAGTGAAGAACAAAATTAATAAGAGTGACTTTACCCGCGTGATTCAGGAAAGGACCATGCCACAAATTAATTTTGCTCTGAAGCTTCTCTAAAAGAGGGTCGAAAAGACATTTCTTTCTGCGCCCTTCATAAATGAGACAACCAAGATACTTAACCGGAAGCTTCTGATGATGAAATCCCAAGTGGTTCTTGATGGAGATATTACGCGAATGAGGGGTGGAGCTGGAAGTAATGAAGCAGCTTTTAGAAATATTGATAAGCTGGCCCGAACATTCTTCATATTGAGAAAGCAGATTGCGATGCTTCAGAAGGGAAGCCTTATTGCAGTTGCAAAAGATAATGATATCGTCCGTGAAAGCGAAGTGAGAAACAATGGGACACCCACTGCTTGAAGAGAAGGCGATTTGCGGATGGGAATGATGGAGCAAATTAAGACCACGGCTCAAAGTTTCCGCTGCAATAATGAATAAGCTAGGAGAAAGAAGGTCGCCTTGCCGCAAACCTCTGGAAGATTGAAAGAACCCAGCAGAGCAACCATTAACTAGAACGGAGAACCAATTTTGAGACATGATACGCCAAATCATATCAATGAAGACTTCACAAAACCCGAACTTTCGTAAAACTTTGATGAGAAAGAACCAAAAGATTCGATCAAAGGCTTTAGCCATATCAAGCTTAATAATAATATTAGACCCGTTCACTTTTTTCTTGAGATGGTGGGAAAGCTCGTTGGCCAGTAAAAGGTTATCCTGAATTAATCGGCCTTTGGTAAAGGCGCTTTGGTTATCAGAGATAATGCAGGGAAGAATACTCGCCAACCTTGTTGAAAGAATTTTGGAGACAATTTTGTTGCAAAAGTTACAGAGGCTGATCGGGTGAAGGTCTTTAAATGAAACAACATTTTGAGACTTGGGAATAGTAATGATGGAGGTACTCGTCCAAGCTTTTGGCATGTTGAATCCCGCAAAAAACTCAGAGATAGCCAGGTGTAAATCCGAGGCAATAATGTCCCAGGAAAAGGTATAAAACTTCCCCGAGAAACCATCAGGACCGGGAGCGCTATCACCATTAAGAGAGAAAACCACACTTTTAATCTCTTCTACACTTGGAGGAGCAGTGAGCAGATGGTTTTGATCATCCGTAATAAGGCCTGGGATGCAGTCCAGTAAATCATTATCCTGAATGTCATAGGCTGAAAGTTGATTTTTATAGTATTCGACAGCAGCATTCCTGATTTCTTCCTCAGAAGTCATTAACAAACCTTGCTCGTTGTTGATTTTATGAATGTGCAGTTTGTTACGAGAATGTTTGACCGATGCATGAAAAAGTTTAGAGTTGGTTTCACCATCTTTAAGCCACCTAAGATGGGATTTCTAGCGCCAGTAATTTTCTTCATGTTTAATTAACCACCTCAAGTTAGCCTGGGCAAAGTGGAGAGCTTCACGGTTGATAGAATCATTGTTAGACTCGTAAGCAATTTCCTTAGCAAGCGCATCATCTTCGGCGCTCTTGACTGCTTGGAAAAAATGTTGGCAAATGTGTCTTTGTTCCATGATTTTAAGGCTGATTTAACAGCCTTAAGATTGTGAGAAAAATTAATCATAGGTCTGCCAACAAGATTGTGATTCCAGGCTACCTTAACAACGTTCAGGAAATCATGATGATCTTTCCATATGTTCAGAAAATGAAATGGGAATGGCTTGGATTCCAGCTCAGCTGTAATGGAAATTAAAAGGGGCGAGTGATCAGAACATGTGCGATTGAGATGTTCGTTGGAAGTCAGAGCAAAAGATGAAACCCAGCTAGTATTACAAACAACCCTATCTATTCTTTGGAAGATGGTAGCCTGGCCATCTCTATTATTGTTCCAGGTGAATTGACTTCCAGAAAAACCAATGTTGAAGTCGCCACCAACGAGCCAAGGAGAATTAGAAAGATCACGGCTCAACTCAATCAGCTCATCGCAGAGGGCCTGACGCTCAGATGACGAGCATTTAGCGTAGACCGACGTAATATGAACAGGATGCTCCCAAGAAAAGTGCTTGAGCAGAATAGTAAGGTGTTGATCTGCATTGTTAACCACCTGGCAGGTAAAAGCGGATTTGGCTAGAATCCATATATTGTTAGCAACGTTACTTCAGAAAAATCGAAATTTAAGACGTCTAGCAATGAAAGGAAGATTAGACGTATCTATCATCGACTCACAAATAGAAACGAACGAAATCTTGTGCATGTTGATGAGTTTTCTTAATCGAGAGAGAGTGAGATCATTACCCACGCCTCGAAGGTTCCAAAAGAGACATTTAATCGTCATTAATACCGTTAGTGTTGGTGCCCATTTTTCCCTTTACTTGCAAAGAAGATCTTGTGTTTCTGGTTACATTACGAGTCTGTTTACGTGTGTGCTTGTTTGGTTTAGGAGCTTCCAGATTTAATGCGACAATAGGAATATCATCAGATTCCGAGTGTTCTTCTTCACAGGTTTGAAGCACTACAAACCGTTTTGGAGAAATAATACTTGGGTCTTTGTTTACAGTGCATTGGTTAACTTCCTCTCGTTGGATGTCTTCAGTATCTTGGGGATCAAGAAAGCCATCCAGATTGTCATGAGGGGCTTTAGCCGAACTGTTACAAGGAAAATTATCTATGGTATTCATATTCTGAGGGAAGGTCTCAATGGTTTCATCCTGAGCACCATGATGGCTGTTGTTATTACCTTTGAGAGGTTCATTGTTAGCCGTCTTTTCTTCCTGATTCTCTTGAGCGAGATTAATATCAGAAGCTTCCTCCACAAGAGTGCTCTTAGCATTGATAGCTGACTTAGGGTTTACCATGGTCGAAGTAGGGCTTTTGTTAGCACGAAAAGTAGATGAAGAAGGGGCTTTACCGTGCGATGACTGTATCGGATCATCAAAATCCTGAGAGGAAGAGTCATTAGCATCAACAAAATTGTCATTAACTTTCTTACCAGGGCTAGGGGGAATAGCACCATCGGTTGTCGAGGCATCTTTAGAGTTGCTAACTGGAGAAATAGTGGGGGTAGCTTCCTTAGGGATCCACCTACCATTGGGCACAACATTGGGAGCAGACTTGGCCGGGTTAGAATTGACTTTGGGATTGCTTTCAGCATGCAAAGGGAATTGAGCGGGATCTTGGTCTTTTCCCTTAGAAGTCTATTTGAGATAAGATTTGCAAGAGTACCCATCGTGACCTTGTCGCTGACAAAAGGAGCAATAGAGAGGGAGGCGTTCCGCCTCAATAGGCTGCCAGAAACCCTCCGAAGGGCCGCGATCAATCCATATTCTGCTAGGGATGGTTTGCGTGAGATTAACTTCGATACAAATCCGGGCTACGCTTGGTCTAGTGAGATTGGCGGTGGGGGAGTTGATGATGAGCGGTTTACCTATCATGTTAGCCAAAGAGAAAAGTGCATGTTTATTAAATAGATAGATAGGCAGATTTGGGAGAGCAAACCAGACCGGAACAATGGGACTTTCAATTTTTGGCCGGAAAGAAGGAGTCCATTTGAACACTTGCATCGGGAAGGATCCCACGAACCATTGATCTTTTATCCATAGGCTTTGGAAATCAGCTTCATGGTGAGTATGGATTAAAACATGTTTGTGATCTAGATGTCCAAGCGAAACAGCCGCCTTGAGTCCAAAAGTGAGAAATTCCTTACGCATCGATTCCATAGAAGGTCGGCCATGGGAGAATTTACCCACAAGAGTTAAATTGAAAGGCTTCGAAAGAGTGGCAATGATGTCAGGAGACAGCCGAAGGGCTGGTTCTCCTTTAAAGGTGGAAGGGGGAATAAGTGGAAGAGGCTGCGAAGTGGGGGCTGTTGAAGCAAGAATGGAAGCAAAAGATTTCTTGGCTGTGGGTGATGGAGGCATCGGAGGAGGAGGATCCTCATGAGCAGCCACGGCCAGAGCCGTTTCCATGCCCAGCACAGCCCAAAGCGGCACACCCTAGGAAAAATCGGAGAGAAAGGAATTCTAGAGAGAGAAATATTCTAGTGTCACATTATTTTACCATTACATTCTAGTTATTGGAGATAACTTTGTATCAATTTTTATGTGTTAATATAATTTCGTTCTATCTTATTATTGTTTATCATACTAGATTATAACCGGTTTGCATTGAAACTATTGCATAATGGCTGCGTTAGTGAACGTGTAGGCTCTTGGGTATGATGAACTGCACGACTTTATGCATAAGTCATACACTGGCCAACCTAATTGATAAATAGGTCTCTCTGATTCCCGATCGTAGCCTAAGGAGTAGATTTAGGTTCGCATTGTGTGGGGAGTACAGAGTTTATTCCTTTTCACTTTAGTTCTTAGGGCACTTAATGGACTCTTAATTACTGTGTGGACGGATCAAGAAAGCATAGCCAAAGCGAAGTACTAAGGGTTGCAAATCTCGGCCAGTAAGTCTCAATCCTTTACCTAGAGAACGAACCCGTAATTGATAGATAACTTAAGACCAATACACATAAAAGGCGATACAAGTGAATTCTGATACCTAGACCATTCTCATCCATAAAACTTTCATTAAAATTATGATTTCTACAAGTAGCTAATTTATATTATTTTTAGTAGTTCAATTTTATAGTTTAAATTATTTCAAAACAAACCCCCCCTTTTTATTTATTGCATTTTAAGTAGTTAGATTAAATCCATTTTAATTCATTCTCCCTGAGGTTCGACCCTTGCTACCATTCTTCTATTCTATAATAGTCTTATGCACTTGCAAGGTAATTTTTAAAGTCTCTTCCCATTTTGTCCTCCGTTTGACCTATAAAAGAAAACGCCCCATCCTTAACCTCTTTTCATAATCCCTTCAACTCACAAGCCTTTTTTTTTCTCTTTCATTGCCTTTGAATCGCCGGTGCTCTTGAATAATCCAGGAACCAGATCAACCCGCTAAACGTTATCAACCACACAAATCCAGTAACAGACTAACATGTAGCTTTCTTCTTCAAGAAACTCTTCTATTTTCATTTCATCCCTGCTAGAACCATAGCTTTAGGTTTCGGTAATGCTCATTGGATATTCCACTATTCAATATCTAAGGTTTCACAACTCCTTGGTTTCATCTTGAGTAGCCTTTCTAACTTTTACTCCGACCCGAGTTGTAAGACCCCGATTCCTTAGCATTAACTTGGAATGGTTTTGGATTGATTTTTTTGTAGCATTGCACATGCTTGAGATCGGTTATCAGTTTGGGCCGCGTATTCACGCATGCCGGATACAACCTATAGTTAAACATCCACAATTTTGTGTCGACAACTCAGAATCGAGATCTGTTTGGTGCGTTAGAAACTAGACTTCAAGGTCTTTCTAACCACATCTTATTTGTAATTTTTGGACTTATAGATCACCCCAGATACGTCTTTGAAGTTGACCAAAGTTTTGGGCAGCTTTTTGGCTTTAGTCACTTGTTTGGCCCGTTAGGCTTTGGGCCCATTTACATCACTTACTTGATATTCAGGCATACTCTACCATTTGTGAGTTTCTATGTTTTAACTTCCAAGCGCGATTTGTTATTGAATATTTACCCGTTTTTAATTTTGACTTCGTAGGGGTGTTGTACGTGTTGAAGGTTTACTTTGTACCAGAAAATTATGGAGTAATGTAACTGACTCCTTTGAGGTTTGTAATTTATTTAGGGGATGATTATACCCTTATAAATTTTTTGATATAATAATAAGAAATTATTATTTGACGTGTAGGGGCAAATAAATAATTAGTAGTTGTGACCCAAAGTGTTTTAGTAGTTTAATTGATCCTACAGGGTTAATTCGTATGACATTTAAATATTGATCGATGGAATAATATATTATTTCGTATGTGTTAGAAATATTTATGTGGTATTAATTGGAGTTGATTTATAATTAAGTCAACTCGGTAGTACAGACCGATTTCGGTACGCAGCTGAGTTGTTTTGATCTAGGAACCCTCGAAAGATTTTTGTTTGGTTTGAGATTTTTAAGGCTTTTACTTTAAACATTTATAGAGTGTTAGGAGAAAAAATCACGTCGTTTCGTCGAACGGTGTTGAAACTGGAGCCGTTTGAAAATCATTGTAGCATACTGGTTACTGTAGCAGCGAGTAGCGGCCTAGTTTTTTAAGTTTTTTTATTTTGGAGTAAGATGTCTATCCTATCCCCCAATTAAACCCTCCCTTTCTCTTATGCACTCCCTTGGGGGGTAACATGGTCCTTTAGCCTTTCTTTAAGGTCTAAAACTCCTTCTTCTTCTTCATTCTTAGGGGCAGCCACTGTGAGAGCAGAGAGGGAGAGACAAAGAGATCGGGAAAGAGCTCCCATGGAGGTTCCGGCGATTCCTAGAGATCCGACCATCCGATCGTCGAGTTTAGACCACCATCACGAAGTCCTCAATGAATAGAGTCTTTCCCTCATGTTTGTTCCCATTGTATTTTGAGTTTATTATCCAAAATAGGTACGTGACTGAAACCCCTACTCCCTCTTTTTAGCTCAGATGGATGCTAGGTTGTTAGAGACTTGATTCTCTTGATTTATTATGTTATTACATATCTATGTGATGTGTTTCCTTGGGGTTTTCATTACTGAATATGTGGGTTTGAACTCAAATGGTTGTTGTTGGGTTTATGGAATTGATGTAGAAGGAAATTTGGTTGGAATGGGGGTGTTAGTATTAGAGAATAATTTTTTTTTTATTATTTTTGTTTATTTGTAATTAGTAACTAGTGGTAATTTCCTTGCAGAGTTCTTTACTTATTATGTTACCTTCCATGTATAGGTTTCTTGTCCCCTGTGGCGACCCGACCCAGATCCCAAGACGAGATCCCAAGGTCGTGCCATTGGAGGAAACAAATAACAACTAGCAACAAACAAATAATGGGCAAGGCTATAACAGCGATACGCCAACAACTTTAAAACATGCGGAAGCGAAACATAAATACAGTGGCGCCCGAGCTAACAAGCTCAAACTAATACAACCAAAGAGATAATGAATCTCTCGGTCCAAAAATTAAAATCACGTGACGCAACGTTGGGCACGTATAACAAAACCACCTATCATGCAATATGAAAATATAGCAATTTATAAACCAAGTCATCGGCGACGTTATAGCCGGAACCCAACATTAAACTAAGTCTACAACTCTAGTCTAACATACTCAATGACTAAATATATGCCAGAGAGCAACATAATAACCAACCAACATTAGCTTAACATAACTAAAGCATGATCATCATAATTACACAAGGCACAACTAACACAAGTCGGCTCCCAAAACATTAAGTACTAATAAACATGAGCACAAATATCAATACACACAATAAGTCTTGCTACCCTTCATAAAGTTTACATAACTTTACGTTTCCCATCGTCCTTGCCAAAAGAAAAGATACTAAACTATAAGGTAGTAACCTTGCCAAAAGCTTCACCAACACAACTCGACAATCACTTTGATCCGCTAGCACGACTTGGATCTAGGGAAAAACAATCAAACAAATAGGAATAAGTCATAAAGACTTAGTAAGTTACTAAACATAACTTCCTGTCATGGCATCATGCTCAACAATAATAAATCATGCTATCATCATAGTATAACATTTCATTAATAATCATGTCAAGGTATTCATACTTAACAATTCTACATATAATGTTATCAACAAGGTATAACAATTCATTAAATCATCTCAACCATCATATCATATTATATTCACGTAGCACGTTATTCACATATAAGCACTCGTGAGTCAATTAATATAAATGGGATATGATACCGTTACCATTTTTCCGCCATGTCGCTCCCGCAAAAACACGTGCAAACCATATGTGTCCTCGATACCCAAATCGTGGTATCGACGTCCCCGAGACATTCCTTGTTCGAGTTCCATAGTTATCAAAGTCATGTTTTCATACTACAACTAAGATCAACTACTTCCCCATCGTGGCCATCGATGGAGGTGTGTGCGCAACCCGGTACGGCGATCCATCGAAACCACGAATCCCACAATTCGTGAAGACGATACATCGTCCCGCCACAAACTCAACAAACCGACTCCGGCTGGTGTAGACACCCCAATTTCGTACCCCTGGTATGTAACATGACATGAAATATCAAGACCTATTAAAAATTAACAAATGTCAAGTTACAGGGTTGAAAATGCAAAAGCACAAAGCATGATGCACAAAATAGTGAAATGCAGGGGCTAAAGTGCCAAAAAAGGAACTAAAGAAGCAAAGCTGGCGCCACCCATGGAAGAAGTTGGGGTGGCGCCCAGTTTGTTCATGGGTGGCGCCCAATTTGTGCTACAGGGAATCCCAAACTGCTACAGGACAGCTACAGTTCGCGTAATGTGCAAATTTCTCGGCGTTCTCTACAACTGGCTAAAGCCTGAAGAGAAAAAAAGAAATTCCTCCCGTGTCCCTTCTTCAGGCTATAAATATAGCCTTCGGGGTTCACTTTCAGACACACCTTTCCTTCCCCAAAATTCTTCGCGTCGCCGTTATGCTGTAGAAATAGAGAGCGAGATGAGATAGTGAGAGATCCTCCTATAAAGCCTCGAAACCAATCGGTCAAAGTGAGCCTTAGCCCCCCAGCTAGGTTTCCACGCTATTCCCCCAGTCCAAAAATCTCGGAAAGAGCAGTTGCTCTGCCCGAGTTAAAAGGCCAAATCAGTCATAAATAAGCCGTTATTCTGTCCGGTTTCCGCCTCCCTCAAGCAATCAATCAATCAATCCTAAGCAGTTGCTCTGCCCGGATCCCGAGGCCAAAAAGTAACTTTCGGAAACAATTATTCTGTCCGGATCCCCACACCATTTCATCAAAAAAAAAAAAACTCCCTCTCCTTGAAGGACAGAGCGAGCACACCCTAGTCCGCTAGTAGGTAAGTTTTAAAATATTTATTTGTAAAAAGTGCTACTTTCCATCCGGCCCAATGTAAAAATATAAGCTGTTGTGCTGCCCGGATTTAGTTAGGAAATAGCACTAAAAAGAGCCATTATTATGGTCAACTATTTTTAAGTATATTTGTAACTATTTGTAAAGAGACGACTACGAGTCCGTAAATAATGTAGCCACGAATGTATTTTTTTTTATTTCCTGTCTTTTAATGCTTTATTTATTTGCTAAATAAATATAACAAAAAACATACTTTAGCCAAAAACTATTTTGGAAACCGAAAGGGCGAGTTGGGTGCCTAGTACATTCCTAACTCGTAACTTAGCATCCGAACCCGTTTTTATAATCTCTGGTTTTCTTTTTTTGGTTTTTCTCTATTTCTTCCTCAAAATAAAGATGGAGACTCTATAAAACATTTTGGATCCAGTGGGGCCTCGCAACATCTTTTCTTGCACTTTTCTGTTTTCCCCTAAAAAAGGGAGAATGAGAATTAAAGGTGATGTATTCCTATATCCTGGTATCCCCTAAAAAAGGGATAATTTGATATAGAAACCCAAAGCACTCATAGTGATCCGAAATAGGCCATAAGGCTATTTTTTATAAAATCCATAGTGGGGCCTCGCAACACTCCTTTCTTGCACTTTTCCGTTTTCCCCTAAAAAATGGAGAATGAGAATGGAAGGGAGATGTATTTTTATATCTTGGTATCCCCTAAAAAAGGGATAACTTGATGTAGAAAACCCAAAGCTCCCATATTGGACCAAAAATCCACTGAAAGTTACCGAGGCGTATTCAAATGCGCTATCTTAGACAGCACTCATCTCGCACTTTTAATTTCATCCTCCCCTAAACAAGGGAGGGTCGAATGAGAGCAGTGGTGTCCCGCATCCGCACGTACGCGCACCCCTATCCAAGGGCACGCAAGGCGTGGGGGCATTTTCCCGGGAACCCACAGTGGCGATTCTGCTGGGGAGATCATTTTTATTTTAAATAAAAATGGAGGGCTAGACTCATAATTTTTTTTTTAGTTTTTCTTTGTGTTTGGCTAAAGAATGCTTGTTATATTAATTTATTCATTTGAATATAATGTTCCTATACATCAGTTTCTATATTTGTGGATATGATCTTGCCTCTTGCGGCAGTCTCATTCCAGTCACTGTTACGGATATACTTAAAGATATATGTATTTTTCAACAAAAAAATAAAATAAAATATGTATAAATAAATTTTGCAAAAAAAAAGTCAAAAAAATGCAATAAATTTCCGGGCAGCACAACAATAAAAGGGCCATGGCTTTATTTTAATATTGCTTTATTTTCGGCCCTATATTTTTATTTTGTTCTGTTTTATTTCGCACAATATGTATATATTTGCATTCATTCTGCCATTTTATTTTGGGGATTAGGACCAATTTGTAATTAATAGGAATATATAGATTCCCCACTTTTCTTTCTATTTCTTGATGTGATGTGCTTGCTTGCTTGCGCTCAAACTAAAAAAAGCCGAGAAAATCCACAAATAACAACAAGACAGGTCATATCTGTTTTATTTTCTATTTTATATCTTAAAAAGAAAAAAATATTTTACTGCTTTTTAGTTACCGCACACACGCGCACACCTATAAATATATTCTGAACTGCTACCCTACACCATGACCAGCCTACCCCCTGCATAAGCCATCGTTAGAATGCATATAGATTCTCAGGACACTTCAAATACCGACCGATTTTTGCATTTTGAATCGTGGGTCAGCCCCTATAATAAAAAAATATGAGATAAAAAAAAGAGAAAGAACTAAAAAAAAAAGGGCAAGTCGAGTAAAAAAAAAAGAAAAAAATGATAATAAGAAATGCACATGAAAAAAAAATGAATAAATACACAAGGACTGATTTATTATTCTTTGATGCTCGACCTAGACCATTTTGAATGGTGGATCCTGGAAAGAGTAAATGCCCTTCACCTGGGATTAGTCCGATCTTGGGGAGTCGAAAGGCAGGTGAAATACGTTGGTCCTATACTCTGGAGAAAGAATCCATTATTCCAGGAAAATCCTGAGACTGTCAAAATAAAGCAGGTGCTTATCTAGTCAATTGTAGGGAAAATGAATAATATTAAATAAAAAAAATACTAATAAAGCATGATGTACTCCAAGCCCAGAATGCCTTCAGTTAGCCTTCTGATACCTCCAAACCCATTTTCCTCAGAAACCTAGCCTGAATTTGGAAAGGCAGAGATAGTACTGGCCAGTTGATACAGGAAACAAACACAAAAAGTAGATCAGAGGGTATCAGTATCAGATCATATAAGGGCAGAATCAGTTAAGAAGGTACAGATCCGAGCAAGATGGCAGAGAAAGTTGGCGCCTCCGCTATGGATATAGATATCTGGGGCCAGTGTACGCTCGACTCAGAATGCGCAGTGACTAGACCAAAATTTGGGTGCACATGCTGATCGTATAATGAGCCAAATGGCTAATCTGGTGCAAAATTTAAAATCCAGTGGTGAGGTAATTTCTTCCCCTGTAATTCCCCAAGAAGCATCAACCTCCCATGTGCCTCCAAACCCAAACTCCTAGCCAAACACTAACCCACCAAATATTGACACTACCCCAAATCCAAATCCTCCACCAAGTCCCTACTACCCAAATATCAACCCTTACCTGTCTTATTCTCCATATCCTTTCCCAAGCACCAATATTCCCCAGAGGCCAAATGACCTCCCCTTTCCCATAACCAACCCACTCCAGAATAGCCCATATATGGACCCACAAAGCTATAACCCGCCAGGCCAAGTTACCATTTATTTACCTTTCAATGATCCTAGCCACCCAGCCGAAACTGTCCAAAATCCACTAGCCCAGAATCCTTATACTGCCCAAAATCCACCAGCCCAAAGTCCTTATCCAACCCAGAATCTTTATCCAGCCCAAAATCCTTATCCAGTCCAAAATCCTTATCCAGCCCAAAATCCTTATCTAGTCGAAAATCCTTATCCAGCCCAAAATCCGTATCCAGCCCAAAATCTTTACCCTGCACAAAATCCTTGCCAGATACCGCAGCCAGAAATTAACCCAGCCTTCCCTAATTCTACCAGCATAAACCAAAAGCCAACTCCCCCAGCCACCAAAATGGAGGCTGACATGGAAAACATGAAAAGCATGATGCTAAAACTTCTTAATAAAGGGGAATTTTCTACGCGGGCACTGTCATTACAACCTTCAGCAGTATTGCCTACGAAATTCAAAATTCCCAACATAGAAAAGTTTGATGGGACTGGATGCCCTATATCCCACTTGAAATCTTACTCCACTGGCATGCAGTAAAGGGGAGCTAGCTTTGAGGCTATGGCTTCCAATTTCCACCTCACCTTAATAGGGGCTGCCAAGCAATGGCTAATGTTGTCTGATAATAGCACCATGCATACTTGGGACCAGATAGCTGAAGGATTCCTTGAAAGATACAAGGACAACACCAGCCCTGGAAATAAAAGAGACCTTGAGTCGTGAACCTAAAAGGAAAAAGAAACATGTGCTGAGTTTCCAGTCAGGTGGAAACGAAAGTTGGCCCAGACCTTTGACAGACCTGATCCGGCCGAGTCATGTAAAATGTTCATCAAAAACCTCTAGCCCATTTACCTAGAACATATGCGGTATCTCCCCTATACCAATTTCAAAGAAATAGTGGAGATATGCACCCATATTGATGAAGATATACAGACTGGGCAACTAAAAGCCAATACGCCCCCTAGCTCCTTCCGTTATTCTAAAGGAAAGGCGGCCGCATCAGCACCAACCGTCAATATGGTAGGGAATGCATCAACCACTTTCCCTACCCTAAATTATAGCCCTTTTCCATGGTCTTATGGGTCAGACATGTCTGTCAACGCAGTCGGAGGAAATAATGGCCCAGGCAGAAATTTCAGAAGTCAGAGCAGGATGAACCGGTATTATGATGAACTGCAAGCTCCCCACTCTGTAATACTGCAGAGGCTAATGACACAGGGAGTGCTAAAGCCTTTGGAAGGCTATAAGCCACCAAACCCCCTGTCCAACACATGGAATCACGCCCAGTATTGTGAATACCATCGATGCAATGGTCACCTCACCGACAAATACTATACACTTAAAAATGCTATCCAGGACCTGATAGATGATAAGGTTATTGAAAAACCTCCTCCTAGAGCAAATATAATCAATAACCCTCTACCTCAAATTAATATAATTGAGGCAGATGAAAAATTTTGTGTACCAATGTTCGAAATCAATAAAAATACCTTGCCATATATCCTTGTTCCTTTCTTTCCATCCCCATCCATAAAAGAGCCTACCTGCAATATGCTCTCTTGGAACACTATCCTGGGTAGCCAAAATACCTGTAATATTGAAAAAGCCACTTGGGTCGGTGGGGATGTTAGCCACCTTACCTGATCTGGTCGAGCCTACCAACCAAACCTGGAAAGAGGTGACCACTCTGGCAAGTACCAAGAAACAGATACTGGGGCTAAAGCGGTGGAAGATACTCTCTTAGCTCAGATGAAGAAAACTCAGGCCAACATTTCCATCTGGGGCTTACTTTGTGCTTCTAAGACCCACCGTGATACACTGGCTAAATCTTTAAGTCAGGCAGTCATTCCTATTGAAACCTCCCCAAATGAGCTCACTCAAATGATCGGGATCATTCACTTTAGGAATGTGATAATGTTTACTGATCTAGATCTGCCAAGAGAAGGAGCTAACCACATTGATGGAATTTTGGAAAAACGGGTTCCCCAAGTTCTGATAGACCATTGGGAACCAAAATATCAAAGCTTGCTCCTTCCTCGCAGACAGTAAGGGCAATTGACAATACTAGTCGATGTGTCCTAGGGGTGGTCACTCTAATGCTGACTATTGCGCCATTAAACATGCTGGTAGCATTCCAAGTTCTAGACATACCAGCCACTTTTAGCCTGTTGTTGGGACGCCCTTGGATCCATGGGGTAAAAGGCGTAGCCTCTTCATTGCACCAACGTGTCAAATTCATCCACAATGACCACACAGTGATTATTTTGGCTGATAAGATCATGGAGAATAAGGAAAGCGAGGATATCCCAATCCTCGAGATAGAGCATGAAGACACGAGTATTTTTCTCAGTGGCTTTGAGGTTATCCCCTAAGCTGTGGTCAATGCTATTGAATATGGCCGAGAAACTGACATCATCGGAAAGAAAGTGATATCCCTAGGAAACATGATCCCTTTAAACATGTTTCAGAAAATGAATTATATGCCTGGTTTAGGTCTTGGCCGAAATCAGCAAGGACTTGTCATGTGAGAACCCAAACCTCATTGCATGTTTGTCATCATTATAACATGTTTATTATAGGTCTCGACATATTAGAGACTTCATTTCATTCATATCATGTTGGCATTGAGTTGGTTGAGATCATAATAGAGTAATGGTCTTCCAAGCGTTGCATGCCTTGTTGTTGTTGTTTCGAGTGTTCATCGTATCATGTTAGCACCTTAATAAGTCTCATGAGAGTCTTAATACTTTGCATATAAGGTTTATAATGTTCATCTTAGTTGTTGTGTGCTTGGTTGGAAGTTTAGAAGCTTCGTTGCTTCGTTTGTGTTTTGAGATTGTTCTTTGTTGCTTGTATTGCCTTCATTTCATCTTGAGAGAAGTTCGGTTGAGTTCTAGGCCTTTAATGCAAGCCATAACCATGTCTAAACAAGCCTAATACATGTTAATTCTATCCTATATTAAGTTGGGATTGATTCGTGTTTGATTCGTTGGCTGATTGTCGAGTGGTTCCACCCATGTTTTAACATGTTTCAGATGTGTTTCGGGAGTGTTTCCGACTTGTTTTGAGTTGGGTTACACCTTAGGATTGTTGCCTTTGACTTTGAGATCATTTAGGAAAAGTTTAGATGAGGTTAGTGTACCTCGCGGTCGCATTGGGTTTTGGAGGCTGGCTCGCGTGGAGATGCTGAGAGCTAGTTAAATTGTGCAGAACCTGAATGAGGACCCTTGCGGTCGCATGGAGCAAGAGTGATGCGACCGCATCATAGCAGAATCTGCATTGTTGAGTTTTTGAGTGGTTTTTGGTTGATGACCCAAGTGCCCTTGCCCTTGCCCTTGGCCGACCTTGGTGACTTGAAGCCTTCTTTGTTGACTCTTCTACACCCCCTTTAAGCCCTTAGATCATTTCTTATGAAGGGCTATCCTCCCTTGGTCAATGAGAAGCCTTTTAACACACTTCACTTGGATTGGGGTTTTTGTGGGCAAGTATATAAACCACTTGCAACCAATTCAGCCATTGTTGATCAACAACAACCTGAACTTCAGAGGCATAAACTCCATTTTCGTCCATGGAGGTCACCCCAACTTGAAGGACCATTTCCCGGAGTTCCAGTGGTCCGATCGGCGATCCGAGACCGCCAAATCGAAGCCCTTGATCTTCTCTACAACAATCCTTGCTTTGATCACTCATTCATCCATTAATCTTAGGACTAAGGTGAGTGACGATTCCCTGAGATTTCCATGTTCAATAAAATAACATGACCCCTTCATTATAGTTGTTCTATTAATGATTGTGAACATCTTTTGTGAAGACAAAACCTCCAATTCAACATATATAATATGTGTAGGATTTTATGAAATCTCATTGAAGTTGTGATTTTGACATTTTGCAAAGCATGAATGTTGTTTATAATGAGCTTAGGAATAACTCTTGTGAAAGAAATTGTTTCAATTCAAGGTTTAACAAAATCACCGAAACTAGGGTTTGAAACTCAGGATTGTGTTTAAGGCTAGTTTAAGAACATGAACGACTTAGTTATCGAGTTCTAAATGAATGGAGAACTTAGAAAAGGGCAATGTGATACATATAGTATCAATGCTCTACTTTGTTGAATTTTAGTAAAACTCACCGTAGTTGAAATTAGGGAGTTATCGAACAATAACGACTCCACAAAAAGTCCCTACGACGAATGTAGTTCGTTAGACTAATGAATTAGCTTACGATACTTTGAGATGGATTGATGTTTATGCCTTGATGTTTGTGTGCTTGTAAGACTCGATTGAGTTCTTATGCGGTTTATGTAATCGTGTGAAGTAAATGCATGATTGAGAGCATGTTGTAGAATAATGTATCTATTTGACATGTTGAATTCGCTCTTGTCGAATTCTTATTTGATTCCTTAAAGGAGTAAACAACTACTTGTTGAATAAGTTCGCTCTTGTCGAACTTGTTCCTTATTTGAGATTTCATGATGAGTAAACATCTACTTGGCATTGCATGAGTCCAGCTGGCATATTTGGTTGAGTCGTTGGCGTGACAATGCATCGCCGTCACGAGTTATGGGACTCGTGATAGTGATGGGTTGTTATACCGGGTTTTTATCACACACGCCTCCACTGTTGGCCACAGTGGGGAAGTAGCCCCTTTCCTGTAACCAAGAGAGCACATTGGCATTCTAAATACCAAGGAGAGAGCTTGGTACTCGAGTAGAGAACTCGGTACTTTGATACACTCATCACGGGTTTCATTGGCACGAATGTTAACGCTGTGCATTGCAGGAGCTACGTAGCGGCACGGTTCCATAACATATCCTCCTATTATGTGGTTTACTTTATACCACTTATGTGAAACAATGTGCTACCATGGATATGTGATTTAAGTGTTTATTAAATGAATACTTTGAGTGACTTGATATTAAAGATGATATCTTGCTATGTATGTTGCATAATGCCATGACATGCATAATTGTTAACTCACAAAGTCTTTATGACTTACCCCTCCCTTTTTACTTTAGATCGAGCCGTTCAGGTACCGCTCGTTGAGGTGTTGCAGGATTCTTGCTTGTCCGTGATCCCACGCGACGAGGTTGTGGTTTATAGATGTCCTTATTTTGTTCTCTTTTGTAAGTACGTTGGGTTTAGCAAGTCATTTAGACTTCGATTGGGAACTTTGTTTATTTGGATTTAAGTCTATACTTGTAGTTCATGCATCCTATTTTGAGCGCCGGCGCATGTACGCCGAGCCTTGTATAGATGTAGTTTGGTTCACATGTTTTAATACTTCTGCTGGGCATTACTTTAGCTCTTATTTAATTATGTTGTTTCTCCGGCATGTTGTAGCCGTCGAGGTATATATGCATGAAGCTGTAGTGTTGGGTTCGGTAGTAAAGTCGCCGATGAATTGATATACTTGTCTTTAATTGCTATATCAGGTTTTAAAAGTTTTAAAAATTTCTGGCCTTTTGGTGCCGAGTCGCGCTTCATCTAAAATGTTGTGTCGCGTCATTTTCTATAATTGAGTCTTTGCATGTATTGTTGTCCTATTTGGACGACTTGACTTGTGATTCCACCTCGGGATCCGGGTCGGGTCGTCACATGTTAACTTAGTCCAGGATGAACTTAAGGAATGTATCCCTCCTTTTGGTCTAGGATACACGCTTGCTCCAACCGAATTAGCCGTAGTTATGAAACAAAAACGTGAGAAAAGAAAGGCAGAAAGAGAAAAGCGTCCTTATAAATATCCCCCTCTCCAACCATATAGAAAAACCTTAAATGGTTACTTTGTAAGGAAAGGGGAAACAGAAGCCTATCTCATGTTTCCTGAGCCCTGGTTAGACCAAAATGGGAACAGATGCCCTGGCTGGGAAATCTTTGAAGATGTCAGTCTTCTCACAGATAGATTGGAACAGGTTACCCTGGATCCCCGTAGCACAGTATATAAGATTGTCACTATTGAAAATACTTGGTCCATAGACCAAGATGATTATGCTCTGGCCCTATTAGATGATGACGGTCTAGGAGAAAGCTTCATGGGTATGATAGACGAAGGCACTGTCTATGAAAGGCTCCCTGCTGAGTTTGAGCTTATTACTGATAAGCCTCTGCAAAATTGGTATACTACGACCGGCCCGCTCTTGACTCCCGCAGACCTGGTGGACCGCTTCGGATATACTATTCCCATTTCTTCCCCTAGCTTTACGGATTGGACATCTACCGATCTTCTCCCTAAAGTTGAGGATCTCAAACCCCAGGTCCTCAATAATGTAATAAACCCTGTACGGTTTGCTTTTAATGACAATCTAAATGTCTTTGCTTATTCGTTAGTTGCACCTATATTAAAAGATGAATTAAATAACTATACTAACAAATCATTTAATGAAATGGACCTAAAAGATAAAAATTATTTGCTTGAGCTTGTAAAATCAGTTGAGCACCAGGAACAACATAATTCATCAGCAGCAACTGAAGACTTGTGAACTATCAACCTGGGGCTGGACAATGAAATCAAGGAAATCAAAATCGGCAGCTACCTGCAAGGCTCTGAAAGGGTAGCACTCATTTATCTCTTCAAAGAGTTCGTGGACATATTTGCATGGTCCTATGAAGATATGCCGGGGCTAGACCCAGCCATTGTCGAACACCAGATCCCCATATATCCGGATGCTCGGCCGATCAAGCGAAGGCTCCGCTGGATTAAGCCGGAATGGTCACTACAAGTAAAATAAGAAATCATGAAGCAGATGCGCGTCAATTTCATTCGGGTAGTAGAATACCCGATCTGGCTGTCCAATGTAGTGACTGTTCCCAAGCCCAACGGGAAGGTCTGGATCTGCGTAGACTTCCGCTACCTCAACAAGGCATCACCCAATGATGACTTCCCTCTACCCAATATTGATATTGTGGTAGACGCTGTTGCTGCTCATAAAATCAGATCCTTCGTCGATGGCATGCTAGGCTACAATCAAATTAAAATGGCAGCAGAGGACCAGGAGAAGACCTCATTCACTACTCCTTGGGGAACTTATTGCTATAATGTTATGCCATTTGGGCTAAAAAATGTTGGGGCTACTTATCAAAGGGCTGCCACCACCCTCTTCCACGACATGATCCATAAGGAAATGAAGGTCTATGTTGACGACATGATCGTGCACTCCAGCGACGCCAACGGTGCCCATATCAAAGACCTTTGAAAATTCTTCGAAAGGTTAAGGAGGCACTAGATGAAGCTTAACCCCACCAAATACACATTTGGGGTTACCAAAGGCAAAGTCCTGGGATTCTTGGTGACCGAGCAAGGCATCGAAATCGAGCCGGCTAAGATAAAAGCCATTATAGAAATGCCGCGGCCAAAAACTCCAACCGAAGTCAAAGGCTTCCTGGGTCGATTGTATTATATAATACGCTTCATCAGGTAACTGACATCTATATGTGAGCCCCTCTTAAAATTCTTAAAAAAGAATACTGACCAAGTCTGGGACGAGAAGTGCCAGCTAGCCTCCGAAAAAATAAAAGCCTACCTTACCAATCCCCTTGTGCTAGCTCCATCTCATACACATAAACCTCTCCTCATATATTTAACCGTCACAGACACGTCAGTAGGGGCTATGCTCGCCCAAGAAAAATAAAATTCCTACATTAAAAATGTTATCTACTTCATAAGTAGGAAGCTGCAAGGAAGCGAGATAAATTACTCAGAACTGGAAAAAAGCTGCACCGGCCTAGTCTGGGCCACGCAAAGGCTAAAGACCTATCTGCAAGGATGATCCATCAAGCTCATCTCCAAGATGGATCCTATAAAGTACATCTTCGACAAGCCTTCACTTTCCAGCCAACTGGCCAAGTGGTCCTTTCTTCTCAACGAGTTTGACATAACTTATGTCACACTCAAATCCATCAAAGGCAGCGTAATTGCAGACCACTTAGCCGATCTGCCCTTAAAAGCCGAAGATGCAAGTGAGCCTAGCTTCCCAGACGAAGGTGTCCTGGAAATTACTGACCATAACACCAGCTGGCAGATGTTCTTTGACGGAGCCGCAAATAAAAGAGACTTTGGCATTGGAATCTTGTTAATTGATCTGGCAAATTCCCATACTCCGTCAACCATAATATTGGAGTTCGAGTGCTCGAATAATACAGATGAGTAAGAAGACTGTATTGATGGCCTAGACTGTAAAACCTTGAAATGTTGCTTGCTTGTGTTATGCATGAATTCATACATTTATAATCATCATAAATATGTTCATTTAACTCCCGTATATGTTTGGAGTCAATAGCATGTTCGTTGACGTCGTTTGAGATGCTTGTATGCATTTTTCTTTCGCGAGATGCTTTGAATCTCGGGTTTGTGATTTATGTTGTTATCACTTGGATAATTGTTAGAGGGCATTCAAAACATCATTTATATGCCTTGGATGTTGGTTTGATGCTTGTTGCATTGTCGGTTTGGTTGCTAGTTTGATTCTAGCGTTAACCCTTCTCTGTTGGACTTTTTCGGTCGTCGTTCGGGAGAGTTTTGCCTGAGTTCTTGGCCTTGTTTTGTTGAGGTTCGGGACTTGATTACTTTGGTTATGATTTGGAGGACATTAAGGTTGGATTATAGACCATTTTTGGCTTGGAAGGACTCGAGAATGCATGCGGGAGAGTCCGGGACCGAGCAAGGAAACAAGAAAAAGTTGGAATGCTGGAGGCAGCATGATGCGCTCGCATCAAGCTTGTAGGATACGACTGCAAGGGTCTAAATGCAGACTTACGGGATTTTGTTCCTGTTTTGTGTGCTGTCCGAATTTTGCCCACTTAAACCCATCTAAACCTAACCTTAACCCACTTACTTAGCCTAATACTAGTCCTAAACATCTATTAGGAGATTTAGGGGTAATTAGTGACTTGATTAAGGGGAACTAATCCCTCATAAATAAACCAAATCAGCCGCACTCTCTCTCTCATTATTCGGCCAACAGATACAATTCCTTCACCTTGCTCTTCTGCGAACAGCCCAGGGAGACTTGAGAAGGAGATTCTTGGATTCTTGGAAGGCTTGAGCTTGGAAGCCACAGCCTTGGGTCGTTCTTTCCCCCTTCCTACCCGTGAACTTGAGGAAAGAGTTGAGGAGAAGACATCATCCTTTGGGTTTCGAAATTGGGCAGTTTGTGAGGGCCGAAATTTGTAAGTTTCTACCTCTCTTCCTTTGATTTTTGGGCTCCATTGACCCTAGGGAAACAACCATTTGTGCTATTTGAGGTCAATGGAAGCATTTGTTAGGGTTTGTAGAGAAGCATGAACCCTAGGTTTTCAAATTGATGATAGAACTTGATAGACCTATGTGAGACCATGATTTATGTGAAATTCATGTTCTAACTAGTCTATTGAACTTGGTTATGTTGATTTTCCATGAGTATTGAAGTTGATTTGGTTGAGATACTTGGAGGGTGTTTTGCCCTAATTTTGTTTTAGCTTGCAAATTGTTGATGTGAGCTTGATTACTATGTTTTATATGCTTAATAGAGTATATTAAACTATGTTGTATGATTTAATCATGAATTGGAAATTATGATTGGTAAGGTGACTTGAATGAATTTATGCACAAGATGACCAATTTGTTCTAAGTTGCATTGCTAAGTAATTTGTGGGGTTTATATGAGTTTATTGAACATTGGGATTATGGTTTTGGCGATAGTTATGAACATATGGGGATGTTGAAGCCGATGCTTCTATTCCTTGAAATTTCGGAAACTTTAGATTGGACTCAACGGAGTCAACCTTTGGGTTAGTATGAATCCTAGGAACTATAATTTTAAGTCCTACGGAATTTTGGGTAGAATTCATGGAGGTCGAGCCTCCAAGAAGTTTTGAAGTGTGTGAAGCACACTTGATTATGAGAGCTTATATGATTCTCGATTATGATATTTATGCTAGTTGTGGATGAATTTCATGACTAGTTTGATGGTAGAGTGTTTACCTACTTGTTTGAGCATATGAGTATCTATTACTTGTGCTTGGGTTTTGAGTCCAGCTGGCGTCGGTCTGTTGAGTCTTTGGTGGGACGATACATCGTCTTCACGAATTGTGGGATTCGTGATCGCGATGGATCGGCCATTTACACACCCTCCATCGATGGCCACGGTGGGAAGTAGTTTATCTTAGTTGTAGTAATACACATGACTTTGATAACTATGGAACTCGGCGGAGGCGTCTCGGGGACGTCGATATCTACGAGAGGGATATCGAGGGCACATAAGTGTTTTGCACGTGTTTTTGTAGGAGTGACACGCGCGGAGGAATTTGGGTAATGGTATCATATCCCTTATATATGAATTGTTTCACAAGTGCTTAAGTGAATAATGTGCTTGGTGATTGGATATGATATGGTAGTGGTTTTGGTTTCTTACATGTTATACTGGATAGATAACATATTGATTAATGTTGTTAAGCATAAATGCTATCACATGAACATTATTGGAATGTTGTTTTATGCCAAAGGTATAAATCATTATTGTTAAGACTAATATACCTTGACATGGATTTATGATGAGATGTTATACTTTAATGATAACATATTTATGTAATGTTGAGCATGGATGCCATAACATGATTTTATATAAGGTTATTTCATGATGATAGCATGATATAATTTATGATTGAGCATTATGCCATGGTAGGAAGTTATGGTTAGTAACTTACTAAGTCTTTGTGACTTACTTTTATTTGTTGGTTGTTTTTCCCTAGATCCGAGTCGTGCGAGCGGATTCAAGTAAATCAAGAAGGTTGCTTTGACACAGAATTCTTTTGGCAAGGTTGCTACTTAGATGTTTATTGTGACGACCCGACCCGGATCCCAATACGGGACCCAAAGGTCGTGCCGCCAAAACACGCAAACAACAAGCAAATAACAAATAATGGGTAAGGCCATAACGACGATACGCCAATAACTTAAAACACATGCGGAAGCTAAACAAAATATCCTAGTGGCGCAGAGCTAACAAGCTCAAACCAAATATAACCAAAGAGATCATAAATCTCTTGGTCCAAAAATTGGCGTGCGCAACATTGGGCACGTAGAACAAAACTCTATGTCATGCAATACAAATGTATAGCACAAATAAACCAAGTCATCGGCGACGTTACAGTCGGAACCCAACATTACACTAAGTCTAAGACTCTAGTCTACACACTCAATGGCTAAACATGCCAGAGTACAACATAACCAACAATGTAAATAACTTGAGATGGGATAAATATGTATTTAAACAACTTGGCTCGACTAACATTTGTCGGCTCACAAAAACCAATTATTAATAATTTACAATTACAAGAACCAAATCAATAACACAATCTTACTACTACCGAGTGAAGTCTATATACTTCACTTCCCAAACGTCCTTTCCAAATAACTAAGGCTACAAAAATAAATTAAAGTAGCAACCTTTATAAAAATTACACTTCTATCATAGGCTCGGCGGTTCCTTCGAGTACTAGCTCGGCTCGAATCTAAGGAAAACAAAGCAAACAAGTAAGTCATAATGACTTAGTAAGCTACTAAAGATGCAATGTCATGGCATGGCATAATGCTCAAATAAAACATGTACATCTTATGTCATACTCATGATGTAACATTTCATGGTATAATTTCCCACACAAACCAAATCCAACCATAGTCACATGGAATATAATTCTTCATAAATTATCATGAAATAAATCATATCAATAGATTATGATTCTAAATTCCGTAATATGTAGTATTTTATTTCTACATTTAAACTCCCATCAAACCATATAAACCAATTGCACCATGAGTTTCATAATTCTTCATTTATCACAACTCATATAAAAATTCATGAATGAGAGACTATTGTTCTCATTTTAATCATAAATAGCATGTTATATTTTTAGTATAACATAAATCATAAAAATCATCATTTCATTAGTATGTTATATTTTTACTATAACATCTTAACAAGAAATCATCATCTCATGAAAAATAATCTCATTAACCATGTATGAAACTGTAAAACCCTAAAATTATGGCTTGCTTGTGTTATGTATGATTTCATACATTCATAATCATCATAATCATGATAACTTAGCTCACTCATATGTTTAGAGTCAATAGCATGTTCATTGACATCGTTTGAGATGCTCGTATGCATCTTTTCTTCACGAGATGCTTTGAAACTAGGGTTTATGATTTATGTTATAGACACATGGATAAATGTTAGAGGCCATTTCATAACATCATTTACATGCCTTAGATGTTGGTTGGATGCTTGTTGCATCGTTGGTTTAGTTGCTAGTTTGATTCTAGCGTTAACCCCTCTCCGTTTGACCTTTTCGGTTGTCGTTCGGGAGTGTTTTACCTGAGTTCTTGGCCATGTTTAAGTGGGGTTTGAACATGGATTGCTTTGGTTATAGATTGGAGGTCTTTTAGAGTGAATTCTAGACCCTTTTTGGCTTTGGAGGACTCAAGAATGCATGCGGGAGAGTCCGGGACCGAGCAAGGAATCAACAAAGGTGTGAATGGTGTAGCCTGGTATGATGCGCTCGCATCATTAGGGTAGAATGCGACCGCATGCAGGCAGATCCCTGTTACGGGAATTTTGACCCAATTCACCCATTTGCCTATCCTATCCCCACCCAAACCCATCCTAAACTAACCCTAAACCTTCCTAAGTGCCTTATGATTTGTCCTAACCATCTATTAGAGTTTTAGGGTGAGATTAAGGTGGTTAATTAAGGAGAAACAACCCCAGTAATCTAAACTACACCTACTTACTTTCTAACACATATAAGCCACAAACACTTGTCTAAAGCCTCCGATATTCAGCCATACTTCACAAAAAACGCGGGAGACATCTTGAGGGCTGAAGAGAGGAGTTTTCTAGGGTTCTTAAGAGTTCAATCTTCGAGGCCATAGCTTGGGACCTTCTTCCCCCAATCTACGCCATAGTTTTGAAGAGGAGGTTGAGGAGAACCACACCACCACCAAGAATTTCAGGATTGCAACTTGTAGGGGCTGAACAAAGGTAAGTTGCTACCTCTCTTTCTCCTTTTTTTGGCCCCATTGACCCTAGGGAAAACAATCATCTTGCTAAGTGAGGTCAATGGGTGCAATTTCTAGGGTTGTTAGAGATGCCATGAACCCTAGGTTTCTAGATGATGAATATTCTTGGATGAACCTATTTGAGACCAAGATTAGTATGAAATTCATATGTAAATTAGTCTATTCATCCTTGTTATGTGATTATTTTATGTGTGTTGAGCATGATTGGTGAAGTTACTTGGAAGGGGTTATGCCCAAATGATGTTTTGGCTTAATGAACATGATTGTAACCTTGATTAATATGTTATATATGTGTAGTATAGTGTATTAATCCATGTTATGTGATTTATTCATGTTTTGGAGAGTATGATTGGTAAGTGATTTAAATGAGTTTATGCACAAATTTGCAAATTTGTTCTATGTTGCATTGATAAGTGTTTTGTTGGATTTATATATGTGAGTTCAATGAACTTGGGAATATGGTTATTGGTGATAGTTATGAACATAGGGGGGGTATTGTAGCCCATGCTTCTATGCCCTAATTTTTGGAAAGTCTAGATTGGACTCAACGGAGTCAACCTTTGGGTTAGTATGAATTTTAGGAACTATAATCTTAAGTCCTCACGAATTTGGGGTAGAAATCATGAGGTCAAGCCTCCAAGAATTTTTTGAAGTGTATGAAGGACACTTGATTATGAGAAACTTACATGATTCTCTAATGTGATTTTATGCTAGTTTTGAATGAAATGCATGACTAGTTTGATGATAGAGTATGTGCCTACTTGTTTTATGTGGCGACCCTTGGGATCCCAAGGCGAAATCCTAAGGTCGTGCCAGGAAACAATTAACAACAAACAAGTAGCAAATAATGGGTAGGGCCATAACGGCGTACGCCAACAACTCAAAACATATGCGAGCGAAATAAATTAAGGACAAGTGGCACCCGAGCTAACAAGCTCAAACTAAAAACAACCAAAGAGATAATTAATCTCTCGGTCCAAAAAATTCGACTCGACGCGTGCAACATTGGGCACGTAGGACTACACTCCCATCATGCAATTCAATATAGAGCATAAAATAAACCAAGTCATCGGCGAACGGTAGGAACCCAACATTACACTAAGTCTAAGACTCTCAGTCTAACAACTCAACGGCTAAAAACATGCCGGAGAACAAACATAATATTTAATTAGCAATGTAACATGCTAAACATATTCACCAATAAACCAAGCACGACTAACACCAGTCGGCTACCAACGGCATAAGAACCAACATCAAAAGCATATGGAAACATAACCTTAAATATACATCAAGCACGACTACTACTTGTCGGCTACCAAAAGAATAGGCTAACAACATAATTACAATATTACAAATCACATTAAGGTTTGCTACACAACATGAAGTTTACATAACTTCATCTTTCCCAACGACCTCACCAAAAGCAAAATAACTATCTAAGTAGCTGTGACGACCCGACCCGGATCTCAATACGAGATCCCAAGGTCGTGCCATCAGGACAAACTAAGAGACAGACAAGCACCTGCTAAGCATAATGGTGCGAGTCAAAAGACGAGCCAACAAGCTCACGACAGGAAGGTAAAGCCATAATGGCAATACAGGAAAATAAAAACCTAAAACCTGCGGAAGCAAAACCATAATGGGACCCGAGCTATCAAGCTCCTAAATGAAAACAACCAAAGAGATAGTAAATCTCTCGGCCCAAAAATTCGACGCGCGTGACGCAACATTAGACACGCACAACAAACCATCGGCAACTAAGGCCGGCAACTATCAAAATCCCAACCTGATAAACCACACTCAACGGCTATAACATGTCGGAGGAACAATTCAACTATAGCAATATAATTAATGCTAAACCACCAACCAAATCTCACGACTAAAACTATCGTAGGATCCACAACAATATACCACAACTAGAATAAACGAGCCACACATGCTCGAAACGACCAGAGAAATAAATTCTAAGGATACAAAGGCTCGGCAATACAACCGGCTCCCAAATACACAACCATAACATACTACTACATTCTACCCAAGTAAAGTCTACATAACTTTACATTCGAGCCTCACAAATAAATAACAACATAATAATAAATAACTCCAAGCTTTTGACTTGGAAGACCACCTGCTAAAAGTCGTTATCCGAAGCGGCTTGCGTTAACGGGGATCACTTGCACACACTTAGGGAAAACAATCACACGGAGTGAGTCATAATGACCCAGTAAGTTTCTAAATGCAACATATGGCATATTATGACATGGCATGGCATAAATGCACAATCATATAAAATCATGGTATTATACTAGTATACCATCATGAAACATGTACTTAATTTTTAAAGCACATAAACTCACATAAATAAAGTAGCATTTTATCTTTCATATAAATGCTCATAAATAAACACGTGTAACAGTAAACGTAATCGAACCGTTACAATCAAATCCGGGTTCAAAACCTAACCAACTTACCATGAGATCAAATCTCAAACCAAGATCCGGGCTCAATTCCCAAATCAATCATACCCTGGGGTTTCCTCCCCAAATAATCTCAACTCATCAGTTTCCCTTAATGAGTACTCGTTACATTCATCCAACCTAGGATGAGAAATGAGAGCTCGATGTCTAGCTAGATGGCATAACTCGAGATCACGTCCCACTATTGGCCAAATAGTGAGGAGAAAATGACCCAATGCAACGATTCATAGCGATTGTTCCCAAAGACTATGAATCGTCTCATTGCCGACACAACAACCAAAACCCGCCAGCTGGACTCTAAACCAAATGATCAAGTAGATATTTACTTGTATAAACTAATGAGACCAAGTTCATAATTATCGGACTCATTAAACCATGTAGGACATAATGCTCTACAACAATCTCATAAACCATGCACATAATTGCATATAAACAAGTAGGGCATAATGCTCCACAAAATCCCAAAATTCATGCACATATTTGCATATAACCACGTAGGACATAATGCTCTACGAAATCTCATTAACCATGCATATAATTGCATAAAATCAAGTAGGACATAATGCTCTACCAAACATCATGAACAATGCATATATTTGCACATAACCATTGTGTTCAACTAACTTACAAGTTTAGTTCAAGAACTACATTATTGAGGCATTCATTATTCCTCAAGTCATTAACCCATTCAAGTATAGCTTACAAGCTTAATAAAATATAATGTGAGGTCTTCCTTAATCCTCAACTCAAATCAAACCAAAGACTACTACGCTAGTCTTAAAATCTCCACAATCCAAGACTTATTATTTTAATCTTTATTTAAGTACACCGGACTCAATCATAGTCCTAATCGTCATACATGATCGACATTACCAATTCCATACTCAAGAACAACATGACTACTCCGTAGTCACTTTCTCACAAATGTTTTCATATACACGCAACAAAAATCCTTGAGAAGAGGATTCTCTCTTAATCTTCTCTTAAATATTCTCGTGACCTTATGTGGGTCTCTATTGTCCCATGCTCTAACAAGCATGCTTAAAATATATTTCTAGTCAGTCTCCAAAACATAAGTGTCGCCATAAGACACAACCATAAACCCGGTGTGCACAAACATATCCCAAACAAACCCGAACATTGTAGGGTTTCAACTCAAGACTCTTAGTCATTTTATTGGCCTTATAACGACTCCGTTGAGTCTTACTAACACATTTCATTCTTTATGTGTTTTATAAATTCACACCGTAATAATTTCTTAAAGTTTACAAACAATTCGCAATAGTCGTTCGGGCTTAATTCCCAAGACTAAAATCCACAAAACACGTCACAATCACCAACCATTTAAAATTTGGAAGTTATGTATTTCACTCCATTAATCAAACGAAATCCAATCATCGTAGGATTTCAACTCAAGTTCATTTAGCACATAATCGAGCTTATAATGACTCCGTCGAGTCCAATCTACCCTTTCTAAAATTTTAGGGCATAGAAGCCATAGGCCTCAATTCCCCCTATATTCATAACTATCAACAATAGTCATCATCCCGGGTTCGTTTAATTCACATAAACCCAACAAAATACTTCGAAATGCCACTTAGAACAATTTGGCCATTTTGTGCCTAAATTCATTCAAGTCACCTTACCAATCATAATTCCCAATTCATGATTAAATTATACAACATGGTTTAATATACTCTATTAAGCATATAAAACATAGTAATCAAGCTCACATCGATAATTTTGCAAGCTAAACCAAATTTGGGCAAAACACCCTCCAAGTATCTCAACAAAATCAACCTCAATACTCATGGATAATCAACATAACCAAGTTCAATAGACTATTTAGAACATGAATTTCACATAAATCATGGTCTCACATAGGTTCAATCAACCCTACCATCAATTTGAAAACCTAGGGTTCATGGCATCTTCTACAAACCCTAACAATGGCTTCCATTGACCTCACATAGCACAAATGATTGTTTCCCTAGGGTCAATGGAGCCCAGCGAGAAATATGGTAGAAACTTACCAAAAGCAGCCCTACAAGCTGCCATACCCGACATCAAGGAGATGAAGCCGTTTCTCCTCACCTCTCTCTCTACAAACTCGCGGGTTGAATGGAGGAAGAAGCCCCTAGAAATGGCCTCCAAGATCAGCCCTTCAAGAGCCCTAGAATCGTCTCTCCCAAGCTCCCTGTTGAATGCTCACAGAAGACGAAAAGGGGAAAGGGGGCGTATTCTGCTTTGGCCGAACAGATTGAGAGAGAGTGCGTGAGTTTTGGGTTTTATATGGGGGATTAATTCCCCTTAATCACTCACTAATCAACCCCTAATCTCACTAATAATGATTAGGACTAGTATTAGGCTAAGTAAATGGGTTTAGGATAGGTTTAAAATGAGTTTATTTGGTTAAAATTCGAGGCGCAAACAGGGAACAAAATCGTAAAGCGCCTTCAGGGACCCTTGCGGTCGCATCACTCTTCTTTGATGCGGCGCATCACACTATCATCAGCTTCCAACCTTTTCTTGTTTCCTTGCTCGATTTCGGTCATTCCCGCATGCATCCTCAAGCCTTAAAGCTTCGAAATGGCTCACAATTGAACCCTTAAAGTCCTCAAACATTAAACTAATCCATCCAAGTCTCAAACCAATTTTAAATTAGGTCTAGACTCCCATAAACAATGCCCGAAACAGCCCGGGGCAAAACCGACGCAAGACGTAACGACTTGCTATCAAAACGTCGAATGAAACCACAAACCGACGGGTAATAACCCATGATTGTAAACACCTATTAGGGCTAAAAAATAGGCCTGAAAGCCTCCCAGATGATGAACAACAGATAGGGGAAATAAGTTCCCGAAAGACGAGACGTTCGCCCGGCTCAATCTCAAACTACGCGATAAGGAGAATTGTTATTCTCGAGGCGTCAAAACTTCACGAGACTTATGGAATACATCCAATTAGAAGTCTAACACATCTAAACATGTTATTTAATCATCATGTAAAGATCTGGGACCAAATCGAGGTCAGGAACACAAAACCCGAATAAACTCTCAATCGCGTCGCATTTCGACTACCGTCGGGTTACGACTTTTGACTTTAACAAGTCAACCACTATATGACATCTCTTAATAGTGTTTTAGTCTTAACGTGGTCTCTCATACACATTTAGACTCTCTCACAACCAAATGAGCAATCAACCAGAGAAGAAATGCGAGCATTGCACGCAATTCAAGCTAACCGGAAATCGGGATCTTACAGTAGCAACCTTGCCAAAAGAATCCTCTGTCAACGAAACCTTCTTGATTTACTTGGATCCGCTTGTGTGACTCGGATCTAGGGAAAAACAACCAACAAATAAAAGTAAGTCGCAAAGACTTAGTAAGTTACTATCCATAACTTCCTACCATGGCATAATGCTCAATCATAATTTTCATCATGCTATCGTCATGAAATAACCTTAAATAAAATCATGTTATGACATCCATGCTCAACATTAAATAAATATGTTATCATAATAGTATAACATCTCACCAAAAATCCATGTCAAGGCATATTAGGCTTAACAATAATAATTTATGCCTTTAGCATAATACAACCTTCAAATAATGTTCATGTGATAGCATATATGCTTAACAACCTTAATCTATATGTTATCTATCAAGTATAACATTTAATAAACCAAAACAACCATCATATCATATCCAAATCGCCAAGCACATTATTCACATAAGCACTTGTGAAACAATTCATATATAAGGGATATGATACCATTACCAATTCTTCCGCGCGTGTCGCTCTGCGTGCAAAACCTTTATGTGACCTCGATATCCCTCTCGTAGATATCGGCGTCCCGAGCGATCTCCACTCGAGTTCCATAGTTATCAAAGTCATGTGTATTACTACAACTGAGATAAACTACTTCCCCACCGTGGCCATCAATGGAAGGGTGTGTGCAAACCCGGCACGGCGATCCATCGCGATCACGAATCTCACAATTCGTGAAGGCGATGTATCGTCCACCAAAAGTCAACAGAGCTCACCGGTGGACTCAAAACCCAATCACAAGTAATATATACTCATATGCTCAAAACAAGTAGGTAAACACTCTACCATCAAACTAGTCATGCATTTCATCCACAACTAGCATAAATATCACAACCGAGAATCATATAAGCTCTCTTAATCAAGTGTGCTTCACACACTTCAAAACTTCTTGGAGGCTCGACCTCCATGAATTCTACCCAAAATTCCGTAGGACTTAAGATTATAGTTCCTAGGATTCATATTAACCCAAAGGTTGACTCCGTTGAGTCCAATCTAAACTTTCCGAAATTTTAGGGAATAGAAGCATGGCTTCAACATCCCCCTAAGTTCATAACTATCGCCAATAACCAAAATCCCAAGTTCAATGAACTCACCGATAATTCACATAACCAAGTTCAATAGACTATTTAGAACATGAATTTCACATAAAGCATGGTCTCACATAGGTTCAATCAAATTATATCATTAATTTGAAAACCTAGGGTTCATGCTTCTCTACAAACCCTAACAAATGCTTCCATTGACCTCACATAGCACAAATGGTTGTTTTCCCATGGAGGAGTCAATGGAGAAAAGGAAGAGAGGTAGAAACTTACCTAAATCAGCCCTCACAAACTGCAGATTCGAATCCAAGAAGTGATGTCTTTCTCCTCACCTCTCTCTTCAAGCTCACGGGTATGGAATGGGGGAAGAAGACTCCTAGCAATGGCCTCCAAGATCAGCCCTTCAAGAACCCTAGAAATTGCCCTCTCAAGCTCTCTATTGAATGCTCACAGAAGACGCAAAGGGAAAGGGGTTGTATTCTGTTGGCCGAACAAATGAGAGAGAGTGCGTGAGTTTTTGATTTTATATGGGGGATTAATTCTCCTTAATCACTCACTAATCAACCCCTAATATCTCTAATAGTGTTTAGGACAAGTCTTAGGCTAAGTAATAGGGTTTAGGTTAGGTTTAAATTAGGTTAAGGGGGTAAAATCGGAGGGGTAAACAAAGAAAAAAATTTGATGCGGACGCAAGCTCAAGTGATGCGAGCGCATCATGCTGTAATCCAGCATTCCAAGTTTTTCTTGTTTCCTTGCTCGATCCCGGACTCTCCCGCATGCGTTCTCGAGTCCCTCCAAGCCAAAAATGGTCTACAATCCAACCTTAATAACCTCCAATCAACAACCAAAACAATAAAGCCTCTAACCTCAATCAAACAAGGCCAAGAACTCAGGCAAAACTCTCCCGAACGACAACCGAAAAAGTCAAACAAAGAAGGGTTAACGCTAGAATCAAACTAGCAACCAAACCGACGATACAACGAGCATCCATCCAACATCTAAAGCATATAAATGATGTTATAAATTCCCTCTAACAATTATCCTTGTGATAACAACATAAATCACAAACCCGAGATTCAAAGCATCTCGCGAAAGAAAAATGCATACGTGCATCTCAAACAACGTCAACGAACATGCTATTGACTCCAAACATATGAGTGAGCTAAATGAACATATTTATGATGATTATAAGTATATGAATCCATGCATAACCCAAGCAAGCAACATTTTAGGGTTTTACATGAGCATACATTACTTGTGCTTGGATTTTGAGTCTAGCTGGAGTCGTTTGTTGAGTCTTTGGCAGGACGATACATCGTCTTCATGAATTATGGGATTCGTGATCGTGATGGATCGCCGTGCCGGGTTGCACACACCCCTCCATTGATGGCCACGGTGGGGAAGTAGTTTATCTTAGTTGTAGTAATACACATGACTTTGTGTAAGGGTAATTTAGGCATTGCCTAATTTGTCTTGTCCTCTCTCTCTTGGTCAAAATAGGATTTAATTTGGTATCTTTGTGTTAAGATTTAATTAGGATTTTCTGGTTAGATTTAGGAGATATTTTTAGTAATTAAATCTTTGCATAAGTTTTTAGTTATTAATGTTCTCAAATTAGGATAGGTAATCTTGTGTTATTTTCGGCTAAATCTCTTTCCTAGTAGGTTTTGGTGTCTTGCCGTGTTGTTGCAGGATTCTTGGAGTCTTGGTTAACAAGTCTTGCAGCCTATAAAAAGATGAAGAAGTTGGAAGATGCCTGAGAATCTGAGAGAGCTTGAGCGAGAATCGAGATCATATTAAGAAGTTTAAATTCAGAAGCTTTGTGTTGTTGAAGCGTGAGGAGAATTCAAACAAATCTTACACGAAGTCATACGCATTCTGCTGGTCTTCTTAAAACTTGAAAACTTGGAACACGGCTTTGTGTTTCCTGAAGCTTTGTTTTGCTTCCGGTTTGTGTTATTAGTCTTGGAAAGCTGTTTTTGTTTGTTTTGGATCTTTCTTCCCACGTTTGGTTTAGTGTTTATGTGGGTGGGTTTGTGATTCTCCAAGATTCTATATCTTGTGAGAATTTTGTGTTTTTTTGTTAAGATTCAAAAACAGTTTTGGTTTTTAATAAAGTTTGTTGCCTTGAGGCTTGATCTACAAGATTGATTCTTGTAGATTGTTTTTTTGTGATTTTCTGTCTTACTAAGTGTGTTAAATTTCAAATCTCAAAACAAAACTTCCGCTGCAAATTTACGGTACACACTTTGAGTTCACATTATTCTTGCCATTGTTGCAACATTCACGCAACATTGGCGATGTAACATCATCCCATATTGAGATTCCGTGGCATCGCGATCCTTCAATTGGTATCAGAGCCTACTCTTGATATCACTAAGAGTCGATTCTGCTTAAAGACGTGATGGATTCTCAATATGAGAATGTGGTTCGTCCCCCAACTCTTACTAATGCTAATTATTCTATATGGAAAGTCAAGATGCGTATCTTCATCAAATCAATTGATGAAAGAGCGTGGCTTGCTGTGTTAAATGGTTGGAGTCCTCCCAAAGCGTGATTCGATGGTGATGTCAAAATCACAAAGGAGTCTGAGTGGACCAACGATGATAGGAACACAACATCTTTTAACTCAAAAGCTTTGTCTGCTATTTATAAGGCCTTAGATGCAAATACGTTTAGAGTAATAGCAAATTACGAATCTGCCAAAGATGTGTGGGAGGCCCTTCAAACCCTATGTGAAGGACCTGCCAGTGTTCGTTCCTCAAAGCTAAGAATGTTAACGACTCAGTTTGAGAACACAAGGATGCAAGAGTCTGAGGACATAATGACATATTATGGAAGACTTCTTGATCTATCAAATTCTGCTTTAGCCTTAGGAGATCCTATTACAAATGAGCGTCTTGTCAGTAAGATGATGAGGACTTTGCCTGAAAGATTCAATGTCAAGATATGTGCTATTGAAGAAGCACATGATATTGACAAGATGAGTTTTGAAAGATTGGTGGAATTCTTCAAAACTTTGAGTTGAATCTAAGCGATCAATTAAAAACAAAGGCAAAGGTGTCTCATCATCTTCTACACCCATGGGAAAAACATTGCTATGCTGCACCAATTGATACGTCATGTGATGCGCTTGAAATTCAAAAGACATTGATGAGTCGATTTTGGAGAAGAATCAATTGCTTTATTGACTACTAAATTCAAAAATTTTTTGAAAAATAAAAGTCAAAATAGAACTCCATCATCAAACTCAAAAATTAATTTCAAACCTGATTCTGTGAAATTTGTTCCCAAAGAACAATCCTTTCAAACTCCTGAAAAACCCTTCACAAATCCTTTTGCTTCTAAGTCATCCTACAATGGTAAGAATCTTGATTCTATCCAATGTAGAGAATGTCAAGGTTTTGGACACTACGCAAACCAATGTGCTAACACTTTAAGAAAGAAAGGATTGAATTTTTCTGCAACTCTAAGTGATAGTGATGGAGAAGATCCAGGTGATCTTATCACCTTGAATGCAGTTTATGATTCGATTCGAGATAGTGTGTTGGTTCAGCAAATGTATCACCCGATGTTGCAACATCGGGAGTAACATCGAGAAACATTGTGCAGCAGGAAAGCAGTTTTTCTGTTTTAATTCCACAGTTGCAGAGGATGACGGACATTCAGATTCAGATCTGCTGGAAGGGTACAAGGAGCTGTACAAAGATTGGGAGAAAAGGGCTCATCAAGTCACACTACTTGGTAAGGCGAATGAACTGCTGAAAAAGGCCAACGAGGATCAAAAAGAATGCATAATCAGGCTAGAAGGAGTCCTAAGTAGAAAGGATGTGGAAATTGAGCAGTTAAAGGAGCAACTTGCTCAAGCAGAAGCAACACTGACCAAGTGGAATTCAAGCAAACAGAAGGTTGACGATCGCTAAATTGTAACTCTTCCAGATCGTATTGGTTTTGTCCCTAAAGTGTTTGTGAAAGAAGGAGAAGGAACATCAGAACCAAAACCGATGAAAGCTTTCCTCGAAACTGTTTTCTCGTGAAAAACCAAGAGTAAGAAGGAAAATTATGTTTGTCACTTCGCCATAAAGCTCGTCACATACGCCCCTTTTTGCTTTCTAAAAAGGCTATGTATGAGAATGAAAAAAGGCAAGAATTGGAAAAGCTCATTGGCGTAACAGATGAAGCAACCACGCGCCGCCAATGCAAAGAACATTGGCGTAAAACATTGAAGCCTCATTCAAGGGCAAATCATAATTTTTTCCAAAAACCTCAACCCAAAACCGAAAAAATGTGGGTTCCAAAACATGTGATGAAAAATGCGAGCCAAATATTGTGAACCTTGATATCCGCTCGCGCCTCCATGTCACATGATGAAAATGCAATGTTACATTTACTTCTTGAAATCTCATGTTGCCGATCCCGGTATTTCGATAGTGGTCGTTTCTAGGCATATGACAAGTGCAAACGAGAATTTGAAGGAGTATGTGAGTATTAATGGTGGTTCTTGACCTATGGTGGTGGTGCAAAAGGGAAAATTGTAGGTAAAGGAACATTGAACGTTGAAGGTCTTCCAAACCTCAAAACGTTACCATGTGAAGGTCTTAAGACAAACTCCGACAAGATAAGTCGGGCTTGTGTGATGATGATCTTCGTGTAAGGTTTGACAAGTTCTTGTGAGGTTTTTGATCATAATAACAAATGTCTTCCGACAGTGTTTAAGATCGTCTGATAACTGTTACTTGTTCAACAATACCCATTCATGTCAAAAGTAAGTCTTGATGTAATGCATCTCCGGCACCGTAAACTTGGTCACATGAGCTGTAAGCTCGATGAGCTTGTGAGGCATGATGTCGTCAAAGGATTACCAAATTTGGAAAGGAATTACTCAAAGGTATGTGGATCATGTCGAAAGGTAAACAAGTCCGTGCTTCACATCTTCCCATCACACAATGCTCCACTTCCGCATGTTCGGGAGATGATTCATACGACTCCTTATGTCCCATTGGTAGAAAGCCTAGGTAAGAAAAAAAATACACCTTTGTCTGTAGATGACTTCTCTAGATATACTTGGGTAATATTTTAAGAGAGAAGTCGAAACTTTGAGGCTTTCAAAATTTGGTACACCAGTTATGAACTTGTATGATCTAAAACTCACTAGATTAGATCGATCATGGCACGGAATATGAAAATGCATCCTTTCTAATTATTGTGCCTCTAATGGTATATCACATGAATTCTCTGCCTCCCAAAACTCCACAACAAAATGGAGTGGCTGAGAGAAAAGAACGAGACACCGCAAGAAATGGCTGAGTAATGTTACATTCAAAAACTGGCCAAAAGATTTTGGGTCAAGCTTTGAACATCGGCTTGTCATATTGGAAATAGGGTCTTCTTGAGACGTAGCACTATGACACCTTACGAAATATTTCTTGGGAAGAAACCTACCTTGAAATATTTTCATGTGTCAAGCGTATGTTATTCTGCCAATGATAGAGAGATCAACTTTCCAAGTTTGACTCTAAAAGTGATAAATGTGTTTTTATGGGATATTCCACAAATAGTCGAGCATATAGAGGCCCAATCTTCGAACTAAGACTATTATGGAATCCATGAATATTGTGTTTGATGATTTGCTGGTCTAAATTTCAAAACGAGGAAGATGTTTTAGATTTTAGAGTTTGGAGAC
>CM028380.1:112907643-112943747 GCA_013146195.2 Codonopsis lanceolata | reverse complement strand
CGTGAAGGGGTTGGGCGAGTTTAGAAACAATTGTTATCTCTTCGGTTGGAAGAGAGATTATCGAGGCCCAGATAGATAAATGCATATGAGATAGAAGCAGACATTGAGGAGCCTGAGACAAAGAATCTTCTCAGCGGCGGTCTTCGCGAGGTGACCTCACGGCATTCGGGGAGGTCGGTCTTCGAGAATCGTCCGGCCATCGGGGCAATCGTCGTTTAATAATCGGGAATAGGCAATGCGGTGGACGATTTAGGCGGCAGTCGGAGAGTCGTGGTAGTAGTGCTTTTACTCCTCGGGCGGCCCAGGCTCAAGGTAGTGGACCTGACTTGTTCTTATTGTCATAAGATTGGGCATTCTAGCGGCAGTCGAGATCTAGGCTTGGCTCTTGTCTTGGTTGTGGAGATCTAGTCATCGGCTCGAGAGATTGTCTAAGTCGAGACAACCGATTAAGGTTACGTTCAAGCAATCCGGATCCAAGAGATAGTGATGGGCGTCTAAAGCGCGAGCTCGTGTTTTTGCACTTGATCGGCAAGGTGTTCGAGTCTACATGTGATCGGAGGTATTCTCTCGTCTTCGGTCATAGAGCTCGAGTTCTTATTGATCCGGTTTACTCATTCTTATGTCGCATCGCATTTCATAGAGCATTTATGTGTATTGCACCTTTCGGTTGCCTTACGTGCTTGAGGTGTCTACACCTTTGGGTGAATGCTTATTGGCGTCGAGGTTTATAGAGATTGTGATGTGCTTGTTAATGATCGAGTCTTGCATCTTGATTTGGTAGTATTGCCTATTCGAGACTTTGATGTGATTCTTGGTATGGATTGGCTTTATGTGAATCATGCTTTTAGTAGATTGCCGTCGTAAGAGAGTCACCTTTGCCATGCCGTATTCCGGAGTTCGTGTTTATGGTGATCATGCTATGAAAGGTATTCATGTTATTTACGCTACGTGCTAGACAACTCTTATCTCGGGGTTGTATGGGTATTTAGCTTGTGTGCTTGATACTAGTGTCTCATTGCTAAATTAGAAGATGTTCCGGTAGTTAGTGAATTTCGGGATGTCTTTTCTACAGATGCAGCTTTTCCTCGGCCAGAGTTAGAGTTTTGCATTGAGCTTTGCCAGGGACTTCGCCTATATCTAGGCGCCTTACAGAATGGCTCAGTGAGTTGAGAGAATTGAAAAAGCGTTGCAAGAACTTCTAGATAGAAGTTCATTAAGCGAGTGTGTCACCGTAGGGTGCACCGGTGTTATTTGTGAGGAAGAAGGATGGTAGTTTACGACTTTGCATAGACTATCGACAGATTGAACGAGTTACTATCAAGAATCGGTATCCGCACCACATTGATGATCTTTTGATCAACCGAGGCTCGATTGTTTATTCCAAGTTTGACTTGAGGTGGCTATTATCGGTTGAGAGTTGGAAGGAGGATGTTCCAAAGACAGCCTTTCGTACGTTATGGCCATTATGAGTTCGTGGTTATGCCTTTTGGTTTGACAGAGCACTGCGGTCTTTATGGATTTAATGAATAGGGTGTTTCAAATATCTTGATTGCTTTGTGGTTGTGTTTATTGATGATATCCTCGTGCTTTCGAAGTCGCGAGGAGGATGAGATTCACTTGAGAGGTTCTTTCGATCTTGCGTGAGAAGAAGCTTTATGCTAAGTTCGATAAGTGTGCTACGGCTGGAACAGGTTGCTTTTCTAGGACACGTGGTGTCTAGTGATGGTATAGCGGTGGATCCATCTAAGGTTGAGGCGATTACTAAGTGGAAGCGCCTAATGCGGTGACGAAGTCCGTAGTTTCTTGGGCTTGGCAGGTTATTACCGTAGGTTTATCGAGGGTTTGAAGATCGCTACTCAGATGACTAAACCGACACGAAGAATTCTTCTTTTATATGGAGTAAGTGCGAGGCCGGTTTTCAAGGAATTGAAAAGAAGGTTGACTACGGCTTATCTTAGCATTGCCTAGTGGTTCGGAGAACTTTGTTATCTATAGCGACGCTTCATTAGAAGGCTTGGGTTGCGTACTTATGCAGAATGGGAGAGTCATTGCCTATGCTTCGAGGAAGCTATCACCTCATGAGCAGAATTATCCGACGCATGATCTCGAATTGGCCGCCATCATATTTGCACTTCACAAGTGGAAACATTATCTTTATAGAGCTAAGTTTGAGATATTTACCGATCACAAGAGTTTGAAGTATCTCTTTTCGCAGAAGGAGTTGAACATGCGACAGAGACGATGGATGGAGAAGCTTAACGATCACGACCTATCTATCTTGTATCATCAGGGAAGGCTAATGTGGTTGCCGATGCCTTGAGTAGGAAAGTGTATATGTCTTGCTTGATGATGAGAGAGTGGAAGATGCTCGAGGATGTCCGCGAATGGAGTCCAGTTGTGAGTGAGCATAATATTATCTTTGCTAGTATACGTGCTACGCCTGCTTTGTTTGGGTTGATCAAGGAAGCTCAGGCTACTGATCCTGAACTGAAGAAGATTATTGATGGTTTGGGTGATAGTAAGACACCAGAGTTTGCTATGAACACTGATGGGATTTTAACTTTTCGGGGTAGAGTTTGCGTTCCTGCTACCGATGTAGTTAAGCGTATGGTTCTTGACGAGGCTCACAAGGCCAAGTACACTATACATCCAGGGAGTACTAAAATGTATAGGGACTTGAAGAGACAGTTTTGGTGGAATGGAATGAAGAGAGAGATTGCAGAGTATTTATCTAGATGCTTGACATGTCAACAAGTGAAAGGCGAACACCGAGACTGCAGGTTTATTGCAACCACTTGAGATACCGAGTGGAAATGGGAGCATATCACCATGGATTTCGTGGCGGGATTGCCACGTACTGCTCGAGGTTTTGATGCGGTATGGGTTGTTGTGGATAGATTGACTAAATCATCACATTATATTCCTATTGCGATGACTTATAGTTTGAGTCGGTTAGGCGAAGGCATTGTATGTTCGGAGATATCGTGAGACTACATGGTGTTCCGGTGAGCATTGTATCGGATAGAGATCCCAGGTTTACTTCTCGATTTTGGCATGCGTTACAAGAGGCTTTGGGGACGAAGTTGAATTTTAGTACGACTTTTCATCCACAGACTGATGGTCAATCCGAAAGATTGATTCAAGTACTAGAGGATTTGCTACGTGCTTGTGCCATGGATTTCAAAGGTAATTGGGATTCTCATTTGCCATTAGCCGAATTTGCGTATAATAACAGTTACCAGTCCAGTATTGAAATGGCGCCATATGAAGCTTTGTATGGGCATAAGTGTCGTTCACCGATTTGCTGGGATGAAGTTGGTGAAGCTAAGTTATGGGGTTCAGAGATGGTGCAACGATCGGTGAGAGTGTGAAGCGATTAGAGGCAGTTGCTTACTTTCGAGTAGAGCAAAGCTACGCAGACAACCGGAGACGTGACTTAGAGTTTCAGGTTGGTGATCATGTATTCTTGAAAGTATCGCCCCGACGCGGTACTAAGCGATTTGGGAAGAAAAGTAAACTTTCACCTAGATTTATTGGACCATTTGAGATCTTAGAAAGGATTGGATCCTTGGCGTATCGGTTAGCATTGCCACCTTCGTTATCGGATCTCGATGCTACGCAAGTACTTGAAAGATGAATCGCATGTCCTTGTTTACGATGAGATCACATTCGAACCTGATCTTTCCTATGATGAAAGACCGGTGAGGATTCTTGATACTAAGGAGCAAATCTTGAGAACGAAAAGGATTCCATTAGTCAAAGTTTTATGGAAGAACCATGACATTGAGGAAGCTACTTGGGAAACCGAGCTCGATATGAGAGAAAGATATCCTTTCCTATTTGATGATTCTGGTATGAATTTAGGGACTAAATTCCTTTAAGTGGGGGAGGATGTGAGAACCCGAAACCTACTTGTATAACTTGTCTTCTATACTTGTTTAACATGATTAGAAGGTGTATTTAACATGCTAGTAGTATCCCTAACATGTTTGACTTGATTGCATTCCTTGATCGAGCCGTAATTGTCGTAACGAACGCCTATTGCCTTGCATGCTCTAGATTGACTTGTTCTTGCTCGGGCCTTGATCTTTTCGACTTAGCCAAGACCTTGAGAGACTTTTATCAGTGTTATAAGGACCCTTGATACTCATTCTAATGCTTCTTTGAGTTGTATATGCCTTATATGCGTTATACGTGCAAATCTGGACCTGTTTGACCTAACGTATGGCATGAGGAATTGTTCCACCATGCCAACCGAACATCTTGGGCATTGTTCGGCCCCAAGAACTAAACATTATGAAGGAGGTTCGGCCTCCACAATCGAACTGAAGGAATTTCCAGCAAAACGAGGATTTTCTGCATTGTTGGTTGATTACGATTGTACCCTTACTAAACCTCTATCATTAGTGACTTTAACCACTTGTATTAGAGTCTTATTAGCCTAATATAAGCCTAATCAAGATTGATAAACATCTTTCCATCATTCATCATGTGACAAGTGTACTCCATTAACACTTAAGTGAGCTGATCTCACTACATCAGCTAGAGACTTCACTTTTACGATTCATTTCTTCTCTTCTTCTTCCTTGGTCTGAAGAGAACTTGTGCGTGAGAGTCTCAGTGAGATTAGTGCGTGAGGGTTTGACTCCAAGTGATCTCAAGACCCGCTTGCGATTCCGAGACCGCCGTTACAAGCCGCTGTCGAGAAGAACGATTGTCACCGATAGTTTTCGTGCTTCCGTCTTTTGCTTGGCTTGAGGTAAGCTATCGATTTCCCTTAGGTCCATGTTAGAGATAACATGCTACCTCCTCTTACTTCCCTTCTCTCATGTCTAAATCATGCTCTCTTTGATTTCTACCAAGATAATGAGATCTTTTAGAGAGTATGAAAATCTGGGAATTATAGACCATGAATGCAAAGGTTTTGATTTGGACACTAAGCCTAGAAGTAAAAGTGTTCTATACTACATTAGAAATAACTATTATTCTTGGGTCATAGACTTTCGACCATTATTTGGAAAACGTGATTCTAGGGTTCCATGATTTGGGAACTTGAGATTATTCTTGGCTATGGTTATTAATTGGATAATGACCTAGGTTAATCGATGCGATAACTTAGAAAAGAGTTGGAAATGTAAATAGTGTTTTAACTCTATTTGGTTTGATTATAGAAATGACTCAACGGAGTCGACGTTAGTGAGCTATTGAACGATACCGGCTCAATGATTAATCCCTACGACGTTATTACATGCGTTCAACTAGAAAACTAATTCTAGACTATTGAAATGGATTGACTGTCATGCTTGTATCTTTATGACATAATAAATGCATACTTGATATATTGAGTTCGCTCTTGTCGAGCTCAATCTTGCTTGTTTATTGATGAGATTATATACTAATCTTGAACGAGGATGCTCTTGTCGGACTCGTTCCATACTGATTGATTGTTGAGTAAATACTACTTGGCATTGCATAAGTCCAGCTGGCATACTTGTTACCGCACATACCCTCCACTGCGGGCCACAGTGGGGAAGAGCTCTCTCTGGCCAACCAATACGCGCCCATTGAGTTGACTATTGTTTTTCCCGAGCATTCCTCGGAAGATCGATGTATTATCAGACCCATCGATTCATGCACGTCATGAAGGTGCTTTTGCGAGGTGGTCTACGTAGCGGCTCTATATCCTCACATTATGTGAATTATGTGCAATAATGTGCATCTTAAATATTTGATCTACATGCTTGTAATATTGTCTCGCCTAACGTGTTGCATAATGCCATGTCATGCATGATTGATAGCTTACGAGTCTTTATGACTTACCCATTCCCCTGTATTTTTTTTTAGATCCTAGCAAGACAGGACCTTCTCGTTGAGGCTCGTGGTGCTCTTAATCCTTAGTTCTCTTTTAATCAGACTTTTGCGGTTGAAGAGGTGGTTTTAGAAGTCCTCTTCTATTCTTTTGTATTTTGCAAGGACGATGGGTTTAAAGCTAGTCAACTAGACTACGCTTGGGAATGTGTATTAGACTTGTACTAGTGTTCTCCTGTTAACTCTTGTAGTACTTATACTCCTTTGATGCCGGCAATTGTATTCGCCGTGCCTTGTATATCTTGTTATTGCTCGCTACGTATAAACTTCCGCTGAGCATCCTTTTAGCTCTTAATTATGTTCTTGTCCTAGTAATGGCTTAACTGTTTTATCAGGTGAAATGATTTTGGTATACCGACCTTTAGTGTCGAGTTCTGTTGCGACTGAAATGTTGAGTCCTTGCATGTTCATTCCTTTCTTGTCCCTCTTGTCTTGGGCGCTCCGGTCCGCGTTCCCATCCCGGGTTCGGGGTCGGGGTCGCCACAATGGTCTTGTGGAGAGTAGACGCTACGAGTGTTAGTGGGCGTGTCGGTTTCTTGTAATTTCTAGTGAATTATCTTGGTTGAGTGTACTAGGTACACGAGTTTTTGTGATAGCTATGATTGTTGTTTGCCAAGGTAATAGACCTTGTTACTTGGCTTGATTTTATTCAGTAATGTGCATTAGTTGTAGGAAACACCTATGTGATGCATTTACATTGTAGTATATTGAATTCTCATTTCATAATTATTATCTCTTGTTCATTCATTTCATTAGTATAGGGGACTGTTTGAAGGATGCCTAAAACTTTTTATTCATGAACCTTCGCATCTTTACGACGGAAACTTTTGAAGCTAATTCAGTAGGTACCCTGAATTGGTGACCAAAAGGTATTCGTCGTTGGACTAGGATTGGTAAGAAATAAGTTAGAAATTGACTATACCCGTTACCAATTGGAATGGATATAAATGGAATGAATTTTCAAAAACATTTCATTAATGTGCTCTTATGTGTTGTTACCCGCGATGGGGAAATCGCGAGTGTGATTTACATGGTTTGAAATGCCGATTTGATTATCTTTAATTTGTTTGCGAATTGCTCCATAGGCAATTATTATTTCTTTAACTTAGAATCCCTTGTGCTTGAATTTCATGTTGTGCCCCGAGACAAATAGTTTCGGTAGTTGGATGTTGAAGTGTCCTTGAATGTGTTTTTCATGTTAAAAATTTGGGGTTTTGCTTACATGATTAGCATAGTGCTGGTCATATGTGTATTTGCGACTCAAGTATGGGTCATAGTATTTTCAATCGTAAGTGTTGAAGTTGTTATGTCTTTTGAGTGTTCGTGGACTTTTGAACTTGGATTATTAGAGTTTGAACTTTGTGTAGTATGTGGTGGTAGACACGGAGATTCGAGCCTAGGTAGGCGGTTTTGAGATCGAGTGTTCACCCAGGATTAAGAGACACCTTAATCGTTGTCTAGACGTATTGTGGTTGAGTGTGGACCTAACATTGGTTTGTATCATGGTTTAGAATTCGGGACGAATTCTTTTTAAGGTGGAGAGAGTGTAACACCCCGCTCCTTCGTTAGCTCGGTTTGGTGCCATACTCGCAATTCTTCTTTTGTGGGGTGTATGATTGGTAAGTGAGATTTTCTAGATGCATATGAGAGACCACATTAATACCAAAACACTATTAAGAGATGCCATATAGTTGTTGACTTGCTAAAGTCACAAGTCGTGACTCGACGATAGTTGAACGCGACGCGATTGAGAGTTTGCTTGCGTTTTGCGTTTGTGACCTCGATTTGGTCCTAGACCTCTACAAAACGATTGATTAACATGTTTAGATGTATTAGACTTCAATTTGGAGGTGTTCCTTAAGCATATCGATGATTTGGAAGCTTTGGAGATAGCATTCGTCTCTATCACGTAGTTCGAGGATTGAGTCGCGTAATCGTCTCTCCTTTGGAGTTCTTATTTCCCTAGTTGTTATTCAACTTTCTAGGAGTATTCAAGCTTCTTCATTAGCCCTTAGACTTGCCTTAAAAGTCTCCTTTCATTGCTCGTTCAATTGCTAGTTCATTCGTCGTTTCGGTTGCACGTTGTTGCACCTCTTCCCGGTTTCGCTCCGAGTTGTTTCGGGAGTTGTTTGTGGGTGTTCTATGGAGTTATAGACCTACTTTGGATGAGGTTTGAACCTTGTTAGGTTTGGTTATGTGTTTGAGGTCGTTCGGGGTTGAAATCTAAGCCCTTTTTGGTTTGGGAGGCTTGCGGTCGCAAGGGGGAAGGACCTTGCCCCCGCAAGGTCATCAGAATTTTTGCATGGAGAGGGCTGGAGAGCTTGCGGTCGCATGCTCTAGGGACCTTGCGACCTTGCGACGCAAGGTGCCCGACCTGTTTTGCCCTGTTTTGATTTTTGACGAGAAATGCCTATCCTACCCTCATCAAACCCCCTCTAAACCCTTCCTAACCTCCCATACTTAGCCCTAAACATGTCCTGATATTAGTTGGAAGTTAATTAAAGTTAGATTAGTGAGTGATTACTCATAATCTCTACTAATTGTACTAGGGAAATGACTATTGTGCCCTCTTTATTTTTGGGGGTATAAATACCCAAACCCATTTGAGAATTCAGAAAATTCTCTTCATTTCTTCTCCTCCTTCTTACGTATTAGAGAGAGAGAGAGAGAGAGTCCATGGGAAATTTCAAGCCCTAGCCTTCTTCTCTCTTCGATCCATGACGATCCAACCGTCGGATTGCCTTCAAACTTCGGATTCGTGAAGCCCTCGACGAGTAGAACAAGTTCACCGATCGGATTTTCGTTCTTTGGAGTTTCATCCGAGCTAGGTAAGTTACTTTCTTTTGATTTTGGTTCATTGGCCCTAAGGAAAACAACCTATGTGCTATTTGTGGGCAATGAACACTTGATATGCTATGTATGCCCATTTTGGGGATTTTTGGAAATATGAACTTGTTAATAGCATGAATGAAATGATTTGAATGGTATTATGTGTTGAAAGAAATGGGTTATAATTTATGTTGGGTTTTGTTGTGAATTTTAGGGCTTGAGAACCAAGCCTGAATTATTTGAGAAATTGTTGTTAATTAAAGTGGGTGTTAATGTTGAGATTGATTAAATGTGTCAAGAATGAAACTTAGTATTTAGACTCAACAGAGTCATAATAAGTTCAATAATGTGTTAATGAACTCGGGTTGAAATCCTACGCCATTTGGGTTTCATTTGACTATAATTATGATGAGTTCTTGGATTTCTAGGCTTGGGAATCAAGCCCGAATGGATTTTGGGGTTTTGTTGTTTATATGAATGAAATGTTTAATTATGGGTTTATGAAACACATAAAGAATGAAAGGTAGAATTAAGACTCAACGGAGTCGTTGTAAGATCAATAATATGATAATGAGTCTTTGGTTGAAACCCTACGATGTTTGGGTTTGGTTGGTTATGATGGTGAGCACTCGAGCATCTCGATTTGTGTCCAATTGAGACACCTACCTTATAGAGATTTATAAGGGGATTTATTTAGAGCGTGCTCGGGAGAGCACGGTACATTAGAGACCAACCTATGGTCTCGAGTATGGTTGAAAAATAATTATTGAGTGAGTTCTCGCTTTTGGGGAAAATTGATCGGTTGCACATGAATGTACTTGTGGGTTATGACTACGGTGTAGTCTTTGGTTTGATTTCAAGTAGAGGTCCATTATAGACCTCATAATATGATTCTTGGTGGGTTTATACTATTCTTGATTTAATTGGTGACTTGAGATCTTTTAAGATTAATTGGCTGTGAGCAATGTATTTGCCTTGACTTGATTTATGGTAGAGAATAATAACCTATTTGGTTGGATGAGTTCGCTCTTGTCGAATTCATTCCTTATTTGTTTATATTGAGTAAATACATACTTGAGCATTTGGTCGGACGGGTTCGCTCTTGTCGAATCCGATCCTTATTTGGTCTTGACGAGTAAATATCTACTTGTACATTGCATTGAGTCCAGCTGGAATTACTTGGTATGATTTTTATGTCAGGGTGGGACAATACATCGCATATACGAATCGTCAGATTCGTATTCGCTATGGATCGCCGTACTTGGGACCTCACACACCCCTCCATTGTCGGCCGTAATAGGGAAGTAGCCCCTTTGCCGTAACAATACATGCGTCACAGGCTGCTATTAGCCGGCGGAGTTCGGTATATCGATGCGAAGTCACGAGCATCGTAGTCACGATATTGGGTTAACAGTGTTTTTCTTGCAGGAGCTACGTAGCGGCCGGGCCCATAACATATCATATTGTGATGTTTAATACTCGCACTTATGTGAATAACGTGCTAAGTGCAAATTTGTGATCATTGAGGGTTGGACCCATGTTGTGATCATTTGAGAGTTGGACCCATGGTTTTATTATTGAGGGCTGGACCCATAATTTGGTTGTACATGATTACTGTTGGTACATTATTATTATGATGCCATGATTGTATTTATACTGGTGCATTATGCTATGCCATGCCATGCTATGTCATACAGTTGCATTTGGTAGCTTACTGGGTCATTATGACTCATTTCGTGTGTTTGTTTTCCTTAGTTTGTGCAGTGAGCTCGTTAGTACGTGTTGCGGTTGTGGACTAGTGATTTCTAGAAGGTGGTCTTCCCGGCGATAACTTGGATTTATTGTTGTATTTATTCATCTTGTGAGATGCGGATGTAAAGTTATGTAAACTTTACTTGGGTAGTTATGTTAAAACTTTATTATCGTTTTAATTTGGGAACCGACTTGTTTGGTCGAGCTGTTGTATTTATTTAGAAGTTATTTTGTCGACTTCCCGAGCAAGGTTTTAGCTCGCGTATTCTAGTATTGTGTTATGGTTATTTCTATCTCCGTCAACTTTAGTCGCAAGAGTTTGGTTTAGTTGTCTAGTATTTAATCTCTTATTCTTTTAGTTGATTTGTCCCTCCGGCATGTTATAGCCGTTGAGTGGTTGTTTATCAGGTTGGATTCTTGTTGGTTCGCCGGCCTTTGGTTGCCGATGGTTTGTTGCCCGTGCGCAATGTTGCGTCACGTGAGTCGTAGAATTGTCGAGAGATAATCATCTCTCAGCCTTGCATTCCATGATTTGGAATTGAAGGCTTGGGTTCCATCTAATGATTTGCTTCCGCAGATTTTAGTTTTTGTTATTCTGTTTTGCCGTTACGGCTTTACATTCCTGTTTCGAGCTTGTTGGCTCAACTTTTGACTCGTACCATTAGCAGGTGCTTGTCCATCTTCTAGCTTGTCTTGACGGCACGACCTTGGGATTCCACATTGGAGTCCGGGTCGGGTCGTTACAATAACTAAACAAAATCAAGAAAAATATGAAAAGAACATAAGAAAATTGAAGTATGACAAGAAATTAAAATATAAAACGAAAATCAAGGAAAGAAAAAGAGACAAAGTCAAGAAAAAGAAAAAAGTAAAGAAAAGAAAATCAAGAAACAATCAAGAAAATAAAAAATGATCAAGAAAATAACTAAACAAAATCAAGAAACATATGAATAGCACATAAGAAAATTCAAGAATTATAAGAAATTAAAAATTTAAAAGAAAATCAAGGAAAGAAAAAGAAACAAAGTCATTAAGAAGAAAAAACTAAAGAAAAGAAAATCAAGAAACAATCAAGAAAATAAGAAATATCAAGAAAATAACTAAACAAAATCAAGAAAAATATTAAAAGAACATACGAAAATTGAAGTATGACAAGAAATTAAAATATAAAAAGAAAATGTAGGAAACAAAAAAAAACAAAGTCAAGAAAAAGAAAAAAGTAAAGAAAAGAAAATCAAGAAACAATCAAGAAAATAACAAATGATCAAGAAAGTAACTAAACAAAATCAAGAAAAATATGAAAAGAACATAAGCAAATTCAAGAATTAGAAGAAATTAAAAAATTAAAAGAAAATGAAGGAAAGAAAAAGAAACAAAGTCATGAAGAAGAAAAAACTAAAGAAAAGAAAATCAAGAAACAATCAAGAAAATAAGAAATGATCAAGAAAATAACGAAAAAAAATCAAGAAAAATATGAAAAGAACATAAGAAAATTCAATTAATAGAGGAAATTAAAAAATTAAAAGAAAATCAAGGAAAGAAAAAGAAACAAAGTAATTAAGAAGAAACAAAAAAGACAATCAAGAAAATAAGAAATGATCAAGAAAATAACCAAACAAAGTCAAGAAAAAAATATGAAAAAGAACATAAGAAAATTAAAGTATGAGAAACAATTTAAAAATTAAAAGAAAATGAAGGAAAGAAAAAAGAAGCAAAGTCAAGAAAATGAAAAAAGTAAAGAAAAGAAAATCAAGAAACAATCAAGAAAATAACAAATGATCAAGAAAGTAACTAAACAAAATCAAGAAAAATATTTAAAAGAACACAAGCAAATTCAGAATTTGAAGAAATTAAAAAATTAAAAGAAAATCAAGGAAAAAAAAGAAACAAAGTCATGAAGAAGAAAAAACTAAAGAAAATAAAATCAAGAAACAATCAAGAAACTAAGAAATATCCAGAAAATAACTAAACAAAATCAAGAAAAATAAGATAATATAATATAACATAACATAACATAAAATATGATAATATAATATAAAATAAGATAAGATAATATAAAATAACCATTTTCACTCTTTACTCGGACAATGGAGGCGAGTACATGGGGCTTGCCCGGGATTCTGGCCGCCTACCTGTCCGCCCATGGCATCTTTCACCTCACATCGCCCCCTTACACCCCGGAACACAATGGGTTCTCGGAACGTCGTCGTCGTCACATTGTCGAAACTGGTCTCTCCCTCTTCTCCCGTGCATCTCTTCCACTGCCCTTCTGGTCGTTTGCCTTCCAAACCGCAACCTACCTCATAAATCGGCTACCAACATCCACTCTTTCTCACTAGTCTCCCTACCATAAACTTTTTGGCTCTTCGCCCAACTACTCCAAACTTCGTGCCTTTGGTTGTCTTTGCTACCCTTGGCTCCACCCTTACTCCGCGTACAAACTCACTGCTCGCTCCACTCCGCATGTCTTCCTTGGTTACTTGCTCACTAAGAATGCCTATCTCTGTTATGATCCGAGTACCACCAAGCTGTACATTTCGCGTCATGTTTGTTTTGTCGAGTCTACCCTTCCAATTTCCACCCCGGCCACCCGCCCTGCTCGTCCAGATACCTACGTTAGTGTCTCTTGGGTACCTCCTCATGAATTGCTCAGCCACTCATACACACTGTTACATGCTCGCTCCAGTGCCTTCCCATCAGTTTCTCCTTGCACTAATCAGAATGTGGTTGATCTCAACACGCCCATACACCAGCCTCAACCACCCTCACCACTGCCCATTACTAGTCCTTTGTAGGCTACTCAACCCTCCTCGATAACCAGCTCCATACCCGAGGATAGCACTATGCCCACTTGCCTCATGCCCGCTGACCTAGTTCCAGTGCCTACCGACCCTGGTCCTGTGCCTGTACCCGTGTCCATACCCGGTGACCCTGTCCATGTGCCTGCTGCTTCTGGAACTTCATCTATAGTGACTCTCTAAGAACAATATCTACAAACCCATCACCATACTGAGTCTTTCGGCACAACTGGCAGCGGACAGTGAACCAACATGTGTCACTCAGGCTCTGAAAGATGAGAAGTGTCGTCAGGCCATGTCTGAAGAGTTTGATGCACTAGCTCGCAATAGAACCTGGGATCTGGTCCCTTCGGCAGATGCTCGCAATATTGTTGACTATAAGTGGATCTACCGCATAAAAAGACATGCTGATGGCACTATTGATTGCTACAAAGCTCGCCTAGTGGCCAAGGGATTTCACCAGCGACCAGGGGTTGACTATCACGAGACTTTCAGCCCGGTAGTTAAACCGACCACTGTTCGTCTTGTTCTCTCGCTGGCCGTTTGTCAAGGATGAGATCTTCGACAACTGGATGTGAACAATGCCTTTCTTTAAAGCAATCTGTCTGAGAAGGTATTCATGGCTCAACCACCGGGTTTCACAGACAAGGACATACCTCAACATATGTGTTGGCTTCACAAGGCTATTTATGGTCTCAAGCAAGCTCCCCGAGTATGGTATAATGAGCTGCGTCAATTTCTACTTACCTCCAGCTTCAAAAACTCGGTGGCTGATACATCACTACTCATCCTTCGTACTACGGGCAACATCATCTATCTCCTTGTATATGTGGACGATATCATCATCACTTTGAATCAGCCCGCTGTGGTTCAGACTTTCATATCTCTTCTCGCTAATCGCTTCTCGCTCAAGGACCTGAGTGATCTTCATTATTTTCTTGGGGTTGAAGTTGTTAAGCGCCCAAGTGGTCTTCTGCTCTCCCAACGCGGTACATAGCTGATCTCCTTGCTCGTACAGGCATGACCGATGCTCGCCCAGTAGTTACGCCCCTCTACCTCGCCTACCTTGACTCTTCACACGGGTTCTGCTCTCACAGATTCAATAGAATTTCGAGCAATGGTCGGGAGTCTTCAATATCTGTCTCTTACTCGGCCTGATGTTGCCTTCATTGTCAACAAACTCTCTCAGTTCATGCATCGGCCGACCACTGAGCACTGGAATACAGTCAAGCGAGTTCTCCGGTATCTCTGTGGCTCTATTAATGCGGGCATCCTCTTTCATCGCCAGTCTCCTCCTGCTCTCCATGTCTTCACTGATGCGCACTGGGCTGACAACAAGGATGACTACACATCCACCAGTGCCTACATTGTCTATCTTGGAAGCAACCCTATCTCTTGGAGATCCAAGAAATAGTGAACTGTGGCTCGGTCCTCAACTGAATTTGAATACCGAGCAGTGGCTGCCACTGCGGCTGAGGCCAGGTAGATTGTGTCTCTTCTTGGCGAACTCGGTCTAACCTTCTTGGCCTAACCAGTCATTTACTGTGACACTATGGGCGCCACAAGTCTCTGCTCGAACTCGATTTTTCATGCTCACATGAAGCTTGTGACCCTGGATTTTCATTTCATTCGATAGCAAGTTCAGGATAGGCTTATGCGAAGTTTTCCATGTCTCCTCGATCGCTGCCCGATGCCTTGACCAAGCCTCTTATTCGCCAGCGGTTTCATCAATTAATTCACAAGATTGGTCTCTCCTCTCGGACGTCCATCTTGCGGGGGCCTATTAGAGAATAATATATTTATTATTATTCTTATTTATTTGTAATTAGTAATTAGTTGTTATTACCTTGTGCAATTCTTTCCTTATTATGTTACCTTCCTTGTATAGGTTTATTATACCCTATTATAAGTGTAACTCTAATTGTAACTCTCCCTATAAATAGGTGATTCAATTAATGAAAAGACAATATCATTATTTCTAAACTTTATTGATTTTTACACTTCCTTCTGTCTACGTAGGTTATGCAAAACGATGAAAATTTCGAGATTATTGATGGGTCTATCTTGTTGGGGATGGGGTTTGACTTTTAAAATATTTACTATGCCCATTTGCAGCCATCTTTCTCTCTCTCTGAAAGAACGCGAGTAGCTAGGATTCTCCAAACTGCCTAATACAGTTTCCAATGTAGCTTGTGAAAAAGCTACAATGGAAGTCACAATAGACAGAAAATTGATAAAAAACAGCGGAAGACTTAATACAAAAGCACGAAATTAATCACAAAAGTTTACCAAACAATCTACAAGTCTATACTTGTAGATCTAGCCTCATGACCAAAAAGATTTCACTAAAAAACGATGAATTGTTTTACAAAAATTATGTGAAATTACACAAAAAATATTCTCACAAGATAATGAATCTTGGAGAACAAAAACCCCACATAAACAAGTTAAACAAAACGTGGAAGAAACAAAATAGCCTCCTTTAAACAAAGCAGAAGCACAAAACGCTTTTAGAACTTCGATGTGTCCGCCAATGTTGCCGCAATGGATAACACATTCGACTCGAACTTCGTGACTTCGGGACTTCAAAGCTCGTAAACTCGGATCTGCTCGCACCCTCTATGGTTTTTGTTCTCTTTCTGGAGCTCTACAAGAAGCACGAATCCTTGCTCCTAAATATATAGCTATGCGTCTCCTACACACACCCAAAAACAAATCCTACTACAAGGAAAAGGATTAGAACTTAAGGAAAAAATCAACAACTTACCAAACTAATGGGATTTTGTTACCAAATATGAAAGTGGTCAAGAATCATGGTTAGACTAGGATGGGATTTAATTACCAAATATGAAAGTGGTCAAGAATCATGGTTAGACTAGGATTTATGCTAAGATTTTGTTACCAAATATGTGCACTTGAAATCTACAAAAAGATTATGCTACCAAAAATAACTAAACTAAATCTAATAAAATATACTAAGTCCTAAATTAACACAAACTTATCAAAAATCATATTTTGACCAAGAAAGGTGAAACAAGACCAAAATAGGTCATGCCTATTTTGCCCTTACAATCTCCCCCTTTGTTGAACCTTTCTGGTCAAATCAAAAGACAAGTGTTTATTCAACACCAATCAAACCATCTAACCTACATTGGTTAGAAAATCTCATCTCCCCCTGAATTTGTACAAGGTATAAAGTTAGAAATCATATGATTCATCACCATCACCATAAACATTTGATCTCTCTCCCCCTATTTGACCGGAAAAAGGAAGAGGGATAAACAATCTTTTTGGAACTCTCAAAAATCCAAGATTTTGAAAAACACAATGAAGTGTTCACCAAGATTTGATCACACCCCTAGCAATAATCGAGCACATCATATCCGATTTAATACCTCTTAGATCCACACAAAAATTAGACAACCACTAAATATTTTTCAACATGGAGATTTTTGAAAATTGATTTGCACATTCTATTGTAGGACAAAATTTCACCAAGTTGATATCATTGCCAACAATGCATGTCCTAATAATTTTATGCCTAAAAACATGATGACTAAAAGCTAGGCAAAAAATAAAAATTGCAATCACACACAAGTGATAAAGACCGATCAAAGGATGTAGTTCCTAATGTTCTTGCATTGGGAGATGCATTCGCCAAAATTGTGATTTTATGATCAATATTGCATTTTTTTTCTCAACCATATTTCTCTCCCAAGATCGTAAATTTTTCACAACAAAATCCATAGGTACTTTATTTCCTTAGGAATATAGCTCTACTTTATTTCAAGCTATAAAAACATACCACTTGGAACCTTTCACACTATTTACCAAGGGAAGCCACTTAACTTTTTGATCAACCCATGAAATCCGAGGATTCATAGTCCCAAAAGAAAGATGCCACAACCTTGTTCATAGGTAGCTCTTTTCCGTTAGGTAGCTTTCACACTTTTTCAATTAAAGGGAGTCAATTTTCTCAAGATCAACCTATGAAAGCCTAAGCTCCATAGTACTTTGACAAATTGCAGCATCCCAAAAATTTCAAAAGGTAGCTCTTTCCGTTGTGGGCTTAAAACATACTCAAGAATGGAAGAGAGAGAGAGAATCACAACAGATTTTGAATGAAATTCCCAAGCAATCACAAGAGGCACATACATGTGAAACAATGATCTAGAGTGCCCTCTAAAGACAAAATGCAATCATGCCTAATTTTCTTTCTTTTTTTTTTTTTTGCCTTTTTTTTATAATTAACTAAGTGTAAAATCATATGGCACACAAAAACACAAGAGATTTCCAAAGATTGAAAAATCTCTCAAAAACAAGACACTTGGCAAATATATCAGCAAGATGATTTTCCGTCCCAACATGTTCAATGCAAACAATTTACATATTCAACCAAGTCTCAAAAAAAATGGTGTCTTATATCAATGTGTTTTGTTCGAGAATGATGAACTGGATTTTTGTGCTAAGCAAAATGCATAGGTGTTATCAAAAAACAAGGTTAACACATCAATGTGAACACATAATCTTTGATCATTTGGAGCATCCATAAAATATTTAAGGCTTCTCTCAAAAATATTTTGATAAGCATGCAAATTTTTGAGAATCAACCTTACCTCTTCTCCTTGTGTATATGTCATCATGAATATTACCTATCACTTGAGAGATTAGATGGCTTTTCTGTATGCGGCAAGGAATGTCATGGCTGGAATCATTCAAATTGGACTGAAATTCTGAATGTTCAGGACTTGTTTCTGAATCTGCCAAGTTTCTGTCCAATGTGACTGCCGATGTAGCAACATTGGGTGACACATTGGGTGACACATTGGCTGAACTTTCAGAATATGCAGGTTCTGTCTGATCATGTGCAGGTTCAATGGTTTTAGATGCTGGTTCTGAAGATTTTGGAGGAGATTCATCACAGAACCGCTTATCACCAAGACATATATCAAAGGGTTCACAATATTTGGACTTGCCTTTGTCATTACTACCCTTAGGAACCCACATCTGTTTAAAAACTTTAGTTTGGTTTTTCTGAGGATGAGATTTCTGATGCGACTTCGGATGAGTTTTCCAATGTGACTTCCAATGTTGCTGTATTGGCTGTCTCATACGATGTTGCATCTGATTTTTTGCCAAGAAAGCATGCCTAACATCATCCTCATACATAGCCTTTTTCAGAAAACAAAAAGGTTGTATATGTCCAGGCTTATGACAAAAATGACACACAAAATTTTTCTTTCTTGATTTCGATTTTTCAAAGAAATTTGGATTTTGAAATTTTTGTGTGGGCTGTTTAGGTTCAGAAGACATACCTCCACCTTCTTTCACAAATGTCTTGGGCATAAAACCAATTCCTGACTTACCTGAATTTTCAGAATTCAACATCTCATCCATTTTTTGTTGGCTTGAGTTCCATTTAGCCATGGTTTCATTGGCTAGGATGAGCTTTTCTTTCAGACCTTCAATCTCCACATCTTTTTTACTCAACAAACTTTCCAGCTTTATAATACAATCCTTTTGTTCTTCATTAGCCTTCTTCAGCAAGTCATTTGCCTTTTTAAGTAACTTAACTTGACAAACTCTCTTTTCCCAATCATTGTACAACTCCTTATATGCATCCATCAGTTCTGATTCTGATTCTGCACATTCTTCAGAGACAGAAGAGTTAAAGCAATGAAAGTCATTAAACAAACCTTTCTTTCTCAAAGTATTAGGACGAACAAAACTCTCATATTGAGAATCCATCATGGCTACAACCAGAATCTACTCTTAGTGATGTCAAGAGGAGGCTCTGATACCAATTGAAAGAACGTGATGCCACGGATTCTCGATATGGGACGATGTTACTTATCCAATGTTGCGTTGAATGTTGCAACAATGACAAGTAACATGAACTGAAAGTGTGTAAATGTAAATTTGCAGCGGAAGTTTTGTTTTAAGATTTGAAATTTAACACACTTAGTAAGACAGTAAAATCACAAAAACAATCTACAAGAATCAATCTTGTAGATCAAGCCTCAAGGCAACAAATTGTATTAAACTCAACAACTGTTTTTAACACTAAACAGTTAACACAAAAATTCTCACAAGATATAGAATCTGGGAGAATCACAAAACCCACATAAACACTAAATCAAACGTGGGAAGAAAATACTTGAAGACGAAAAACAGCTTCCAAGACCAATAACGAAAGCTGGAAGCACAACACAACAACTTCAGGAAACACAAGACTGTGTTCCTGAAGATATTAAACTGCAGCAGGTATGTCCTTGGCAATCTTCAGAACGATCGTCGTTTATAAGATGTTGATCTCTTCTCTCTAGTTCAGCACATAAGAAAAACTGGGATCAACTCTCTCTTTTCTGCTCACAGCTCTTCTAACCAAAATTCTGCTAGAATGCTCTCCGTTCTGTCACAAACACTTTAGGGACAAAACCTATACCTGATCGAAGAGTTACGAATTTAGCGTATCGTCAACCTTCATTTGCTTGAATTCCACTTGGTCGTTGTTGCTTCGCTTGAGCAAGATGCTCCTTTAACCGCTCAATTTCCACATCCTTTCTACTTAGGACTCCTTCCGGCTGATTATGCATTCTTTTGCTCCTCGTTGGCCTTTTTCAGCAGTTCATTCGCCTTACCAAGTAGTGTGACTTGATGAGCCCTTTTCTCCCAATCCTTGTACAGCTCCTTGTACCCTTCCAGCAGGTCTGAATCTGAATGTCCGTCATCCTCTGCAACTGTTGAATTAAAACAGAAAAAACTGTTCCTGTTTCTGCACAATGTTTCTCCCGATGTTACTCCTGATGTTGCAACATCGGGTGATACATTTGCTGAACCAACTGCACTATCTGAATCAGAATCATAAACTGCATTCAAGGTGATAAGATCACCTGGATCTTCTCCATCACTATCACTTAGAGTTGCAGAAAAATTCAATCCTTTCTTTCTTAAAGTGTTAGCACATTGGTTTGCGTAGTGTCCAAAACCTTGACATTCTCTACATTGGATAGAATCAAGATTCTTACCATTGTAGGATGACTTAGAAGCAAAAGGATTTGTGAAGGGTTTTTCAGGAGTTTGAAAGGATTGTTCTTTGGGAACAAATTTCACAGAATCAGGTTTGAAATCAATTTTTGAGTTTGATGATGGAGTTCTATTTTGACTTTTATTTTTCAAAAATTTTTTGAATTTAGTAGTCAATAAAGCAATTGATTCTTCTCCAAAATCAGACTCGTCAATGTCTTTTTGAATTTCAAGCAGATCACATGACAGATCAATTGGTGCAGGCATAGCAATGTTTTTCCCAGTGGGTGTAGAAGATGATGAGACACCTTTGCCTTTGTTTTTTAATTGATCGTTTAGATTCAACTCAAAGTTTTGAAGAATTCCAGCCAATCTTTCAAAACTCATCTTGTCAATATCATGTGCTTCTTCAATAGCACATATCTTGACATTGAATCTTTCAGGCAAAGTCCTCATCATCTTACTGACAAGACGCTCATTTGTAATGGGATCTCCTAAGGCTAAAGCAGAATTGGATAGATCAAGAAGTCTTCCATAATATGACATTATGTCCTCAGACTCTTGCATCCTTGTGTTCTCAAACTGAGTCGTTAACATTCTTAGCTTAGAGGAACGGACACTGGCAGGTCCTTCACATAAGGTTTGAAGGGCCTCCCACACATCTTTGGCAGATTCGTAGTTTGCTATTACTCTAAAAGTATTTGCGTCTAACGCCTTATAGATTGCAGACAAAGCTTTTGAGTTAAAAGATGCTGTGTTCCTATCATCGTTGGTCCACTCAGACTCCTTTGTGATTTTGACATCACCATCAGAATCAACAGTTTTGGGAGGACTCCAACCATTTAACACAGCAAGCCACGCTCTTTCATCAATTGATTTGATGAAGATACGCATCTTGACTTTCCATATAGAATAATTAGCATTAGTAAGAGTAGGGGGACGAACCACATTCTCATATTGAGAATCCATCACGTCTTTAAGCAGAATCGACTCTTAGTGATATCAAGAGTAGGCTCTGATACCAATTGAAAGAACGCGAGTAGCTAGGATTCTCCAAACTGCCTAATACAGTTTCCAATGTAGCTTGTGAAAAAGCTACAATGGAAGTCACAATAGACAGAAAATTGATAAAAAACAGCGGAAGACTTAATACAAAAGCACGAAATTAATCACAAAAGTTTACCAAACAATCTACAAGTCTATACTTGTAGATCTAGCCTCATGACCAAAAAGATTTCACTAAAAAACGATGAATTGTTTTACAAAAATTATGTGAAATTACACAAAAAATATTCTCACAAGATAATGAATCTTGGAGAACAAAAACCCCACATAAACAAGTTAAACAAAACGCGGGAAGAAACAAAAATAGCCTCCTTTAAACAAAACAGGAAGCACAAAACAGTTTTAGAACTTCTGATGTGTCTGCCAATGTTGCTGCAATGGATAACACATTCGGACTACTGAACTTCAGGACTTCAGGACTTCAAAACTGCTTCAGAAACTGCTCGGATCTGCTCGCACCCTCTATGGTTTTTGTTCTCTTTCTGGAGCTCTACAAGAAGCACGAATCCTTGCTCCTAAATATATAGCTATGCGTCTCCTACACACACCCAAAAACAGTCCGTCTACTACAAGGAAAAGGATTAGAACTTAAGGAAAAAATCAACAACTTACCAAACTAATGGGATTTTGTTACCAAATATGAAAGTGGTCAAGAATCATGGTTAGACTAGGATGGGATTTAATTACCAAATATGAAAGTGGTCAAGAATCATGGTTAGACTAGGATTTATGCTAAGATTTTGTTACCAAATATGTGCACTTGAAATCTACAAAAAGATTATGCTACCAAAAATAACTAAACTAAATCTAATAAAATATACTAAGTCCTAAATTAACACAAACTTATCAAAAATCATATTTTGACCAAGAAAGGTGAAACAAGACCAAAATAGGTCATGCCTATTTTGCCCTTACACTCTCTCTCTCATGCAAAAGAAGTGGCACAGTTGGGAAATTTCTTCAATCTGGGTAAATATTATAGATAGCTTATGCGTCTCTCTTTGCCAACATGCTCAGATGTTTTAATTTATGTTGTTATATTTATTAAGCCAGTCTTAACTGATCACAGTTGGGATGTTTCTTGTTGGGAAGGGTTACGTTTATCCATCCAGGTCACGTCTAAGATAGGGACCTTTAAAGTGTCGATCCAACAATGATCGTGGAGTTGATAGTATTGACAAAACTATTACTTATATTTCAGAAAAAAACAAAACATGCATTCTCCTTGAACGAAGTAGTGACTTGACTCGTGATCTAGAACTTTTTTCTCCCACATTTGCAAGGAAAACTCTTGATTCAAAATCAATCTACTAAATCACGAAGTTAAAAGCACCAATGGAGTCTTGTTATTTCTCTATGCCTAGGCAAAACTCAAGTGAAAAGAGTATTTCTTGCATGAATTTCAACTAAATCTTTTACAAGAAAGCAAATTTGAGGCAGTGTGTTGAGATATAAGAAGGCTAAACTTTTAACATGGAAACTAAGCTGGAATTCTTTGTGAAGTTATGAATATCGTGGTCAGAATTGAGGTACTGAAATGAGAAAGTCCTCTTCTGTATGTTCTTATGAACTTGCTAGTGCAGAAGGTATTGGTAATTACCAGAGACATCTGAGCTCAACAAACTGAAAAATTTCCATTTGAAAAAACTGTGAAAACAGTCCTGATGCCTAGCATTGACATCAATATTATTTGATTTTTTTTGTCTTGGAAAAAATTATGTTAACAGTTTTGATGCCTAGCATTATTGGATTTTTTCTGTCTTGAAAAAACTATATTAACAGTTCTGCTTAGCATTGACATCAGCATTATTAGATTTTTTTTTTCATTAATGATATTTTTGTCATTTAGCAACCAATTTGTAGCTATATGAAATGTCCAAAAAATTGATAGACCTAGATAAAAACACATTTATAAAATTATACTCACTTGAAATTTATCATAAATATAATATATATAATAATATAATACAAGTCAATCCGATGGACTGGGCCGGGCTTAACCGGCATTCAAATTTGAAAGTCCAAGTGTGCTCAAGACTGTGGGCACTATTTATCAGCCCAAGGTCACGGGCACTATGTGTCGGGCATAGACGGACACTGCGAGCTGTATGGACACATAAACTTGTCCGCTCATCCCCAAGTAAAACATGAATATGGTAGAGAAGATTACGTTTCAATAATGAATTGTTCTCGGCTAAACCCTACAAATTAAATGCAACACACATCTACACACGGCTCACTCTTTCTTCTCAAACTCTCTCTCTCCCACTCTCACAGAAATGATGTTGTATAAGAAAGGAAAAGTGATAGACTGCCGGGTCTAACTCCAGCAACAGTGGTCAGCCTAGGTGAGTCACTAATTAAGCTAGCATAAGGACTCGTGCATGTACAACTCTTAAACTCCAAACGGTTCTCTCTCGGCGCAAGCAACAAAAGAAGAAGATAAGATGACTTAATTATTAATCTCCACCAAAAACAAGAAGATTAGTCAACCAGGGTACAATTGTAATAATAAGTCAACTCTTAAATGATTAAGACATTTAACAAATACTATGTATCATGATGCAGGGCCCGCTAAATACTTTTAAAACAAACTTACTCACGATACCAAAAACTCATCTTTTAATAATACTCATTCCGTTCCAAAATTATTATTTAAGTTGATTTGGGGTACAGTTTAAGAAAAATATATTTTATTAAATTATTAATATTAGTTTGATGTGTAATTTTTACTTTAAAATTCATGTGTATGTGGTCAATAACTAAAGTAGGATAAAAAAATAAGAGTAAAATGGTAAAAGTGTTATCCCTAAAAGAAAAGTTTCAAATAAGATAATTATTTTGAGACGGATGAAAAAGAAAAATATGACAATAATTTTAGAACGGAAGGAATATAAAACATGTACTAAAGTAGTATCAAATTTGTTATTTTAAAAATGAGTCAACAATGCATTACTTGCCCATAAGGCGGTGGCCCAGTGGTAGACATGGGGCTTCACAAAATGTGAGGTCTCAGGTTCGATCCCTTTACAATGCATGCATTACAATTTTGTTTATAGTTAAAAGTAGTATCAAATTCGTTTATTTATTAAAATCAATATCGTTGTTTTATAAATTTGATGTATTTTGCATGAGTGACGTTTATAGCAATGCATAAATTGTTGCCTCACGATGCACTGGGTAAGTGATCTTTAGCATGTGTTGGGTTCATTAATGGTAAAATTGTCTTTTCGTTCAGAAAAATGTATTTTCTAATTAAAAAAAAGAATTAAACGGGAACAAACTTTTGTAAAGGGACCGATGCACAATTTCTTTTACTATTAGAGCATCTCCATTGTTAAAAAAAACTCACTTCTTATCTTCCTTCCTATTAAGAAGAAGATATTAATAATGGTAGAAATCTTTTTATGGAGCCATGTAGGATTCACGTAGAAGTGATAAAAAAAAATCTTCTAATTTAGGAAGATCCTATTGAATTTGGGGAGAGGAGCAATTAAGCTAGCATAAGGACTCGTGCATGTACAACTCTTAAACTCCAACCGGTTCTCTCTTGGCGCAAGCAACAAAAGAAGATGATAAGATGACTTAATTATTAATCTCCACCAAAAATAAGAAGATTAGTCAACCAGGGTACAATTTCAACAATAAGTCAACCCTTAAATAATTAAGACATTTAACAAATATGTATCATGATGTAGGGCCCGCCAAATACTTTTAAAACAAACTTACTAACGATTCCAAAAACTCAGTTAATTTTTTTTTTTTGGAAAGTGAGTCAATAATGTACTTAGTTATGTTAAAACAGAATCTAGATCTCCTGTACCACTTGTGTATATCACTGATGTACCACTTTTCATCTTAATCATTGGTTAAGATGCAATGATTGTAATGCAATAGTGGAGATGAAAAATGATACACCAGTGATACACACAAGTGGTACAGGAGATATGAACTCGTTAAAACACAGGCATTTCTGTGAGGAGTAAATTGAAAATTTTCCAAACCCCCAGATAACTGAATCACATAATTGGGGTACTGATATATTTTAGGATCACGCCATTCATACGCCTGTTCCTCCGAGTTGATCCTTCATTTTAATTTCTTTTAAAATGGCTAAAATGCCCTTAAGTGTAAAGACAATTATACCATTGCAACTGATGAATAGACCCTCATCCTATTTTTCTAAAATAAAAACCTCCAAGTAAATCCTCACCCTAAAACAAATATACCCCTTTCTTCCTAACTCATTCTTCATCTTCTTCATCTCTTTCATATCTAACTAAACTCCCCAACACATACTCATTCTTCTTCAAACTCTTCTTCTTCCTCCAACAAATAGACTTCTTTATTACCACAATATCTTGTTCTCCTTCATCTTCTCATTTTTTTGTGTGAAGAAATCAACTTCCAAAAACCTTCAACTTACAAAAAAAATCTAGGGCTTCAACATTGGCTGTGAACAAATCAAGTATGGATGAAAAATAAGTCATTATTACTTTTGTGGTAAATATTTAAAACGCTGTTTTGCTTAAAATTGTTTAAAAAAATCTTTTTTTTCGTCTTAAAAAAGAGCTAGATCCTTGTCGTGTAAAGTTTGGACCTGGGGCATCGAACATTTTTGAAATGTTCGGCTGGAGACAACTGTGGGAACCTCGTTTCGAACCTGCCCTCGCTACGTGAGAAGCGAGTGGTTTCAAAACATTGAGCCCGTGGAATACGCATGACCTCGTTGTTGACTCTAAAAGTGTATCTAAAGAGTCGCCACTTAATTATATTTTAAGGTTAAACAGGGAAAAACAAAAAAAATACCAGAAAATGTAAGTTCGGAAGCTAAGTTACGAGTTGGGAAGAGGTTAGGCACCCAACTCGCCATTTTGGTCTCACAATGGGTTTGTCAATATGATCAATTTATTTTATACACTTTGGTCTAGAAAATATGTATGTACATGTATATAAAAGAAAAAGAAGATTTACATTTTATTGAATTATACAACGATAATGATAAACTATTTATGTACATTATTTTATACTACTTTATAAACAAACATAATACACTAATAAAGAAAAAAATAACAACAATTTACATTGCATAAGAATTAACTAAACAGGAAAACATTATTTCACATTACAAACATAAAAAAGCAGGAAAACCACCTATTAATAATATTTACCGATTCATAGTGTATATATGTATATCTATATTTTATTTACAAACTGCAATAAATAACTATGGGGACAGAACCTATCTCTTGTAGCGTGAGTGGCTGAACTCGGTATGCCTAAGCTTAGGTGGTCTACGTGTGCTTCCCCTGTCCTTTTGAGAAAGTTAGTCTTTTTTATTTTGTTGTTTTTCTTACAGTTTTTGTGGTAGGCGGTAGACAAAACACACAAATTGGCCACCCAACTTTCCCACTTTTTACAATTTGGCCACCGAAAGTTTGAAATATCTATTTTGGTCAAGCAACCCTATTTTACCCATATAAAAGGGTTAGTTCTGTTGCAAGCAACCCCATTTTTTAACGGATGTTAGACTTAGACATTAAGTTTGAATCAAATCCCTATTTTACCCATATAAAAGGGGTCTAACTGTAAATAATAAAAATTTTGGGTGAAAATGAGGTGTGTGTGAGCAATTGAGGAATTTGGGAATTTAAAAAATTCCGCCTCCCCTGCCGGTTGTAAAATCAAACAAACAAACAATATCAATCCCAACCCTCTCTCCTTACTATCTCTCTCTCCACACCCGTCTCTTTCTCTCTCTACAAAAACCCCCAAATTCCACACTAAAATCCAGCGACCCCTCTAATAGATCGACGGTGGGGATGGAGAATTCGGGCTGCTGTATTTGCTCCTACACCGTGTAATGACGGTGGAGGCGGAGAATGATGACGATGGTGGGGCTGATACTCGATGACGTATTGGGCAAGAACATGATCCGGAGGATGAATATCATCGGCCTCATGACCAAATGCACAAAAGAAATAGAAGAACAAGCGCCCCTCTCTCTCTCCTCGAGTTGGAGGAGCTGCTGGCCGGCGATTTTGGGAGATGGCCAGGTTGGAGGCGGAGAACAAATCTGGGAGATGGATCAGGTAGAGATGGTAGGTTCTTAGCCGGAATCCCTTTGTTGGATTTGAGGGAGATGGATGAAGACTGTGCAGCGGAGTGGATTTGAGAGAGATCACGGAGAAAAGAGAGAGGCAGACCCCACATGGGTTTTCTTCCCCATTTTTTTAAATGTGTTGTTTTTGGATTCTTCGTTGGGTTCGGCCAGAATCGAAGGAGATTTGTTTTTTGATTTGACGAGTTTTGTGGAATATATGTAATTGTTTTGTTTTGTTTTCCACAAATCTACTTTTCTTCCTCTTTGTTTTTAATTTTCAAGAATTAATAATGAGTTTGAAATCAGAAAAACTCGTCAAATCTACTCTTTGATATGCTTACAAACATTGTTTCCCTACATTAATGTGATTAGTCAGGAACTGTTGGTTTGGATCAGTGGAAGAGAGAGAGAGGATATCGGGGAAGATGATCAGAATCGATGTGGGGAGAGCTTGACAAATCAAATTAGTTTTGACATTTTTAACGTTGTTTTTCCTATTTTTCCCCTTAAGTTAATGTCCTGGTCTAACGTCTATTAAAAAATGAGGTCTCTTGCAACAAAACTAAAGTTGGATGACCAAAATAGATATTTTAGACTTTCGGTGGCCGAATTGCAAAAAGTCGGAAAGTTGGGTGGCCCATTTGTGTGTTTTTCCTAGGTGGGTGTTTCGGCAGAATATGTAAATGCTTTGGCGGAGTTTTAAATTTGGCTTTTTAATCGGCTTGCTGGGGAAAGGATGAAGGCTTCCAGATGAAGGCTTGAGGGGAAATAAAGGCTCACCCAAGCGAGGAGAGGATGGTTGTTTGGAGCAAGGAAGGCTCGCTTGGGCGAGGAGACTAGGAGGCTCGCTTGCTCGGGAAATGGAGTAGAGGAGGCTGGTTGCCTTTGAGGGGGAGGAAGTCTTCGGTTTCTTCTAGTGTGTAGAAAATGAGAGTTTGAAGGCCTCTATTTATAGGTTAGGAGAGAGCAAGGAAACTGGCGGCGGCTGTAGGAGAAGACTTGTACCCTGCGTAGAAGGAGCAGAACTTATATCGTATGCGAATAGGAGACCAAAGCAAGAAGAAGGCATGGAACCCAAGGGAGGATGGTGCAGGCTCCATTACGGTGAAGAGGCGGGCGGCGGCTCCAGAGGGGCACGGCTCTGTGGGTTATTCCTTTTTTCAAAATTTCACTTTCCTCCCCGCTGATTCCTTGGTTATCCATCGTTAAGTCCTGGTTACCCTAAAATGTAATAGAATTAGCTTTGTTAGTCCATTTAATTTATATCTTATATATTTTAGGACATCATAGCGCATGAGTACGAAATTAAGGTGTCTAGAGAGCCCCTCAACGACGGAGTTTACATGTAAGCGCAAGTTTACAAGTAAACAAACATCGTTGATAAGAAATTAAGAATAGACTCTCAATTTCAGGACAAGCATTACTAGAGAAAATTTAATATTTCAAAATATTTTGCGATGCAAGTTGGGTTGTGGTGAATTTCTTCTCTCTTTTTTCTTTCTCCTCAGTCCCTTCTCTTTTTTTTCTTAGTGATGGTCGAACCTACCAGAATAGGCTATCTACCTATCCTTGAAAGAAATCAGACCAATCGTAGCTCATCTGTTGTCTACGCTCCTAGGAATTTAAACTAGTGAACATGATGATGAAAATCTAAGTTCCTAGGAATTGACCTAGTAAACACGATGATGAAAACATTTATGCGATGCTCGGAACTACCATAATAGACTGCCTACGTATCCTCGAAATGAATCAGACAAATCGTAGCTCGTCTAGGGTTTATGTTCCTAGGAATTTAACATAGTAAACATGATTATGAAAGTCAATGTTCCTAGGAATTTACCTAGTAAACATGATGCTGGGAGTCTATTTTCCTAGGAATTGACCTAGTAAACATGATGGTGAAAACATTTATGCAATGGTTGGACCTACCGTAATAGGCTGCCTACGTATCCTCGCTAAAGGAATTAGACCAATCGTAGCTCATCTGCGGGTCTATGTTCCTAGGATTTTAACCTAGTAAACTTGATTATGAAAGTCTATGTTCCTAGGAATTGACCTAGTAAACATGATGCTGAGAGTCTATGTTCCTATGAATTGACCTAATAAACATGATGGTGAAAACATTTATGCAATGGTCGGACATACCGTAATAGGCTGCCTACGTATCCTCGTTAAAGGAATCAAACCAATCGTAGCTCATCTACGATCTATATTCCTAGGAATTTAACCTGGCAAACATGATGATGAAAACATTTATGCGATGGTTGTACCTACCGTAATAAGCTGCCTACGTATCCTTTTTAGAATCAGACCAATCGTAGCTCAATTGCGATCCATGTTCCTAGGAATTTAACCTAGTAAACACGATGATGAAAACATTTAAGCGATTTTAAGGAGACGTGGCAGTTGTATCTTCTGAAATTTTGTCAGTGATGTTCTAATATATGTGCTATCGTTGGCAATATTTGTGATGTGCCCTCGTCGGCATGTTTGATGTATGTATTCCATCTTCCGTAAGATTTGCTGTTGTGCCATCTTCGACGATATTTGATGTTACGCCTTCGTCGGCATGTTTGATGTATGTGTCGTCGTCGGTGTGTTTGATTGATGTGCCATGGTCGGTGATATTTGCTGTTGTGCCATCGTTGGCGTGTTTAATATATGCGTGCCATCTTCGGCAAGATTTGCTGTTGTACCATTTTCGATAATATATGCTAATGTACCATCGTCAACGTGTTTGATATATGTGTGCCATCTTCGGCGATATTTTTTGTTGTGCCATCTTCGGCAATATATGTTGTTGTGCCATCGTCAGTGTGTTTGATATATGTGAGCCATCTTCGGCGAGATTTGTTGTTGTGCCATCTTCGACAATATATGATGTTGTGCCATCGTCAGTGTGTTTGATATATGTGTGTCATCTTCGGCGATATTTGTTGATGTGCCATCTTCGGTAATATATGTTGTTGTGTCATTGTCGTCGTATTTGATATATGTGTGCCATCTTTGGCGAGATTTGCTGTTGTGCTATCTTCGACAATATTTGATGTTGCTATGATACTTGTTAAGGACTGTCGTCGATGTTTGGATTGCAGAGCTGCTGGTAGTGTTTTGGCCGGTCTTCGGCGAGAACTGGCAAGGAGCTTGTTGACATGGCTGAATTGCAGGGTCATTGGCAGTGTTGCTGATGATGCATGGGAAGTAGCTTTGGGTGGGATGTCTGATAAGGATGCTTGAAAGGTTGTATTGCATGTGCAGGATGATGGAGCTATTGGTTGTGCTTTGATCGACCTCGGGTGAGACCTAACATGATTGAATTGCAGGGTTGCTGCTGCTGATGCTTTGTTCGACAACTTTGGCAAGTTTTCTTTTTACAAATACTGGCGTCGACCGCCCTTGGAGGTGTGGGTTCCCGGGGTTGGTGCGCCCGCGCCCCGCGCGCCCTTGGATAGGGGTGCGCGTACGTGCGGATGCGGGACATCCACTGCTCTCGTTCCACCCTCCCTTTTCTAGGGGAAGACGAAATCAAAAGTGCGAGAGGAGTGCTGTCTAGGATAATGTGTTGGAATGCGCCTCGGTTGCCTTTAGTGGATTTTATTAAGAATAGCCTTATGGCCCGTTTCGGATCACTATGGGAGCTTTGGGTTTCCCGCATCAAGTTATCCCTTTTTTTAGGGGATACCAGGATATGGGAATACATCACCCTTCCATTCCCATTTCCTTTTTTTAGGGGAAAACGAAAAGTGCAAAGAAGGAGTGTTGCGAGGCCCCACTGGATCCAAAAAGTTTTAGAGTCGCCATCTTTATTTTAAGGCAAAAATAAAGCAAAACCAGAAAAAGAAAAGAAAACCAGAGATAAAAAACGGGTTCAGAGGCTAAGTTATGAGTTGGGAAGGTGCTAGGCACCCAACTCGCCCTTTCGGTCTCAAAATAGTTTTTGGCTAAAGTATGCTTATTGTTATATTTATTTATCAAATAAATAAAGCATTAAAAGACAGGAAAATAAAACAAATACATCCGTGGCTACATTATTTACGGACTTGCAGCCATTTCCTTACAATAATTACAAATGTATTTAAAAATATTTGGCCATTATAACGACTCTTTTACATAATATTTCCTAATCTAATCCGGGCAACACAACGGCTTATATTGTCTACATTGGGCCGGATTTTAAATAACAACTTTATAAATAAATAAAAAAAAGTGTCCTTAAAGGCTATTACCTTTTAGAGCGGAGTGTGCTCGCCTGGCCCTTCTCGGAGAGGAGACTTTATTGCCGCCGCCGCCGTGATTTGGGCAGAGTGACGGCTTATTTATGGTAGTTTTGGCTCACTCACTCGGGCAGAATGATGGCTTAGTTTCGGTGGTTTTGGCCTATTTGGTAGGGCAGAATAACGGCTTATTTCGGGTGATTTCAACCTATTTACTCGGGCAAAGTAACGTCTTACTTTATAGTTTTTGGGCCGGAAAAATAAGGTGGATACCTAACTAAAGGGCTAGGGATCACTTTAATCGGTTGGATTTGTGTTTAAAGGAGTTTTGGCAGGATTTTGAGGCTTTGGGTGGATCACTCACTGTCTTCGTTCTTTCAGCGTAACGAGAACGCAAAAATCTTGCGGAGAGAAAAATGTGCTTCTGAAGGCGAACCCCGAAGCTCTATTTATAGCCTAGAGTGGGGAGTCATCGGGAATTAAATTTCCTTATTCCATGCTTCAACAGTTTGTACACAACGCCGAAGGAATTGTACAATGCGGAAAACTGTAGTGCACTGTTGAGCAATTTGGGCGCCACCCATAGAAAGTTTGGGCGCCACTCCCACTTTGAGTGTGGGTGGCGCCAGGTTAGTGTAAGTAGTTTCAACTTTCGCACTTTAGCCCCTGCATTTCACTGTTTCGCGCATCCTGCTTTGTCCTTTTGCATTTTCAACCCTGTAACTTGACATTTGTTAATGTTTCAACAGGTCTTGATATCTTATGTCATGTTACATACCAGGGGTACGAAATTGGGGTGTCTACAGAGCTCCTCAACGATGGAGTCTATGGGTGACCCGCAGCTTACTGAGTAGACGAACATCGTTGATAAGCAGTAGACTCTCCAATTTCGTTTAATTATATAACGAGGAAGAGATGCAACATGTACCAGTTATAATGCAACAGTTTATAATGCAAACCAAACCTCCATATCTTAGACTATTTTAGTTAGTTATAGCAGGTTATCGTAGTTTTTAAGCAGATATGCAAATTAAATGCTCTAATGGTCGGACCTACTAGTGTAGGCTGCCTACGTATCCTTTAATAAAGGCAATCAGACCAAACGTAGTTCAGGCCAAAACTTAAACTATCACTCGTGCAACGGTCATGCCTATCGAAATAGGCTGCCTACGTATCCTTATACAAGGAATCAGACCGAGACGTAGTTCACTCAGCCAGGGACCAAATGCTGCGGTGCAAGTGCGGCAATGCTAAATGAGCAAGTGCATGCAAAGCTTTATCAAATGAGTGCTGCAAGGGTAAATATAACGTGATGTGATGGTCGCGTCTATCGAGATAGATCGCCACGTATCCTTAGCCAAGGAATCGCACCATCGTAAGTTCGCCTCGCGCCGGCGGCATGAATTGTCTCCTCGTGAACTCAGCCTTCGTTGAGGACAAGACCTTTACCTCGAATCCGGGTTGCATGCCCCTTAAAAGAAAGTTCCCAACACAGCCTATTGATGTCTGAATTCAATGTCTCCTCAGAACTCAGGACAAAGCCTTCATCCGGGTTGCTTGCCCTTAAAAGAAAGTTTTCCAAACATCCGGGTTGCAAATGCCCTTAAAAGAAAGTTTTCCAAACATCATACAAATGCACTGCAAAAAGGAAAAAAAATATCTTCCTTTTCTTACCCTTGCTGTGCCCATATGGCAAATTGTTGTTGCTGTTGCTTTGCTGCTTCTTGCTGCTTTACGCTGTTCTTTGTTGCTCTTGCTGCACTTTGCTGGGGATTCTTCTTTTGTCATGGTTCCAACATTTGCTGGAAAATTGTTTTCCCTGTTCCGCTATATTTTCGGCTTTAGCTGAAAAATCTTTCTTGATGCTGCTGCATTTTACTTTACTGCTCTTTCTAACCTTGGTTAGAAACTTCCTTTCCTTGTCAAGATCTTTTGGTACCACCGAAATCATCTTTTCATTGTCGTTGTTTTTCGCTTCCATTTTCTAGCTTCACTGAAAAGTTTCTTCTTCGCCGCATTTCTTTTGTTGCATGCACTTATAAATTTTTCCTTTTCTTTTCTTGTACATGCATTTTCCCCTCTCCCAATTTTTCTTTTCTTTTTTTTTTCTCTCTTTCTTTTTTTTTATTCTGCATGCTCGCAATTTCTCTTTATTTGCATGCCTATTATCTGTTTATTTTTTTTCTCTTTTTTTTTCACTTTCTTTATTCTTTTTTTTCTTTTTTTCCTTTTTTTTTATTCTGCCTGGATATACTTCAGATCTGCTAGATTTTGGCACTGTTCGGCACTTTTGAAGCATTCCTGACTTTATTAATAATGCTTATGCATGTCCTATTTATGCCTAAATGATGCAATTAGGTAATGATGCATGAAATTTATGCAATTTATTCTTGCGATGCATGATTGAACTAGTGGTCACTATTTGACCCTACTATGCATGATTTATACAATAAATGCAAATGGGGCTATATGATGCATGTTCTAGGCTAAAACGTAATTTTGCATGCAATATGTTCACGAGACGGACTTTTCGGAATACAATTCAAATTTTTTTCGAACACATTTTCGGGCATATTTTCGGATAAATATGAGACAAAACAAATATATTTTATGCCCTCAAATCTATTTTCTATGCATACTTATGCTGCAGGGACATAGTAAATGCCATAAAAATATTTATTTTTATGATTGGTGGCATTTTATCTTCTTTTAGCGCACCCCTAATGCAGCTTATTGGATAATAAATGCAAATGCTGGATGCATGTACTATTTTATTTTATGCAAATGTGATGCCTAAAAATTACAGGATGCTTATTAACATGATGCATGAGCATTCTTTATTCTATCATGCATGCAATAATGCAAAATGTAGTACATCTTTAAAATGCAAAACACACTTTTATGATGCCTAGAATGCAAAAACATTTATTTAGATGCAAAAATAATACATATTTTTTTTTTTTTTTGTTTTTTTTTTTTTTTGTGTTTTTTTTTTTTTGGTTAAAACCTGTACAAACATTTACAATGCAATATAAGTTTATATGATGCAAAATAAAAAAAATGCTAACTCAAAACACACGCACAAAACAAAGCTATACCGATATCTAATGGGTAATGGCACGTTGTATCTCGTAAATGGATTTTAAAGGAATATACCTTCGGGCTCGAAGTGGCTTCCCCGTGAGGTTCTGGTGCGAATTTCGCGCCCGCGCCTTGGATAGGGTGCGCAGACGCAGTGATGCGGACACCACTCCTCGCTCCACCCTCCCTTGTTTAGGGAAGACGAAATCCAAAGTGCGAGAGGAGTGTCGCCTATATTAGCACGTTGGAATGTGCCTCGTTGTTCTGAGTGGATTTTGTATCCAAAATGGGAACTAAAGGTTTCCTCATGTCGTTATCCCTTATTTCGGGATAACAGATATGGGAATGCATTACCTTCCATTCTCATTCTCCCTTTTATCTTCAGGAAAATAGAGAAGTGCAAGAAAAGATATTGCGACGCCCCACTTATGGATTTATTAAAATAGCCTTATGGCCCAATCGATCGCTATGGGAGCTATGGCTCGCATCAAGTTATCCCTTGTTTGGGATACCAGATATGGAATACATCACTCTCCATTCCCGTGATCTCCCTTTTTAGGGAGAACAGAGTGCAAAGAGGGAATGTTGCGAGGCCCCAACCGATCTGAAAGTTTTAGAGTCGCCACCTTTATTTTAAGGCAAAAATAAAGGAAAACCGTAAAAGAAAACCGAGATTTTAGAAAGCGGGTTCGGGGCTAAGTTACGAGTTGAAGGTGCTAGGCACCCAACTCCTTCTGGTCTCAAAACGCTGGTCAAGTATGCTCATTGTTATATTAATCTAGCAAATAAATAAGGTCTTATTTTGACAAGGAAAATTAAACAGATACATTCGTGGCTACATTATTTACTGACTCGCACTGCCTCCTTCCAATAATTACAAACATATTTAAGAATATTTGGCCATTATAACGCTCTTTTTACATAATATTTCCTAATCTAATCCGGAAGCACAACGGCTTATATTGGCTACATTGCGCGGATTTAAATAACAATTTTTGAAAAATAAATAAAAGGAAAAATACAAATAAAAAATACGCCTTAAAGGTATTACCTTTGAGCGGTGGTGTGCTCGCTTCCGTCCTCTCTGAGAGGGAGTCTTTTGTTTTGAATTGAACCGATGATCGCTGATTTGATTGATGTTTTGAGGTTTGGGCTTATCAACTCGCAGCAGTGACGCCTTTATTTGGGTAGGTTTTGCCTTTTCGTTGGGCGGAACCTAGACTTTAAGTTTTGACTTTTTAGCTCGTTACTGGGCAGAGTAACGGCTTATTGGGATTTTTGACTGAATGTGAGGTGGATACCTAACAACTAGGCTAGGGATCACTTATAACCTATGGGTTTTTGATTTGGCAAGAGTTTGGACGGTTT
>CM028380.1:112866976-112907543 GCA_013146195.2 Codonopsis lanceolata | reverse complement strand
AGTCGGTGAAATGCATTGCATACATTAAACTCTCAACCAGCGAAGCATATGGAATAGAGAGTTCATTTCCTTCGTTCCAAATCATTTACGGGACATTGCATTAGGCGAACTTGTCCACTTTGTATTGGAACTATCCCGTCGAACAATTCTCCATTTTGAATCTCTATAGAACTTTATCAATATAGGCCTTTTGAGACAATCCTAACAATCCATGTGACTGTCGGAATATTTCTATTCTATCACATAGGATGCCTCACCTAAATCTTTCATTTCAAAGTTCTTAGAGAGAAATTCCTTTACGTTATGTAACATTCCAATATCATTTGCAGCAAGCAATATGTCATCGACATACAAGACCAATAGTATGAACTTGCTCCACTAACCTTCATGTAGATACAACGATCAACGGTGTTCTCGTGAAGCCATAAAATGGTATTATTGAATTTAAGATACCATGGCGGAGGCTGTTCAGTCCATATATTGACTTCTTTAATTTACACACTAAATTTTCTTTTGGTCACAAACCCTTCTGGTTGGTCCATATAAACTTCCTCTTCCAACTCACCATTTAGAAAAAGCGGTTTTAACATCCAATTGGTAAAGCTCTAAATCATAATGAGCTACCAAAGCCAAAACAATTCTTAAAGAGTCCTTCTTTGATCTTGGGAGAAGAAGGTCTCTTTATGAATCATCATACGTGTATAACCCTTAGCTTCAAATGCGGCCTTATACCTTTCGATGTTACCTTTTGAGGTCATGTTTGGTCTTAAAGACCCATTTACAACCGACTCTTTTAGAACCTTCGTTAACTCTACTAAGTCCCAAACCTCATTGTCATACATCGACTTAATTTCTTCTTTCATGGCATTGATCCACTTTTCTGAATTGTTACTATTCACCGCTTGACTAAATGAGATTGGATCTTTATTAATGCTCAAGTCGCATTCATGCTCAAGATTATACACCACATAGTCATCAGGAATAGCTGATCTTTTACGCACTTCTGAGGATCGTCTTAAACTACTTCCTGTTGTGGTTCATTAATATCTTGCTTCGTTTGGACGGTTCATCTATAATATTCTCATTTTGTGGGTTTTGAACATTAACTTGTTGTTACGGTATGTTGTTTGGTGTGATACAACAATTGGAACAACAACGATGAATATCGGGTAATGACATTTCGAATTTCCTGAATGTCACGTGGTTTCCCACTCCACTGATTGAGCCATTTTCTATGAACCGAGCATTTCCTGACTCAACAATTCTCGTACTATGGTTAGGACAATAGAACCTATACCCCTTAGACTTTTCAGGATAGTCAATAAAATATCCACTGACTGTCCTAGCATCAAGTTTCTTTTCATGTGGATTATATACTCTTACTTCCGCTGGGCAACTCCAAACATGAAGATGCCTCAAACTGGGTTTCCTACTTGTCCATAACTCATAAGGTGTTTTAGGGACAGCTTTACTAGGAACCCTATTGAGGAGAAGATCCAGCGGTCTTTAATTACATCCATTGATGGGGTAAGGAACAATCATTTAACATACTCTAACCATATCCATTAATGTACGATTTCGTCTCTCAACAACACCATTCTGCTGAGGAGTCCCGGGCATTGTATATTGTGCACAAATGCCACGACTTTCAAGGAACTTTGCAAATGGACCTGGACATTGTCCCTTTTCAGTAAATTTTCCGTAATACTCACCACTTCTATCTGATCTCACTATTTTCACTTTCTTATCTAATTGCATTTCCACTTCATTTATGAACACCTCGAGGATGTTCACTGAATGAGACTTTTCATGCAATAGATAAACATAACCATAACGTGAGTAGTCATCAATAAAGGTAATGAAATACTGTTCACCGCTCAACTTGGAACGTCGAAAGGACCACAAATATCGGTGTGTATCGGCTCAAGAGGCTGAGTGCTTCTTGTGGCTGATTTCTTTCTGTGGTTTTAGTGCCTTTCCTTTATCTGATCCACACATACGTTCAGTCACAAATCCATTGAGGAAGAATTTCACTTTTCATCAACCTCAATAACCTTTCTTTGGAAATGTGACCCAATCTTTGATGCCACAAGTAAAATGAACTTTCATTTTGGTGTACTACGTTTAATGCCTACATTACTTTCAACATGAAACAAAGATTGACAAAATCGTTATTGAGATTTACACGATAAAGTGAGTCATACAACTTTCACGACCCACAAAAAGCAGATTATTTTTGTACAACAAAAGCGCCCTTACAAATCTCAAAACGATAACCTATTATATCCAGCTTCCTACTGAAACAAGATTTACGGCACATTCGGTACATAGAGACATCTTTCAGGTTTAAATGACACCCGTGTCCAAAAGCAACCTATAAGTCCCATGCCCATATCCTTGCCTTATCTGTTTCCATAAACAAATATTGTTCATTTCCGTTTATGGGCTGGATTGTTCTGAATCCCTGCATAACATGAGATACATGAGTAGTTGCACCAGAATCTAACCACCATGTATTATTAGGAACTTCTATAAGATTCGATTCAAAACATACGAAACATAATATGTACCTTTCTTCTCGAACCATTCCTTTCATTTAGGACAATCGACCGCTACGTGTCCTTCTTTGTTCTGAAGAAACACCTAACTTTCTTTTTCTTGATTTGGCCCTCGAAACCTTTGGGGCCTTATCACTTTTCTTGCCTTTGTCCTTTTACTGGTTTGAACTTGTTCTTGCTAGCACCATCATAGACTGTGAGGTGGATGTAGTGATCTTTTATTTTCTTTAATCTCCCTTCCTCCTGTACTAACATGGCCTTTAACTCTTTAAAGTTCTATTCATCTTTCATGGTGTTGTAATTCACCTGGAACTGACCAAATTCAACAGGAAGGGAATTCATTATAAAGCGCAAAGAAAACTATCACCATCATCCATTCCATAGTCTTCAACTTTCTTTGCTAGGTTGGACATTTACGTTACATGATCATGAATTGACTTTGACCAATCAAATTTCTTTGTAGTCAATTCACCCAGTGAGATTGCCTCTGATTGATTTATCGGCAAGATCCGGCGAGAATACTCTTTAACCTTCACATGAACTCTGCATTTTCAGTCTTCGGCATCGATGGCTTAATATTTTCAGCCATAGTCATTCTCATAAGGTTCAAACTCAGCCTGTTAGACCGTTCCCAAGCCCCATAGATGGATTTGTCATCTTCTGAGCTAGTCTCTGTAATGGCTGCGGGCTTTTTATTTGATACTATAGATATATCCAGATCCATAACACCCAGTGTAAACCAAGGTTCTAAAAATCGCTAGGCGGCACACTAGCGCCTAGCGCCTAGGGGACTAGTCGGGGCATAATCGGGGCCTAGAATTAAGGCATAATTACAATTTTTTTTGATAATTTACATCAAAGTTCAAACACATTGACTTCAAAAAAAAAAATTTATGTTTGTCATTTTATCAAACACTTGTCTATATTTGTAAAATGAACAAAAATATACAAACCTACCATTAATCTCAATTATCAACAACCCCAAAGCAATAAACCAGCCAAGTTTAAAACTAAAAGCAAAAAAGATATTACTCCAGTTCGCCCCCCATTACCTCCCTCTCTGCCTCACCATTACCACTCATCCTTCCTTCACCAGTTCACATCCCTTCCTTCTCCGGTCACCGCATGCCACAAAATTAAAGCTACACAAATATATTAAGGTCGGCGAGGTTTGGCATAAGCGTCGACTTGGTCGATTAGGCGGCCCATTAGAAAGTCTCGGCAAATAGAGAGGCCTAAACGCTTAGCGGAGCTAGGCGGGGAGTTTTAGAACACTGGTGTAAATTGGATCTGTTCAGACCAGTCAGTATAGTTTAGCCCGTTGAACTTAACAACTTAACTTCCAGATGCGAAAAGACTTAATGAGGCTGCAAAATATTTATACATGCTCAACCATTAGCGCTTTGAGTTGACTATAATAAATTCAAAAACTGTCATGAACTTTAAGCATGCATTTAAGTTCACCTTTGGGCAAGCCTTAAACACATAAACAATTTAATCGATGTCACACGATATGAACTTTAATGGACAATCATAACATACAATAGTCATATAAGTTGTCTATCTTTGGATATACATCTTATTTAACCAAGATATAATGATTAGTCCCTTTAACGTTATAGACTAGTTGCAATGGTCCGTCTTTGGACGACCATCTAGCAATTAGTCTATAAATTCGATTGTTCAATCAACTTTCCTTGTCATTTTAAAGACATCTCTGTACTCATGAACAACTGACATAAAATTAATTTAATGTGTTAGACATTCCATTTAGCCAAGCCACTTTGATGACTAACAAGCTATTAATGTCTTAACAATAAATTATACTTTTATATTTCAAGTCTTTAACAGAACATAAAAATTTAATTTGGAAAATGAAACATAATATCCAATTTGTTCTGCAAATTTTCGAAAAAGCTTGAAATTTAACATAAGCGGTGTTAAACACCCAATTAATTTTTGCGCAAAAACTTTACTGCACAAAAACTTTAATTTTGTTCTTAAACAGTATAAAAGCAATCAATATTACATGTACAATTACCGTACAAACTTTGCAGTTAAAAAATATAATACACTTTAATCGGAGAAATTATGAGTTCGCAACTTTTGGCTATGATACCACATGTTAAACTTTTATACATGCATGAGTTTCAACCATAAATCATTTTCTAGAAAACTCATGATATTTTAATAAAACCCCAAAACCTTTGAACACATAATTCTCACGATTTAATGTACAAATATATGTAATGGAAACTAACATGGATCCATAATATCGACTTATAGCTGTTATGGAAAGCAAAATTTTCGACCTTGTCATTCACTTTAATTTCTCCGAATGACAAGAAAAACCTTTATTTAATTTCCCTTTTAATTTTCTTCCGAAGACACTTTTTCCTTTTCTTTACTTTTTATGGATTTTCTTTTATTCTCCTTACGTTGTCCTTCCTTTTCCATTTGGTTTGGACATATATATATATATATATATATATATATATATATATATATAGAGAGAGAGAGAGAGAGAGAGAGAGAGAATAGGCTGGATTATAAATCTTCACCAAGAAGGAAACCAAACAATTCTTCTTGGTCACTCCACGCCACCGCCATAAAGAAAGGAATGATGTTATTGATAAACATCATTGACTTCTAAAAAGAATATATATATATATATATATATATATATATATATATATATATATATATATATATATATATATATATATATATATATATATATATATATGTTCATTATTATGTATATATTATATATAATTTGTAAAAGCATATGAAGAGAAAGAACCATTTTAAAACTTCCAATTTTTAACATACTCTTATTCTCACTTAATCATCAAAGTAAGACTTTATTATTAAAATTTTATTTATCATTAATTTATATGGATCACGTTATTAATAATTACATAGTTGGCTTTGCATCAATTTGTCTTTTAATGCATGCACCAGGTCAAAAAAAAAAAAACAATACAGTAACATTTATAAATTACAAAAAATACCAATTTAATAGGAGTAATTGAGTTAAGTATTTCTTAATCCATGTACGAATAAACAAACAATAATTTAGGGTTGGTTGTATTCTGATAACGTTTGTGTCTTGAGTATAGAAATGGGAGCAGAGGGGAGAGGAAGTGTCTGTTAAAATACATAAAACTTTGTACTCGATGACTATAAACAGAAGAGATAACAAATTAAAACAAGTCTTATGAAAAATCCTCTGGCAAAACGTATATTTGGACCATCTAATTTTTTTCAAAATTTACAATGCAGTCATGAAAATTTTAAAATTGTTATTATTTTCACTGAACTAAACTTATGCTGCTAATTAACCATTTTTTTTATGGATGTTAGGTTTAACTATTAAATTAAAGAATAAAATAAACACTATTAAACACTAACGTGGTTTAAATTGAAAGATGTAAAAAGATCAAAAACCCATAATTTAGTACATAATTTTCACTCATTCAAATCAAGGTTCGTGCTTTCACCTGAAACATCACGGGATCCATTCCTCCCAAAAACCTCCGAATAATTTCCCTTACCAACAACCACCTCACGGATCCATTCCTCCCAAAAACCTCCGAATAATTTCCCTTACCAACAACCACCTCACCGGTCCAATCTCATCCGCCATTTTTTGAGTCTTCTTCGTCACCAAGATGGTAAAACCCTAGAGGGTTTCTTCTTACTAGGGTTTCTTCTTACCTAGAGAGAGAATAAGAGAAAGAATAAAGAGAGAGAATAAGAGAAAGAATAAAGAGCGAGAATAAGAGAGAGATTGAGTACTATCTTCGTCCCTAAAGAAAAAAGAAACACACCAAGCCAAAGCCAAGTTAACGCTGTTGATCCGTAATTGTCCTCGGTTTTAACAAAGTGGCGAGTAATGCACCTTTTAGGCATCACAAGCATAATCGGACCGTATTACGGGAACGAATAATCTTAGTTACATGTTATTGCTTCAATATGCATGGCTTTGAATCGGGTCTCTCTCTTCTTAATGCAACCGGGTTATTAAATCTTACGGCGTCTCGGAGGTTGTAATTCGGTTAGGCGATAATTAACGGCGTCTCTTGATTATCAACACGATAGGCGAGATTGAGTGTTAGCGTTTGTCGACACTTATAACCGGTTTATTTGTAATTTAACAAGATATTTTTGCATCTATGATCAGAAGTAAAATGCGAGATGAAATTTGGTTCATTGACTGGTCTTTAAATTTATTGTTTTAAATCAAGCTTTAGTTTGTTAGTTAAATTAGAAGCATTAATTTTCAGTTAATTAGTTAATTAGTTTATTTTTAGTTAATTAAAAATATAATTTCATATGCATTTTTTTACTTAGTAAAATTCTAAAAAGGAATAAGTACAACGTTCCCTGTGGATACGATCCCGACTTACCTTATACTCGTTATTAGGGAAGTAGGTGAATTAATTTTGACGAATTGACACTCGTCAAGCACCAACCGTCAATATGGTAGGGAATGCATCAGCCACTTTTCCTACCCAAAGTTATGGCACTGTTCCATGGTCTTATGGAGTGGACAGTCATCGGCCTGATCGAGGAGGAATAATGGCCGAGCAATTTCGTCGAACAAGGCGAACCGGCATTATGATGAACTGCAAGCCTCCCAGTCTATGATCCTGCAGGGGCTAATGGCACAAGGAGTGTTAAATCCTAAGGAAAATTATAAGCCATCAAACCCCCTGCCCAGGACTTGGAATCATGCCCAGTACTATGAATATCATCGCTGCAGTGGTCACCTCACCGATAAATGTTATATGCTCAGAGATGCTATCCAGGATCTTATAGATGATAAGGTTATTGAAAAGCCTCCTCCCATACCAAATATAGTCAATAACCCTCTACCTCAAATCAACATGATTGAGGTTGATGAAAATTTGTGTGTACCCGAGTTCGAAACAAATAAACACCCATTACCATATATCCTTGTTCCTTTATTTCCATCCCCATCCATAAAAGAGCCTAGCTGCAATATGCTCTCTTGGGACACTATCATGTGTATCCCAAGTACTTGCAATATTGAAAGAGCCACTTGGGTCGGTGGGGATGTTAGCCACCTTAATTACCCGATCTGGCCGAGCCTACCAACCAAACCTGGAAAGAAGTGATCACTCTGACAAAGACCAAGCGACAGCTTCCTGGGTATGATAGGCAGAGACACTTATTATGAGAAGCTCCCTGCTGAGTTTGAGTCTATTTCTAATAAGCCTCTACAGAACTGGTATACTACGACCGGCCCGCTTTTGACACCCGCAGATCTGGTGGACTGATTTGGATATATTATCCCTATTCCTTTACCTAACTTTATGGATTGGTCATCTACCGATCCGCTCCTTAAAGTTGAGGATCTCAAACCCCAGGTCCTCAATAATGTAATAAACCCTGTACGGTTTGCTTTTAATGATAATCTAAATGTCTTTGCTTATTCCTTAGTTGCACATACATTAAAAGACACATTAAATAATAATATTAATAATGAGTCATTTAATGAAAAGGACCCAAAAGATAAAAATTATTTGCTTGAGCTTGTAAAGTCAGTCGAGCACCAGGAACAACATCATCCATCAACAGCAATTGAAGACTAATCCACTATCAATCTGGGGCTGGACAATGAAATCAAAGGAATCAAAATCGGCAACTACCTGCAAGGCTCTGAAAGGGTAGCGCTTGATGACCTCCTCAAATAGTTCGTAGACATATTTGCCTGGTCCTATGAAGATATGTCGGGGCTAGATCCAGCCATAGTCGAACACCGGATCCCCATTGTAGACACCCCAATTTCGTACCCCTGGTATGTGACTCTGACATATGATATCAAGAACTGTTCAAACTTAACAAATGTCAAGTTACATGAGTTAAAAATGCGAAAGGCAAAGCAGGATGCGCAAAACAGTAAATTGCGAGGGGTGAAAGTGTCAAAAATGAAAGAAGAATAGTGCCTTGGCACGGCCTAAAAGGGCTTTGGGCGTCGGATCCATTGTGCCGTGCCAGCTCTGCTACAGTAGCTCTCTCACTTAACGCATTGTGCACTAGGTGAAGCTCGGTGTACAATCGAAGGCACATCGGCTGAAGGAAATTCACAAATGTCGGATGACTCCTCACTCCCACCTATAAATAAGAGGTGTCGGGTCCCTTCTCCAGTGTTCCGAAATCATCGCAACGAAGCGTTGAAAGAATTCTTCTGCGTTCCTTCGAAGCGAATATTAGCGAGAGGTGTGAGATAGGTGGGTGAAGCCCACTAAAGTCTCCAAACCCCGTCCAAACTCTGCCAAAATAAATATTCACCGGTTATAAGTGATCCCTAGCCTAGTTGTTAGGTATCCACCTCACTTCCCTGGCCCAAAAATCCCAAAGTAAGCCGTTACTCTGCCCGAGTAATGAGCTGAAAAACTCAAAAACTAAGCCGTTATTCCGCCCAAACAAAAAGGCCAAAACCTACCAAAATAAGCCGTCACTCTGCCCGAGCGAACGAGATAAAACCTTCTGAAATAAGCAGTTACTCTGCCCAAATCAAAACAACAACCACATAACAAACAACAAAAAAAGACTCCCTCTCCCTGAAGGACAGAGCGAGCACACTACCGCTCTAAAAGGTAAAAGCCTTTAAGGGCGTTATTTTATTCATTTATTTACTTTTCCGTCCATTTATTATTTTAAAGTTGTTATTTAAATCCGTCACAATGTAGTCAATATAAGCCGTTGTGCTGCCCGGATTAGTATATGAAATATTATGTAAAAGAGTCGTTATAATGACCAAATATTTTTAAGTACATTTGTAATTATTGTAAGGAAATTGCTGCGAGTCCGTAAATAATGTAGCCATGGATGTATTCGTTTTAATTTCTTGTCTTGCAATGCTTTATTTATTTGCTAAATAAATATAACAATAAGCATACTTCAGCCATAAACCACTTTTGAGACCGAAAGGGCGAGTTGGGTGCCTAGCACCTTCCCAACTCGTAACTTAGCCTCCGAACCCGTTTTCTCTTTTCTGGTTTATTTTTCTTTCTTTTCTGGTTTTGCTTTATTTTTGCCTTAAAATAAAGATGGCGACTCTAAAACTTTCAGATCCAGTGGGGCCTCGCAACACTCCTTCTTTGCACTTTTCCGTTCTCCCCTAAAAAAGGGAGAATGAGAATGGAAGGGTGATGTATTCCCATATCCTGGTATCCCCTAAAAAAGGGATAACTTGATACGGGAAACCCAAAGCTCCCATAGCGATCTGAAACGGGCCATAATGCTATTTTTAATAAAATCCATAGTGGGGGCGTCGCAATATCCTTTTTTGCACTTTTCCGTTTTCCACTAAAAAAGGGAAAATGGGAATGAAAGGGTAATGCATTCTCATATCCTGGTATCCCCTAAAAAAGGGATAACTTGATGTGGGAAACCATAAGTTCCCATATTGGATAAAAAATCCACTAAAGGCAACCGAGACGCATTCCAACGCGCTAACATAGACAACACTCCTCTCGCACTTTTGATTTCGTCTTCCCCTAAACAAGGGAGGGTGGAACGAGAGTAGTGGATGTCCCGCATCCGCACGTACGCGCACCCCTATCCAAGGGCGCGCGGGTCGCGATCCAGGAACCTCACACCCATATATCCGGATGCTCGGCCAATCAAGCAAAAGCTCTGCCGGATTAAGCCGGAATGGTCACTACAAGTTAAAAAAGAAATCATGAAGCAGATGCACGTCAATTTCATTCGGGTAGTAAAATACCCGATCTGGCTGTTCAATATAGTGACCATTCCCAACCTCAACGGGAAGGTCCGAATCTGCGTAGACTTCCGCGACCTCAACAAGGCGGCGCCCAAATATGACTTCCCTCTACCCAATATTGATATTGTGGTAGACGCCGTTGCTACTCATTAAATCAGATCCTTCGTCGACGGTATGCTGGGCTATAATCAAATCAAAATGGCAGCAGAGGACCAGGAGAAGACCTTATTCACTACTCCTTAGGGAACTTATTGTTACACTGTCATGTCATTTGGGCTGAAAAATACTGGGGCTACTTATCAAAAGGCTGCCACCACTCCCTTCCACGATGTGTCGTATATTGTCAAAGAGATCCAGTCAGGAAGTGTCATACTCCTCACAAACCAGGAAAAAGAAGACCTTCTTCAGCCCTCAAAGCTCAACGAGCTCAAAAGGTATTATGCTTGAGCCACCCTATCTGACAAGTGCTTCCCTTTCCAGCTCGCTAGGCTGAAAACCCGAAAGGGCGGCCTAGACAAAAGTTATAGCATAAAAAAATAAAAAAAAATAAAGAGGTGAAATAAGGGCTCGTTAGGCTGAAAACCCGAAAGGGCGACATAGGCAAAAGTTAGAGCATAAAATAATAATAATAATAATAATAATAAATAATAATAAAAATGAGAAATAAGGGCTCGCTAGGCTGAAAACCCGAAAGGGCGGCCTAAGCAAAAGTTAGAGCATAATATATATATATATATATATAGAAATAAGGGCTCGCTAGGTTGAAAACCCGAAAAGGCAGCCTAGATAAAAGTTAGAGCCAAGTAAAAAAATATATATCAGGAGAAAGAGAGGAGGGAAAGCACTCTTTGAAACCTCTGCATCCTACCTCCAGTCTTCAGCATGCAAGGGGCTCGACTGACAAAAGAAAAGGAAGAAAAACCACGACAGGAAGCTCGCAATAAAACACTAAAATATAAAAATTTTAGGTCCTAAGGTGCAACTTAGGAATAATTGCTAAAGAAATTTAGGTTATACATTAATTGCATGTACATATCTATTTATTGCCTATATCCTATATCCCCCCTTGTTTCCCCAGAAACTATCCCTCTTTGCGCCTTAAGCCCCAAGGTGGTCCATCGAAGAAGTCATGCCCACTATCTACAAGGCACAGAAAAGGCTCAGTCTCACCAAAATGAGAAGCACCAGAAGTGTCCCCGTCCTATTCATTATCCGCACTGCCGTTGTCCTGAAACAGCTAGACGACTTGGGTTCCGATCATTCACTACTGCCCTGTCTGATTGTGAAGAAAAAAACAGGGGCTATGAGAATAGCCTTATGCCAAGTGTAGCCCTGCAGCAATTATATGGTCGAGAACAGGAGGAGGCGGCTGCCTTTTCCTCCCCGCGTATCGTTAGAAAAGCCTGCTCAAGCCTGAAGGTATATTCCTTTAAAATCTGTTTATGAGATACAGCGTGCCATTACCCATTAGGCATCGATATAGCTTTACTTTGTGTGTGCGTTTTGGGTCTGCATGTTTAATTTATTGTATCATATAAAATTGTATTGCATTGCATAATAAATATTTGTATATACGTATCATTTAAGAAAATAAGGAATAATAAAGAAAAGAAAAATAGGGAAAAAAGAGAAGAAAAGAAGTCCCCAGCTTGAAGAAGTGAAGGTGGCAGAAATGTCAACATCAGCTGAATCTGCAGCAGCCACCCAGGCACAGAAAAGGTAAGAAAGGTAATGTATTCTTATCGTAACTTCAAATAAATAAAAGGAAAATCTTTTTCAAGTTTTGCTTTTAGAAAATTCAAAAAAAAAAAAAAAAGAGGAATATTGAAAAAAAAAATGTGTATATAGCTGAAAGTATAGGTTGTATTCTTTTACATTCCCACATAATAAAAGAATGTGATGCACTTTTGTGCATCCAAATATATATTTAAGCATGAAAAGGCATGTGCATCTAAACATGTATTTTAGGCATTTTTAAAAAAAAGAGAGATTATATGCATTGTTTTGCATCTAAACAAACGTTTTTTGCATTCTAGGCATCATAAAAGTGTATTTTGCATTTTAAAGATATGTACTACATCTTGCATTATTGCATGCATAATAGAATAAAGAATGCCCATGCATCATGTTAGTAAGCATTCTATAATTTTTATGCATTGCATTTGTATCAAATAAAGTAATACATGCATCCATCATGTGCATTCATTGTCCAATAAGCTGCATTAGGGGTGCGTTAAAAAGAAAATAAAATGCCACCAATTATAAAAATAAATATTCTTATGGCATTTACTATATCCCTGCAGCATAAGCATGCATGAAAAATAAATTTTAGGCCGTGAAATATATCTGTTTTGTCCCATATTTATCTGAAAATATGCCCAAAAATGTGTTCGGAAAAATTTGAATTGTATTCTGAAAAGTCCGTTTCATGAACACATAGCATGCAAAAATATGTTTTAGCCTAGAACATGCATCATATAGCCCCAATTTCATTTATAGTATAAATCATGTATAGTAGGGTCAAATAGTGACCACTAGTTCAAACATGCATCGCAAGAATAAATTACATAAATTTCATGCATCATTACCTAATTACATCATTTAGGCATAAATAGGACATGCATAAACATTATTATTAAAGTCAGGAATGCTTCAAAAGTGTCGAACAATGTCAAAATCTAGTAGATCTGAAGTATATCCAGGTAAATCTAAAAAAAGAAAAAGAAAAAAAAGAAGAAAAAAGAAAAGAAAAGGAGAAAAAATAAGCGGATAATAAGCATGCAGATAAAGAGAAATTGCAAGCATGCAAAATAAAAATAGAAAGAGAGAAAAAAAAAAGAAAAGAAAAAAAATCGGGAGAGGGGAAAATGCATGTACAAGAAAAGAAAAGGAAAAATTTATAAGTGCATGCAACAAAAGAAAATGTGGCGGTAGAAGAAGAAACTTTTGGCTGAATCTAGAAAATGGAGTGAAAAGAAAAACAGCAGCAAAAGGAAAGAAAAGATGATTTCAGCTGGAACCTAAGAGATGCGGCAGTAAAGGAAAATGAATTTTCTAACTGAGACTCGAAAGAGAAGTAAAAGAAAAAATGCAGCAGCATCAAGAAAGATTTTCCAGCTAAAGCCGAAAATATAGCAGAACATGGAAAATAATTTTCCAGCAAAGGCTGGAACTGTGACAAAAGAAGAATCCCCAGCAAAGTGCAACAAGAGCAGCAAAGAACAACGTAAAGCAGCAATTTGCCGCATGGGCATGGCAAGGGTAAGAAAAGGAAGGTATTTTCCTTTTTTTTCAATGCATTTGTATGATGTTTGGAAGACTTTCCTAACGGGACAAACAACCCTGGGGCAAGGGAAAGGCTTTGTCCTCCACCAAAGGCTGAGTTCCTGAGGAGATATTGAATTCCAGACATTAATCGCTGTGTTGGGAAACTTTCTTTTAAGGGGCATGCAACCCCAGATTAGAGGGAAAGGTCTTGTCCTTCGACGAAGGCTGAGTTCCTGAGGAGACAGTTCATACCGCACAGCCGCAGGGGAACTATGATTGGTCTGATTCCTTGTATAAGGATACATAGGCAGTCTATCTCGGTAGACGCGACCATCACAGCACGTTATAATTACCTTTGCAGCACTCATTTTATAAAGCTTTGTTGCACTTGCTCATTTGGCATTGTCGCACTTGCACCGCAACATTTGGTCCCCGGCTGCCTGAACTACGTTTGGTCTGATTTTCTTTATTAAGGAATACGTAGGCAGCCTACACTAGTAGGTCCGACCATCATAGCACTTCATTTACATATCTGCTTAAAAACTACGATAACTTGCTATAACCGACTAAATATGTCTAGGATATGTGAGGTTTGGTCTGTGTTATAAACTATTGCATTATAATTACTACCTGTTGCATCTCTTCCCAGTTTTATAATTAAACGAAATTGGAGAGTCTAATGTTTATCAACGATGTTCGTCTACTTAGTAAGCCTCAGGTTACCCGTAGACTCCATCGTTGAGGGGCTCTGTAGACACCCCAATTTCGTACCCCTGATGTGTAACTCTGACATGTGATATAAAAAACTGTTTAAACTTAACAAATAACAAGTTACATGGTTGAAAATGCAAAAGGAGAAAGTAGGATGCATGAATAGTGAATTGCAGGGGGGGAAGTGTCGAAAATTGAGGAAGTTTTCTGCCCTTGGCGCCGCGCCCAATATGCTGTTAGGTCGTGCCAAGGTCCCCAAATAGTGCCGATCAGTTAACGCATTGTACAAAATGTCAAGCGCGTGATACAAGCCGATGAAGCACAAATCCAACTATAAATACAGGTGTCCGGCTACGCTTTGAGACACAATTTTTCGACGAAGGCTTGAAGCCCAGAGTTACTCTGCGTATTTTTAACGCAGTGAGCGATTAGTGAGCAAGTGATCCCTACCCCCTCATAAAGCCTCGAAACCCCTACCAAACCTCCTCCAAACACAAATCCAACCGGTTAAAGTGATCCCTAGCCCTTTAGTTAGGTATCCACCATATTTCTTCGGCCCAAAAACCATAAAGTAAGCGGTTACTCTGCCCGAGTAAATAGGCTGAAATCACCTGAAATAAGCCGTTATTCCACCCAACCAAATAAGCCAAAACCACCGAAACTAAGCCGTCATTCTACCCGAGTGAGCAAGCCAAAACTACCACAAATAAGCTGTCACTCTGCCCAAATCACATCAGCAACATCAATAAAAGTCTCCCTCTCTCGAGAAGGACAGAGCGAGCACATTCCGCTCTAAAAGGTAATAGCCTTTAATAGCATTATTTTTATAAAATTGTTATTTAAATCCGGCCCAATGTAGCTAATATAAGCCGTTCTGCTGCCCGGATTTAGTTAGAAAATACTATGTAAAAGAGCCATTATAATGGTCAAATATTTTTAAATATATTTGTAATTATTGTAAGGAAATGGCTCCAAGTCCGTAAATAATGTAGTCACTGATGTATTTGTTTTATTTTCCTGTCTTTTAATGCTTTATTTATTTGCTAAATAAATATAACAATAAGCATACTTTAGCCAAAAACTATTTTTGAGACCGAAAGGGCGAGTTGGGTGCCTAGCACCTTCCCAACTCGTAACTTAGCCTCTGAACCCGTTTTCTATCTCCGGTTTTCTTTTTTCTGGTTTTGCTTTATTTTTGCCTTAAAATAAAGATGGCGACTCTAAAACTTTTTGGATCCAGTGGGGCCTCGCAGCACTCCTTTCTTGCACTTTTAAATTTTCCCCTAAAAAAGGGAAAATGAGAATGAAAGGGTGGTGTATTCCCATATCCTGGTATCCCCTAAATTGGCATATTTGTTTTCATTTAAGTAAGAACATTATGTTTAATATGGTTGTAATATGTCAAGTTGTACTTAGCACTTTCTCACTTAGTTTTTATATTTGGTACTTATTTGTTTTTATGACTTAGTTATATGTTTGTAATATAAGGATGTGTGTACTTATTTGTTCGAATTTAAGTAATGAGCAAACATATATATTTAAATAGTCTTCAAAAACATATACATTGCATCTACTAATTTTCTGACAGTCTTGCCCAAAACCTTTTCCGTTCCATCTAAAGAGTAGACCAATACCTTATGTTGGGATCACATATACATTCCCAACCAGGACACACAGGAGGCATATGACAATATTCATCCAACCGAATAAAAATAAAATGATTCTGATTCACCCACGCAATGCATATCTGATCTTGTGGTGCCGCTTGCCCCTCCATGCGTGACACTAATGGCAGGTACGTGACAGACTGTGATGCCGAGATAGACATAACGATCACCTGATACCTTGTGGCAATTATGTGTCCCATTTCTGCCGTACTCATCCACTTATCTGGAGGCGCGGTTTTACTATGACAGTTCAATTTCGTGTAAAGCAAGTTGAACTCGACCTCCTCATTTAAGGCTAATAAATAGAACATAGAATGCTCTGATAACTCATGCATCAAATCAAGTCGTACCTCATCCCACTGGTCTTGATCCTTATAAACGAAGTGGGCAACAACTCGATATCCACAATGCCCATCACCCTTGACGTTTAAATAATCTTCAACAAACCTGCATAGAAAACTTGGAATTTGGTTGGCATACGGAAATGAATTGCCCGTGCTTCTATATGTTGATGAAGTTCGACCTCGACCTCTACCTCGACTTGATATAGACATAGGATTAGATGGGCCACTACCCATGCTCATCTCAATATGCTCATAACCAGATAACTCTCTTTTTGTCGAGTTTTGCTTTGGGCGGCCCTTGTGTCGTCGGACGTCCGGTTGCTCAACCCGAACCACCTCAGGATTCAACATACGATGTATGTTTTGAAAGTAACTCCTCTTACGGGGTTCGACACTTTTCAATCTGAATCCAAGCCTCTTTAAGATCATCCTCTGTTGTTGGTCCCTCGGGTGCAATATATCCCTCCATACTCAAAGTCTTCCAAAATTCATGAATATCCGTAACTTCGATGCTCAAACCCTCATTCTCCAACCGCAACATTTCACAGCCACAAGGTAAACCATAACTCGACCTGTACACGCAACCACATATTGATAGCGGTTCTTTGTTCACTTCTGTTTCTCATTTGTTGAATTGGTCATCTAGTAGTTTCAAAGCCTTGTATGACACAACACGCCTCAATTGCCGAAAGAGTATCCTTTTTGTCATCAGGTGCACATTAAATCGATCGTGTTCAAATTTGTTCCGAATCTCATTTAATTGTCCTTCGACAAGCAAATGGATTTGTGGGAATAAATGATCAAAACTTGACGTTGATGTTCCCAGTGAATGCTTAAGTTGGGAATGTGCACCCTCCACTCTATAAAAAATTACAAAACAAAAGATTACTTAAAATAATTATATATATGTAACAATTAATAACAATATAAATATGTAAGTTAGAGGTTTTTGTGATACTTGTTTGTTGTTTCCGTCCCAAAATGTAAGAATTCTTTTGTCCAAGCAGTGACAAATTTTTCCTTATATGGGTCCAACCATTCCTTCTTCACATAATCAACCAGTTTCGGGGCCTTATTCCATTTTTCAGTCAACAATGATACCTGCTCGTTATATTCTTCCTCAGTAAGAGATTCGACTATCTTTTTCCATCTCCCACAAAATCCCTTAACAAATTCGGGTAGTAATTTTAAACGAGCATGTTTCTCTACATCCTTTGCTATGTGTCTTCTACATAGCATATGCCTCGACTCCGGAAAAATCTCTTCAATGGGACGCATCAGGGCCAATTCCCTATCAGTCATGATCACTTGTGGCAATGGACAGTTTCCAAACAGATTCCTCAAATTTTCTATAGCCCATCGAAATGTCACTGTTGTCTCATTCTTTATAAATGCAAATGTAACGTGGAAATTATGCCCTGTTGGCATAACTCCAATCACATGTAATAGAGGCATCTCATACTGATTTGTTCGATACGTAGCATCCATGACCAAAACGTATGGGAAGCGATGTAACAACTCAACACTATTCGGGTGAGAAAACATGATATTACTGACTTGATTGGTCCCAACCTCAAACTGAACATAATGAATGTATCGATTGTTGTTGAGCAAACTGAAAAAATATTGCATCTTTGTATAGCTTCCCATCTGTTTCTTTCTTATTTGCTGCAACACATTATTTACCTGCTTGAGAACAGATTTATTTTCTGGATTTTCCTTTTGCGGTTGGTTGAGTATCTGTCTTGGTTTAGCATTAGAACTTCTCAATTGCTCTACCCTCTCAATTTCATTTGATTTCAACTTCGCGCCAGATCTGTGCCATTGTATGTAATCACCCACTACATGGTTGTGTCTACTTTTTTGCAAATTCTAACTTTCCAACCACCACGATTGTTGCGACCACGACTGAAATGGACAATCATCTTTTTTTGTGCCTCTCCGCACATAACCATCTTCATCATGCTGACCGGTATACTTGTACAAACCACCGACCTCACAACCATACCAAATATTTTTGCATCCATCATGTGTCCATGAATGCCGCTTAATAAATAGAAACATCATGTTATCATCCCCAATATTTTGAATCCAAGTGTGAATTTCTTCACGAGTTTCAAAAACATGATCAGTTCTGAATAAATGCCCTAAGTCAGGATATTTATATTCATCATTTTCATTCTTGATACTATGATCCTGTAAATTTGAAGTGATTTTTAATAATTAATAACAATTATAAATATTTAACAATGTAACATTAACTGGTAACATAAAACAAGGACAAAATTGTTTTTTTTAACAATTCTAAATAATTTTAAATGATTATTAACATTTATTAACAAAATATAATTATAAACAATTATTAATATTTATACACAATAATTTCTTTTTCAAATTATCAGAAAATTAAATTAAAACAATATATCATAAATAATATTTAACAAAATATGGTAATTATTAACAATTATTAATATTTATACACAATAATTTCTTTTATCTAATTATCAAAAATTAAATTAAAACAATATATCATAAATAATATTTAACAAAATATGGTAATTATTAACAATTATTAATATTTATACACAATAATTCCTTTTTTTCTAATTATCAAAAAATTAAATTAAAACAATATATTATAAATAGTATTTAACAAAATATGGTAATTATTAACAATTATTAATATTAAAAATTATTAATATTTATACACAATAATTTCTTTTTCAAATTATCAAAAAATTAAATTAAAACAATATATCATAAATAATATTTAACAAAATATGGTAATTATTAACAATTATTAATATTTATACACAATAATTTCTTTTTCAAATTATCAAAAAATTAAATTAAAATAATATATCATAAATAGTATTTAACAAAATATGGTAATTATTAACAATTATTAATATTTATACACAATAATTTCTTTTTCAAATTATCAAAAAATTAAATTAAAATATTATATCATAAATAATATTTAACAAAATATGGTAATTATTAAAAATTATTAATATTTATACACAATAATATCTTTTTCAAATTATCAAAAAATTAAATTAAAACAATACATCATAAATAATATTTAACAAAATATGGTAATTATTAACAATTATTAATATTTATACACAATAATTTTTTTTTCTAATTATCAAAAAATTAAATTAAAATATTATATCATAAATAATATTTAACAAAATATGGTAATTATTAACAATTATTAATATTTATACACAATAATTCTTTTTTTCCAATTATAAAAAATTTAAATTAACAAATATTCAAATAAGTCTAACTAAACAAAAAAAGAATGGTTTTTTTAAACAAACAACCCTTTAATGTTTTAATACATAATCACCCCCTCTTTTTAAAATTTAACAAAGTTACCCCTAGGAATTAAAATCATCTAACAACCCAAAAACCCCCTAACCCCGCCACCAGCCTCCCTCTCACGGGCCATTCCCAGTCCAACCGCCCACCCAAGCCTTCCGGGTTTCGGCGTCCCAGCGCCCGGCCAAATGCTCGCCGCCCGACCCCCAGTCCCAAGCCCGGCCTCTCCCTTTTGGACGCTAGCGAGCACCCAATCCCGGCCCTCCCTTTTGGACTGCTAGCGAACCAAACCCAAACCCACAGCCCACCCTTTGGGCGCCAGCCAACCGGACCCAAACCCACACTTCCCCTTTGACCCAAACCAGGACCCAAACCCACACCCCCTTTTGGACTGCCATTAAACCGGTCCCTATGCCTTTGCTAAAATTGTTTTTTTTTAAATTTAAACATGGCATTTTAAAAAAAATAACAGATAAAAATTAAACATTTGGAGATAAAAATCGAACAATTAGAAGTAAAGATTACCGTAAAGTTCACATCAGTGGTAAATGGAACATCGTCATCATCGTCCATATCTACGTTTCAACACTTTTTTACCAATTTGCTTCCAAATTGGTAGACTTTTTGAAGTTTTGAGAGAAAAATACACCCTTTTACTTATTGGTCAAAATTTTACAATCTGTTATATTTATACACAAAGATAAATTTTCACTTAGTAACTAAATCAAATTAATTAGTAAATTAATTATGCTTAGTAACTAAATCAAATTCATTAGTAAATTAATTGTAAATTTTTTTAAATTAAATTTAACTTAAAAAAACTAAATAAGGTAAAGGGTAATTTGATCAAATATTTTTCAAAAGTGTTGTATTAAGCATTTTATAGGTGCTGTATTAAGCATACCCCTTACTAAATTGGTTTTTTATAATTTTTAAATGTTATTGTTCTTTTTGACATGGTTCATGCATTAAAAGACAAATTGATGCAAAGTCGAATATGCAATTATTAATATTGATATATTTGTATATTTTTATCTTTACCCTTATGAAAATGAAAAAGATGTAACATTTCTTCTACAATTTTGAATAAATGAAATTGTTAGATTATGAATAGTTGAACATGAAAGTTTGAATAATTTTATTTAATTGTATTTTGGGATCCAACACAATATGAGCATTAGAGCATCTCTATTGTTGAGTTTTTCCAATTCTAAGCATTTCTTCTTAGTTAAGAAAAGGAAATACACAATGGGAAGTCAACATCTTATGAGGCCAACTAACCAACTAGGAGAGAGAGGAAAGTTTTTTCTTCTTAGCTAAGAATAAAAATAAAAGAATCTTCCTAACATGTGTGTGACCAGTTTGTGTGGGGGGAGGGGGGTAGAATGAAATATTTTTTTTAGTGGGATCGAACTAAGAAGATATGCAAGAAGATTTTACAATGGGAAGATATATCTCCACTATTTGTTGGTTTGCCTCTTAATCGCGAGCATCCGTCAGGGTACTTGAATGATAGAAGAATACGTCGGTCTGGAGTGGTGGGTAATAGCGTTGTGAGGCTCGGCCAACGCCAACTTGATCAACGATCCTTGACTTTACTAGGAGGCGGTAGGAGCTCGGAAGAATCGGTACAGTGCAAGGGCACGGCCCAAAGCGGCGATGGTTGGCGGTATTACATCTTGTTATAATATTCCGCTTGAATTTGTAGAGGCTGCAAATTTTTTCTTACTTGTTTCTTAGGCCACCGGACAAGGCCGCGCTTGCATACTATGACCATTTTTCGATTCTTTGCCGAAGTTGATTCTTCAGTTAGGATCACGGGGACGATATCGTTGCTCATTGATTTAAGATTTCGATTACTTCGCGAGCATCTCCCTGGCTTACTTGGTTTTACCTGGCGTGTTGGGAAGGTTGTTCTTCAACGTATGGGACATCCTTGCCATGAGTTGCATGTTAGGCAGCCATCTTCTGATTCCTAAATCCAGATTCCTTGTTGGGTGCCTTCGCTGATCATCCGGGGGTCTTTCCCAAATGACTGGCTTGCAACCGGGTGGTTGCTAGTAGTGGCGTGATGTTTGCTACACTTACCAGCCATTGTTAAGATGTTTGTCGGTGAAAACAAACGAAGAAATCTTGACAGAAAGCGTTGAGCTTTGTTTCCCGGCAACGGAATCAAACTGATGTGGCAAAAGTCTAGCTTGAGTTGTCCGATTGAAGAGTAGGATATTTGGGCTTCATTGTATGGATTGATCCGCTCCCTTGAACCTGTTTAAGAACACAATAACACCTATAAAGGAATGCAAGGCTTGGCCTCGTGAATCCCCTTCGACTTGAGAGTGAGATAAGTGTTATGTCAATAGAGAATTTAACATAGGTTTGGGGCTCAAGAGAGTGGATTCCTTGTTTAGGGTTTATGGAGGGGTATTTATAGGCCCCCATTGACCTAGAATCCTTATGGGATTTAGTTTCCATAGTTTTCTAGTAGATTTAGAAGGAAACCCCTAAATTTTAGGCGTTATATGTGGCTGGCCGCGAGATTGCCGAAACATATAAGGTAAGCACTCTGCTCGAATAAGGAAACCTTTAACCTATTTTGGTAAGCAAGTCACTGAGATTCCCTGTTCGATGCTTGCCCAGGCGAGCAAGGCTCTGCCCGGCTGGATTATGTAGATCTGGCGATGACAAGTGTAGTTTCGGGCGTGGCCCCTAGTCGGGCAGGCAAGGCCTATGCCCGGCCAGATTTAGACGAGAGTTATCTTACTCTATGCTCTGCTTTGCTCTACCAACTAGGGTCGTAAGTCCCTCACTACTTGAGCTCATAACTGACACGTGTGGTGGTCGCTCGTGCTTTGCTCGTCACCGGCTATGAACCAGGCACATCAAAAGCAAAGTCCATTTTGCTGCATGCGCGTAAGGTTTTCCCCTAATACGATTCAAAATAGAGCTGGAAGACGAGAAAGAAGGAAACAAAACAAAATTAAAAAGGAGAGAGAAGGGAAGAAAAACAAACTCATCGTACCCCTTTCGTCGGAGAAAAGAGAAAGGGAACTAAGAAGGTGAGGGACCCGACTAATATGAAGGGAGTGAATGTGGGAGAGGGTTGATGTGAGAGAGGATGAGAGAGAGAAAGAGATGGCGGGTTCATTAATTGCGATGAGGGGAGTTGACTATTGAGGGCATGTGTAGTGGAGTTGACTATTGAGGGCATGTGTAGTGGAGGGAGTAAAAGTTTTTTTTGCAATAGGTATAAACCTTTTATATACCAATAAAAACTTTTTGCTATAGGTAGAAAGTTTCAACCAGTTGGAATTCACCAACCGATTGATGAAAATGTTTTTAATAATTTGTAAAGGTTTATACCAATAAAGTGTGGAGACAAAAGATTTATATTTAGTTGTGGGTCCACGCTATAAAGTTTTTTAAAAGTTTATGTGAATGTAAAGAATATGTTTAAGTAAAATGAAAATGTTTTGTAAGCTAATGATAACATGCTGGCAGGGCCGGCCCAAGGGTAAAGATAGGTAAATTAGGGCTTTAGGCCTCGTTAAATAGGAGGCCTCAATTATTTTCACTATTAGTATTAGTTAGGTGTGACTCTTAAATTTCTTATATAGCAAAACTAAATCAAAAATCAAAAATATCTTGTACATACTAGATAAAGCAATAACTTTATTTCAAAGTAGATTTGAACAATTTAAAATGTATCAAGATATTTTTGGTTTTTTGTTTAGCATTGAGAAATTAAGGTTATTGAATAATGAAAATTTAAAAGAAAATTGTCTTAACCTTGAAAATTCATTAAAACAAAATGACAACTCTGTTATTGAGGGATTAAATCTATTGATGGAACTAAATTTTTTAGGAGAAATTATTCAAATAAAGAATGATATACCAAATGACATAATTATAATTTATATATTAAGGGTTGATTCTTTTCCAAGTATGGAGATCGCTTATAAAATAACAAAACCCCTAAATGTTACACCTAAAAACTCTAATTACCACACTACTTAGAATGTCTGATTACCAAAATACCCTCCGTCAAATATAAATAAAATAAAAACTCTTTTCAAGTTACCAAACTACCCAATTGAAAACAAAATTTTTTTGGAAAAATCATTTGGAATGTGAAAAATAATTGCCAGTTTCTTTAAAAAATTAAAAAAATTCACCAGTTTTTAAAAAAAATTGAAAAAATTGTCTGTTTGTTATGCAAAAAAAAAGAAAAAAATCGCCACTTTTTTTTATAAAAAATCCAAAAAAGTCGCCAGGTATTTAAAAAAAAAAACTGAAAAAAGGCGTCGCTTTTAAAAAAAAATTGACAAAAAATCGCCACTTAAAATTTTTTGTTACAAAAAGTCGCCACTTAAAAAAAAAATTTGACAAAAAAACGCCAAGTTTAAAAACTTTTTTTTAGAAAAAGTCGCCAGTTTTTTTTTTTTTAAGTTTGAAAAAAATCGCATGTTTAAAAAGACGCTAAGTTTAAAATTTTTTGTTACAAAAAGTCGCCGCTTAAAAAAGTTTTTTTTGACAAAAAACCGCCAAGTTTACAAAATTTTGCTTTAAAAAATCGTCTGCCTTTTTTTAAAGTTTGAAAAATGATGTGATCTTTTCTACTGTTAGAAGAAGTGATGTGATGTTTTCTACTCTTAGAAGAAGTGGCTTTGATGACTAAAATATGTTAAAACAATTTACATAGATAATGCCACAAAATATTTAGATTAGAAACGTATCTTAAAAGAAAATTTTGAAAAATTATTATGAACGTTGTTATTCGGATCGGAATTCATTAAATAAATTGTTGGAAGAAACAAGTCTATGATTTATAGTTAATTGTAAAGGAGGGTTGGATGTTTAAAAGAGAATTAATTGAAACTCCTTTATATAAAAGGATAAGGATTGATTAGTAATTAGAGTTTAGGGTTAATTGTTAGTCCTTTTTATAAAAGGATTAATTAGTAATTAAACTTTTAAATGAGTGTGGCATTTAGTGTTTTTTGTGTTGCATTTAGGGTCACTCGTCACTAGGTGTTCATCTGACACCTAACGACTTTTAACACCTTGATCATTTTAAGAAAAAAAGTTAATTATATTTTAAATATTGATGTAATATGTGATTTTTTTTTACTCCCTTAAACATGTGATTATAATTAAAATAGGTAAAAAAAAGTAAAAATAAAATGATAAAAATGTTTTTTTAAGATTTTAAAAGAAGATGATTATTTTAACGATTTTTTTTTTCTCTGTACCAATCTCAAAACCTAGCTCAAAGTCGGAGTTTTTGGTGCTAAAGTTCTAGAAGAAGATTATGGTAATGATGGCATCGACAACTAGGGCATTGATGGCGGGATTGGAGGAACGGGAACGGGAATTGTTAATTAATATTCTGGCCACAAACATCAATTAAACACAATAATCTTGCAACGTGCTAAACGGAGAACGAATAAATATTTGTAATGAAACAAGAGTTGATTCCATTAGATCTCACAGAAGTAGAATGTTGGAGACTTAATTGTTCATTGACTGGAAGAAGAACTTAGCTAGTAAACATAATTAATTAAAACAACTTACAAAAATAACAAGAGTTTTGTTCCCAGCAAGTTATGAACTTACAAGAAGAATTCAAGTTCCCTACACTTCTCTCCTAGCCTTTGTTAGTGACTTTTCTCTACCTCAAGCTACTATTTGATGCCTCCCATGTTACTGCCTAATTGATCTCCTTTCCCTCTGGCCGAAAATTCTCTCCTTTAAGTTCAGAAAATATCTCAATAAATATCACTATCTCTTCCCACTAACTCCACTATTTGGTAGTTTTAAAACTACCAATAACTTCTCAAAACCTCCCACTACTTGCACATTATCATTTTCATTCAATACATAAACTGAATTTAGACAGAAATAACTGTAATGTCTAACTGCCTAAAAAGTGCAGCTTGAAACTTGACTAGCTCAGAAACTCGGCGTGGATATCACGTGCCCATGTGACATCTCAAGTTTTCCTCTTTGCCTGAATCCATCACTTTCCTCTTTTGCAGCTGCATGTGAACCTACATCAAAATCAACACAAAAACCAACCAAAAGTGTAATATTTTTCTCTAAAATAAATCATAAAACCAACTAATTTTATCACACTTTTGGGTTCCCATCAGTCCTGGTGCGGCTGCGGCTGTCTTTCCTTTAGAGTAACGGAAAAAGCTAGGAGGCGTATTGACTTGTAATTGCCCCGTCCGTATATCTTCATCAATACGGGCTCCTATCTCCACTATTTCTTTAAAATTGGTGTAGGGGAGATACCGCATGTGTTCCAGGTAAATGGGCTGGAGGTTTTTGATGAACATTCTGCATAACTCGGCTGGATAAGGCCTGTCAAAGGTCTGAGCCAACTTTCTTTCCACCGACCGTGAACTCAAAGACAAGTTTCTTTCTCCGTTAGGTGCACGACTCAAGGTCCCTTCTATTTTCAGGGGCAGTGTTGTCTTTATACCTTTCAAGGAACCCTTCAGCTATCTGGTCTCAAGTATTCATGGTGCCACTATCAGACAACATTAGCCATTGTTTGGCAGCCCCTATTAAGGTGAGGTGAAAATTGGCAGCCATAGCCTCAAAGCTAGCTCCCCTTGACTGCATGCCAGTGGAATAACATTTTAAGTGGGATATAGGGCATCCAGTCCCATCAAATTTTTCTATGTCGGACATTTTGAATTTTAAAGGCAATACTGCTGCAGGTTGTAATGTCAATGCCCGCGTAGAAAATTCCCCTTTGTTGAGAACATTGAGCATATTGGCCTTCATATTTTCCATGTCGGCCTCCATTTTGGTGGCTAGGGGGGTTGGCTTTTGGTATATACTGGCTAGACTAGGGAAGGATGGGTTAATTTAAGATTCTGTAAGGATTTTAATGGATAAAGATTTTGGGCCGGATACGGATTTTGGGCCGGTGGATACTGGGTTGGTGGAACTTAGGTAGGACAGGGATTTTGGGCTGGTGGAACTTGGGTAAGATAAGAATTTTGGGCTGGTGGATTTTGGGTTGGTGGGTTCTGGATGGTTTCGGCTGGGCGGTCATGATCATTATAAGGTAAATAAGTGGTAACTTGGCCTAGTGGGTTATAACTTTGTGGGTCTATATATGGGTTTTTCTGGAGTGAGTTGGTTATGGGAAAAGAGAGGTCGTTTGGGCTTTGAGGAATTTTGGTGCTTGGGGAAGGATATAAAGGATAGGACGGGTAAGGGCTGATATTTGGGTAGTAGGGACTTGGTGGAGGATTGGGATTCGGGGTATCGGCAGTATTTGGTGGGTTAGTGTTTGGCTGGGGGTTTGGGTTTGAAGGCACATGAGATGTTGATGCTTCCTGGGGGACTACAGGGGAAGAGTTCACCTCACCACTGGATTTCAAACTTTGCACCAAGTTAGCCATTTGGCTCATCGCTGCACCCAACTTTTGGTCTAACCATTCTTTGCATTGCCGAGTCGGACCGCACTCGAGCCCCTCGCTGCATCTGTACATAGCGACTGCTCACTTTCACGCCATATTGCTCGTATCTCAGTATTCTCTGTACTGATTTTGCCTTGTCGATCGTCGATACCCTTGCTTTTGATTTACACTTATTTCTCGTATCAACCGGCCAGTACTATCTCTGCCTTTTCAAATTCGGACCAGGTTTCTGAGAAAAATGGGTTTTGAGGTATCAGATGGCTGGCTGAAGGCTTTCTGGGCTTGGAGTACAGCGTGCCTTTTTATTAGTATATTTTATTTATTAATTATTTTTGTTCCCTACAATTGACTGGATAAACACCTGCTTTATTTTGACAGTATCAGGACTTTTCCTGGAATAGTGGATTCTTTCTCCAGAGTATAGGACCAACGTATTTCACATGCCTTTCGACTCCCCAGGACCGGACTGATCCCAGACGAAGGGCCTATACTTTTTCCAGGATCCACCATTCGAAACGGTCTAGGTCAAGCATCAGAGAGTAATAAATCAGCCCCTGCTTATTTATTTTTTTTTATATATACACACTTTATTTCCATTTCATTTTTTTTCTCTAACTTGCACATTTTTTTATACATATTATTTTTTTTGACTACATATATATATCTTTTTTTTTCGACTTTCTTTTTTTTTCATCATTTTTATATATTATTATTTTTTTGACAGGGGCTGACTCACAATTCAGAGATGCAAAAACCGGTCGGTCTATGAAGTGTCCTGAGAAGCTATATGCATTCTAACGTTGGCTCATGCAGGGGGTAGGCTGGCCATGGTTGTAGGGTAACAGTTCGGAATATCTCTATATGCTTGCACGTGTGTGCGGTATCTAGAAAGCAGTAAAATCTTTATTCATTTTCAGATATACAAACAGAAAAATAAAACATATATGACATGTCTTGCTGTTACGTGTGGATTTTCACGGCTTTTTAGTTTGAGCGCAAGCAAGCAAGCACACCACATTAAGAAATAGAAAGAAAAGTGGGGAATCTATCTATCTCTATTAATTACAAATTTGGTCATATGTCCCCAAAATAAAATGACATAATGAATGCAAATATGTACAAATTGAACGGAATAATAAAAATGAATAATAGAAAGAAAAAATAATACAGAACCGAAAATAGAGCAATATTAAAAAAATAAAGCCCCGGCCCTTTTATTGTGCTGCCCGAAATTTTTATTATAAACATATATATATATATATATATATTTTATTTTATTTTTGAATTTTTTTTTAATTTCGGAAATTTTTTTTTGCTTTCTTTAAAAAAAATATTTTTAAATATATTTGTAACAGTTATCGGAACGAAACAGCTGTAAGATGGAGGATCATATCCACAAATATAGATACAGATGTATAGGAACGCAATATTCAAATGCATAAATTAATATAACAAGCATACTTTAGCCAGAAACAAACAAAAACCAAAAAGTTTTATTTTATGAGTCTAGCCCTCCATTTTATTTAAAATAAAACGATCTCTCCAGCAGAGTCGCCACCGTGGTTCCCTCGCCGCGCCTGGCGCTCTGGATAGGGTGCGCGTCCGTGAGGATGCGGGACACCAGTGCTCTCGTTCCACCCTCCCTTTTTTAGGGGAAGACGAAATCAAAAGTGCGAGAGAAGTGCTGTCTATGATAGCGCGTTGGAATGCGCCTCGGTTGCCTTTAGTGGATTTTTGATCCAATATGGGAACTTTGAGTTTCCCGCATCAAGTTATCCCTTGTTTAGGGGATACCAGGATATGAGAATGCATCACCCTTTCATTCTCATTTTCCCTTTTTTAGGGGAAAATGGAAAAGTGTAAAAAAGGATGTTGTGACGCCCTCACTATGGATTTTATTAAAAATAGCCTTATGGCTAATTTCGGGTCTCTATGGGAGCTTTGAGTTTCCTGCATCAAGTTATCCCTTGTTTAGGGGATACCAGGATATGGAAATACACCACCATTTCATTCACATTTTCCCTTTTTTAGGGGAAAACGGAAAAGTGCAAGAAAGGAGTGCTGTGAGGCCCCATTGGATCTAAAAAGTTTTAGAGTCGACATTTTTATTTTAAGGTAAAAATAAAGCAAAATCAGAAAAAAGAAAACCAGAGATAGAAAACGGGTTCGGAGGCTAAGTTACGAGTTGGGAAGGTGCTAGGCACCCAACTCGCCCTTTCGGTCTTAAAAATAGTTTTTGACTAAAGTATGTTTATTGTTATATTTATTTAGCAAATAAATAAAGCATTAAAAGACAGGAAAATAAAACAAATACATCTGTGGCTACATTATTTACGGACTTGCAGCTATTTCCTTACAATAATTACAAATATATTTAAAAATATTTGACCATTATAACGGCTCTTTTACATAGTGTTGGTCCCAAAATAGGCTCAATCTAGGCTAGAAGGGGGGGGGGGGGTTGAATAGCCTAGTTATGTTTTTATAAAAACTTTTCGTAAACACTTCTTAATGATTTCTTAAAAGGATTTAACTAGAAGTGTTAATGCAGCAGAAAAAGAAGAGGTTCTGAACTGACTAGAGATCTGCTTAAGTAGTACAGATTCAGAAAAGGTTCTTAATCAGTATGAGCAGTTAATAGAAGTAATAAGAACAGATCCGATAGAACACAGCGTTTTGAAGCGGTTCGTACTGTGAATAGTACTACGTCCACTACCAAAGTGGTTAGCTTTGGATTTTAAAAAGTGCACTTGTTTATCCACTAGGTTTATGAGTAAGATCTCTAATGGATCGTGTACAAAATGAGTTTTTAACCAAGTGTATAGTGGTGAGAGGAACAATCAAGGATTAATTGTTCTCACGCGTGCTAAAGTAAAGAACAGTTTTTAAAGACAAACTAGGTGAAGCTGAAACAAATTTAAGACTGGCAGATCTGCAGCTTCAGGAAGTTTGGTGAAGTGTTAGTTCTTGTCCTTTGATCTCTTGAATGCTTGAGTGTTAAAGATGAAGCTTGAGAGTTTAATGCGCAAGAGTTCTTTCTTCGCATCTTCAAAACTTGAATAAATACAGAGATCTTTTGGACCGCTGACCGAGGCAGAGAACGTGTCCAACGTTCTATTGCATTGAATGCAATTCGACGCTTTGGGAGATGTAAGAGCCACAGTCATCAAAGATGCAGTGTGTGTAGAGAAGACATTCCCAAATAGAGTAAGGTTTCAGATTTGCAAGCGTTGCAACTTAGAAAGTCTTTTTAGCCAAAAAGGGTAATGTATTTAGACTTCATGTTTCAGGAGACAGTCTGGACAGTTGTCAACATGTAGAGTTGACTTCTTTAAAGTGAAATCCGATGAAGACATTATGACTGGATATTTTCAAAAATATCTAGATAGGTCTATACGTGTCATAATTTCATGATTTGACTATTCTTGATTTTTCGCTCTATGAGCAGACTTCAAAGTCTGATGTTCTTCCAAGGCTGCTGTAGAAGGTTGCTTGTCCGCGCCTAAACTAACACTAAACAGTTCTAAACAACTTTGATTCTAAAACAGTTGCCACACTAATCGGTACGCAGACCTTTTAGCCACTGTACAATAGAATTATAGGATGACTCAACCAAATCTAGAACTATAGGGATCAACACATAGTATTTTCTAACTAAATCTGGGCAGCACAACGGCTTATATTAGCTACATTGGGCCAGATTTAAATAACAATTTTTATAAAAATAATGCTCTTAAAGGCTATTACCTTTTAGAGCGGAATGTGCTCGCTCTGTCGTTCTCGGGAGAGGGAAACTTTTATTGCTGTTGCTGATGTGATTTGGGCAGAGTGACGGCTTATTTGTGGTAGTTTTAGTTTGCTCACTCAAGTAGAATGACGGCTTAGTTTCGGTGGTTTTGGCCTATTTGGTTGGGCGGAATAACGGCTTATTTCAGGTGATTTCAACATATTTACTCGGGCAGAGTAACGACTTACTTTATGGTTTTTGGGCCGAGGAAATATGGTGGATACCTAACTAAAGGGCTATGGATCACTTTAACCGGTTGGATTTGTGTTTAGAGGAGGTTTAGTAGGGGTTTCGAGGCTTTATGAGAGGGTAGGGATCACTCGGTCACTGCGTTAAAAATACGCAGAGTAACTCTGGGCTTCAAGCCTTCGTCGAAAAATTGTGTCTCAAAGCGTAGCCGGGCACCTGTATTTATAGTTGGATTTGTGCTTCATCGGCTTGTACTGCGCGCTTGACATTTTGTACAATGCGTTAATTGATCGGCACTATTTGGGGACCTTGGCGCGACCTAACAGCATATTGGGTGCGGCGCCAAGGGCAGAAAACTTCCTCAATTTTCGACACTTTCCCCCCTGCAGTTCACTATTCATGCATCCTACTTTTTCCTTTTGCATTTTCAACCCTGTAACTTGACATTTGTTACGTTTAAACAGTTTTTGATATCACATGTAAGAGTCACACATCAGGGGTACGAAATTGGGGTGTCTACAGCTACGACTTCTTCACTTTTCGAAAGACCGAATCTATTCTTCCTTTTCTCTTTCTTATATGATGAATTTGATTGGCCCTCGTTAAGTAAGGGATCAAAAAAACATTTCACTTGCAGATGATTTCACTTGGAGTAGTAGATGATTTCACTCTAACAACAAATAATCTTGGTAGAGTCGTTAGAAGACTTCAAGTCAAAGTGATGCAGGCAGTCTCGCACTTGATTATCTCGACCGTTTGGACCGGGTGCGCGGAAAAGGGCATAACTTTTGACTCGGGTGGAGTTACGAGGCCCGCAGCATATCAAATCGAAGCTCTCGGAAAGACGGACAAAATTAACCGAGCAAAGCTCGGTTATGAGCTGATTTTAAGGCCAAAAAATGTCATTTAAATAGGGTTACAGGCCTTTGAAGTTTTTTTATTAGTTTTGGGTTTTTTTGTAATTTCGACAATTTATTGCTTTTAGAGTTTTGAACCTATTTAAACATTTTTAGGGTTGTTTAAGAGGCAGCTTTTGCCGTTTATGAATAATATACTTTTCTCCCAATTCCGGTATTCATTGAATCAACGCGAATTGATGTCTAGATCGTGGTAGGTTTGCGAACCTCAACAGGATTTAGAAGATCATTACTGGTAGTCGTGCGCGATCTCAACAGTTTTGGTTTCTATCGTTACTTTAATTATCTTCCGCTACATCACAAAGACTGCAGACTGGCCAAATTTGCGCAGAAAAATACAGGTTTTGAATAAAATTTAATGTGGAATAGAAAAAGAACGGTCTCTTTTTATCACTGGTCTATGGAGTGCACTTAATTTTTTTTCCTATCTAGTTGTATATCTAAGAATATAACACCATCAACTGAATGAATTTCCCTAGCATATTCTATTTTCATTTTCTATTAACTTTTTAAATTGTAATTATTAAGACCACATTTAATAATATCATAACATTTAATAACTTTATTTTTAGAATATTATTTATATAATTAATAACATTTAAAAATAATATTAATATTTATTGCGTACCTATAATACATATTATTTAATATTATTATTTATTTATTCTTTATTAATAATAAATACAAAATAATTTACATGATAGACTAATTATTTATAATTTATTGAATTTATAGTGTTTAATAATTTGAAATAAATTATATTATTAACATTTATTACATAGTTGTAATATTTATTATTAGTTATGGATTAATTAAAATATTTTTAAATTAATATATCATATTATTAATACTCCTTCTATCCCACTATATGTTCCTACTTTCTATTTTGGATTGTTCCAACTAATGTTCATAATGATTTTTTTTAATAATATTGCCTCTATCATGCTTCCCAATATACTTTTAACCTTTATTTAATATCAACATGCATGGCATATCCTAAAAACTCGCTTATTTAGGATAGTAAGATCAATTAATAAGAAATAAATGAGTATTATCATTTCAACACATTTTACAACACATCATTAATTGTGTTTTGTCAACGAGAGACATTTATTCCGATACTGAGAGAGTAATTTTGGAGCAAACTTTGGGGTATTGGCTGTTGGAGCAATTTTGGTGTGTTCTTACCCCTAAGATCGGGGATTTAGGGTTTGGGTTGGAGTTGTTCTTGAAGCAACTCCAACCAAAAAATCCAACTTTGAGGTGGCTTTAGGATCAAAATGATTCAATTTTAGCACTCTCTTATTTCAATGGCAAAACACACCTTTGAGCCACTGTACTTTTCAAAAGGTTGCAATTAGGCCACTGAGACGCCAAAATTTTCGGATGGCCACCGCTGCACTTATCTTGCACGTTAACCCCTTTTTTGGATGGACGTTTTTGGACGTTAAATTATGTTAAATGTCTATTTTTCCCTCGTCTTCATCATCATCGTGACAAAGAAACCCAGATCTGAGTTTTAAAATTCAGATCTGGGTTTACAAACTGCACAATTAACCTAATTTAACATCTTTGTGTTCGAGCAATGATTCGAGTGAGGCCGTGAAAGACGGCTTCGGAACATCAGATCTGAAGGTGAAAACGAAAAGAACTTTTACTCGTCCACAATCCACGATGGCGCTTCGTCAACGCTGCCGTCGTAGCTCCCCTGCTGTCTCCCACTGGTGGCGTTACAAATTTAACTTCATCTCCTCTTCTTTACTTTCATTCGCCGCCCAGCCTATCGAGTTCCAATCATATGTAACTCCACCACCGACGCGGCCACAAAGGTGCCTATTTTCATGAGGCCGAGGTGCTTCAGACAATTGGGCGGTGGTGTAAGAGACCCGATTGTATCCTCGCCCCATTGGTTCCCTCCTTCTCCCTTCCTCATTTCGCCTCTTTCTTCACTCATTCCCTGGCCGTCACCCTCTCTATCCCCCGCCGCCATTGAACCGCCCCGAGATAACCACGAGATTGCTCCGCGAAGAAGGAGGTGGGCATCTCTGCGCCCTCTTCCATTCTCAAGGCTGGTGGATGGCAAGTTGTGGATTTCTGTAAAGGCGACGGTGGCCGCCTTGGCTTTACCACTCTATCTCTCGATCACCCGCACACAAAATTCAAAATCTTAACCCCGTCTACCTCCTCCCACCAATTGGATGCCATCACTGCTATTAAAGCCACCATTACCACGCCATCAAGATCTAAAAATCGGATTCTTCTTACTTCTATTTCTCAAGATTGCACGATCTTCATCACAGATCTTAAATCATCTATCATTGCCATCTCAAGAGGAGTTGAATGCAAATACACCGACTCAAACTCCCCCTTTTCTCAAGTTCCACTGCTGTTTAATTTTCGATTGCAGGCGGAGAGTTTCGAAACTGAAATTTCCAAGTTCAACAATGGCGGTTTCAGATGTTTTTATTTCTTCAATGCAGTAGAGAAACTCCATCTAGTGAGGTTTGCGTAGATTCAGAAAGAATGGAGTCCAGCTAGATGCCAAATTGTGCAGTTTGTAAACCCAGATCTGAATTTTAAAACCTAGATCTGGGTTTCTTTGTCACGATGATGATGAAGACGAGGGCAAAATAGACATTTAACATAATTTAACGTCTAAACTTAACGTCCATCCAAAAAAGGGGTTAACGTGCAAGATAAGTCTGGTACAGTGGTCATCCCGAAAATTTTGACGTCTCAGTGGGCTAAATGCAACCTTTTGAAAAGTACAGTGGCCCAAAGGTGTGTTTTGCCTATTTCAATCAAACATTTCACACCAAATCTTACATTAAAAGAAATATTTCTCAGCATATTCCATTTTCATTTTCTATTAATATTTTAAAATGTAATTATTAAGATTATACGATTAATAATTTCATTATATTTAATAAGTTTATTTTTCTAATATTATTTATAATTAATAATATTTAAAATTATTATAATAATACTTCATCCGTCCCAAAATTATTATTTTATTTGATCCAACACACAGATTAAGAAAAAATAATTGACTTGATTATTTATAATGGTGTGATGTGTAGTTTTTTTAAAGCCTATTATATGTGACTCACAATTAAAGTGAATGTAAAGTGGTAAAAGTATTATTTTTTTTAAAAAAAAAAATCAAACAAGACAGTTATTTCAGAACGGACGAAAAAGAAAATAACATGATACTCCCTCCGTTCCAAAATTATTTTATTGTTTTTCTTTTTCGTTCGTTTCAAAATAAGTGTCTTCTTTGAAAGTTTCTTTTTTAGGACATCACGTTTATCACTTTATCCTTATTTTTTTCTTCTTACTTTAATGTTGGGCCACATATTCATGAGATTTAAAAGAAACCACACACTATTATAATATTAATAATTCAATCAAATGTGTTTTTTCTTAAACCGTACGTTAAGTTAACTAAGACGATAATTTTGGGATAGAGGGAGTAATAATTTTAGAACTGGGGGAGTATATTCTTAAATACTAATTATTTGATAAATACAAACTCATACATCATGAGAGACAAATCAATACATCAGTGTTTAATGTTTTAGCGTTGCTCTTTTAGGTTTAGAGTCAATCATATTTTAAAGTTATATGCCTTTCTTTTTCAATTTCAAGCTATATGTCATTTTTATTTTCAAGTTAAATATTATTTTATTTGTGGTGTTCTTATAAATACTTTAGTTTAAAATTTTATTTATTTCTTTATTCATAACACGTACAAAATAATTCACATAATGACCATTTAATATAAATTATTGAATTTGTATTACTTAGTAATTTGAAATAAATCATATTATAGTATTTTTTTAATTAGCTATCTTTAAAATATTTTAAAATTAATATATTATGAATTATTAATAATAATTTTCTATATTAAAACTAATTTAATTTAGTATTTTTTGTGTTAGGATTTAAGTAGGATTCTTTATTAGAAGTAGGTGATATTTTTGGTATGTAAATCTTTGAGTAAGTGTTTAGTTATTGATGGTATCAATTTAGGAAACAAAATCTTGTATTTTTGTCGGTCTAATGCCTTTCCTAGTTGGATGTGTTGGTTACCTAGAATGTGCAGGATTCCTCGGTGCCTTGGGTTACAAGTTGTTGCTGCCTATTTAACTGATGCCGAGCAGCTTGCAGAATACACAGAGAATTGAGAGCATATAGCAGATATTGGGTTGAAGTGCTGTGTGTTGATCCTGTTGTTTTCGTGTATGCTGAATTAGAGAAGAGAGATCGACCAGCCCATATACAGAGACCTTTCTGCTGTGATATAACTTCATACCTGCTGCTGCCGTTTTTTTTGAAACTTCTGTGAAGACAGCTTTGTTCTTCCTGAAGTTTCTGATTTGTGTGCTTCTTTCTTGTTCGCTGTTTTGGAAGCTGTATTTGTTTTTTTTCTTCCCACGTTTGGTTTAGTGTTTATGTGGATTTTGTGATTCTCCAAGATTCGATATCTTGTGAGAATTTTCGTGTTAACTGTTTAGTGTTAAAAACAGTTGTTGAGTTTAATACAATTTGTTGCCTTGAGGCTTGATCTACAAGATTGATTCTTGTAGATTGTTTTTTGTGATTTTCTGTCTTACTAAGTGTGTTAAATTTCAAATCTCAAAACAAAACTTCCGCTGCAAATTGCTACACACTTTCAGCACATTGTTACTGCCATTGTTGCAACATTCATCGCAACATTGACAGAATATCGTCCCCATATAGAGAATCCGTCTGCCGCTGCTCCTTCAATTGGTATCAGAGCCTACTCTTGATATCACTAAGAGTCGATTCTGTTTAAAGACGCGATGGATTCTCAATATGAGAATGTGGTTCGTCCCCCTACTCTTACTAATGCTAATTATTCTATATGGAAAGTCAAGATGCGTATCTTCATCAAATCAATTGATGAAAGAGCGTGGCTTGCTGTGTTAAATGGTTGGAGTCCTCCCAAAACTGTTGATTCTGATGGTGATGTCAAAATCACAAAGGAGTCTGAGTGGACCAACGATGATAGGAACACAGCATCTTTTAACTCAAAAGCTTTGTCTGCTATTTATAAGGCCTTAGATGCAAATACGTTTAGAGTAATAGCAAATTACGAATCTGCCAAAGATGTGTGGGAGGCCCTTCAAACCTTATGTGAAGGACCTGCCAGTGTTCGTTCCTCTAAGCTAAGAATGTTAACGACTCAGTTTGAGAACACAAGGATGCAAGAGTCTGAGGACATAATGACATATTATGGAAGACTACTTGATCTATCCAATTCTGCGTTAGCCTTAGGAGATCCCATTACTAATGAGCGTCTTGTCAGTAAGATGATGAGGACTTTGCCTGAAAGATTCAATGTCAAGATATGTGCTATTGAAGAAGCACATGATATTGACAAGATGAGTTTTGAAAGATTGGCTGGAATTCTTCAAAACTTTGAGTTGAATCTAAACGATCAATTAAAAAACAAAGGCAAAGGTGTCTCATCATCTTCTACACCCACTGGGAAAAACATTGCTATGCCTGCACCAATTGATCTGTCATGTGATCTGCTTGAAATTCAAAAAGACATTGATGAGTCTGATTTTGGAGAAGAATCAATTGCTTTATTGACTACTAAATTCAAAAAATTTTTGAAAAATAAAAGTCAAAACAGAACTCCATCATCAAACTCAAAAATAAATTTCAAACCTGATTCTGTGAAATTTGTTCCCAAAGAACAATCCTTTCAAACTCCTGAAAAACCCTTCACAAATCCTTTTGCTTCTAAGTCATCCTACAATGGTAAGAATCTTGATTCTATCCAATGTAGAGAATGTCAAGGTTTTGGACACTACGCAAACCAATGTGCTAACACTTTAAGAAAGAAAGGATTGAATTTTTCTGCAACTCTAAGTGATAGTGATGGAGAAGATCCAGGTGATCTTATCACCTTGAATGCAGTTTATGATTCTGATTCAGATAGTGCAGTTGGTTCAGCAAATGTATCACCCGATGTTGCAACATCAGGAGTAACATCGGGAGAAACATTGTGCAGAAACAGGAACAGTTTTTTCTGTTTTAATTCCACAGTTGCAGAGGATGATGGACATTCAGATTCAGATCTGCTGGAAGGGTACAAGGAGCTGTACAAGGATTGGGAGAAAAGGGCTCATCAAGTCACACTACTTGGTAAGGCGAATGAACTGCTGAAAAAGGCCAACGAGGAGCAAAAAGAATGCATAATCAGGCTGGAAGGAGTCCTAAGTAGAAAGGATGTGGAAATTGAGCAGTTAAAGGAGCAACTTGCTCAAGCAGAAGCAACACTGACCAAGTGGAATTCAAGCAAACAGAAGGTTGACGATCTGCTAAATTCTGGTAACTCTTCCAGATCAGGTATAGGTTTTGTCCCTAAAGTGTTTGTGAAAGAAGGAGAAGGAACTTCAGGAACCAAAAACGATGAAAGCTTTCCTGAAAATGTTTTACGTGAAAAACAAGACCAAGAAGGAAAAATTATGTTTGTCACTTCGCCATAAGCTGGTCACATACTGACCTTTTTGCTTTCTAAAAAGGCAATGTATGAGAATGAAAAAAGGCAAGAATTCTTTGGAAAAGCTCCTTGGCGAACAGGGATGAAGCAACCAATGCGCCAGCCAATGCAGCAACATTGGCAGAAACATTGGAAGCCTCATTCAAGGGCAAATCATAATTTTTTCCAAAAACCTCAACCCAAAACAGTCAAAAAAATGTGGGTTCAAAAAACATGTGATGAAAAATGTAGAGCCAAATATTGTGAACCTTTTGATATTTGCCCTGGCGCCTCCATGTCACAAGATGAAAAATGCAATGTTACATTTACTTCCTTGAAATCTCATGTTGCTGGATCCTGGTATTTCGATAGTGGTTGTTCTAGGCATATGACAGGTGCAGCTGAGAATTTGAAGGAGTATGAGAGTATTAATGGTGGTTCTGTGACCTATGGTGGTGGTGCAAAAGGGAAAATTGTAGGTAAAGGAACATTGAACGTTGAAGGTCTTCCAAACCTCAAAAACGTTTACCATGTGGAAGGCCTTAAGACAAACCTGATCAGCATAAGTCAGTTGTGTGATGATGATCTTCAGGTAAGGTTTGACAAGCATTCTTGTGAGGTTTTTGATCATAATAACAAATGTCTTCTGACAGGTTTAAGATCGTCGATAAGCATTACTTGTTCAACCATACCCATTCATGTCAAAAGGTAAGTCTTGATGTAACAGATCTCGGCACCGAAACTTGGTCACATGAGTTTTAAATGGCTCGATGAGCTTGTGAGGCATGATCTTTGTCAAAGGATTACCAAACTTGGAAAGGAATTACTCAAAGGTATGTGGATCATGTCAGAAAGGTAAACAAGTCCAGGCTTCACATCTTCCCATCACACAATGCTCCACTTCCAGATGTTTGGAGATGATTCATACTGACCTTATGGGTCCCATTGAGGTAGAAAGCCTAGGTAGGAAAAAGTACACCTTTGTCTGTGTAGATGACTTCTCTAGATATACTTGGGTAATATTTTTAAGAGAGAAGTTCAGAAACTTTTGAGGCTTTCAAAATTTGGTACACCCGTGTTATGAACTTGTATGATCTAAAACTCACTAGGATTAGATCAGATCATGGCACGGAATATGAAAATGCATCCTTTTCTAATTATTGTGCCTCTAATGGTATATCACATGAATTCTCTGCTCCCAAAACTCCACAACAAAATGGAGTGGCGGAGAGAAAGAACAGGACACTGCAAGAAATGGCTAAAATGTTACATTCAAAAACTTGGCCAAAAGATTTTGGGCTGAAGCTTTGAACACTGCTTGTCATATTGGAAATAGGGTCTTCTTGAGACCAGGTAGCACTATGACACCTTACGAAATATTTCTTGGGAAGAAACCTACCTTGAAATATTTTCATGTGTTTGGGTGCGTATGTTATCTGCTCAATGATAGAGATCAACTTTCCAAGTTTGACTCTAAAAGTGATAAATGTTTTATGGGATATTCCACAAATAGTCGAGCATATAGAGTATTTAATCTTGAACTAAGACTATTATGGAATCCATGAATATTGTGTTTGATGATCTAACTGGTCTTGGTTTCAAAAGTGCTGAGGAAGATGTTTCAGGGATTCTGGAGTTTGGAGACTTTGATCCTGAATTCAGTGCTGAATCCAGTAGTTCAGGGAGCAGACATACAGATTCAGCAGATACAGCAGGTTCAGATGAAAAAGTTCAGGAGTTCTCACCCAATGTTGTTCCGGATGTTGTTCCGGATGTTGCAACATCGGGAGAAACATTGTCCACAGAAACGGCAGGAAAAGAAAGTGCTGGAACTGATTCAAATCAGAAGATGATCAGTCCAGAATGACTGATCAGGAAATCGACATTCCCAGCAAAATTGGAGAAACCATCCACTCACTCAAGTTATAGGTAATGTAAAGGATGGTGTGTCAACAAGAAAAGGTAAAAGTGGACTACAAAAAACTAGCATGCATGACCACTCTTGAATTTGATAATATACATGCTTCATGCTTTGTTTCCAACTGTTGAACCTAAGAATGTACTAGAGGCCTTTAAAGATGAAAA
>CM028380.1:112824160-112866876 GCA_013146195.2 Codonopsis lanceolata | reverse complement strand
ACATTCGACCTTGACAATTTAGGGCTTTTTGGAAGATGAAGCCATTTATCTTTGAGAAAAGAACTCGGAATGATTTTGTGAGGAATTTTATAGAGGCAGAGTAGAGTGGACAAGGTCACCGGAAAATTGTGATGAGATATAGGGTGAAAAATTGCGCACGTTCACTGCCAGTGGTTTTCACTAAACATGCCACTAGTTGCAGTGTGCCGTTGGTAATTAATGCAAGCGAACCGTCGCATACATCACATGGCATTCAAAATTCAAACCACACAAGTTGACCAACTGATGTAAGAAAGACACGAGTTTCTTTGTTTGAGACATGAGAGATATAAGAGCAATTTTAGTTACAATCTGATTTCAAAAAACAATTTTAAATGATCAGATATTTTTGGAATACACAAAAAAACATACTTACCAGAATTGAGACTCCACAAAGTGTATACTCACAGATACTCAGTCCAGTTCTAAGCATGAAGAAACAACACAGTAGAGTAGACAACCACATGAAATCATGACTTTGAGAACAATAAACAGAACAGGCATTAAACTTGATGGACAGACATTAAGAAAGCTGATATCATGCACTCCATATGTCCTAAATAGTATGTCTAAAATATGCAAAAGAGCGAAAACAACTAAAAAATGCATATACACACAAGTGATATGTCTAGATCAACTGATTGCTTTCCATGTTGCAAGCAATGGAAATCACATTCACCCAAAAATCTGTGATTTTATGTTTGAATTTGCAATTTCTTTCACTAAATAACACAATTTCTCCCAAAAACATTATAGGTACTTTATTTCCCTATAAAAACAAGCTTTACTTTATTTCAAGCCAAATACACCACTAGGAACCTTTCACGCTATTTACCGTTGGCAACTTTGCATTCGATGGAAGACCCATGAGATTCGAAAATCCATAGTCCCAAAAGAAAGGAAGCCACAACCTTGTTCATAGGTAACTCTTTTCCGTTAGGTAGCTTTCACACTTTCTCAAATCAGAGGAGTCAATTTAGTCAAGATCAACCCATGCAAGTCGAAACTTCATGGTACATTGACAAATTGCAGCATCCTAAAACTTTTGAAAGGTAGCTCTTTCCTTTGTGGTGTAGATGAGAGTTTTCTCTCAAACATAACAACAGTCTTGGGAGAAGGTGAGAAGAAATAACACAATCACAAGAGTTTTGAATGGTGAATCTTTACACATGCTCAAAGGTACTAGCACAAAGACCAGATTTGATCTATTGCCTCCCCTAGACATCAATGCAATATGCCTAAATATCATTTTTTTTATTATATATATAAATGTGTGATTACATGGCACACATACAGAGATTTCTAAGATTTATGAATCTCTCAAAATCTAGACTCTTAGTAAAGATATCGGCCAAATTATTATCGTACCAACATGTTCAATGCACCTGATGCCTTGTTACTAAGTCTCTAATAAAATGGTGTCTTATATCTATGTGCTTTGTTCTTGAGTGTTGAACAGGATTTTTAGCTATGCTTATAGCACTTGTGTTGTCACAATACATAGTTAAGATGTCACTTGTCCATAATCTTTAATCATTTGTTTCATCCACAAAAGTTGTGTACATGCACTACCATGACTATATATTGATTCAATTTGTTGATAGAGCCACACAATTTTGTTTCTTGCTAAACCAAGAAATCAGATTGTTTCCTAGATAAAAACATCCTCCAGACGTACTTCTCATGTCATCAATACTGCCAGCCCAGTCAGCATCACTGAACCCAACCAGATTGGTGTTTGTGTGCTTAGTATACCACAAACCCATACCAAAGGTCTCACCCACATAGCGAATGATTCTTTTGACAGCTTTTAGGTGAGAAACCTTGGGGTTTGCTTGATACCTTGCACACAAACACACACTATGCATGATATCTGGACGAGTGGCGATTAAAACAAAAACTTCCTATCATACTTCTATACAAGGTAGGATCAACACTTTCTGATTTTTCATCTTTATTAAGTTTGTTGGATGTGCCCATAGGGGTCTTTTTATGTTTTCCATTCTCAAGATCGAATTTCTTCACCAAGTTTAGAGAATACTTGGCTTGAGAAATGAACATCCCTTCATGTGTTTGTTTGATGAGAATGCCGAATGCCTAAGAAATATGTCAGTTCACCTACCATGCTCATTTCAAAAGTGGATGTCATGCAATGCACAAATTCTTTTTCCAAGGATTTGGAGGTGGATCCAAACACGATATCATCAACATAAATTTGAGCAATCAAAATATGTTGATCTTGTTTCTGGATGAACAATTTTTTATCCACCTCTCCCTTTTTAAACCCACTTTGTAAAAGGTGATCTGTAAGTCTACCATACCAAGCTCTAGGAGCTTGTTTGAGACCATACAAAGCCTTTTTCAATTTAAACACATGATTGGGTTTATGGGGGTCCTCAAACCCTTTTGGCTGTTCCACAAAAACTTCTTCCTCAAGAATCCCATTCAAAAAGCACTCTTCACATCCATTTGTTGAAGAGTAATGTCAAGAAACAGTAATGGCAGTAGGCGGATAGACTCAATACGGGCTACAGTGCAAGGTTTCATCAAAATCCACCCCTCAACTGTGTATACCCTTGAGCTACCAATCTAGCTTTATTCCTCATTATTTCTCCCACTTCATTCGTTTTGTTTTGAAAATCCATTTAGTTCCAATAACATTTATTGAAGTGGGTCTGCAGGAACTAGATACCACACATCATTTTTGAAAATTGATCTAGTTCCTCTTGCATGGCATTTATCCGACTTTCATCTTTAAGGGCCTCTTGTACATTCTTTAGGTTCAACGGTGGAAACAAAGCATGAAGCATGTATATTATCAAATTCAAGAGTGGTCATGCATGCTAGTTTTCTGTAGTCCACTTTACCTTTCTTTCTGGTTGACATACCATCTCTTACATTACCTATAACTTGAGTGAGTGGATGGTTTCTCTCGAATCTTCTTTGGGAATGTCGATTTCTGATCGGTCATTCGAGGCGATCATCTTCCCGATTTGAATCGGTTCAGCGCCTTCTTCTTTCTGGTTACGTGGACAATGTTTCTCCCGATGTTGCAACATCGGAACAACATCGGAACAACATTGGGTGAGAACTCTTGAACTTTTTCATCCGAACTCTTTGTATCTGCTGAATCGTATGCGCTCCTGAACTCTTGGATTCAGAATTCGAGATCAAAGTCTCCAAACTCCAAAATCCACGAAACATCTTCCTCGGCACTTTTGAAACCAAGACCAGTTAGATCATCAAACACAATATTCATGGATTCCATAATAGTCTTAGTTCGAAGATTAAAAACTCTATATGCTCGACTATTTGTGGAATATCCCATAAAAAGACATTTATCACTTTTAGAGTCAAACTTGGAAAGTTGATCTCTATCATTGAGAAGATAACATACGCACCCAAACACATGAAAATATTTCAAGGTAGGTTTCTTCCCAAGAAATATTTCGTAAGGTGTCATAGTGCTACCTGGTCTCAAGAAGACCCTATTTCCAATATGACAGGCAGTGTTTAAAGCTTCAGCCCAAAATCTTTTGGCCAAATTTTTTGAATGTAACATTACTCTAGCCATTTCTTGCAATGTCCTGTTCTTTCTCTCCGCCACTCCATTTTGTTGTGGAGTTTTGGGAGCAGAGAATTCATGTGATATACCATTAGAGGCACAATAATTAGAAAAGGATGCATTTTCATATTCCGTGCCATGATCTGATCTAATCTAGTGATTTTTAGATCATACAAGTTCATAACTGCACGTGTACCAAATTTTGAAAGCCTCAAAAGTTTCGATTTCTCTCTTAAAAATATTACCCAAGTATATCTAGAGAAGTCATCTACACAGACAAAGGTGTACTTTTTCTTACCTAGGCTTTCTACCTCAATGGGACCCATAAGGTCAGTATGAATCATCTCCAAACATCTGGAAGTGGAGCATTGTGTGATGGGAAGATGTGAAGCCTGAACTTGTTTACCTTTCTAACATGATCCACATACCTTTGAGTAATTCCTTTCCAAATTTGGTAATCCTTTGACAGCATCATGCCTCACAAGCTCATCGAGCTTACGAAAACTCATGTGACCAAGTTTACGATGCCGGAGATCTGCATTACATCAAGACTTACGACATGAATGGGTATTGTTGAACAAGTAGCTTATCGACGATCTTAAACAGTCGAGAAGACATTTGTTATTATGATCAAAAACCTCACAAGAATGCTTGTCAAACCTTACGAAGATCATCATCACACAAGCCGACTTATCTTGATCAAATTTGTCTTAAGACCTTCCACATGGTAGCGTTTTTGAGGTTTGGAAGACCTTCAACGTTCAATGTTCCTTTACCTACAATTTTCCCTTTGCACCACCACCATAGGTCACGAACCACCATTAATACTCACATACTCCTTCAAATTCTCACACTTTGTCATATGCCTAGAACAACCACTATCGAAATACCGGGATCCGGCAACATGAGATTTCAAGGAAGTAAATGTAACATTGCATTTTTCATCATGTGACATGGAGGCGCCAGGCGAGATATCAAAAGGTTCACAATATTTGGCTCTGCATTTTTCATCACATGTTTTTGGAACCCACATTTTTTCTGATTTGGGTTGAGGTTTTTGGAAAAAATTATGATTTGCCCTTGAATGAGGCTTCCAATGTTTACGCCAATGTTCTTTGCATTGGGCGGCCCATTGGTTGCTTCATCTGTACGCCAATGAGCTTTTCCAAAGAATTCTTGCCTTTTTCATTCTCATACATAGCCCTTTTAGAAAGCAAAAAGGCGTATGTGACCGAGCTTATGGCGAAGTGACAAACATAATTTTTCCTTCTTACTCTTGGTTTTTCACGAGCTTGATTTCAGAAAGCTTTCATCGGTTTTGGTTCTGATGTTCCTTCTCCTTCTTTCACAAACACTTTAGGGACAAAACCAATACGATCGGAAGAGTTACGAAATTTAGCGGATCGTCAACCTTACGTTTCGAATTCCACTTGGTCGGTGTTGCTTACGCTTGAGCAAGTTGCTCCTTTAACCGCTCAATTTCCACATCCTTTCTACTTAGGACTCCTTCTAGCTTTGATTATGCATTCTTTTTTGATCCTCGTTGGCCTTTTTCGGTTCATTCGCCTTACCAAGTAGTGTGACTTGATGAGCCCTTTTCTCCCAATCTTTGTACAGCTCCTTGTACCCTTCCGCGAGATCTGAATCAATGTCCGTCATCCTCTGCAAGCGTGGAATTAAAAGCAGAAAAAAGCGTTTCTGTTTACGCACAATGTTTCTCCCGATGTTACTCGATGTTGCAACATCGGGTGATCCATTCTTGAACCAACCGCACTATCTGAATCGAGAATCATAAAGCGCATTCAAGGTGATAAGATCACTGGATCTTCTCCATCACTATCACTTAGAGTTGCAGAAAAATTCAATCCTTTCTTTCTTAAAGTGTTAGCACATTGGTTTGCGTAGTGTCCAAAACCTTGACATTCTCTACATTGGATAGAATCAAGATTCTTACCATTGTAGGATGACTTAAACAAAAGGATTTGTGAAGGGTTTTTCGGGAGTTTGAAAGGATTGTTCTTTGGGAACAAATTTCACGTAATCAGTTTGAAATTAATTTTGAGTTTGATGATGGAGTTCTATTTTGACTTTTATTTTTCAAAATTTTTTGAATTTAGTAGTCAATAAAGCAATTGATTCTTCTCCAAAATCAGACTCATCAATGTCTTTTTGAATTTCAAGCAGATCACATGACAGATCAATTGGTGCAGGCATAGCAATGTTTTTCCCAGTGGGTGTAGAAGATGATGAGACACCTTTGCCTTTGTTTTTTAATTGATCGTTTAGATTCAACTCAAAGTTTTGAAGAATTCCAGCCAATCTTTCAAAACTCATCTTGTCAATATCATGTGCTTCTTCAATAGCACATATCTTGACATTGAATCTTTCAGGCAAAGTCCTCATCATCTTACTGACAAGACGCTCATTTGTAATAGGATCTCCTAAGGCTAAAGCAGAATTTGATAGATCAAGAAGTCTTCCATAATATGTCATTATGTCCTCAGACTCTTGCATCCTTGTGTTCTCAAACTGAGTCGTTAACATTCTTAGCTTTGAGGAACGAACACTGGCAGGTCCTTCACATAGGGTTTGAAGGGCCTCCCACACATCTTTGGCAGATTCGTAATTTGCTATTACTCTAAACGTATTTGCATCTAAGGCCTTATAAATAGCAGACAAAGCTTTTGAGTTAAAAGATGCTGTGTTCCTATCATCGTTGGTCCACTCAGACTCCTTTGTGATTTTGACATCACCATCAGAGTCAACAGTTTTGGGAGGACTCCAACCATTTAACACAGCAAGCCACGCTCTTTCATCAATTGATTTGATGAAGATACGCATCTTGACTTTCCATATAGAATAATTAGCATTAGTAAGAGTTGGGGGACGAACCACATTCTCATATTGAGAATCCATCACGTCTTTAAGAAGAATCGACTCTTAGTGATATCAAGAGTTGGCTCTGATACCAATTGAAAGAACGCGATGCCACCGAATCTCAATATGGGATGATGTTACTGTCAATGTTGCAGTGAATGTTGCAACAATGGCAGTAACAATGTGAACTCAAAGTGTGTAACAGAAATTTGCAGCGGAAGTTTTGTTTTGAGATTTGAAATTTAACACACTTAGTAAGACAGAAAATCACAAAAAACAATCTACAAGAATCAATCTTGTAGATCAAGCCTCAAGGCAACAAACTTTATTAAAACCAAAACTGTTTTTGAATCTTAACAAATAACACAAAAATCTCACAAGATATAGGATCTTGGAGATTCACAAAACCCACATAAACTACTAGAACAAACGTGGGAAGAAAGATCCAAAACAAACAAAAAAAAAACAGCTTCCAAGACCAATAACACAAATGGAAGCACAAACAAAGCTTCAGAAACACAAAGCCGTGTTCCCGAAGTTTTAAAGAGCGACACCAGGAGAATGCGTGGACTTCGTGTAAGATTTGTTTGAATTCTCCTCACAGTTTCAACAACACAAAGCTTCTGAATTTAAACTCTCTTAATATGATCTGATTCTCGCTCAAGCTCTCTCTCGACTCCTCACATCTCTGTGTATCTTCCAGCCTCGACTTCACATCTTTTTATAGGCTGCAAGACTTGTTAACCAAGACTCCAAGAAACCTGCAACAACACGGCAAGACACCAAAACCTACTAGGAAAGAGATTTAGCCGAAAATAACACAAGATTACCTATCCTAATTTGAGAACATTAATAACTAAAAACTTATGCAAAGATTTAATTACTAAAAATATCTCCTAAATCTAACCAGAAAATCCTAATTAAATCTTAACACAAAGATACCAAATTAAATCCTATTTTGACCAAGAGAGAGAGGACAAGACAAATTAGGCAATGCCTAAATTACCCTTACAGAGTTCATTAATGGAAAAAAGCGCAGAGAAAATGTTGTCGGAGAAGAACAAAATGAACTCTTTGGGTAACAAAAGCAAAGAAAGTGTTGCCAAAAAATGACCAAAATTCTATGTTCACGTGAAATGCCATGTGAACTTAACGTCAAATTGTTTACATTCGTCGTGGTTTTGGGGGCTAGGGCAAACTGGAAAAAAGTTGTAAAATGTAAGTAAATACATTGGTTGTGGGTAAAGGGAGATTTTATCGACACTTTGAGGGAATTTTGCAATTATTTTAGTGTAAGTAAATACTTTGGGGTTGAGAGTTTGATTATTCTAACACAATATATTATTTTTTAGAGTGACAAATTTTAGAAACAACATAAGCGAAATCTCCAACAACAATGTGCTTATATGAGATTTCTTGGTTTAAATTGTTTTCAATTCACACAACGTAAAAGTGAATAAATTAACGTTTGATATTAAAAAAAAAAGAAATAAAAATAACCAACAAAAAATACAAAGGTATAGGATAAGTTGATATACAATGACAAAAACCATATATTTTAAATGAACGAAAAAATAAGTGTCAGAAAAGCTAATCACATAACAACATAATTTATAAGTCTCAAAAACTCCGTAATGTTTAAACCACAAAAAGAATTCAACAATTAAAAGTAAACAAAAAAATTGAAGAAACTAGCAAAACACTTTTTAAAAAAAACTTTAATTCCATGTGTGTTCACCATCACGCGAACCTTTCTAGTATAAGAAAATGTTCATATTCGTACAAATACCTGCATGCTTTGTAAGATATGTGTCTATACTTAATTCATTAATCAACATTCTTTTTCTCAGTCCATCTTATAAATGTCATAATTGTATAGTCGTACATTATAAGCAAGTTTGATGGCCTATGAATGCTGTAAATTGTTCCAAAACTACCCATTTTGAAAGTGTTTACAATGCATTGTGCAGTGACTAAGTTACGTAGTAGAGCGAAATAAAAACTTGTATCTGATATGAGAGGCCTTAATCAATGTGTTTTCTCCCTTTTCTTACCGATTTCTTGTTCATCCATTGGTTATAGAGTGGAGTATTTAGGAAGTTTGTCAAGTTTCAGTAGAAAGAGATGGAGGATGTTGTGCACAACAAAAGACTTTGCAAATAAAAACAGATTAATAGCAAGATCAATCACAGAGAAGAGAGAGATAGATTGGGGCCAACAGACTTTTGAAATTTTATTATGTCAACGTTCTAGGGTTACAATTATATATAGGGATACAATACCAAAATATTAAAAAAAGCCTAATTCATAAAACGGACAAAACCGACTTATCACACGAACACTGTCCTTTATCAACCAAACGCGACCACGTCATTGCCGGACACGATCGCCTTCCCTGCTTTATGCGGCCACTTATTTTATTGAAACATCATCAGAAATTCATCCTTGGAAACACGGTCACTTCCTCCTAGCACCCGCTGCCTTGCAACGCGATCGCCTTGTACACCTTGTCCAAAACCCAAAAGTTCGTACCGCACACCACCCTTGAGGTCCAACCAAGTTCTACACCCTGCCTGGCTAGGTTCTCGGAGGACCTGACCTGTTTTTCAGCGTAATCGAGTCATCCCATTATGAAGTGCTTGTTTTGAAGCACAAGCATTGGCATGAAGTGGTGGAACTAGAGAAAGAATTTGATGCCTATGATAGAGAGAGAGAGAGAGTGAGAAAGAGTTACTAATAAAGAGTTACTAATAACTAACTGCATAGAAACATGTGATTTTTGCTGACCAATTGTAGCGGCCATCCCATTTAGTGTGATACCACTATTAGTGTCATAGACAAAGTCTTGTAAATAGTTTGGACTTTGGATGACAAATCTAAAGACAAACCATATATTAATAAGTACTAGTATCTCTGGTCGTGCCAATTGACACGGTTTCTGTATAAGATCAGTGTAATGCATGCTTAAGATAAACAAAACTCATAACTAAGGGGGTAATTCAAATAAAACCTACAACTGAAACTTTTATATGTAATTGTAGAGGGGGTAATTCAAACAAAACTCTTAACTGAAGGGTTCATATATATAACTCACATATACGTACGAATTAATATGGACTATCAATTGTGTTTGACACAATTTGATCAGGACCACCAATTAGATATTGAGCTAAATTATAATATAGATGCTAATACTAACTCGTTAGTATAACTACAGTGTCAAGCATTCCATTCTTTGGCTTAATTACTCGATTCATTTTCCTCCAACTCAACAATTGACATATCTGTTATTTGATGACATTAAAATGAACCTATTTCCTACTATACAGCTTGAAAACCCCCTCCACAATTGTTTGCCTTTTGATTCACCAGACACAATCTAGCATAAGATTATCATATCTTATCAAGTTTATACTACTGATTCAACCAATACAATCTGACACATGATTATATTTTCTTACCAATTTTATAAGATTGAGGTTCTTTATAGCTAAAATCAGATACCAAATTGCATAAATCAGCTTTGATAAAATTATAATCCACGACCATACTAAACTAGATTGGAAGATTATGAGGTTCAACCAAAAGAGAAATATGAATAGTACAAAGCATAAATCCACCCACCAAAGAAAATGTAGTAAGTATTTTAATTATAACCAATTAATAACAGGTAAAGAGAGATGAATAATGATGCTAATTACCTTTGAAATGCCACGAATAACGATCTTCCTTCTAATGTTAACATTCTTTCTTTCCAACGTTCCAATACCACCAACATACTATATATTATAAAGAAATACGAAACGAAACCAATTGTTAGCGCAATTGTCTTATTCACACCACCAAACAAACAAAATCTATCCAAGAAAATAAAAAATAAAAAAACTTTGATTTTTAGAAGACTTGAATCTCCCTGAATTAAAGAAAACCCCTTTTTTGTTCATCACCTACCAAGAAAACCTAGCGCCAAAGTTTAAAAATTTTGGACCAAAAAAATAAAAATTCCCTTTTAGGGGGAATTGGAAGGCTAATATTTTATTTTTCAGTTCTAAAGAGCTATGTAAGAAGAAGTGATAAGTTTACATGTTGAATCTATGGTTTCAGAAACAGCATAAAAATGGTGAATACTCACTTCACTTAATCTAATATTTATGTAAAGAAACAAAATGAAATAAATGGGGAATCGATAGAGAAATACTACTTACAAACAGAGATCTTCATCGGTAGAGCGGCGGCGTGACATCATTGACTTTGAGATGCCATGGTTGGTTTGATGGCGGCTTGTTTTCTTAACAGATGTGATGAACTAGGTTTAGGTTAAGGTGTGTATTTATAGGATTTCAATTTCAGGGATTATGTCATTTTTTGGAAATGGAACCCTGGAGCGTACGGCTACGATGAAGCCACATCAAGATAGAGTCTAGCTCATCCAATGACTTGAATCAACATTAAATAGAAATTTATTACTCCATCCGCCCATAAATTATCGTTCTAGTTAACCCGGGACACGGATTAAGAAAAAATAATTAACTTGATTATTTATATTGATTTAATGTGTAGTTTTCTTTAAAACCCACGAGTATGTGACACATAATTAAAGTTATGTTGAAAAAGTAAGGGTTTAGTGGTAAAAGTGATGTTCTAAAAATATAAATTTCAAACTGGACAATTATTTTGAACGGACAAAAAAAGTAAGAAGGACGATAATTTAAGGATGGAAGGAGTATATGAATTGGAATATCATCGTCATCTAATTTTGAATTCAGACAAACTATTTTTGTGATGTTGTTAATTGATTAACTTTTTCTAAGAAGGAAAATTAATTGGGTAGCCAATCAATTTGGAAAAATATTTCTCTATATTGAAAATAGGTCTGATAATTACAATCTAAACCCGTTAATCCACCAAATTTGATCCATTTTTGGTCAAAATGAGTTATCCATTTCGACCCAAAAAAATAATAGGTCGATTTGGCTTGGGTTAAAGCGAGTTGAACCTGTTATCCATTTCAACCCGTTATTTTTTTTGCTATATAAATGGGGGGTTTTCTTAATGGAAAACACGGGTTGAAACGAGTCGATCCATTACCCATTTCGACACAATTCATTTTGACTCATTTAATTTTAAGTTATAACATGTCACGATCCGTTCCGACCTAACTCATTTTGACCCGTTTAATTTTGGATTTATAACATGTCACGACCGATTTCGACCGAACCCACCCAATCGTCAGCTCTAACTGAAAAAATAACAATTAGAAACCGGTCATGACCTTCCATAAATCAATATGTACTTAATTTTTTCCCCAATTCAAATTACTATTTTGGTAAATGAAGGAAATGAATCAAATAGCCGCATTGGAGCATTTTAATTTAATTACACATACGTAATTCAAATCACTTAACAATCAACTAAACATTTTATTATATTGATTAATGGTAGCATCGTTTTTACTCTTTTTGCAAACATCTCTTTTACACTTTTTGGCTAGATTTAGGAAATACTTAGATGTACGGAATAACTAGGGCTTGTTGTTTCTTTTCTATTTTATTAGCAACTCCCATTTAGGAAAAATAAATAAATATAAAATTTCCAAAATTTCTTTACAAGAATCAACATTAATAGAGAAACACAATTTTCATTCCTCCCTACTTCAATCACGAAGTGAACTATTAAGGAGGGTTCAGTTGATTATCCAACAACTTCAATTACACCTCCACGACTGAATTAACTAGCACTGCCTCCAAAACTTACCCAACTCATCTATTCACAAAAACAAAAAAATGACTCTCTCGCTGATAAGAATATAGAATTTAGAAAAGATGGAATGAGAGTTCAAGAAGGAAGAAGTAATAGAATTAGAGAGATAAACTTTGAGTAATTTTCCATATCCTTTATTAATATAGTGTTGGCTATTTATAATAGCCTTTGCGAACAACAAACAAATGCCGAGAACTAAGAATTCGGAGCAGTAACTCCACTACATGCACTTCACTAACTAACATGAATTTGACTAACCAACCATGATCTCCACTAACTAACCCATTATCTCCATTAATTAACTTGATGCCTAAGAATTAACTTACATAATACGCCACTAACGTATGACACCCATTATGTAACCGTATCATTCTTTTCCCCTTAATCATCCTTGTCCACAAGGATAAAGTCCAGAGTCGTCATCGGTAACAGGACTGTTGGTGCTGAAGACGAAGAGAGTAGCACCCACCATTTGGGGAGTGGTAATCATGTTCTTGACGTAGTTAGCATGTCTGGGTAGTCAACATGGTTGTATGGTCGGCTAGCTGTCTCGTACTCCACGGTGGTGATCGTAATAGTAATACATGGGGCTTGTTCTTTGGGAGAGGCATTGAGTCCAATAGATTTATTGATAATGTGGGTAGAGATGTTAATCGGTCTAGTCCTAACGGTTTCGGTCCAACACTAACGGTTCCAGTCCATCATATGTTCGATTTAGTCAGTTATCGCTGCTGTTCGGTAAAAAACCTAACGGTTTCGGTTTGGCCTGACGGTTTCGGTTCAAACCTACGGTTTCCAGCCAATTATTAAACTTGCACGTTTTTTTCCCAATTTCGAGGCTTGTACGCTTATTTCAGAGTATTATACGCGTCCTGTATATTATACTAACTATATTAAAGATATTAATCTATCCAACCCTAACAGTTTTCGGTATTATACCCGTCCCCTATATTACTAACTATACTAAACCGTATGAAAGTCGGCTTTCAGTTCAACCCTAACGATTTTCGGTCTAGCCCTAACAGTTTCGGTCCCAAAACGGTCCGTCTTAAATGATCCATCTAAAATTTCAACCCTATCGGTTTCGGTCGGCCAAAAAACTAGCGGTTTCGGTTCGGACCTATGGTTTTCGACCCTATTAACATCTCTAAATGTGGCAACAAGAGTTGACAGAAGATACTATATGTGAGGGAGGATAATGATCAATGGATTGGTTGCAGATAGTTGTAGTAGTGGTGTGGGTGAGGTGTCCCTTCGGGAAAAAGGGTTGATGTCACTGGTGTTGGGGGCTTGAGTACAGGAATCTCGCAACGCTCGTAATTCAGTAAGCACTGGTTGCAGGTTGAATTGATTCGGAGGAAGTTGGATTTGTGTCGAGCCAAGGCTTCGTAAACATTGTTACGAAACTCTTTATTGCATGTTTCCCTAATGTCCATGATTGGAACCGGCTCTGATACCACTAATAAGAGTAGAATTTAGAAAAGATGAAATAAGAGTTCAAGAAGGAAGAAGCAATAGAATTAGAGATAAACTTTGAGTAATTTTCCATATCCTTTATTAATATAGTGTTGCCTATTTATAATAGCCTTTGCGAACAACAAACAAATGCCGAGAACTAAGAATTCGGGCCAATGACTCCACTACATGCACTTCACTAACTAACACGAATTTGACTAACCGACCATGATCTCCACTAACTAACCGATTATCTTCATTTATTAACTTGATGCCTAGGAACTAAGTTACATAACACGCCACTAACATACGACACCTATTATGTAATCGTATCACTCGCCTCGCTAATCATCCTCTCAACATCAACATCAACTTGCGGGTGATCATGATGAGCCTCCTGTGCAAGTCTACATTGATTCCATGCGTTTATTAGAAGTTAACTAAATATTAATTGAACAATTTATGAGGCAAGAATAGCATAGACTAATGACAAGCGAGAATGTTCCCTATTGTTGTGTGAGACAAGTTCCCTTACAACCCTAAATCTTTGAATTCGATGCTATTTTGTCTACCCAACTAAAATTGGGATCAAAAGAAAAACATAGAAATATAGGGAGGACGATGAGAAGAAGAACAAAATAAAAAACTAATAGTAAAGACATTAATAAAAATGCAGAAAAAACCATTCATCTTCACCGTTGCCGACTTGATGATATAAATAAACTCAGGCTGCGGAAAGAGAAAATCAACAAGATCACAAGACATCAAATTTGGAAAGAGATTAATAAACATGCAAATATCAAATAAAAAAACAATTAGATAGTTAATTGAAGATGAACACCTTCAAAGATACTCCGCCAACCAAAAGTCCATCTGCATCTGGTTGAATTGCCAATTCTAAGCAAGTTCCTGTGTTAACTGAACCTATATTTGGCATTTAAGATTTATTTGTTAGGTGAGAGGAGGGAGAGAAAATAACTAGCTAGTATGGTGGGAGTTGCCAAAAGACAAATAGCCGCAGACAGAAGAAGCATACCTCTATAGTCTATAGATGATTCTAGTTGATGCACAACCTCAACACCATTGTTTGCATGAAGCCATTTTTTATAGGTCTGGCCCCTTGACATGGTTGACAATATGAAACTTACATGACACTATTTGAAACATTAGTTGCATTGTGATCGGTCTTGATATCGTCTCTAATAAGCAAACTTGTGAATGATTTCTCTTTCATACACTAAAATGTGTACTTAACAACAAAAAACCATGAAACATAACAAGTACAGATTTTTGAAGATTAAAGTCGATATGGGTAAGTCAAACGACTAATACTTACAGATCCGATGTGATCAGATGCTTGTATTGATGTAAGATGAAGGAAATTGTAATGAAAGTGTAAATAATGATGAATTGACTAGCACAGGAGACTAAATTGCTTTGGCACTTTTGCATGTTAAACTAAGTTGGATTGAATTCAGTCGTGGAGGTGTAATTGAAGTTGTTAGATTCAATTACTCCGGCCCTACAGGAAAAGAAATTGAGAAAAAAAAAGTGTTAAGCAATTTCGAGTTGTGCAAGGGTAAATTCAAAAAATCTATTCTGAAATAGCAGGGCAATCCAAGTATGATTATACTTATGGTAGGACTAGGAATTTTTATTATATTTCCTTATTTGTAGAAGTTGCCTTGTATTATATTCTTTGACTCCAAGTTATGTACTATATATATAACAGATGCAATACTCAACGGGGGTTAATCCAGGATTTATTCTTCCAGAGCCATGATCAAATATTACACTAAATGAGAATGATCTTTCCTTGAAGAAACTCGAAGAATACCTAATTGAGCTGCAATGACTTCATAATGAAAAGGTACTACATTTGATCTGCTACTTGATCTATTATAGATTAAACCAAGTGTTTGTCAATACTAATACTTTGACGGACCGATGCCAGAATTTACACTAGTATTTGTTACTTGTTGCTACGTCCAAGTAACATGAACCCAGCCCAAAGTTGAAAACCTTGGTTTTGTGACTAGTCTACAACTATAGGTGTAGTATAATTAGCAGTGGCAAATCATAAGAAATTTATAGGTTCCTCGTCATTAACACCAGTCATGTTCTAGTGAGGGCATAAAAAAGCCACACTGTTTATAAGCAGAAAGTAAGTAAAAGTTCAGATAAATATAAATTTCTTCTAGAACATGAAGTCAAATGGTATTTCCAATAATCTGTCAAACTACAAATAATTTGGTTTCACGACCAAGTCATTTGAAGAGGAAAGGGAGCAAACCATTTTTCCATGTTTATATTTCTCCATTTTCCCGGTGCGCGACATTTCTGCTAGTAGTTTCTGCTCGTGCATACCTTTTGCTACAGTTTTCTTTTCCTCTCCTTTTCTTTCATCCCCTCTTCCTCCCTTAACATTTTCCTTTCTGCTATATCAGCATCTCTTCTCTTCTGTTCCTCCTATTTCTTTTTCTTATTTAATTCCATTTCCCTCAAATTTACTTTATCTATTCATTCTCGCTCAAGAATCAGTGCTTCTTTCTTCATCTTAGGCTCATCCTGAACTAATGATATAAGACGAAAGAGATATTGGGAAGAGATCTTTATTGTGATGCCAACATATAAGTACTACTACTACTACGTACTACAAATAATAATCATATATGCTCTCATTTTTATTTTAAAACTGCAAACCCATGAGTGGATTTTAATTGGTTCACCTGCCGCAATATGACTGATATGATTCTACGTGTAGCTTCATGGGTTTTGCAGTCACGAGTAGTAGCAAAAGAAACCTACAATGATTTCTAGGAAAAACACAAAGTATAACTCTGATAGAAATTGGATTTCTTGAGTAATTCTGTTTATTGATATTGATCTTCCTGAAAATATATTTAAGATTGTTCTTTTTACATATCTATATTATTTCTCAAGTTCTCTACAAAGCCAAAAAGAAAGGACATATATATATTGCCCTAACCGCCAAAGTAACTAACTGCAAGGGTTGAGAAATTACAAGATAGCCCTTAATGAGAAACAAAAAAAACTAACAACAATCTTATAATGACACCCGACACCCTTGTAAGTTGAGGCACAAGAGAAGTTCAGAAGATTGCACTTTAGCCCTTTGAATTTTTGGTAGCTTCCTTTTCCTCAATATGATGAATATTTTTGTTGACTTTAGCACCCCCCCCCCTCAAGTTGGAAGTGGAGAATAGATTCTTTACTTGCAACTTGCACAACAAATCAGAGAATTGACCACTAGGAAGAGCTTTGGTAAAGATGTCAGCCACTTGAAGATGAGAAGGAGTGCATTTGGTTGTAACCAGATTTTGTTGCACCATATTCCTGACAATGTGGCAATCAATCTCTATATGTTTGGTTCTTTCATGATACACAGGATTAACAGCTATGTAGATGGCAGATTTACTATCAGAGTGGAGTGGAATGGGTTCAGAGTTAATGATTTGGAAGTCTTTAAGCATGGCTGTAATCCAAGTTAATTCACAGCAGGTATTTGCCATGCTCCTATATTCTGCTTCTAATGATGATTTGCTGACAGTGTGTTGCTTCTTGCTTTTCCAAGAAATAAGAGCACTACCAAGGAATACACATAATCCAGTTACAGATTTTCTGGTAATTGGACAGGAGGCCCAATCAGAATCACAATAGGTAGTGAGAGCTAAGGAAGTGTCTGAAGGGTAGAAGAGACCTTGTCCTGGATTGTTTTTAAGATACTTGACAAGTCTTAAACCAGCTTTCCACTGCTCAGTAGTAGGTTTGGCCATGAATTGACTTAAGATGTGGACCCCATAGGCAATGTCGGGTCTGGTAATGGTTAGATAAATCAACCTTCCTATCAGTCTTCTATAAGGCATATGATTACTTAGAGGAACGCCAGGATTGGTTGCAAGTTTATGGTGTTGTTCAATGGGAGTGAGTTTGGGCTTAGCATTGAGAAGACCACAATCCTTGATAATGTCCACAGTGTACTTTCTTTGATGAAGGCATATACCAGTAGGGTTCTTGGCAATTTCCAAACCAAGAAAGTACTTGAGATTTCCCAATTCTTTTACAGGGAATTTGGAATGGAGATAGTCTTTGACTTTAGTGATAAGATCTTTGTTGTTTCCTGAAATGAGAAGATCATCAACATACACAAGAATAACAACAAAGTTTTCATTGGAGCTCATAGTAAATAAAGTATGATCATTAGAAGACTGTATGAAACCAAATTCAGTTAGAGTATGGGAAAATTTCTCAAACCATTGTCTTGGAGCCTGTTTAAGACCATAAAGGGATTTATGAAGCTTACAAACTATAGGACCTTTGTCCTTGGGAAGACAATGACTATATCCAGGAGGGAGATCCATATAGATTTCTTCATTGAGATATCCATGTAAGCAAGCATTTGAGACATCCATATGTATGATATCCCATTTCTTTGAGGCTGCAATAGATAGAAGGATTCTAACAGGTGTCATCTTTGCTACAGGAGTAAAGGTTTCAAAATAATCATTTCCTTCCACTTGAGTGAATCCTTTTAGCAACTAATCTAGCTTTGTATTTGTCTACACTGCCATCTAGATTGAACTTAATTCTGAAAATCCATTTGGATCAAACTTTGTGTTTATTTTTAGGGAGGTAGTCTAAAGTCCATGTTTTGTTAGTTTTCAGGGCTTTTAACTCTTCTTCCATGGCTTTGCACCACAAAGGGTCTTTGGAAGCCTGTTCATAGGTTTGAGGTTCACAGACAGTAGATATTTTACAAGAGTATTTCATATACTCAGTAGAAATTTGGTTAAAATTGTAATAATTCTTGAAAGGACAAGGGGAAGTAGTGTTGGTGGTTTTAACATTGTGAGTTTGAAGATATGAAGGAAGATCAATGTAGTCTTTGAATTTTAAAGGAATAGATTTATTTCTTATGGGTCTGGTTATAGCAGGAGTATTGATATTAGGAAGGGTAGTGGTATTGTCATTGGAAGATTCATTGTTTATATTGTTAATATCAGTATCTTGAGTGACAGTAGTGAATTGATCTTCCTCATTGTTAGTCATAGTAGAGAAATCAGAAGAGGGAAACATGTTTTTATTGATAGTTTTAGTTTGGTTGTTAGGTTTGAAGGGAAAGATTTCTTCACAGAAAGAGACATCTCTGCTAAAGAAGAGTTTTTGAGTGGTTAAGTTGTAGCATTTATAAGCCTTTTTGGTGAAGGCATAGCCAAGGAAAATACATTTCTGTGCTCTAGGCATAAACTTGTCTCTATTGAGAGCAAGAGTAGATGCATAACACAAGCATCCAAAGGTTTTAAGATGATTGCAATTAGGTATAGTACCATAGAGGGCTTCAAAAGGGGTTTTCATTTTTAACACAGAGTTTGGGAGTCTGTTGATCAGGTAGGTAGCAGTGAGCAGACACTCTCCCCAAAAATGTATAGGTACATTAGATTGGAATTTAAGAGCCCTAGCTAATTCTAATAAATGTCTGTGCTTTCTCTCAACCCTACCATTCTATTGAGGTGTTTCAGTACAAGAACTTTGATGAATAATCCCTAAAGAGTCAAGGAGAGAGTTCATGTGTGAGTTAAAGAATTCAATACCATTATCTGATCTGATTTCTTTAACACTTTTATTGAATTGAGTCTTGACCATGGTGATAAAATTTTGTATTAAGTGACAGACATTAGCTTTGGTTCTGAGGAGAATGGTCCAGGTAGCCCTTGTGTGATCATCCACAATGGTAAGGAAAGAATTGTATCCATCATGTGTGTGATGTCTGTAGGGCCCCCACACATCACAGTGTAAAAGGTCAAAAACAGATATGTTGTGAGAGTTACTTAGGTTAAAGGGTTGGCTATTCTGTCTAGCTAAATGACAGATGTCACAGTTGAAGTGTTTGTAGTTATTGAAGTTTAAGGAACACATAGAATCAATGTTTTTCATAGCATGTAAAGGTAAATGGCCTAGTCTTTTGTGCCATAAGTACATAGGATCAACAGGAAGAGAACTGTAATGAAAATCACTATCAGAAAAATGAGTAGGAACATTGTTATTTAAGCTGAAGGAAAAATGATCTGCAATGCCATTTTTCATATTTGTCTCTTCATTGTGATGGCTGGTGCGAAAAATTTATAGAGACCGCAATTCATAAGCCATTTTTCATATTTGTCTCTTCATTGTCTGAATAAAGCAAGTGGTTCGAAATGTTATAGATTGACCTATTTGGTATTTTAAGTAAACAAGAAGTTTACTTCTAGATCTCCTTGAAGTAAATTAAATTGAAAATCTTGGCGAGGGACAAAGAAGACATTGTGAAGAGTAATTTCAAGTGTTAGCCGGTGAGTTTGAGAATGAGTGATTTTGGAGCTCTTTCCATTGGGCAAATGAATAAATGATTGAGTGGGAATAGGATCAATAAGGTTGGAGAAAGAGTTAGTTATATGATGAGTGCACTGTATCAATGATTATGAGTGATTTTGGAGCAATCATGGTTTTTGCAAATTTGAAGTTGGATGAATGAAAGTGGGAATTCACATAGTTAAGAGTAGGTTTAGAATTACCCGCCATGGTTGGAGAAAGAGTTAGTTATATGATCTGCACTGTGTTGTCATCAATGATTCAATCATGTGTTTTTGATTTGCGCTTGGACTTCAACAATTGACTTTAGGATTGATCCCGCCATGGATAGGAGTTGAGCAACTTGTTCTTTTGTAAATTGACAACTTCACCACAATTGTTGTTGATTTAGTTGTTTTTCGATTGGTGAGCTTTGGTTTGGCTTTGTTCTTTGGCATGGATAGGATTGGTTTTGTAGCATATAAAGTTCTTTTGTAAATTGAAATCCATTAAGTTGTTGATGTTGCATTTATCTTTGATGTGAGAGTCGGAGTCCATGGTAGTGATCACGCTTTGAAGAATTTTCCTCTTGAGTTATTCCCATTTTTACCGGGGTTTTGACCAAGTCTTGTTAAAGTTTCCTCCATTGTTGTTGTTGGATCTTCCGAGAAATTGGAGAGTCTTGTTGATGTGAAGGAATAACCACATGGTAGTGATCCTTCTTCTTGAATTTTTCCTCTTGCATAGAAAGCAGTTTTGGACAAAGAAGGTAGGGGAATCCCATTTTTACCGTAATATTTGACCTCTTACATCGAGATCTCTTTTCCTCCATTGTTGTTGTTGGATCTTCCGATTGGGTGATCTTGTAAGCATGATCATAGTCTTCACGAGAGTCTTGTTGATTGAAGGAATAACACATAGCATTGACCTTCTTCTTGAATTAGGCAAGAAGATCTTCCCATATTTCATAAGAAGAGGAGAAATAGACAATCATCCGTAATATTTGACCTCTTAATTTCGGTCAGAGACGAGTTGATAAGAAGCCAAGAAATAACCATTGATAATCCCATTAAGACATATCTTGTAAGCATGATCGGTTGAAGTTTCTTGGATTTTGGATGTCTCATTAATCATGCCAAGCTTGTTCTTGGCATAAAATGCAATGGTAATGGCTAGTTTCCATTGGGTGAAGTTGTTGTCGGTGAGAAGATCAGAAACAAGATTCATTCCTGGATGATCATGGGGATGAAGATAGAGGGGATGACCAGGAGGTAATTGAAAAGTAATTTCTGAGAAATCATAACATTCAGTTGTTTGGCTGGTGGATTCTTGAAGCATTGAAGATTGGCATCGGTCATGGTTTCTTGAGATGTCTCAAAGACAGGGAAGAGTTAACAACAAGCTTGTTCTTGGCATTGAGAGGAAGAGGACGAACCTGGTAATGGTGTTTCCATTGGGTGAAGTTTTGTCGGTGAGAAGATCGAAACAAGATGGATGATCATGGGGATGAAGATAGAGGATGACCAGAGGTAATTGAAAAGTAATTTCTTGATTCTTGAAGAAAATCATTAAGGGATTGGCATGGATGGTGAGAAAAGACAGGGAAGAGTTAACAACAAAGATTGAGAGGAAGAGGACGGATGAAGATGAAGGCGACTTTGATACCATGATAGAAATTGGATTTCTTGGGTAATCTTATTTATTGATATTGATCTTCCTGAAAATATATTTAAGATTGTTCTTTTTACATATCTATATTATTTCTCAAGTTCTGTACAAAGACAAAAAGAAAGGATATATATATACTGCTCTAACCGCCAATGTAACTAACTGCAAGGGCTGAGAAATTACAAGATAGCCCTTAATGAGAAACAGAAAAAACTAACAACAATCTTATAATGACACCCAACACCCTTGTAAGTTGAGGCACAAGAGAAGTTGCAGAAGATTGCACTTTAGCCCTTTGAATTTTTGGTAGCTTCTTTTTCCTCAATATGATGAATATTTTTGTTGACTTTAACAAACTCAAACATCAGTATGAGCTCTATCAGCAGAGAGAACACGAGCAATTTGATTCTACAATGGACATTATTTTCATCAATACCTCATCTAGAAAGATGATTTCACCATTTGGGATCTCATTAGCAAGTGAAAACATTTTCTCAAACAACTGTTCACTCTCACCAAAATATTTTGACATGAGCACCTCCATTGGCACATGTAGCAATGGAACACCCAGCCAGAACAAACCACAATCACGATATACTTCTCGAATCAAGTTTGCAATCAAATGATTTTTTTATTATTTATTTTTGGTAAATTGATAGCTGACGATTTTGTAGTACTGTAAATATAGTAGGCTAATGACTCTTAACTCACAAAATCGTCAGCTATCACAAATGCTTTAGTACAGTAGCAAGTCCAGAACAACAGTAGTAATATAAATGCATACAAAAAATATGTTTAAATTCAGTAGGGGCTAATCATGTGTTATATAGCAAGAAAATGGCTTGTTCTTAAAGACAACCTAGTGAAGTAAAGGTTCTCACAAAGCAGAATTTGATATCTTCATAATACCTTCATGTACTGCAATCCTTTATCACAGCGAGGTGGCAAGCTTTAGAGAGGAAAGCCTGCCCCCTTATATTGATTAGAGAGAAATAAATTGCTGGCCTACAAGTTCATATATAATCAATAAAGCATCACTAGATCTTTCTTTGCCGAATAATTTATATAAATTATTTCAAGATATGATTATCAGATCTTCTTAGGTTAGTATTTTAAGAGTATGCAATGACCTATGACTCAAAAGCCAAAAAATATGTGCAAAAACTTCAGAGAAATTCATAGGAAAATTGTGGGTAAAAATACCAAATAGTTTCACTATAAAATTCTCATATCCAAAAAGTCTCAAAAATAATTATTCTATCCAAAAAGTCCTAAAGTTAAACATTTAGTACCAAAAAGTCTCAAAGTTAACGTTTCCACTAACATCGTCAGGGTATGTGGTTTTATTTGAAAAAAAAACTTCTATTTAACATTAATGTAAATGATTTAGTACTTCGGATATAATAATAATGATAATAATAATAATAATAATAATAATAATATTTATTAACAACTATAATAATAATAATAATAATAATAATAATAATAATAATAATAATAATAATAATAATAATAATAATAATAATAATAATAATAATAATAATAGTAATAAGAACAACAACAACAACAACAAATAACTATACTATTAATAATAACAATAGACAAACTTTTTACAATAGTCATAATAGTAGTACAAATAAAAAATTATTATTATTTTTATTATTATTATTATGAGTACTACAAATATTATTACCAAAATTTCATAATAGTGTAAAGGTGAACTTTTTGGATTTTTGTTATGATAAAATTAAATTTAAATTTTATAAATGAGTACTTATATTGGGATTATTAGGGATGAATTTTTCAAAGAGAATTTAGGTGGTATTTAATAGAAATAATTTTTAATTATAAAGACAATGATAATAGTATTATTGTTATAATAACATTATTATTGTTATAATAATAATATTCAATTCAATTCAATTCTTATCATATCATCGTCATAAATGAAAAGAAAAATAAGTTTTCATCCAAATAAAAGCTGTTAACATAACGGAATTTGTAGACACGTTAAATTCTGGGCTTTCTAATATTAAGATTCTATTTTTGAGACTTTTTGGATAGAAGAATTATTTTTGAGATATTTTGGATATGATAATTTTTTAGTGGGACTTTTTTGTATTTTTCCCTAAATTTGTCATAAGTCAATCAATTCCATGAATAATTAAATTATAATTTGATTACCAACTTGTTCTATCATAATGCTACGTCCTACACTTTGGAATTCTATTCTTTTCGCTAATATGTCGATTATTTTTATCAAATTCTCTATCCTACCATTATCTTTACAAATGTCACCCAATATTTTTCATTAAAACGAAAATACCTTACTAAGTCAAGAGACTAAAACTTTATTTGAATCTAAAACATAATACGACTTTACTTTATAAATTGTGTTTGGGAAAGACATTATTATACGTAGATGAAAATTTGTAATTATAATAAATTAATAATGGATTTGTTGATTAGTATTGAAATACTAAGCAAATATGTAGCGTGTTTAGTAATTACCCGTAAATAAGTTAAGAGAAATGAGTTAAGAAAATGTGATATAATGTCACGAAGATGAAGGAAAAATGAGAACCTAGATGATAAAGCTATGCGCTTTGTTAGAAAAGAAAATTAAAATCTACAATTTACTCATTTGAATTATCGGAAGCAGCCTTCAAAACTATCATATTAGTCCCTAAGTTATAAATATTACAAACAAAACCAATGTCACTAACCACAAATAACTGGATTTCATATCCTAAACCCATCAGAATATTTAACTCATTACCATAATTGGGTTCCAAAACCCTTACCTCTTTTGACATTCACTTGTTTACTCCATTCCATACATAGGACCCGGGGTGGTTACATGTGACTTATTCCCCTCCCCAGGCTATCAAATTTCTTTTCATCTATCGTAACTCTCCTTTTATTGAAAGAGACTGTCACCTATCGAAATACTTTCAAGTATAATCTCATCTTAAAATTAGATTCTCTTATTTCTTTGTGATCTGACATCGACCGAAAGACGATAACTAACACCTAAAAAGAGAGAGAGATAGACATCCGAGGGAATAGTCTGACTAAAGATTATATTTCTCCATTGGAGCAAGGCAAGGTGAACATGTTTCTAAGTGGTGGTAATGGCGGTGGCGGCGACTACAGTGGTGGTGGTGGTGGCGATATTAGGGATGACAGTGATGGCGAAAATTGTAAGGATGACAATGGTGGTTTAGGTGAAATACGGTGTTGTTAGATTTCTAAATCATCAAATTTTCAAACATTCATGAGTTTCAATTTCAATTTTCAAGTAGTGAAATTTAAGGTTGTGGTGGTGGTGGGTCTATAAATAATGAGTTTTGAAAATGGGTTACTTTGAAAGGTGTAAAAAAATAGAAAATAAAACCAAAAATTAATTTTTAGGTTAATGGTGAAATTTGAGATGGTAGTGGCGGTGATGGTAATAGTGTTGGGTCTATAAATGATGAGGTTGATGGAAGAAAGTGAGAGTTAAAAAATAAATTATTAATTTAATTTTTTAGAGCAATGCATTTTTTTTACTTTAAATTTAAATATGAGTCAAAGTATAATTATTTTTAGATTATTAAAATAATATTTATTTATAGTTCTTAATTAAAAATATATTTTAAATAAAAAATGGTAAATTAAGTCATGAAATTATAACAAAATGGGTAATTTGGGGAGTGAATTGTATTTTTGGCTCCATCAAAATGAGACCAAAATACAAAATTCCCCTAGAATATCCACCAAAATCATTTTCCTACTCAACATAATTTGTATCATTTGCATATTCATGGTTACATAGTTTTCTATAATTTCTCCCCTAGCCACGACAAAACGAAATTGATCTAGATCCCAATTTCGTGAGGTTATGTCAAATTGGGTGGTGGAGATGTAGGGTCTTGTAATCGCAGTGGTAGATATGGTGGCGAAGTTGTTTAAGATCGACAATTTGCTCCAATCAAACCACCAACAATATCAACGGTGCCGGCGAGAAATTTGTTAGAATTAAAGTTAAGAACGATAAAGACGAATTGAACAATTACGTGGCTCATCGATGATTTTCGTATACATCTTCGATGGATTCAAATATGAGTTTTGATTTTTGATTGAATTTTACTTTTTGATTTGGTATTGAATGGTTAACTTAAAGTGAAATTCATGGTGTATACTTGTGTATTGTATTATACGAGAGACAAAGGGATAAATGGATTGTGGTGTTGGGTCATTCGACATCGATGACTGTGATGGCTTTAAGTTTTGGTAGGTTCTTATCCTTGGCGGCCTCAACATTCTAATGATTCTCTGATCTTGAGCTATATCTCTCTTTATTTTTGATATAATTCCCCATCTATTTTTTTGTTTTTCTACATAAAAATTTGAATAAAACATTCATATACTGTTGAGTTTTATCTCTCTTAAAATTTACATAAGAGTTCATTATTGGAGAAGACATAGAGAAAGCGTTATCAGAGAAGAAGAAAATGAAGTTTCACTTTGGGTAACAAAAGCATAGACACTGTTGTCGAAAAATTGACCAAAATGTCATGTTCATGTGAAATTCCATGTGCAATTTAACGTCAAATTGTTTACGTTCGTCGTGGTTTGGGGGCTTAGGGGCAAACTGTAAAGAGGTTGTAAAATGTGATATGAAAATAACATGAAACTTAGGTGGGCAAAGTGAGATTTTATAAATACTTTGAAGAAATTTTGTAGTTATTTTAGTGTAATTAGTATATATTTTGGGGTTGGGAGTTTGATTACTCTAACACAATATATTATTTTTTAGAGAGAGTCACAAATTCTAGAAACAACAATAAGTAAAGTCCTCAACAATAATGTTCTTATCTGAGATCGCTTAATTTAAACTAGTATATGTGTTCGTGTCATAGACACAATATTTGTATGAGATCAGTTCAAACAAAATCCACAACTAAAAGTTTTATATATAATTGTGGAGGGGGTAATTCAAACAAAACTCATAACTGAGGGGTTTGTGTTAGAGGAAAGCATTCTTGTAACTATAATTGGTTGTGGAGAGGATAATAAAAAAAAAACCATAATAGAGGGATTATTACATAGTTATTGGTTGTGAGGGGGGTAATCAAACAAAAACTCATAACTGAGGGGTTTATATGTAACTCACATATTTATAAATCAATCTGGACCGTCAGTTGTAATTGACACAATTCGATATGGGCTACCAGTTAGCCCCTGATCTCTTTTATAATATTGATTGTTTTCAATTCACACAACGTAAAAGTGAAAGAATTTCACGTTTTGTATTAAAAAAAGAGAGAAATAAAAATAACCAAAAAAATACAAAGGTATAGGATAAGGTGTTATACAATGACAAAAAACAGACACTTTAAATAAAGGAAAAATTAAGTGTTAGAAAAGCTAATCACATAACAACATAATTTATAAGTCGCAAAAACTTTGTAATGTTTAAATCACAAAATGAATCAAATAATTAAAAGTAAGTAAAAAAATGAAGAAACTAGCAAAACACTTTTCTTAAAAAAACTTTAATAATACGTGCGTTCAACATGTGCAACGCACGTGAACCTTACTAATATAAGAAAATGTTCATATTAGTACAAATATCTGCATTCTTTGTAAGATATGTGTCTATACTTAATTCATTAATCAACATTCTTTTTCTCAGTCTGTCTTATTAATGTCATAAAAGAGTCTGTCTTATTAATGTCATAATAGTATAGTCGTCCATTAGAACCAAGTCCGATGGCCTATGAAGGATGTAAATTGTCCCAAAACTACCCATTTTAAAAGTGTTTAATTTAAAATGCATTGGGCAGCGGCTAAGTTACTTAGTAGAGCGAAATAAAAACTTGTATCTGTCGGATATGAGAGGTCTTAATCAATGTGTTTTATCCCTTCTCTAATCGATTTCTTGTTCATCCATTAGCTAGAATCGACTATTTAAGAAGTTTGTCAAGTTTTAGAAGAAAGAGATGGAGGATGTTATGTAAAGCGGAAACTTTGCAAACACAAAGTAATAGTAAGATCAATTACAGAGAAAAGAGATATATTGGGGTCAATAGACTCTTGAAATTTTCTTATGCCAACTTTTAAACCGTTCTAGGATTATATTTATATATCGGGATATAATACCAAACCCTAAAAGTCTAATTAAGAAAACTGACAAAACTAACTTATCGCACGAACGCGATCTCCTTCATCAACCAGACGCGACCGCATCATTGTCGGTCAATTCCAGCATGCGATCGCCTTGCAATGCAGTTGCCTTGTACACTGCAGACGCGACCACCTTGTCGAAAACCCAAAAGTCCGTACCGCAAGCGGTTACACCTTTCGCATTACCCTTTGAGGTCCAACCAAGTCCAACAATATGTCCGGTCAGGTCTTCAGAGGACCTGACCTGTTTGCTAGATAATTGAGTCATTTTGTTCTGAACGCAAGCACCGGAATGAAAAGGTGGAACTAGAAAAAGAATTTGATGCTGCGCTAAACCAATTAATGGCTGTGACAAAGAGAGCGATAGAGAATGAGAGAGTTGCGAATAACTAGGTCTTGTTGTCTCTTTTCTATTTAACTAGTAAGGTTCACGTGCGATGCACGTGGTGTTAATGATTTCTTAAAAGTGATTTGTTAGTTCCTTCATTTTTTGTTGATGTTTAATTATTAGATTTTTGTGTGTTTTAATCTTTACAGTTTTTGAGACTTATAAATTATGTTGTTGTGTGTTTTGCATTTCTAATACTTTATTTTTCTGTCATTTATAATGTATGCTTTTAGTTATTGTATAACAACTTATCCTACATATTTGTTTTTTTTTTGTTGGTTATTTTAAAACCACATTTTTAATACCAAATATGAATTCAATCATTTTTATCGGTGTATAAATTGAAAACAATTCAAACTTAATATCTTAGACTTAGATAAGCACATTGTTGTTGGAGACTTTGCTTATGTCGTTTCTGGAATTTTATGATTTTTTTTAAAAACAAATATTGTGTTAGAGAATCAAACTCTGAATCACAAATTATATAGTTACACTAAAAAATATAAAATTCCACCAAAGTATCAATGAAGTCCCACTTTGCCACATCCAACCTAAGTTTTATGTCATTTTCATATCATTTTATAATTTTTTTTCTAGTTTACCCCCTATCCACGACAAAGGTTACCAATCTGACATTAAGCATGATATTTCACGTGTAGGGCATTTTGGTCATTTTTTGGCAACGCTTTCTCTGTTATTGTTACCCAAAGAGAAACTTTTTTTCTTCTTCTCCAGCAACTCTTTCTCTTTTTCTTCTCCATCAATGACCACTTATGTAAATTTTAATTGAGATAAAACGCAAGAGTGTATGAATCTTTTATTCAAAATTTTATATTGAAAAATAAATAAAAATAGAGCGGAATCATATCAGATATCCGAGAGATATAACTGAAGATCAGATAATCACAATCAGGTGTCAAGACCGCCACGAATAAGAACCCACAAAAAATTTAATCTGTCACAGCCCACGACATTTCTCCCTTTCTCTCTCGTGCAACACAATACACAATCATGCACCACGAATTTCAAAACACATATTTGAACCCATCACAAATGTATACGACAAATATAAGGCACGTCATGGTTCAATTCGTCTTCACCGTCCCTAGCTTCAACTCTAATAAATTTCTCATCGGCACCGTTGATATTGTTTATGGTTTGATTGGACCAAATTATCGATCTTAAACATTATTCGCCACTGTGTCTATCACTACGATTATCAGACATGACATCATCATCACCAAATTTGACACGGAATATGAAAATGCTACAAAATTACGTTCAGAGCCAAAGTGGATTTGGTGGATACTTAGGGGGAAATTTGTTTTGGACTACTTTCTATGGGGCCAAAATATGATTAGCTCCCTTTCGTCTATGGGTGCTGAAAATAGTAACGGAAAATGGTATGTGCATGTTACATGAAGATTATTTCGATCATTTTTCTTGGGGTGCAAAATGGGATTTGGTTATAACTTCATTATTTAGTTACCCATTTAGTATTTAAAATATGTTTTTAAATAAAAATAATAAATAGTTGTTTCAATAATCTAAAAATAACTATATGGCCAATTTACAATTCCTCCCGCAAAGTATCCACCAAATCGCATAGTGCACCCTAGCCTAATGTTTGTCTCATAATGGTATGTGATGCTATAATTTTTTTTTCCATTTTCGACCCTACCCTTGATGGACGTTAGAAAATTCACTTTAAACAACACGTGATCTTCCATGTGCAGGGTAAAAATGACATTTCTTTTATCTGGTTAAAGAGTAAATGTATTAAAAGGAAAAACCATAATCTCACATCCTCCCATTCTCTCATCTCCTGGTGCAATCTCATCTTTGGCTCCACCGTAATAGTCGCCATCTCCAGCCCCACCATATATAGAAGCCACCATCTCCAGCCAAAACCCTTCCCACTCCAGTCACTCCAATCACAGCTCTGGTGCCTACCTCTTTCGATCTCCCTCATTTTGTCCCATACAAAAGTCGTGTCTGAAGTAGCAATCAGATGCTATAGAGTATACTTACTAAAAACCCTTATAAAAACATTGGATTAACAGAAAACCAATAACTCACATCGACTAATTCATCAGAAAAAGAGACGAGCATGAATTAAGAGAAATGGTAAGGGGTTTTATTGAAATACTCTTCAATTTTGCTGGAGAAAATTGGGTATACGACCGGCTTGCATATGAATTAAAACAAAGTATCAAAATTGAGAGGATGTTAAAAAAGTTATGGTTCTAGATGATTTCGACCTTAGAGCAGCTGTCATGGTGGTCGGGTTGGATTATTTAAAGAATTATGAGAGAACAAGTAAAGTTAAGTTAAGTCATGTAAGAGGATGAAAGGGGGGATGAGAAATTGATTGATTTCAATGGTGGTTGGGTTTCATCGAAGAAGATGAGTGGATCCAATTTCATACAAGAAATCGGAGATGGGACGGGTATCTATGGGTAAACGTTTTTCATATCTTTTGTTTGCGTACTTTGTTTTCATCATCAAGATAAAAAAAATTAATAATGAAATCAAACATGTATTTATCTTCTAGGTTAAGAGAGAGAAATTTAAGAGAGAAATTTGGAGGGAGTGGACAAAACCCAGATCGGGTTCTGGGTTAATTTTTGTTTTGGGGACGACTGAAGAACAAAAAACATGGTGGGTCTTTTATCTAGATTTTCTTTCAGCAAGAAAAAAAGGAATGGTGGACCCCCCACCCCATTTTTTTTAACATTTTAACTTTACACACACATTTATATAATTTTTTAGAAAATTATATTTTATTTCTTAATTTTTGTCCATACAGGAAGGGTTTGGGCCGGATACGTGAACTTGCACCCAGAGATGGCGGTGGCTATGGTGAGGCTAACTGGAGATCGCGGCTATTACGGTGGACTCGGAGATGGGAACTTACTCCGGGAGAAGAGAGAAAGAGAGGGTGTGAGATTAGGGTTTGTACTTTTAATACATTTACTCCTTAACCAGATAAGAGAAATGACATTTTCGCCTCGTACGTGGAAGACCACGTACTATTTAACGTGAATTTTCTGACGTCCGTCAGTGGTAGGGTGGAAAATGGGGGGGGGGGGAAGTAAAGTCAGATACCGTTATGAGACAAACTTTACATAGTGGTAAACTATACAATTTTGTGGATACTTTGGGGGGAAATTGTAATTTGGCCCTATAATTATTTTTGAATTATTAAAATAATTATTTTTATTTTTATTTAAAAACATATTCTAAATACTAAATGGTTAATTAAATACTGAATTTATAGTCAATTCCCATTTTGTGCGCCAAGCAAAATGACCAAATTAAAATAATCTTCATGTGACATGGACATACCATTTTCTGTTACTATATTTGACGCCCATAGACGGGATGGGGCAAAGTCGAACAAATAGCTAAATAAGTTATGAAAGTGAGACACTTCGTAGGTTGGGATGCAATGTGAGATTTGATGTGTAATTTTGGGAGCTAATCATATTTTGGCTCCATCGAAATTAGTCCAAAATACAAATTTCCCCCTAAAGTATCCACCAAATCCACTTTGGCCCACAATGTAATTTTTTTTTGCATTTCCATATTCCATGTCAAATTTGGTGATGAGATGTCATGTCTGGTAATCGTAGTGATAAACATAGTGTGGCGAATAATGTTTAAAATAGAGAATTTGTTTCAATCAAACCATAAACAATATCAACAATATCGATGAGAAATTTGTTGGAGTTGAAGATATGGACGATGAAAATGGTTTGAACTATGGTTTGTCTCATCATTGTCATATACGTATCTGATGGATTCAATTATGAGATTTGAAATTCTTGGTGCATGCTTGGCGTATGCTTGTGTGTTATGTTGTACGTCTTTAATTTTTTGGTGGGTTCTTATTCGTGGCGTCCTTGACACCTAAGTGTGATTATCTGATCTTGAGTTCAATATCTCTGATATGATTCCACTCTATTTTTATTTATTTTTGTATATAATAATTTGAATAAAACATTAATACACTTTTGAGTTTTATCTCACTTAAAATTTACATGCGAGGTTAATCGATGTCATATTTTAATTATTTTCCTTGCAAGTGGAAAAGACTATTGTAGAATAGTTTTGGGAAGCAAGGGTCGAACCACAGAGACAAGAAGATCACGAATAACACGATTATCGGTAGAAAATTATTTAAACTAAGGGGGGTTTTATATTGATTTTAATCTAAACTAATTATTATTCTAAAGTCAACTAATTTAGCAGCAATCACAAGTTATGAAGATCTTATGGTGGAGGGAAATCTACAATTAGGGTTTCACTTGTATCTCTTCTATAGCTTATTTTGATAAAGTATCATTCAATTTCTTGGGTTCGTTCACAAAATATAGATATAGCCTGTCGAATTACCGTTCAGTCTCCATCTCCAAATAATTCATCCATTCTATATCCTAGGCACAAGAACATATGATCTAACTGTCACTTAGGCCATATATGGAACTTGACCCAAACTTATCACTCTCGTGCATCGATAGGTTCAATTTATCATGATGGTGAGCCAGTGTACGACATATGCACATTGATCATGCAGTTATCCGCACCTCTAGGCCTTTATTATTCACGATTACATTCATTTGTTCAAAGTGAAATAATAGAGGGATTGATAATCACCATAATCAACAAGAATTGATTGAATAAAAATAGATTAAAGCATAGATTCGATACAAGTTACCTCTCAACTCCTAGATTAATGGATGTTTAGTTCATCCTCGAAGATAAACAACACATGGAGATGATTGAATACATGGATCAATCTTCAAAACTATAATTACAATAACTAAATTATGTTATATACTTTAAATCCTATGCTAGAACTATCAAAAACTAATTTCTGGGCGTCCTTGAGCTTTGGCTACCGTCCTTTATTTATACCAAGGAGTTGTAGGGGGTTTAGGAAGTTCAGTATGGTTCGAAAACCTCTGGAAGTCGATTCTGCCTACCTTGCGGCCGCAAGGTCATTACTCCCTTGCGTCCGCAAGGGTCTTCAATATTCCGGGGTTGAATGCTGGACACACTGCCTACCTTGCGGAAGCAAGGTAAGAAATACCTTGCGGCCGCAAGGTTTCCAGCCTTCACCTCTACCGTTTCTTCTTCAATTTACACTTTGGCCCCTACTTGGAATTTTCACCAAAAAGCCTTATAATTCATATAATTTCACCTAAAACCCTGAAACTCATAAAACAGCTGAAAAACACATATTAGTATCCAAAAGCCTCGTGGAATGGCTCAATTTAAGTCATAAAAGTATCCAAAATCGACGTATAAATACATCGATCAAATACCCCCAAACTTAAACTTTGCTCGTCCAAGAGTAAACAATACTTATAAATACAAAAGCAATTAAACAAAAATAATGAAAATCTTTTTGGAGGGTGACACTATTTACACTCCTCTAGAAACCCACAAACTCAAGGAGACTCTTACAAGTGACTCGACTATGCAGATAAATACAAGAACTAATAAATACAAAAGCATATAAAACTATACTAAAAATAAAACAAAAATATTTTTGGATTCCACCTCAAGTCATAATAGCATGGCATACCAAAGTAGTCTCAGTCCGATACTCACCACATATGTGCAGACTAAATCACATAAAACCAACTGACTTATACTCAAAACTGCTACTAGTCTTAACTTCTCTGTGTGTGTGTGATCACCAGTCTTAGAGAACATCTTAACTAAAATAGTTTTATTAAGCTAAGCACCACATTCATATGAAAATCAGAGTTTAATTAAATGCAATGCAACATAAAGTCTGAGATCAACCATCCAAACCCGGTCTATTACAGAAAGAGAGATCACTAAGGATTTTAAAAACTTATACATCCATCTCATGCACTTCTATGTATGACATACAATGCTCTCCTATCCCAATTACTTGTAATAACTAAGATTATGCTAACACAGTGAGCTTTGCGAATAATGTGAATATGAAGTGTTAGATCAATTTTACATGTCTTACTTATCAAAGAAAACAAACACAAGCATTGGCAAGAAGATCATTAGGTCTTTAATAGCTTGTACTGTAAGGTCATGGTGTTGGGGGATTTGATGGAAAGGGATTAGAATTCAAAGTGAGAGAGCAAGACTACCCTTTACCCCTAATACTTCCAAACAAAAGGAAAATTTTCCCAATTAGGCTAGGACATGCAAAGACCATAAGTGGGGGGGTTTTCTTTTCTTTTTCTTTTTTACTTTTCTTTTTCTTCCCCCCAAACTTGTTTTGTACAATATATAAAGCTAAAAATATCTCATCATCTTTCTCAGCAGAATTTTTCTAATATATTTTTCTTTTGAAAGCTATGCTTTCATTTGAATCTTCTTGCACTCTTCTTCTCCCGTTTCATTTTTCGTCGATCTAATTTTTTTCCTTTTTTTTACAGGAATAAGATGTCTTCAGAAAACTTGCTTGGCTGAAAAATGGTCCCATAAAATTAATTCCTCACTCACATCCTACTCTTTCAAAGGGTAGGCTAAAAGTGTATAGGCTTTTAGGGTTAAGTTAATGTGGGTAATAGAAACGATGTCGAATGGGGGTTTAATGTGTGCTTAGCACACTCCATTATTTTTAATTAGGCTCAAAAGGGGACACTAAGGATATTTTTAGTAAAGGTCAGGGAATATTTAGGCTCAAACGATCCAAAGATGGCCTAAATAATTTCTTAATGCCAAATGCTCATGCAGTTTTTAAAGCAAGTAAGACACATAAAATATCATATCAACTGTGGGAATTGTGGGGTTGAATGTTTAGCATCACTGGATTTCACATAAGCATTCGCTAAAACAGATGGTAGGGACAATCGAGACTAACATGCAGACACGGTTCGAAAGTGTGCTTGAGATATATTAGTGAGAAAAATCCAAGGGATCTAATTTATCATGCAATTGACCCTTAGTTACAATTCAATGCAACCATCATGTTCGGACGGCTATTCATCATATTCTTGTGCATATTTTGTTGAAATGAAATGGGTGCTATAAACTTTATAAAACTATTCTAATTAATCCATAATTATAACTAGTGTAGGTGCACATAGATTTGGAGAAAATCAAGAATTTTGCAAAATCAAGTAAATTTCAGAAGGATCTATGGAAAAGTTATGTGGTTCATTGCATTAACTCCTCATCGACTAGTACTACCACAAAAAGAGCCGAGGAAGAAATTTTTGAATTAAAATATTTTTTAAAATTTTTTTTGGAGATGATGATACAATTGATGATGATGGGTCCCCATAATGGGAACCCGCAAGAACCAAATATTATAGTATTCTAGTCAAGGCAACATCTCCGAAAATAAGAAAAATTTAAAAGCAAGAAAGACGGGTGAGGAGAAGACACGATAGAGGGAAAAGAAATTTTTCCCCACCCTAAAAACGTTGCCCAACTCCACTCCTCCTTAGGCTAGGACATGCTAAGACTCTGAGTTTAGAATCCCCGCCCCAAACTTAATTTCTATTTTGTCCCCAAAATTGAGGAACATATGAGAGAATTGATAGGGAATGACAAATATCAAAAGGACATAGCAGGCCCACCTAACGAAAGAGGAAGAAACTTGGGCCTCGACTCACGGCGAGTCGGGAGGAAATAACGAACGAGGACGAAACTCGGGGATTGTGCCAGGTGGCATCCCAAAATATGTGGAGACATTCTGTCCCACCTGGTTAACCCAATCAAATAGGTCAGTCTGGTCGGCACGCATTTGTGCCAACTGCTGACCCAACATGTCATTTTGGAGGACAACCTCCTCCAGCCTGTTGGAGATTCCCTCCAACGGATCCTCCTCCTCCTTGGGCTCCTCCTCGTGAGGAACTCTATCTCGCGGCTGGCGAGCGTGCTCAAACAATAATGCCCTAGTAATAGAGGGCACCTTCTTAATCCTCTCCGAATCTGGAGCCCACCTGACTCCAGCCTCATCACACAGTCTGGTAATCAAATGCAGGAACGCGAATCCCGCATTTGTGTTACCTCTAATAAGGGTCTGAATTTGGCCGTTGATCAGGCGGCCAACATCGACGGATCCACCAGTAAGAATGGTGAAGATCAAGACTGCCTTAGCCCAAGTCACCGTGTGTTGGTGACTGGAAGGCATAAGTCGGGTAGTAATAAATTTGAACATGGCCTTGGCCGTGTTAGTCAGGAAAGACTCCTCCATAGTACGGGGACCAAATGGTGGGTTTCAGTTCTGGGTCCAAACCACATCAGGCATTGAGATGGTTGCATTAACCACCTCGACAGGGATAGGGGCAAAAATGTGGCGGCTGTAGTCGTCGGCACCACTCGCAAAATTAGAGGTGCCATAACAACCATTAATGTTTTGGGACGAAAAACTTACGTCTACACCCCTAACACTAACCGTTTCTAAGACACTACCGCCTATGCCAATTTGGCCATTGGCATAGAATTCACGGACAATGGCCACGATGGCCGCATCCGGAGAAGCAATAAGGGGACCCCACCTACGGTTCTTAAAGTTCTGGTGGAGGCCAAAGTCACTAGCCTTAAATCCCCTTTCAGGGATTATGGTCTTGGAGTAGCTCTCCGATGCCTCTAAAGAGATGAATCGGTGGGCATCATAATCTTGCTCCTCCTCGTGGGAGCGGGACGTGGAGGGGCATGTATTTCTACGCTTGGGGGCCATTTGGTTTTTAGGGGCACAAAAATTAACAGGCAAGAATCTACTCTTTTTTTTTTCTAAAAAATTAAAATTACAACCTAAACACTAAAGCATGCAAAACTATAATTTTTACGTAAAATACCTCTAGCACCCTAGCATGCAAATATTTTTAATACGTTACAAATTAAAATGAGAGGGTGAGAGATACTTGGAATTGCAAGCTTTGGAAGATGAAGAGGTTGTTGGATTCCTTGAAGCCTTCGCCAGAAAAAATGGTGGACTACACTTCTTCAAGCCTTGAGGGATTGAGATGAGGGTGGATTGGGATGATGAAGGTTGAAGGAGAGGAGACCTAGCCTTGGATCTTTGCCGGATTTGAAGAGCCTTCGCCGGATTTTGTGAGTGAGAAGGAGTTCTTGCTGCTGCTACTTTGAGAGATAAGAGAAATTTCGGGGTGATCTGTGATGCTACCCGTCTGATACTTAAAAAGGGGACCTTGCAGCCGCAAGGTCCTTTATGCCTTGCGTCTGCAAGGTCGGCAGTTCACGCATGGGCACTGATTCAGTTGTACTGTCTGACGGTCACACTTCCTGCATTGAATAAGGCCTTGCGGCCGCAAGGGTGCTTAAGCCTTGTGTCCACAAGGTCTCCAGACGTTTCATCCTTATTTTGTTTCCAACCTTTTTGGCAGTTTTGCAGTTTTGTCCTTCTGTTATGTTCTGTTACGTTCCGTTAGGTCCGTTTCTTTCTGCACTCTAAAAATTCTACACAAACTCTAAACTAAATTATTAGCAACATATAAATACAACACTATGATGCTTTTCTCCCCCAAACTTGAATTTTGGCATGTTTAATTTTTAAATTAAATGTCCAAAATTAAATAAGACGGAGAATAACATATTTAAATTAAATATCATAGCGGGTTGCCTCCCACCTAGCGCACTTATTTAACGTCTTTGGCTCGACCCAACTACAAACATAATCATCTGGTGGTTCATTGTTAGCAAGACGAATAAGTTCAATTGTTCTTTCTACTAACATGGGTTCAAGATATGGTTTGAGTCGGTGACCATTTACTTTAAATATTTCATTGGTCCTTGGGTTTCTAATATCAATTGCTCCATGAGGATAAATTCGAACTATAGTGAAAGGACCAGACCATTTTGATTTCAATTTTCCGGGGAATAACCTGAGTCTAGAACTGAAAAGTAATACCTTTAGTCCTGGACGATACATTTTGTTGGCTAATCCCATAGCATGGTATTTATTGGTCTTTTCTTTATAAGTTTTAGCATTCTCATACGAATTTAACCTATGTTCTTCTAATTCATTTAACTGGAACAGTCTTTCTTCACCAGCCAAAGTTAGATCTAAGTTAAGTTCTTTGACTGCCCAATAGGCTCTATGTTCAATTTCAACTGGCAAATAACAAGCCTTGCCATACACCATTCAATAAGGACTCATTCCTATTGGGGTCTTATATGTGGTTCAGTATGCCCACAAAGCATCGTTGAGTTTAGACTGTCAATCTTTACGGTTTGGTCTAACAATCTTCTCTAAAACTGCTTTTATCTGTCTGTTACTCACTTCTACTTGGCCAGACGTTTGAGGATGATAGGGTGTAGCTAACTTGTGAGTTACACCATATTTTCTAAGGACTGTATTTAGCAATCTATTGGTGAAGTGTGTTTCTTGATCACTAATTATGGCCTTAGGTACTCCAAACCGAGCAAAAATATCTTCCACAAATTTGACAACGGTTTTTCCATCATTATTTTTCGTTCCAATAGCTTCTATCCATTTAGACACATAATCAACAACAACTAAAATATACTCACAATTATTAGAGACTGGAAAAGGACTCATAAAATCAATACCTCAAACATCAAAAATTTCAACAACCATATTTATATGCAAGGGCATTTCATTTCTTTTGCCTATTCCACCTGTTCTTTGACACTTATCACAAGTTTTATAAAATATGTCACAATCTCTAAAACCAGAAGGCCAATATAGTCCAGATTGTAAAATTTTTCTAGCAGTTTTAATACCACTAAAATGACCACCATAAGAATATTCATAACAAAATGTCATAATACTTAATTTGTTGGTCTTGTTCTTGAACACATCTCCTAATTATAGAGTCGGAACACAATTTATATAAATGAGGTTCTTCCCAAAAATAAGTCTTTGCTTCTGTCAAAAATTTCTTTCTTTAATAAAAATCGAAGTCAGGATTTATGATATCAGACACATAATAATTAACATAATCAGCATACCAAGGGTCTGAATCTTTGACTGCTAATAATTGTTCATCAGGGAAGTCTTCATTTACAAGAATTTTATTATCAAGAAATTGACGTTCAAGTAAGGGTGAAAATTCTAATCTAAACAAATGGTCGGCTACGACATTTTCTGTTCCTTTTTTATCTTTAATAGTAATGTCAAATTCTTGTAATAATAACATCCACCTTATGAGTCTAGGCTTTGCATATTTCTTACTCAATAAATATTTTAGGGCTGTATGATCAGAAAATATTATGACTTTTAATCCTAACAAATATGGTCTAAATTTTTCTAATGCATACACAACTGCTAAAAATTCTTTTTCTGTTGTTGTATAATTAAGTTGTGCATCATTTAATGTCCTACTAGCATAATGAATTACATGTGGTTTCCTATCTACCCTTTGACCTAATACAGCTCCAATTGCAAAATCTGAAGCATCACACATGATCTCGAAAGGGAGAGACCAATCGAGGCCGGTTAAAATTGGGGCAGTTGTCAATCTTTCTTTTAATAAATTAAATGTGTTTAAGCATTCTTGGTCAAAGATGAATTCGGTGTCTTTTGCCAACAGGTTACATAGAGGTTTACAGATTTTTGAAATTTTTTTTTAAATCTTCTATAAAAACCTGCATGCCCTAGAAAACTTCTAACACCTTTGACAGAAGTTGGGGGAGGTAGTTGTGATATAACTTCAATTTTTGCCTTATCGACTTCAATTCCTTTATTAGACACAACATGACCTAAGACAATTCCATGTTTAACCATGAAATGGCTTTTCTCCCAACTTAGGGTCAAATTAGTTTCACAACATCTTTTCAAGATCGACATAAGATTTTCTAGGCAATGATCAAAAGAGTTTCCAAATACTGAAAAATCATCCATGAATACTTTCACACATCTTTCCAGTAAGTCTGAAAAAATATAGAAATCATGCATCTTTGAAAGTAGCTGGGGCATTACAAAGTCCAAAGGGCATTCTCCTAAATGCAAAGGTACCAAAAGGACATGTAAATGTGGTTTTCTCTTGGTCTTCGGGTGCTACGAGAATTTGGTTGTAACCAGAGAAACCATCCAGAAAACAATAATATTCATGAACAGCTAGTCTTTCAAGGAGTTGATCAATAAATGGCAAGGGAAAATGGTCATTCCTAGTTGTCGCATTTAATTTCCTCAAATCAATGCACATTCTATAACTGGTAATAGTTCGTGTGGGAACTAACTCATCTTTATCATTTTTAACTACTGTAATTCCTGATTTCTTAGGAACTACCTGGACTGGACTAACCCATTTACTATCAGATATCAGGTAAATTATACCCGCATCAAGAAGCTTAAGGACTTATTTTCTCACTGCTTCTTCCATGTGAGGGTTAAGTCTTCTTTGTCTTTCTCTAGAAGGCTTACTACCTTCTTCTAAATGTATTTTATGCATACACATAGACAGACTAATGCCTTTTAAATCTGCTAAGGACCAACCTATGGCTTCTCTATGTGTCCATAAAACTTTTAACATGCTTGCTTCTTGTTCTTCTGTTAAATCTGCAGCAATTATAACAGGCAAAGTTTTACCATCCCCTAAAAATGCATATTTTAAGTGGGGTGGTAATGGCTTTAATTCTTCTTCAGGAGGAGATTTAACAGACGGAATGAATTCAGAATTTTCAGGTTTAATTGTTTCTTCTTTAACCTCCTCAATGTTTTCTACTATTTCTTCTTCTACTTCTATTTCTTCGAAAAGAGATTTTATAATTTCCACTTCTTCTTCATCATTATTTTCATCCTCTTCTTTTTCTATCTTATCAGAATTATTTTCTGATTCAGATTTTTCTATTTTATCTTTATCTTTATTCTTAAGGGTATCTAATCTTTCTCTCTCTTTTCTTTCATTAGTCTCTCGAAGTTCTCTTTCTAACTCTTCAATGTCAAATTTTATATGAGAGAAAGTTCTATCATCATAGCTTATAAACACATCTTTCTCATAATCATCATCCTCACACTTTTCTTCAAAGTTTTGAGTTGTTAGTTTTTCTATTTCATCAATTGAGAAACATGCATTCATGTCACTCGGTCTATTCATTGCATCAAAAACTGAGATTTCTACAGTTTCACCTAGGACTGACATTGTAAGTTTACCATTCTTAACATTTATCATTGTATTGGCAGTGGCCATAAAAGGTCTGCCTAACAAGATATGGACTTCATTATTTGTGCATATTTTCCTTTCCATCTCTAGAACCACAAAATTGACTGGAATGATTAATTTATCAACCTGAACTAGGATGTCCTCTACTATACCCAAAGGATGTTTAACTGAACGATCAACTAATTGTAAAGACATATTAGTGGGTTTCAGTTCTCCCAACCCTAATTGTTTATAGACTGTAAAAGGCATCAAATTAATACTTGCTCATAAATCTAGCATAGCTTTCATCTTTTTAGAATTACCCAATGAGACTTGGATATTAAAGTTGTCTGGATCTTTCAACTTAGGGGGAAGTTCGGGTTGTAACACTGCACTTACGTTTTCAGAAACAATAATTTTTTCATTGTTTTCGAATTTGTGTTTCTTAAAGTGAAGATCTTTGAAAAACTTAGCATAGGCTGGAATATTTTTAATAACATTAAGCAAAGGAAGGTTAACATTCACTTTGGATAACATATTATAAATTTCCAAAAATTGTTTATCCATTCTGTTTTTTATAAGTCTTCTAGGAAACGGAATTTGAGGAACATATGGTGGTGGTGCCACATAAGGTTCCTCTTCTTCTTGCTCTTTTTCTTGCCCTACTTCTTCTTGACTTTCTTTGTTTTGCAATTCTTTTTCTACTTCTTGATTATTTGATTGACTATTCTCATTTTTATCTTTTTCAACTTCTTTTTCAGAATTATCTATTTTATCAGGCACATCAGAAGATTGAATAGGATCACTTACCTCTTCTCCAATTACTCTACCACTTAATTTTGTGACCAGAGACTTTACCGCCTTCTTCTCTTTTCGTTCATAACTTTTGCAAGTTTCTCCCTTAAACTTTCTACTTCTTCTAGCAAATATTTGTTAAGGGCAACTTGTCCTTTTTGTGCTCCATCTGATTTCGAAACTTCTTCAATTCACAATTGACCTTGGTTTGGGAATTGTTGAGGTTGGAATTGTTGAGGTTGTAACGGTTTATTTCCTCCCCATGAAAAATTAGGATGATTCCTCCAACCAGGATTATATGTGTTTGAGTAAGGATCACTCCTTTGTCTTTGAGGGTACATGTTCATGGCATTCACCTGTTTAGAATACATAGCACTAGATGGACAAAAATTAGTAGCATGAGAATATAATCCATATGCTTCTTGAATTGGCCAATTTTCATATTGAGCTTGTGTATCGGTTTTCTTGAACTTGAAATAAACTTCTACTTTTACCTCTTCCACTTTTACATTGAGAATTTCCTCAACATCTCAAATAATTCTTCTAGTGCAACTGGTGTCATTCTATTAATAGA
>CM028380.1:112800325-112824060 GCA_013146195.2 Codonopsis lanceolata | reverse complement strand
TTTGACGGTCTCGGGACTTTCCCTTAGAACAAGTGGATTCTTTCTCCGTAGTATAGGACCAACGATTTCACCGCTTCTTTCGACTCCCCTCGACCGATCGTCCTGCAAGAAGGGCCTATACTCTTTCCAGATCCACCATTCGAAATGGTCTAGGTCGAGCATCATAGAATAATAAATCACCGTTTATTATTATTATTTTGTTTTTTTTTTGTTGTGCAATTTATTTTCATCACTTCTTTTTAACTTGCGCATTTTTTTTAATATATATATTTTTTATTTTCATATATCATTTTTTTTCGCAGGGGCTGACTCACAATTCGGAGATGCAAAAACCGGTCGGTCAATGAAGTGTCCTGAGAATCTATATGCATTCTAACGTTGGCTCATGCAGGGGTAGCGGCCATGGTGTAGGTAACAGCCGAATATAGCTATATGCATGTGCGTGTGTGTGGTATCTAGAAAGCGAAAAATCTTTATTTATTTTGGTGATATAAACGAAAAATAAAAGCTTATGGTCTGTCTTGCTGTTTGTGTGGATTTTCTCAGCTTTTTTAGTTTGAACGCAAACAAGCAAGCACACCACATTAAGAAATAGAAAGAAAAGTGGGGAAACTATCTATCCCTATTAATTACAAATATTGGTCCTATGTCCCCAAAATAAAATGACAGAATTAATGCAGATACGTACAAATGTACAGAATAAAATGAAAAAGAAAATGAACTGAAATAAATATTAATATAGAGCCGGAAATAAAATAAAGCCCCGGCTCTTTTGTTGTGCTGCCCGGAATTTATTGTAATATATAATATATATATATATATATATATATATATATATGTATATATATATATATATATATATATATATATATATATATATCTTTTTTTTGAATTTTTTTTGATATATTTTATTATTATTATTTTTTTGTAATTTTTTATACTCTTAAACATGCTCAACGCTTATCGGAACGAACCGCTGCAAGATGGAGGATCATATCCACAAATATAGCCACGGCCGTATGGGAACACTTTATTCAAATGCGAAGTTAATATGACAAGCATACCGCAAATGTAAACAAATAAAAACAAAAAAGCTTTATTTTACGAGTCTAGTCCTCCATTTTATTTAAAATAAAACAACTCCCCAGCAGAGTCGCCACCGTGAGGTTCCCGGGTGTCTCCGCGCCCCTTGATAAGCGCGTGCGAAGCGGATGCGAGACACCACTGCTCTCGTTCCATCCTCCCTTGTTTAGGGGATAACGAAATCAAAAGTGCGAGAGCAGTGCTGTGTATGTTAGCACGTTTGAATGTACCTCGGTTGCCTTGAGTGGATTTTGTATCCGATATGGGAACTTATGGTTTCCCGCATCAAGTTATCCCTTGTTTAGGGGATACCAGGATATGGGAATGTATTACCCTTTCATTCCCATTTCCCTTTTTTAGGGGAAAACGGAAAAGTGCAAAAAAGGATATTGCGACGCCCCCATTATGAATTTATTGAAAATAGTCTTATGGCCCATTCAGATTACTATGGGAGCTTTGGGTTTCCCGTATCAAGTTATCCCTTGTTTAGGGGATACCAGGATATGAGAATCCATCACCCCTCCATTCCCATATCTCCCCTTTTTTTAGGGAGAAGCAGGAAAGTGCAAAGAGGAATGTTGCGAGGCCCCACTGAATCTGAAAGTTTTAGAGTCGCCATCTTTATTTTAAGGCAAATAAAGCAAAACCAAAGAAAAGAAAAATAAACCAGAGAAAAATAAAATGAGTTCGGAGGCTAAGTTACGAGTTGGGAAGGTGCTAGGCACCCAACTCGCCCTTTCGGTCTCGAAAATGGTTTTTGGCTAAAGTATGCTTATTGTCATATTTATTTCGCAAATAAATAAGGTATTAAAATGACAGGGAAATTTAAACAAATACATTCGTGGCTACATTATTTACGGACTCGCATCCGCTTCCTTCCAATAATTACAGACACATTTAAAAATATTTGGCCATTATAACGGCTCTTTTACATAATATTTCCTATTCTAATCCGGGCAGCACAACGGCTTATATTGGCTACATTGCGCCGGATTTAAATAACAACTTTAAAAATAAATAAAAGGCAGAAAAGTAAATAAATAAAATAAACGGTGCCCTTAAAGGTTTTACCTTTTAGAGCGGCGGTGTGCTCGCTCTGTCCTTCTCGGGAGAGGGAGACTTTTGTTGTTTCTTGTGTGGTTGTTGTTTTGATTTGGGCAGAGTGACGGCTTATATGTGGTAGTTTTGGTTTATTTGGTCGGGCGGAATGACGGCTTAGTTTTTGTGGTTTTGGCCTTTTGGTTGGGCGGAATAACGGCTTATTTAGGGTGTTTTTCGTTACTCGGGCGAGTAACGGCTTACTGGGATTTTTGGGTCGGGAAATGAGGTGGATACCTAACAACTAGGCTAGGGATCACTTATAACCTATGGGTTTTTATTTTGGCAGAGTTTGGACGGGGTTTGGAGACTCTAGGGGCTTCCACTCACCTATCTCGCACCTTTCGTACTAATATTGACGGAAGAACGAAGCAGAGCTTCGCTGCGATTAAAAATCGCGGAGGAATTGAGCATCGAAAATGGGAGCCGGTGCCATCTATTTATACTGGGAGATGAGGACACGGCCGGCATTTGTGAGTTTCTTATCCGTGCATCAGCAGCTTGTACCTTGCGCTTCAGGAGTTGTACAATTTCATTGTGAGAGAGGCGCACAGTAATGTGCATGGTGCGGCCAAGACACCCTTGGTGCGGCACCAAGGGTCCTTGGTGCGGCACCATGCAGGCTTTCCACTTTCAAATTTTTGCACTTTACCCCCCTGCAGTTCACTGTTTCGCGCATCCTGCTTTTCCTTTTGCATTTTTGACTCTTGTAACTTGACATTCGTTAAGTTTTAACAGTTCTTGATATTTTATGTCAGTCACATACCAGGGGTACGAAATTGGGTTGTCTACAGCAGGTTGTTGGGTAGGAGCTTGAGTGGCTATTGTGTTTGGGGCAACATAAATACTAGGTAGATTAAAGACACACCATTTGTCCGTTTCAGCGGACGTATGAGGTGTTGCAGACATAGAGGTAGAGGAAAAAAGGAATTTATGTTCAACAAATTTGACATGTCGAGAGACATGGATTGTTTTTTTTGAGTTGATATCAAGACAGTAGTAGGCACTTTGAGTGGTAGAATAGCCAACAAATGTACAGGGAGAAGAGCGGGGATTGACTTTATTTGAGGTATAGGGCCCTAGCCATGGATAGCAGAGACATCCAAAGCTTCGAAGTTTGAGATAGTTGGGTGTGTGACCATGGTAGTTTGGAGTAAGGAGACTGTAAGTGAAGTGTAGGAGTAGGCATGCGATTAAGTAACAAGCAGTAGCAAAGGCAAGAGGCCAGTATTTTCGTGGCATAGAGGAATGGGTGAGGAGAGAAAGATCGGTTTCGACTATATGACGGTGGCGATGCTCTGAATAGCCATTGTGTTCTGGCGTATGAGGAGGGGAGGTGAGATGTGTGATGCCATGAGATGCAAGTGTTGGACCTAAACCAATATATTCACCACCATTATCACTGTAGATTGTAATGATGGGGCGTTTACATTTTTTTTCAACCAAGTGTTTGAATTTATTAAAGATGACAGTAGTATCATTTTTTATGTTTGAGAGGATAGAATCACACATATTTAGAATAATGATCAACAAAAATAAGATAATATTTGTCGCCATCATAAGAAATAGTGGGAGAAGTCCAAACATCACTGTAAAGAATATCAAGTGGACCATGAGATTGAATGGTATTTTGATAAAATGGTAGTTTGTGGCTCTTATTGCAATCACATGAATTACAGTGAAAAAAGGGTGACGTTGGAATATTTAAATTAAAGGCATTACTAATATGATGCAAAGTCGAATAAGATGGATGGACTAATCTATGATGCCAATTGGTAGTAGTGGTCAAGTTGACAGAATGAACAGCAGGACGAGTAGGATGCCACTCATAGATTCAAGATTTAGTTGGGCCTTGAAGAAGAAGTGCCCCCGTGTGAAGATCCTTCACAGGATAAGAGTTAGGTAAGAACGTGATAGAAGCATTATTATCATGACATAATGTAGAAATAGAGATAATATTACGAGAAATGGAAGGTACATGAAAAGTATTAAGATTAAATTTAGTAGTAGAAGTGAGAAGGGAAGTTGAACCAGTGTTTGAAATGGTTAGGCCCGAGCCATCGCCAATAATAAGTTCCTCAGTACCATCATAGGGAGAGTGTAGAGCAAGATTTTCAAGGTCATGAGTAACATGATGAGTTGCACCACTATCGAGTAGCCAACTATTGGGGTTGGAGTCGGTAGTAGTGGCAGCATAGGCACGAGGAAAAGGTGGAGAATAAGGTTTGTTTGGTACCTAGAGTGAGAGGATTGGGAAGTTGGAATAGGTGGTATGGCTTGTGAGAATTGACTCTTGAATATTAGACACTGGGAGACAAAGTAACCGTGATTCCGACACCACTGACATTTGCCTTTGAATGGATTTAAGGGACGGTAAGTAGGTGTGAGAGTGGATTGATTTGGGGTGGGAAGAAGGCCAGCAGATGACGAAGATTGGTGATTATGGTGATTGCGAGTATTGGGTTTAGCCACGTAGTTAACTGTAGCAGGAAATGATGGAACTGAACTTGATTTGTGTTTGAGGAAGAGTTCACAATTGATGAGCTTTTCATGGAGCTCATCAAACGTGATAGGTGTTTTACGGTTTTGGACAACGAGAGATGACGAGATCATAAGTTGGGTCATTTAATTGTTCGAGGATTTTATCGACAATATCCTCGGGTTCAAGAGGACGCCCAAGAGAAGCTAGTTGGTAAGTGCACTGCTTGATGTCTTGCATAAAGTCCGAAACCATGCGAGTACCCTTGGTGATGTTGCGAAGATGATCCTTAATTTGTTTGAGATGGCCTTTTGAAGGGTTGGCATATGTCTTAGCAAGAGTTTGCCAAGCCAAAAAGGTTGTAGGACATTGGGAAATGAGTGGTCCCTCCTAGATTGGTTTTACAGGTTTGATCTTTCCAAGGTTTGATTGTTTCTTCTCTTTCTTTATTGCTTTGTTCTCTTTCGTTCCTTGTTTTCTTTTTGATTATTTGTGTTACTGATTAATTATTGCAGTCTTTTAGTTTTCTTACTTCTATTTGTTGTGTTTATGTGCCATGGTGGAAGCCATGCATGACCCCCCTAGATAATTCAGACATGCCTGCTTCCCCGAAGACCTTTGTTGCATCTTTCTCTTCTCCTCCTAGCTCTTCACAAGTGATGTGTCTAATTTATTTACCTTGCAAGTGCACAAGACTATTTCAGAATAGATGTATGGTAGCAAGAGTCGAACCACAGAGACAAGAAGTATCTAAGAGCAAGTAAACCGGTAACAATTATACTAAGGGGGTTTTTGTTTATTAAACTAATTTATTATACTAAAAGCAAGTAAACTTATTAACAAATTAAAGCAGTAATCACAGTTATGAAGATCTTATGGTGGATGGAAATCTAGGAATGTGGATTCACTTGTATCTACTCTATTGCTCTTTTGCCTAATGTATCAATCAATTTAATCTTAGGTTCGTTCACTAAAGATTGGTATAGATTATCAAATTATAATTCAGTCTCCATCCTAAATAATTCATCCAATCTATACCCTTAAACACAAGAACATATGAATTTCCTATCTGTCACTTAGGAACATATATATGAACCTGACCCTAACTTATCACTCTCGTCTATCGATAAGGTCAATTTATCATAGTGGTGAGCTAGTGTATCATAGTGGTGAGCCAGTGTACGACATATGCATATGACCATGCAGTTATCCGCACCTCTTGGTCTTTACTTCTTGCGATTCCATTCATTAGGAGAAAGCTAGATAGTAAAGAGATTGATAAACACTGTGATCAACAAGATTTGATTGAATAAAAATATATACAAAACAATAGATTCGATACAAGTTACCTCCAATCCCTAGATTATGGGGTGGTTAGTTCTTCCTTGACGATGAACATATCATTGGGATGAAAGAATACATGAACGATCTTCTAACTATAATTACAAACACTAAAAACTAAGTATTACACACTAAATCAGAGTAAAAACCGTCTCCACCTTGTGGCTACATGGCTTGTATTTATACTAATGTGTTCGGGGAAAGAGATACAATTAAGGTACAACACTCTTTGGCTGATTTGGAAGGGCTTGCGGGGGCAAGGTGAAGAGGGCATGCCGCCGCAAGACCTTGAATCCAATTTGTCTTGCATGTTAGAGACCTTACGGGGGCAAGGTCTCTTACCCTTGCGTCCGCAAGGGGTTTCCTCATCCAATGCAATCTTCATTCCACTTTTAGAACTTTGCACCCTTCCTTCAATTCTTCACTTTAAGCCTTGAAAATCCCATAATTTCACTGATCGTGCCTTATTTTAAATTTGTTCCTTGCAAGTGGACACGACTATTGTAGAATAGCTTAGGAAGCAAGGGTCGAACCACAGAGACAAGAAGATCACAAATAGTAAGACTATTGGTAGCAATATTATTAAACTAGGGGGGATTTTATATTGATTTTATCTAAACTAATTATTATACTAAAGTTAACTAAATTAGCAGCAATCAAAATAGGGAAGATCTGATGGTGGAGGGAAATCTAGGATTAGGGTTTCACTTGTATCTACTCTATAGCTTATTTAAATAAAGTATCATTCAATATCTTGGGTTCATTCACAAAAAATAGATATAGCCTGTCGAATTACCGCTCAGTCTCCATCGTCAAATAATTTGTCCATTCTATATCCTAGGCATCAGAACATATGGATCCTAACTGTCACTTAGGTCATATATGGAACCAGACCCTAACTTATCACTCTCGTGCATCGATAGGTTCAATTTATTATGATGGTTAGCCAGTGTACGACATATGCATATTGGTCATGCAGTTATCCGCACCTTTAAGCCTTTATTACTCATGATTACATTCATTTGTTCAAAGCGAGATAATAACATGGGTTGATAAACACCATGATCAACAAGAATTAAATGAATAAAAATATAATTAAGTCATAGATTCGATACAAGTTACCTCCCAACTCTTAGATTAATGGATGTTTAGTTCATCCATGAAGATGAACTGCACACGGAAATGAATGAATACATGGATCGATCATCAAAACTGTAATTACAACAACTAAACTATGTAATACACTCTAAATCCTACCTAAAATTATGTTAAAACTACTTCCTGGCCATCTTTTGGCTTTGTCTACCGTCCTTTATTTATACCATGGAGTTGTAGGGGAATAGGAGGTTCAATCCAGCTCGAAAACCTCCAAAAATCGGTTCTGGGCACCTTGCGGTCGCAAGGGGTAATGGCCTTGCGGTCGCAAGGGGTAATGGCCTTGCGTTCACAAGGTCTTGCCACTTACTGCCTACCTTGCGAAGGCAAGGTCTAAACACCTTGCGGCCGCAAGGTAGTCAGAATGTTCTTCTCCCATTTTTTTTCAATTTACGCTTGGCCCCTTCCTCGAAATCTTCACTAAAAGCCTCATAATTTATATAAATCCACCTAAAACCCTAAAACTCATAAAACAACTCAAAAACACATATCAGTAGCCAAAAGCCTTGTGGAATTGCTCAATTTAAGTCATGAAAGTACCCGATATCGACGTATAAAATACATCGATCATTCACCTAAAACCATGAAACTCACAATTAAGCTCAAAAACACATATTAGTAGCCAAAAGCCTCGTTGAAATGCTATTTCTAAGCTATAAAAGTACCCAATAGATGCGTATAAAACACATATATCAACAAGCTTCTGCTCTTGCTTTTATCATTCCTCCGACCCTATATAAGGGTGAGCCTTCACTCAAGCTTTATGACGAGCTAACTGATGTGTTGGCTAAGCCATTCTGCCATACGCTTGTGGGGAAATTCTCTCACGACCGTCCATCCATGGAATCAACACGCAAAGCTTTCCTCACATTTGGACTCAAGGCTGCTTTCTCGGTTGCTCAACTTGATTCTAAACATGTCCTCATCCAAGTTAATCATGGCAAAGACTTCCAACGTCTCTGGATTAAAGATCAATGGTACCTGGGTAGACACCATATGCGTATTTTTAAGTGGACTCCTGACTTCAGACCCGATGTCAAGTGTTCTATAGTCTCGGTTTGGTTCACTCTCCCTAATCTCCCAATTCACTTGTTCCATAAAACTGCATTATTCTCGCTTGCTAATTTATTTGGCAAGCCATTGATGCTTGACCACCCTACAATCAATTTATGTCATCTTAGTGTGGCTCGCATCTGTATTGAAGTCGACTTGTTAAAACCCCTCCCTAAGTGTATCTGGATTGAAAATGGAACCAAATATCTTGGTTTTTGGCAAATTGTTGAAGCTGAAAATTTACCGACTTATTGTGGTCATTGTCTTCGCCAAGGTCATCAAGAGATCTTGTACAAAATTAAAAACCCTCCTCAACTTGCAACGAACGAACAAAAATTGTCGTGCTTTCCACGGACATAGCAACTCGCTGGACCCCTAAAAAAGTTCAGATTGGTACTCCTGAAAACTTGACTCCCTCGTGTATTAATAATACTATTTTGCATGAAAATAATTCTATTATGAACATGGAAACTTTGCAAGAAACTAGCTAACTCTTTGCAGCAACCAAACTCCCATAACTTGTAAGATATTAACAATTTCCAGGGTCTCACTCAACCCCCCATCAATGCCCAAAATCTTTCTAATCAGAACTCTCCAGATAAAGAACCTTCTACTGGAACCAACATTACTGCTCATGATGTGATCCCCACAGCTTCTCCTTCCAATTTAGTCGACAACGTTATTAAGGCTGGAAACAATTAGGTTGAATCTGTTGACGACCACGCTGCCCGTAATGGAAATTATCATATTGGATCTGAAATTAAAGACTCGAAACAAGAGTTGGACTCTTCTGCGAGGTTAGGATATTGAAGACTTGGATGTTCCACACATTAATATAGAGAGTGGAAAAAGGATACTATTCTTTATCTGAATTGCATACTTCACCTAATAAATTTGTTGTTCTGGACGTTCTTGAGGAGGAGGATGAAGACACTTCAGTTATTGATGTTTTACATCTTGAAACCCCTATTCCCACTAAACAATACAAAAACATTCCAGTTTCTGATCGTCTCACTAGATCAAAGGCTTCCAAGCCCTCGGAATCTTCCCCTATTACTGGTTCCCATGGATATTAAGGCCCTATTCTGGAATGTTCGTGGGATTGGTAATGACCCCACTATCGCAAGGTTAAAGTATTTAATCTCTGCTCACAATATTTGTTAATTTCTATATTCGAACCCATGATAGATTCTGACATAATTAATATTATTACCCATAAGCTTAAATTCAAATTTTGTTTCTCTAATGCTAATTGGTAAAATCTAGACTTTTGTCAAAGCTGCTTTTACTTGTCAGGTCATTGATAGCTCCAGTCAACAGTTAACTCTTCAAATTCAATACTTTTCTTGGTCTTCCTTCTCATATATCACTTGTGTCTATGCCAAGTGTGATGTGGAGGAGAGACGCGATCTTTGGACATACTTAATCAACATAGGGTCTCAGTTTCATGGTTCTCCTTGGCTTATGGGAGGAGATTTTAATTGTACTCTTCACTCTTTAGAAAAAAGTGGAGGAACGGGCTGGGACAGAACTGGAGCTCTGGAATTCCATGATTGCCTTTTTGCCTCTGGTCTTACGGATTTGGGTTTCTCTGGTCCCTCCTTCACTTGGTGGAATAAAAGAGAAGGAACTAGAACCATTCATGAACGTATTGATAGATTTTTGGGTAACTCAGACTGGTTGGGCTCTTTTGCCACCTCTAAAGTCTTGCACCTTCCCCGAACCTACTTAGATCATTCCCCTCTGCTCATCACTTTCTCTAGAGACACTGTGCGTTGACCCTCTTCTTTTCGGTTTCTTCATACTTGGATCAGTCACCTTGGTTTTCTTGACGTGGTTAAAGATGCTTGGGGTATTTCTGTTCGTGGCAAACCTTTCTCTGCCTTCTCCAGTAAGATCCGCAATGTCAAATCTGCTCTTAAAATCTAGAATAAGGAGGTTTTTGGCAATATCTTCTATCTTTTAAAAGAGGCAGAAGACGTGGTTTGTGAGAAAGAATTATTATTTGAATTGAATCCTTATAGCGAAAATCACAGTAATCTCCTTGAGGCTCAAGCCAAACACCGTCTTATGCTCAATTGTGAAGAATCCTATTGGTTGCAGAAATATCGTATCAAGTGGCTTAAAGAAGGTCAGGGTAATACCAAGCTCCTTCATGCTTCTATTCGCCAGACTCAAAGGAAACTCTTTCTGCATTCTATTATTAACTCTGAAGGCAACACTTTTGATACTACCGATTCTATCAAACAGGCTACCATTAATCATTTTAAATCTCAATTATCTTCTAATGTTCTAGTTGACGAGAGCTAGTTAGATGTTATTCCCAGTCTGGTCACTCCATCCTAGAATAATACACTCATTTCTCCCCCCACCTTAAGAGGAAGTTAAAAGCACGGTTGTGGGTAGGGCTGGCAATTGGGTGTTACTGATTAATTTAGATAAAACCATTATCTATCTAAAATAGTTAATGGGTAGTTTTGGATATTATCCAATAACACCCATTAACCTTAATGGGTGTTATTGGATAATATCAAATTCTATCCATTAATAAATGAGTATTATCCGGATAATACCCAATAAGGAACATCATTTATTGTTTTGAGTATTACTTACCTACTTATATTATGATTCACTAAGAATAACATAGACACATAAACCCACCCAAACACACACACGCCAAAACACACACACACACACACGACAAAACACACACATGCACACAACGACAAAAACACACACGACAAAAACACACACATGCACACACACACACACACACACACACCATAAGTTAAAAACTTAATATTTATAAATCATAATATTTTCACCAACTTTTCACATTTAATAAAAAATTCATGGGCCCCATGTTCAACAACGATCGATATATTCTCTTAATTTTGACATTTATCTTTTCTTTCCTTTTTTTTTACTCCTCAAAAAAAAGTGACATTTACAATGCGAAACTATTTTTATCACCTAATATATATAAAGTTGTCAAAATTTTATAATAGTCTTCATAGTTGTGAGATAGAAAATATACGTGTTTATTGATTTGACACTAATAAATGATTATGTAAAAGTAATAAAAAAAACGTCAAATACCTTATTAAAAAATTAAATACTTATATTCATTATAATTATAAATTATAAATAACAAACAAATATTCTTAATCCAAAACAAAATAACAAATACGTTCATAATAATTAATAATTTTTTATGATAACTTGTTTATATTTATATTAACTTTCAAATAAATATCAAAAAGTGGTCTAGCCTAGTGGTAACAAGCTTTGTTATAAGGCAACTTGATTGAAGTTTGAATCTTGCTAACAGTAATTTATGTATCTAATTATTATTATTTTTAAGTAAAGAGCATACAGTGGTGATGGTGGTGGTGATGGACGGCAGTGAGCAGTAGCGATTGCTGAGGTTGGTGGTGATGGTTAGCGGAGGTGGCGGCGATGGATGGCAGTGGCGGTTGTTGGAGGTTGGTGGTGATGGTCGGCGGAGGTTGCTTATGGCGGAGGTTGCTTATGGCGGAGGTGGGAAGTGGCGGCTGTGGGTGGAGGCGGTTGATGGTGGTGGCATTAGTTGATAAACTCAATGGTGGTGGTGGCATTAGTGGATAAATCCAATGGATAACCGGTTAATATCCATTTTGTTAATGGATAACACCCAATAAGTCTTTTATAATGGATATAATAGATAACCCAATGAGTTGGATAAATTTTTGCCACCCCTAGGTATGGGGCTTAATGGGGATAGTGGCTCTGGTCCTGATGGTTTCTCTGGAAAATTCTTTTCGTCTTGCTGGGATATTATTTGTAAGGATCTTCATCAGGCTATTTTAGATTTCTTTACTGGTTTTTAGTTGCCGAGATCTTGGACTAGCACACTCATTGCCCTTATCCCGAAGATCGACAATCCTTCCTCTTTCAAAGAACTTCGTCCTATCAGTTTGTGTAACTTATGTAACAAAATTATTACCAAGCTCCTTTCCTCCATACTTAGTGTTATTTTGCCTCATCTCATCTCCAGTAATCAAAGTGCTTTTACGAAAGGTCGAGACATTCATGATAATATTCTCCTTGCTCAAGAGATGATGAGCTATCTTGGTAAAAAGGTGATTGGTTCTAACATGGTTCTAAAGCTTGATAAGGCTAAAGCTTTTGATAGAGTTTCTTGGGTATTTTTTGATTAAAGTCCTCCGAAGATTTGGTTTTCATGAAATTTTTATCGATATGGTTTGGCGTTCTATCTCCAGCAACTAGTTTTCTATTCTTCTTAACAGTGCTCCTGTTGGTTATTTTCAGTCCTTTTGTGGTCTTTGCCAAGGGGATCCTTTATCTTCCAGTCTTTTCATTTTAGGACTTAAATGTGTTGAGTAGAAGCCTCATTAAGCTTCATTGTGAAGACCCTTCCGTGGCTTTCTCTACTTCTAGGGGATGTCCTATTATATCCCACCTTGCTTTTGCTGATGACATAGTTATTTTTTGCAATGGTCATTCTAGATCCTTCAAAAAGCATATTTCCATCCTTGCGAACTATGAACATTGCTCGGGGCAGCTGATTAATAAATCTAAAAGTAGTTTTATGTGGCTGCTTCCATGGATGATAGGAGAGTTCAAAGCATTACTCGGATTCTTGATTTTCAGTTGGGCTCTCTTCCCATCATTTATCTAGGTTGCCCTTTATAATGTGGTCATAAGGAGGAAGCAATACTTTGATATTCTTCTCTCTAATCTGCAACGTCGTATAGCCTATTGGAAGGGCTCCTTCCTTTCGATGTCTGGCCGTTTAATTCTAATTAAACATGTCCTCAAATCCATGGTTGCTTACCTTTTTGCTGCCCTCGATCCTCCTGCCTCTATTATCAGACTCATTGATAAAATGGTGGATTTCTTCTGGGGCACGATTGATGGTCGCCACAAGTCCCATTGGATAGCCTGGTCCAAGTGCTGTAATCCTACTTTGGAAGGAGGTCTGGGTATTCATTCCTTCTCAAATCTCGTTGGAGCTTTCTCCATCAAGTTGTAGTGGAGGTTTTGTACCCAAGATAATATCTGGTCTACTTTTATGAAGGCTCGATATTTCCATTATGTCCATCCTACTCTCTCTTGCTGCAAAGGGTCTCACACGTGGTCTCGCCTGATTCGCATAAGACATATTGCTGAACCTCATATCCATTGGATTATTGGTAAGGGTAACTGTTTTATTAGACTTGATAATTGGATTGATTGCCCTAATATTTTTACAGATGACATCAATCAACTGTCTCAAGTGAAAGACCTTTTCCACCCTTCTTCTTCTTTTTCTTTACTTGCGGAAGCCTCCCTTAGTTCCAGAGCAAAATCTATTATTAGCAATCAAAGGATTGCTATTTTGGATAGTGATGATAAACCCAGTTGGATGTCTTCGGTTTCTAGAAATTTCACTCTCAAATCAGCTATTGCCATTGTTAGTGAAGCGGGTAGTAACCTCCTTTCCTCTAATTTTATTTGGAATCATATTCTTCCTCCTTCTATTAGTATTTTTCTTTGGCATATTTTCCTCATGAGACTTCCCATTGATGAGACTATTATCAAGAAAGGCATAAGCCTTGCTTCTCGCCCCTCTTGTTGTCCTCTCAATCTTGTTTGTGAAACTTTCTCTCACGTCTTCATCAGTAGTGACACTGCCTCCCAGATCTAGTCTATCTTCCACGAAAAGTTTAATATTACTAAGAGTTGTGTTGGCTCTATCCCTGCTATCTACATGCATTGGTGGAGTCATTCTAAATCAATTGTCTTCATTATTGTCCCTACTTTAATCCTTTGGCATCTCTGGAAAGCTCGAAACAAATCTATCATGGAGGACTACCCTATCTCTGTTTCTTGCCTCTCCCACTTTATCCAAGCTGAGATGGATCATATTCTTAGTACAACTAACTACAAGATTTGTCAAGGTTATGGTAATCTTATATCCTTTAAGAAGCGTAAGAAAATTACTATTAGAGCTATCTCGCTGGTCTCCTCCTCCTATTGGGATTCTCAAGCTTAACTCTGATGGAGGTAATAGAAATAATCATGGTCAAAGTGGAAGGGGTGGCATTATTCGCGACTACCGACGTAATCTTGTTCATAGTTTTTCTTGTTATTATGGTCATGCTACTAACTCTTTTCCAGAGATTCAAGCCTTACTTTGTGGAGTGGAATGGTTCTTCTCCAACAACATTAAGAATGCAACTATTGAGATAGACCCCTCTTTTCTTTTTGGTTGCCTCTCCAAAGGTTATTATATCCCTTGGTGCTTCTCTTATCAGATCAGATCCATCTTATCTATGCAATGTGCTGCCAATTATGTGTTTAGTCTATGCTATTGGGAAGCTAATTCGGTTGCGGACTCCCTGGCCAATATAGCTATTGATTCTTGTTCGAATTCTACCTATTCTTCTAAAGAATCTGTAACGCCCCAAATTTGGCACCGACACCACGGTCCCACAATTTGGTCACGTCACCAACAATCATAACTTAAATAATAAATGTTCTAATCTCGTAATAATAAAATCTTAATATCCTTTACTTAATTCAAAAAAATAACCCAAATTAATTGAATACAAAATCTATCTAAAAAACTTAACATGAATCCATAATTAATTTAAAGTACTATCAAATAATTTAATAAGTAAGACTAAATCTAAAATTCTTGGAAGTCGCCATCTTGGTCTACCCGAGTCAAAATCCTCTAATAATCTTACTCATTACCTGAGAAAGAAGAGTATGAAGGGGTGAGCGAACAATGCTCAGTAAGTTCATATACAACCCCTCCAGTTACTAAGGAGGAGTTGACCAGAATAAATCAGAGATGAATATTTTTAGAGTAGTCAAAAATTCATTATTTAAATATCGATAAGCGGAAGCAGTTTTTCCAATGTCAAACAGAGGATCGAAATTCCAAATAAAGATGATACTCAACGATTGACTCGAGTAGCCCACTGCCATCAACCGTCTCATACCAGTTGAAGACAGCAAACTACTCACAGATATAAACTCAGGATTCCAAGTGAAAGATAATAATGCAACAAGTAAATTCGAGTAACCAATTGTCATCAACCGTCCCATACCGGCTGATGACAACAGATTACTCACAGAATTCCATGATCACATAAGCAATTCATATATCATAGCTCATAGTTCATAGATCGTAGTTCATAGATCGTAAATCATAGATCATTGGTATATCCGGATAACCACGCCACGGGCCAGGTGACGTTCATAAGTATCATAAATCATAGTTTCATAATTCATAGTATCATAAATTCAACTTAGTGATCATGGTAGAATTTCAAGCAATCAAATAATTTTACAAAATTAGGCATCGCCAAAAATCATACTTTTCATATAAATGGTATCTCACATGGAATTCAATAATTATGTGAGAATAACAGATAATCAAGTCATGAGTTCGAAAGAAGCGTAAACGACGGAGTTCAAATTCAAATGCCGATTTAAAATCGGCGTACGTTTCAAGAAATTTCGAAGTCAAGAATTTTAATGGAAACCTAACAAACGATACATAAAAGATGGGAAAAACCTAAAAGAGGTATAATCCCTTACATCGAAATGCTTAACGAAGGTAATATCCACAACACGTACGTTCGTCATAACCTTGCTTGTCCAATTCTATAATCAAATATACAAAAATTACTAAACTATAATTGTATCGATTAACACCTATTAATTTCTAATAATAATAATGATAGTTGTAATGCTTATTAATTAATTTATTTAACCTACTATTCACGCACACACACTATTCACGCACACACAAAACACACACACTAACACAAACAGTACACAAACACATAAAAGTACATTGTTTACAAAGAAAATCATTTAATTAAAAAATTTAGTTCAATGAATAGTGCACTTTGATCATTAGTTCACAGGACAAGAATCTAAGGACATTGCAATACAAATACTCATTTAAATGTTTTATTCATTTTTTTTTAACTGTGCAAAGAGTACAGAAAAGCAAGTGGTTTGGAATTTACAAACACACACTGTACACATAGGTTTATATATATATTGGTATAGTATAATCTTTGACCAAAAAGAGAAGAGAAAAAAAAAAAAAACTTACCAACACTTTCTTCCTCTCTACCGGCTCTTCTTCTCTCTCCCGTTTCTTCTCTTTCTTTTTTTTTTTGTACTCCGTTAACGATAAATGGTTTTCTCCTCCTTTAACCCTTCATTTATACAGGAACCCTATTAGGTTTTCTAATCCTATTAGGTTTTCTAACCCTAACATTAAATGGGCCAAGACCAAACTTTTAATTGGGTAATATTATTAGGGAATAGTAATTTAACATTAAATGGGCCAAGACGAAACTTTTAATTGGGTAATATTATTATTAGGGAATAGTAATTAATCCTAGTCACAAGTGGGCCAATCCCAACCCAATTTAATTAGTTACTTAATAGGTTCAAAGCATTAATTTAACTCAATAATTATAACATTAATTATGTAGGTCCAAAACGATCGTAATATTAAATAAATAAAAATTAATATTTTTATTAAAATTATCGGGGTATTACACTGGTATATTTCCTTACCTTGAAATGCTTAACTATTGTAATATCCGCAACACGTACGTTCGTCTTAACCTTGCTTGTCCAATTCTATAATCAAATATACAAAAATTACTAAACTATAATTGTATCGATTAACACCTATTAATTTCTAATAATAATAATGATCGTTGTAACGCTTATTAATTAATTTATTTAACCTACTATTCACGCACACACACTATTCACGCACACACAAAACACACACACTAACACAAAAAGTACACAAACACATAAAAGTACATTGTTTACAAAGAAAATCATTTAATTAAAAAATTTAGTTCATTTAATATTAAACACAGAATAGACTGTTTGTATCTTATTTTATACATTATAGATATAATTATATATTATATATATAAAAGTAAACTGTTTACAAAAATTATTTTATTTTATTATTATTATTATTATTTTTAACTAATCTAATCAACAACACACATATCCATATATATATATATATATATATATATATATATATATATATATATATATATATATATACATACATATATATATAACTAATCTGATCGACAACACACATATCATGCTCTACGCACACTACTGCATACATATACAATGAATAGTGCACTTTGATCATTAGTTCACAGAACAAGAATCTAAGGACATTGCAATACAAATACTCATTTAAATGTTTTCTTCATTTTTTTAACTGTGCAAAGAGTACAGAAAAGCAAGTGGTTTGGAATTTACAAACACATACTGTACACATAGGTTTATATATATATATATATATATATATATATATATATATATATGTATATATATATTGGTATAGTATAATCTTTGACCAAAAAGAGAAGAGAAAAAAAAAACTTACCAACACTTTCTTCCTCTCTACCGGCTCTTCTTCTCTCTCCCGTTTCTTCTCTGTTTTTTTTGTACTCCGTTAACGATAAATGATTTTCTCCTCCTTTAACCCTTTATTTATACAAGAACCCTGTTAGGTTTTCTAACCCTAACATTAAATGGACCAAGACCAAACTTTTAATTGAGTAATATTATTAGGGAATAGTAATTTAACATTAAATGGGCCAAGACCAAACTTTTAATTGGGTAATATTATTATTAGGGAATAGTAATTAATCCTAGTCACAGGTGGGCCAATCCCAACCCAATTTAATTAGTTACTTAATAGGTTCAAAGCATTAATTTAACTCAATAATTATAACATTAATTATGTAGGTTCAAAACGATCGTAATATTAAATAAATAAAAATTAATATTTTTATTAATCATCGGATCCGGAGTTAAGGAGAGAAGTGTTAGAAGAGGCTCACAATTCAAGGTTTGCGGTACACCCTGGGAGTACAAAGATGCATCGAGACATGAAGGAGACGTTTTGGTGAGAAAATATGAAACGAGATATTGCAGAATTTGTCGCTAAGTGCTTGGTGTGCCAACAGGTTAAGAGCAAACATCAACGACCTGGTGGAATGTTACAGTCACTACCGATTCCCGAATGGAAGTGGGAACACATTACTATGGACTTTGTGGTAGGGTTACCTAGAACGCTAGAGGGGCACAATGCTATTTGGGTTATCGTAGATCGATTGACCAAGTCAGCTCATTTTCTTGCTTTCAAGATTAATGACTCCTTGGAGAAGCTAGCAAAGTTGTATGTTGACGAGATCGTTAGACTACATGGGATTCCAGCGGTTTTATAGTTTCGGATCGGGATGCCCGATTCACTTCAAGTTTTGGGGTAGCTTGCGAAGGCCTTGGGCACAAATTTGAGCATGAGTACGGCCTTCCATCCACGCAGATGGCGGTCGAACGAACCATACAAACATTGGAGGATATGCTTGGGGCTTGCACTTTGGATTTACAAGGAATTGGGATGACCATTTGCCGTTGGTCGAAGTTTACGTATAACAATAGCTTTCATGCGAGCATTGCTATGGCACCGCATTTAAGCATTGTATGGAAGAAGATGTAGATCACTTACGTCTTTGGGATGAAGTGGGCGAGAGGCAAGCGTTGGGGCCGAACTGTGCGATTACATCGGATAAGGTACAATTGATTAAAAAGAGACTTCTTACGACCCAGAGTAGACAGAAATCGTATGCCGATAAGCGTCGTCGCGAACTTGGGTTTGAAGTGGGAGATCATGTGTTTTTCAAAATTTCACCGACCAGGGGAGTTATGAGATTTGGCATTAAGGGGAAACTCAGTCCGAGATTTGTAGGCCCTTTTGAAATATTGGATCGTGTGGGGGAAGTCGCCTATAGTCTTGCTTTACCACCTACACTTTCAGGAGTCCACAATGTATTCCATGTGTCGATGCTGAGGAAATACGTCCCAGATCCAAGCCACGTAATTGCTTTCGAACCCTTACAACTGCGGGAAGATTTGTGATACGAGGAATAACCAGTTCGTATAGTGGACCGGAAAGATCAAGTATTGAGGCGACGTACCATTCCGTACGTGAAGGTACAGTGGACTAATCACACCGAGAGAGAGGCTACTTGGGAATTAGAGGAAGATATGCGAGAAAGACATCCAAGCCTCTTCGACTGATTAGGTACGTTAAGTTTAGGGACTAAACTTCTTTTAAGGGGGTGAGAGTGTAATACCCCGATAATTTTAATACAAATTATAATTTTTATTTATTTAATATTACGATCGTTTTGGACCTACATAATTAATGTTATAATTATTGAGTTAAATTAATGCTTTGAACCTATTAAGTAACTAATTAAATTGAGTTGGGATTAGCCCACTTGTGACTATGATTAATTACTATTCCCTAATAATAATATTACCCAATTAAAAGTTTGGTCTTGGCCCATTTAATGTTAAATTACTATTCCCTAATAATATTACCCAATTAAAAGTTTGGTCTTGGCCCATTTAATGTTAGGGTTAGAAAACCTAATAGGGTTCCTGTATAAATAAAGGGTTAAAGGAGGAGAAAACCATTTATCGTTAACGGAGTACAAAAAAAAAAAAAAAGAGAGAAGAAACGGGAGAGAGAAGAAGAGCCGGCAGAGAGGAAGAAAGTGTTGGTAAGTTTTTTTTTCTCTTCTCTTTTTGGTCAAAGATTATACTATACCAATATATATATAAATCTATGTGTACAGTGTGTGTTTGTAAATTCCAAACCACTTGCTTTTCTGTACTCTTTGCACAGTTAAAAAAAATGAAGAAAACATTTAAATGGGTATTTGTATTGCAATGTCCTTAGATTCTTGTCCTGTGAACTAATGATCAAAGTGCACTATTCATTGTATGTGTATACAGTAGTGTGCGCAGAGCATGATATGTGTGTTGTCGATCAGATTAGTTAATATATATATATATATATATATATATATTTGATAAGTGTGTTGTTGATTAGATTAGTTAAAAAAATAATAATAAAATAAAATAATTTTTGTAAACAGTGTACTTTTATATATATAATATATAATTATATCTATAATGTATAAAATAAAATACAAACAGTCTATTCTGTGTTTAATAGTAAATGAACTAAATTTTGTAATTAAATGATTTTCTTTGGAAACAGTGTACTTTTATGTGTTTGTGTACTGTTTGTGTTAGTGTGTGTGTTTTGTGTGTGCGTGAATAGTGTGTGTGCGTGAATAGTATGTTAAATAAATTAATTAATAAGCATTACAACTATCATTATTATTATTAGAAATTAATAGGTGTTAATCGATACAATTATAATTTAGTAATATTTGTATATTTGATTATAGAATTGGACAAGCAAGGTTAGGACGAACGTACGTGTTGCGGATATTACCTTCGTTAAGCATTTCGAGGTAAGGGATTATACCTCTTTCAGGTTTCCGATCTTTTATGTATCGTTCGTTAGGTTTCTATTAAATTCTTGACTTCGATATTTCTTGAAACGTACGCCGATTTTTAAATCGGCATTTGAATTTGGACTCCGTCGTTTATACTTCTTTCGAACTCATGACTTGATTATTTGTTATTCTCACATAATTATTGAATTCCATGTGAGATACCATTTATATGAAAAGTATGATTTTTGGCGATACCTAATTTTGTAAAATTATTTGATTGCTTGAAATTATATCATGATCACTAAGTTGAATTTATGACACTATGAATTATGAAACTATGAACTATGATCTTTGTGAACGTCACCTGGCCCGTGGCGCGGTTATCCGGATATACCTATGATCTTCGAATTATGATCTATGAATTATGATCTGTGAATTTTGATCTATGAACTATGATATATGAATTGATTATGTGATCATAGAATTCTGTGAGTAATATGTTGTCATCAGCTGGTATGGGACGGTTGATGACAATTGGTTACTCGAATTTACTTGTTGCATTATTATCTTTCACTTGGAATCCTGAGTTTATATCTGTGAGTAGTTTGCTGTCTTCAACTGGTATGAGACGGTTGATGGCAGTGGGCTACTCGAGTCAATCGTTGAGTATTATCTTCCTTTGGAATTCCGATCCTCTGTTTGACATTTGAAAAACTGCTTCCGCTTATCGATATTTAAATAATGAATTTTTGACTACTCTAAAAATATTCATCTCTGATTTATTCTGGTCAACTCCTCCTTAGTAACCTGAGGGGTTGTATATGAACTTACTGAGCATTGTTCGCTCACCCCTTAATACTCTTCTTTCTCAGGTAATGAGTAAGATTATTAGAGGATTTTGGCTCGGGTAGACCAAGATGGCGAGTTCCGAGAATTTTAGATTTGGTCTTACTTATTGAATCATTTGACAATATTTTTAAATTAATTATGATTTCATGTCAAGTTTTTAGATAGATTTGTATTTAATTAAATTGGGTTGTTTTGAATTAAGTCAAGGATATTAAGATTTAATTATTACGAGATTAGAACATTTATGATTTAAGTTATGATTGTTGGTGACGTGGCCAAATTGTGGGACCGTGGTGTCGGTGCCGAATTTGGGGCGTTACAGAATCTCTCCCCAGATGTGCTAGAGGTTATTTATCTATGGATGCCCAAGGTATTCCTAGAATTCATATTACTTAGTTTTAGTTGTTTCTGTTTTTCTTGCCTTTTTTGTTGGGCTGTTCTCTTGTTTGTTTTTCCCTTGTATTTCCTTTTCGAGGTCAGACTCTTTTGTCCCCTCTATATTGGGTAAGGCAGGTTGCCCCCCTCAAGTTTGTACTCTCTTTTTTATTTAATAAATTTCCCACAGGTCCCGCCTTGCTTTCCTAAAAAAAAAAGAGTGGTACGAGGGGAGGGGATAGAGTGCCAGCAAGTGCTCCAAGGATGAGCTTGTCTTATCGAAACCAAGTGAGATAGGTTGGGGTAGGAGTTGTTGTGGTTTCCTGGGCTTGAGTGGTGGTGGTGAGGGTTGTGGAGGGAGCTATAGCAGTGTCGTCGATGAACTTGTAAAGATCATAGCCTAGGAGGGTGGCTTCAAGTTGAGTCTTCCACGATATGTAGTTCGTGGGGGTGAGTTTGAGTATATGAGTTAGGGAGATGAGGATAAATGGTTTGGTGGGTTCGACATTGTGGGGAATAATGGCTTGATCTGTAGCCATTTGAGAAGAGAGAAGACTCGAAGAAAGATATAGAGGGGAAGGATATGGCTGAAAAAATCATTGCTCTAATACCATATGAGAATTATATTTCCAATGATTCTTCTATTATAACATGTTTTAAGAATAATTAAACGGGCTGCGTACCGGTTAGTGTGACAATTCTTTGAACTTAATATAGATCTAAGATTGAGTTCTTATTCTTGTACATATACCACTCTTTATCCTACCAAGTGTTGACACAAATACTCAATAGTGGATTAGTGTGACTAGTGCCTTGTTGAGCATAACTCAAACTTGAGCCGATTCAAGTGAAGTAGATATCTCCTATATCTATTTTGCTTCAAGTCTACTGCTCCAAAGATATATACGCTGAACATAGAGAAACTAGCAGATCTTCATGCCAGCTCAGAAGATTCTCATCGATGTCTATGCCTTCACGATTATCACATTTCCCCTTCTGTGAAAGAACACGGTCTTCAAGACTTATTTAACGAGATCTTTCACATAGCACTTCTCACATATTTAGGCCTGTACGTCATGTCATATCAAACAACCTTAACCTTGGATATACTCAAGACAAAAGATCTTCATACAATATTTATTTCGACGTATATTTTGTAATTTTTTCAAAATACAGATAATTTGTAGTATATAAAAAATTACGTATTTTATGGTTTTGAAAAAAAAAACAAAATTAATACACATCAAATATTCATTTTGTTTGACCAAAAATATCAACACGACAATTATTTGAAAACACGAAGTGTTATCGATTGATCGGCTCCATTGTAACTTTTTATTTTGCCTTTTTTTCTTTTATTTTTTTTTAGCAAACGTTTCTGTACCTTAAGAAGTATTCTTCTTACTCTTTAAAACATTTAATTTTTTCAACTAATGAAGAGTGACATCTCCTCTATACAGTAGTTTGGTATATATGCATATATTTAAAAACATATATAAGTAATCTGAAATCGTAGTACTCTTTTTTTTTTCTATTATAAAAACACAATTGTATTGCATTTTATGGATCCAGACTTTGGGAACCTAGGTATATTCAATCAAATATTTTTTATATCCTGCAAATTATGTATATTTTGAAAAAATTAGAAAATGTACATCAAAAAATTTATTTGAAAAACAAGAAAAAAATGATTTTGAAAAGTCAAAACAAAAAGTATTTTAATCACATAAAGTAAATTAATTACTCTATATCTTTCACAACTTTAGAACCTTCTTCTAAGATTTTGATCTGTCTATGATGTCCACATGAAATTGATCATTCCATAATAACAACGAACTCCTCTATTCATTCTTGTAAAACTAAGAGCAAAAACAACTCCACAAAATCAAATACAAAATCAAACACAACCTCATTAAAAATCA
>CM028380.1:112790325-112795325 GCA_013146195.2 Codonopsis lanceolata | reverse complement strand
GTCGCAAAGTGGATGTTGAAATGGCTGTGGGCTGGGGTGAGACGGAGACTGGTAAGGTTGTGGCTGACATAACAAAAGGAACAGCTGAAGGAGTGATATATGGAATAGTGGGTATTGATTCAGTAATCAAGGGTGCTGGCTGACTTGTCATTGCATCTGGAAAGGCAGTGCTCATGGAAGCTCCTCCTGGCATGGAGGCCATCCGTCTGTGGAGTTCAATGTAGGCTTGGTTGGCAGTGTTAACTGCATCCTGAACATATTTGTTCGCAGCTCTTTGGATTCTGGCTAATTTGGCTGGGTAGACTATAGGTTGTTCCCAGTCCTGGTTAAATTCATCATCTTCAGGCAGTGCAAGTCTGCCAACCAGGAAGGGATCATTGGAGGGAAGAGATGGTAATTCATGGACCTTGTTATAAATTGTCCAGGCCAGATAAACAAGCTCATCTTGAACAAATCTATCATTAGAGAGATAGAATCTGTTCCAGAGCAGAGGTAAAGGGTCAAAATACTTGCCATAATTGGCTACTAAATCTCCTTGACTGAGGTTTGGAGTGACAGAATATAACACATAGGTCTCCGTTTCAGGTTGTGGTCAATGTACTTGACTGGTTGATACCTTTCTTCTCCTCATGAAAAGAGAGAAGAAACTGAACAAAGTAAGGCAAATGATCTATAGGGAAGACCTAGTTAGGAGGAATTGGTACTGGATTAGCTTGGTAGTAGGAAGGCCTAGGATGAAAGGTGGGATTCCTAATTGGTGGGAAAAATTTTATAGGAGCAGTGCTTGGAGACTTAGGATTGGAAGGGGGAGAGTTGGGAGCAGGATCAGTTGTAGCAGTAGGGGAGAAAGGAACAAAGGTACCTTGAATGAGTTCAAGATTCCTTCTCTGTCTTTTTGCAGAAGATACCGCCAATGCCGCCTCTCCTCCTAGGTTGCCTCCTTTCAGGGACTTCAGCCTCTTGCACATCAGCTAGCTGACCAAGTGTTGGCTGACCACTGGCTGACTGAGCTCTTGACTGACCTCTGGATGGTTGAATTCTTGTTGGCTGAACACTTGGCTGAACATTTTTCTGAGCAACTTCAGCTTGCTGACCATCATCAGCTGGCTGACTGGATGAGACAGCCGTAAGAGCTTGGGTCCTTGTCCTCCGTGGCCTCCTGTTTGGCTGAACTGGTGGTGCTTCCTGACCAAATCTACTTGAAACACTTGCTCGCCTAATATCAGCAGCAACATACTTCTTAACCTTGACAGGTTCAAGGTCACCAACATTGATGAGTAGATGCTGAAGAGTAGGAATTGATCGAAGGAACTGATTTATGATCAGGTGATGAGTGAGCCTTGGGTTTCCAGTTGCCATGTTTTCCTTGTACTTGGCAATGTTGACTTTTATACACTCCACCAAAATAGCTCCCCAGTTCATCTCACAGTTCTCCACAATTCCTTCCATTAGAAACATTTGAGCTTCAGTGATCTTGTCATGGCCTCCGGATTTGATTATGAGGCACTTGTCCAATACCGTGGCTAGAGCACAGTGAAGTGGAGCAAAACGATGCTTGTGCCTGTCAAAGGCAATCTCTACTGGAACTTCACCCCTCATGGTAATCCAGCCTGCTCGTTGAGTTTCATCAGGGATGGTATAGGTGGTTGAACCATCGTCATAAAGATCAGGGAAGGCTGCAGAGATGGTTTTTGAGTCAAACACAACAAGTACGCCTCGGATATTGCCGATGAGAGAGAAAGGATCGGCTGGATTTTCATTCATTCCCATGAAGAACTCTTCAGTTAGCTGGCAGCTGTAGGTTCGAATGCTGAAGGAGAGTAGATGCATTAATCCATTTGCAGTAACTAGATGAATCAGCTCAAGCCCTAGAGGTTCTCCATTCAGAGAAACAATGTCTAGAAGACATCCAACGGCTGTGTTCGAAGCCATTTCCTGAAAAAAAAAAAAAACAATAACAGATGAGTTAAGAAAGCAGATGAAAAAGATAGAGAAAGAAGAAGTAGAAATGGCTAATACCAGTGAATCTAGGGTTAGGGTTTTTGAGAGTAGGAAGAGCTTTTGAAGAAGAAGAGGTTATTTGAGAGAAGAACGTTTTTAGAGAGAGAAAGGTAAGTGAAAAGTGAGGGTGAGTGTGTTTTTAAATAGAAATCAGATAGGTACGGACACTTATAAGAGATAGTGGGTTTTAAAAATGAAGATATGGAGTGTAGTGATAAAGTCCACATAATTTTGGTTTTTGTGATAAAAATAGCAATTTATGACAGAGAGTCATTATCACAATGATGAGTCGTTTTTGTGAAAACACGTCATTTCAACCGCCAGAGTTGGTGGGATAGTGGAAAGGTCATTTTGGCTTTTCAAGAAAAGTTCACGAGTTCCAAGGAAAAATAAATGGCGGGAAATAAATGAAGAATTTTTAATAAATTTTAGATTAAGTCTTAGTTGAGATACGATCAGCTTTGACTTAAGGCTCAGAGACTACCTGGACAGTGACTGTTAATCAATGTGTTATCAGCTGAGAAATATAGATATGTCAGCTGAACGATTGTCAGCGGTGAACGTATGTCAGCTACTGGCTGACATTATTTATGGTATGGTTTCAACCAGTAATGAAGAAGATTTTTGTCAGCTGAAGGGTGTCAGCTGTGAAGTTTTGTTGCTTAAGAGCTTCATGTGTCGCCATCGGCCGACAACGCCACAATTATCGGGCCGAATTCATATGCTATCAACTGAAATAGTTTGTCAGCTTGATACATATTGGCTGACAAACTGAAGTATACCCTGCAAAGATTAGACAAGCCAAATATATCTTTCTATGACATAATAAGCATTCCTAATTCTCCTCTTAAGAATTCAAATCTGTCAGATTTTAAGGCTTTTGTAAAAATGTCAGCTAATTGAAATTCAGTGGGAACATATTCTAGCTGAACATTGCCTTTTTCAACATGATCTTTTAAAAAATGATATCTGATGTCTATGTGTTTGGTTTTAGAATGCATGACAGGATTTTTAGAGACTGATATAACATAAGTATTATCACAATAAATATGACAAGTTCCCATAGGCATTTCATAATCTAATAACTGCTGTTTCATCCAAAGAATCTGAGAACAACAAATTTTCCAAAGAAGAATATATTCAATGCTTCAGTTGAAGTGGAAACCGAAGCTTGTTTTTTGCATGCCCATGATATCGCCTTGTTTCTCAAGAAACCGACATGTTCCATCGGTGCTTTTTCTTTTGACTCGCAAGTCGCAAGGTCAAGATTCGAATATCCAATCAAATTAAAAGAAGAGTCTCGGGATACCAAATCCCAAATTTTTCAAGATCAATCAAATATCTAATGATTCTTTTGGCTGCAATCATATGAGATTCCTTAGGATTAGCTTGAAAACGAGCACATATACACACAAAGAAACATGATATCTCGGTCGCTAGCGCTTAAATAAAAAGAGATCCAACTATACCTCTTGTACTCGCTGTATTGATCGGCTTACCCTTCTCATCGCTGACTAGATGACATTCAACTCCCATTGAGTGTTTCATTTAATCAAGCTTTCAAGATTGTATTTCGATCGCCTTCTAGTGTATTTGGATTGATGGATAAAAATTCCTTCCTCGCTTGTTTGATTTGCAAACCTAAGAAGTAAGTTAGTTCTCCCATCATACTCATCTCAAATTTTCCTTTCATAAGATGCTCAAATCTCTGCACAAAATTTCATTAGTAGATCCAAAAATAATATCATCAACATAAATTTGAACTAGTAAAATATTACTTTGTGCTTCAAAGAGAAAAGAGTAGTATCGATTTTACCTCTTTGAAATCCTTTTTCCATAAGGAATTTGGATAGGGTTTCATACCATGCTCTTGGGGCTTGCTTAAGACCATAAAGAGCTTTTCTTAGTTTGTAAACATAGTCCTTTTTAAGATCAATGAAACCAGGAGGTTGCTCAACAAATACTTGTTCTTGTAGGTCTCCATTCAAAATGCACTTTTACATCCATTTGGTATACCTTGAAGTCCTTAAAAGTTGCGTAAGCAAGAAATAATCTGATGGCTTCAAGTCTTGCCGCAGGAGCAAAGGTTTGATCATAGTCAATGCCCTTCTCCTGTCTATATCCTTTGGGCTACTAATCTTGCTTTATTTCGTGTAACATTTCCATCTTCATCCAACTTGTTTCTCGAATACCCATTTAGTTCCAATGACTTGTTGATCTGCGGGCTCAGGCACAAGTTCCTCAAACTTTGCATCTTTCAAACTGATTAGCTCTTCTTGCATAGCCTCAATCCACCGAGGTCTTCCAAAGCTTCATCAATCTTTTGGGTTCAATGGAAGAGAGAAAGGCATGTGAATCAAGAGCTTCATTTCTCGAGCTACTCGGGTTCTTAGGCCAGAAAGGGATCTCCAATGATATTTGAAACTCCATGATGTCTAGCTTCCCCTTTAGGAAGATCCGTGAGGTTCTCGCTGTAAAGATCTAGATGGATGAATGTCGCTTGGTCAATAGCTTCGTAACTAAGTGTGTCACCGACCGATCTATTGTGACATGTAGTGAGTTAGGATTTGCCCACTGTCAAGGGAGGCTCATTCTCGATTATTTATAGTTTCTCACAGAGGAGTTGAAGATGGATGATTATTTTGAATTGAACATGTAAAGCTTTCCTTTCTTAAACACTTCAAAATTGGTAATATCAGAGTCTTATAAGACTCAAATAAACTTGATTCATCAAAATTAACATGCATAGATTCAACAATTACTTGAGTTTCTTTTTTCTATTATAGACTCTATAAGCTTTACTATGCTTAGATTAACCAAATACCTTCATCGCCTTTTCATCAAATTTACCTCTCAGTAATCACCACCATTGTAATGAATGAAGCATTTGCACCCAAAGATTTTTAAAGAAAGCAATGTTAGGGGTTCTACCTCTCCATATTTCATAGGAGTCTTACCATGAAATTTGGTTATGAGAGATCTATTTTGAGTAAACATGC
>CM028380.1:112750227-112790225 GCA_013146195.2 Codonopsis lanceolata | reverse complement strand
CTTCAAATTCATGGTGGTTGGATACAGGTCACTAATGTTCATGTTTCTAATTTGATGCTGGGATACCTTACAACCCAAATCATAAACCCAGCGAAAACTTTTATTTGTGGGAAAGCACAATAAAGCTCTGTTAAGGCGTGTCATCTTGTTTGCACCAAAGGACATTATTTAGATTTATTTCAAACTCTTTATGTTCCATCTATTTCCATGACTTAGTTTTTTCAGATTTAGGCGTTCTGTTTGATGTTTGGAAGTTTCAATTTATATAAAAGATTCTATTAAATTTGGTTTTGGAATTCTTGTGGATGGTTTTTACAAAATTTACTTTTTTCTCCATCTACACGGCTCAGATTGACTCGCATCATAATGAAGGAATGTACATCATGTAATGAAAAAGGACTCTTCTCTTGTGGCATCGAGAGTTGGGACATATATCCAGTGAGCGACTTCAAAGATTAGTAAAAGATGGGGTTTTTACCGAACCTAGATTTTCTTGATTATCATGGTTGTGTGGATTGTATTAAAGGCAAAACAACAAAACACACAAAGAAAGGAGCCACAAGAAGTTCTCGGCTTCTTGAAATAATACATCTGGACATTTGTGGACCTTTGATGTTCCAACGTTTGGGGGAGAAACATGCTTCATCACCTTTATAGATGATTATTCACGTTCTTGTTATCTATCTATTGCATAACAAATCTCAATCGTGAATTTTGTCCAAATATTCATAAGCGAGGTTGAGAAGCAATTAGAGAGAAAAAGTGAAAATCATAAGGTCCGATAGAGGTGGAGAATTTTATGGCGGTATGTGAAGCAGGACAACATCTGGACCTTTTGGACTCTCTCGAACAACTTGGAATTGTAGCTCATACACAATGCGGATTCTCCATGGCGAGAATGGTGTAGGCGAAATCACGCTTTTGGAAATGGTTAGAAGCATGATGAGTCATGCTAAGTTGCCCATACGTTGTGGACATATGCTCTTCGTAATGGTCGTATATATTTTAAATAGGGTTCCAGATGCAGGTTCAAAAACTCCTTTTGAGGCTGTGGAAAATTTGGAAACCTAGTTTAAAACACACTGCAAGTTTGGGGGACCGGTTGAAGCGAAAGGTATATAATCCTCAAGCAAACAAATTGGATTTGAAAACCATAAGTGGTTATTTCATTGGTTTTCTGAAAAATCCAAAGGGTATATAATTTATTGTCCTAACTATAAGGCTGCGAATTGTGGAAACTAGTAATGTCAAATTCATTGATGATGACATGATTAGTGGACTCCAGATCTCCTGTACCACTTGTGTGTATCACTGGTGTACCACTTTTTATCTCAACCATTGGTTGAGATGTAATGATTGGGATGCAATGGTGAAGATGAAAAGTGGTACACCAGTGGTACACAAGTGGTAGAAGATGCGGACTACGATTGGTGGGAGTATATTTGTGGAAGATAAGTCTATTCACGAAGTTAGGGTAACAATCCCATTACCTAATAATCAAGCAGACAATGTGAATCCTTCCATCGTTGAACCGTTAAGCGTCGAAGGATCACACAGTGGCTCCACTCATCGTTGAACCGATAAATGATGAAGAGCCACAACCACATCGACCACAACCCCTAATGAAATCATTGCTAATGAAGAAATTGTAGAACAATCACGAGGAACCGGCATTGAGAAGATCTCAACGAGAAAAAGCAGTGCTATCCATGATGATTACGTTGTTTATCTACAAGAATCTGATTTTGACATAGGGATAATGAAAGACCCAGTTTCCTATTCACAAGCCATTACAAGTAATAATTACGATAAATGGATTAATGCCATGAAGGATGAGTTGAAATCAATGGCGAACAATCAAGTGCAGGAATTAACTCATTTGCGGAAGGACACAAAAGCGATTGGGTGTAAATGGGTCTACAAGACCAAAGCCGTCATGGCAATATTGAGCGATATAAAGCTAGACTTGTAGCCAAAGGTTTTACTCAAAAGATGGCATAGATTACAAAGAGACCTTTTCTCTGTGTCAAAGAAAGACTCTCTCGAAATTATTATGGCCTTAGTAGCTCATTATGATTTAGAGTTACATCAAATGGATGTGAAAACAACATTTCTTAATGGTGAGCTACAAGAAGAAGTTTACATGCGTCAACCTGAAGGTTTTACCTTGGAAGGACAGGAAGACATGGTGCAAACTTAAGAAATCAATTTATGGACTTAAACAAGCCTCCCGACAATGGTATTTAAAATTCAACGAAACCATTAATGCTTTTGGTTTTGAAGAAAATACTGATAGATCCATGCATATACCTCAAGATCGGTGGGAGTAAGTTCATATTTTTGGTTACGTATGTTGATGACATATTATTGGCAAGTAGTGATCTTGGCTTAATGCATGAAACCAAAGCTTATCTTTCTAAAATTTTGAGATGAAGGACATGGGTGAAGCTTCCTCGTGATTGGGATAGAAATATTTCGTGATAGATCACGTGGATTACTTAAACTCTCCCAGAAAACCTACATCGAAAGAGTTTTAGAAAGATTTGGAATGGCAACATGTCTTGCGCGTTGCTCCAATTCGTAAGGGAGACAAATTTGGTCTCTATCAATGTCTTAAAAATGAATTGGAGCGTAAGCAAATGGAAAACATACCCTATGCTTCTTTAGTAGGAAGTTTGATGTATGCACAAGTTTGCACAAGGCGACATCAGCTTTGTTGTTGGTATGTTGGGAAGATACCAATTAAATCCGGGAATGGATCATTGGAGAGCTGGAAAGAAAGTTTTGAGATACTTACGAGTGTACGAAGGATTATTGTCTTACATTCAGAAGTCGGATCAATTAGAGTTGGTTGGCTATTCGATTAGATTATCTTTGGATGCAAAGACACTTTAAAGAGCACTTTTGGTTATGTTTTTCTACTATTTGGAGGAGCAATCTCATGGAAAAGTGCAAAAGAGTCTATTATTGCTAATTCCACGATGGAAGCTGAATTTGTAGCTTGCTTTGAAGCTACAAATCATTGCTTATAGGCTGAAATTTCATCTCAAGATTTAGAGACTTAAATTTTGTCTCTGGATCGTTGAAACTTTATTGTGATAATGCTGCAGCAGTATTTTTCTCTAAGCATGATAGATACTCTAAAGGGACAAAACACATGGACCTTAAGTATCTATCGGTGAAGCAAGCAATTCAGAAGAAACAGTTGTTCATTGAACATATAAACACAACACTTATGGTTGCAGATGCACTTACGAAGGGGTTACCTCCTAAGACTTTTCATGAACATACTTTAAGTATGGGTCTAGAGAGTGGTGATTATTAATTTATCGTTTATTATGCTTATACATTGAACTTCTATTGAGCTCTTATTTATGACATTCGAATTTTATTTACGTTTCCATATTTTGTATACTTTATGTGAATGGATAATTGATACTTGAAATAGTTCTTGAAGAAAGAACATTATTGGACCCTTATACCCTTGCTTAAAAGGCCTAGTAAACTAAGTTATTTATGTTGTAGTACATGGAAGGAACCATGTTGAAAACCTGATAATGTGGAACCGCTATGACTCTCATGGATAGCTTATTTTGCGAAGGTATTATGTTAACCATTATGTTATTAATTTAGTAATTATGCGCGCCTTATGTTTTTCAAGATTAACCATTAAAGGATTATCACTTTTGACCAAGTGGGAGACTGTAAGATATATTTCTTGCAGGTCAAGAAAATCTATATATGGTCAATATGTGAGAATCACAGTTAATTTGGAAATTACTAAATTATAATAAATTTGGTTTGTAAAAAGGGTAAGTTTCCTAAATAAACTATACCTTGATGGACGGTTGAGATTAAAACCCTAATAGGAATTTGGTCCTCCCTTTGCCTATAAAAGAGATGTAATACCCATCATATTCATCTATTACGTTAAATCAACTCATTAGGGTTTTAGGTCAAAAGGGAGAAACCATATTCTGCCTCTTCTTCTCTATTATACTGCAGATTTCAGATCAAGGGCAAATCACTAGAAGCAATATGTCTTCATCAGGTATTTTAATTAAGAATATTTTGTATGTCATTGTGATTTTCATTGAGTTCAAGATCTAGGGCTTAAGATTATTAACTTATACTAAACTGATACTTAATATATATACTCTTTTCCACATAAGAATCCAAAATAGTAGGGCCTTTTGTTTTTGACTCTTCATTTTTTCTTTTGGATTTATTCATATGTCCACAACATATATAATAGGACTATCCATGAAAATTACAGCTTTTATGAATCGAATCATGTGCCCAATAGTTTTCAAAAAAGCTAATCATTATCTTTATATATGCTTTTGTTCCAATTTTTTGCAGCTCACTCAATTACATTATGTATACTTTTTAAGTTTTTGGTTTCCATTTCAAAACATACTTAATTTTATTAATTGGAGCTGTGTGGACAGTTTGTTCGATTTGACTCTTCATATACTTACTTAGTAAATTTTGTTTTTACTTAAAGGATCGAAGTAAAATCTTTTTGAACACAAACAACATATATTTTTTCTCTGCCCAATGCATATCTGGAAAGTCTAAATATGTGTATGTTTTCTATGAGGATTTTGTGTATATATATACTATTATATTCGATTATCTAACTTTGTAAGTAATTAAAATAGAAATAGTAGAGTTTTGCATATATACTCTGATATTGCGTTCCTTCGTTTAATCCATATTATTTACTTGGTCAAAATGTCAACAACTTAATTAGTAGCATTTTCGATTTTATATATTGATTTTGTAGTTAATTTCATTAACTGCCTTCCAACTTTAGTTTGTCAGTTATACTGTTTAAGTATTCAAACTGTTAGTAGGTTAATTAGTAGAGGTTTTGATTTACTATATTCGTTAAGTGTTTTATATAAATACCTGCTATATGAATTTAATTCATACTATTTACTTAGTCAAAATATCAACAACTTAATTAGTAGAATTTTCGATTTTATATATTGATTTTGTAGTTAATTTAGTTAACTGCCTTCCAACTTTAGTTTGATAGTTATATCGTTTAAGTATTCAAACTGTTAGTCGGTTAATTAGTAGATGTTTGAATTTAATATAATCGTTAAGTGCTTTATATAAGTACAGGCTATCTGAGTTTAATCAATACTATTTACTTGGTCAAAATATCAACAACTTAATTAGTAGAATTTTCAATTTTATATATTGATTTTGTAGTTAATTTAATTAACTGCCTTCCAACTTTAGAATTTTCAATTTTATATATTGATTTTGTAGTTAATTTAATTAACGTCTTCCAACTTTAGTTTGACAGTTATCTTGTTTAAGTATTCAAACTATTAGTTGGTTAATTAGTAGAGGTTTGGATTTAATATATTCGATTGGTTTGGTTTTTAATTTACTTCTTTAATTTAATTTCAAATGTTACCCAAAATATGCGAACTTAATCAATTCTCTACTTACTTCTTCTTAATGATTTTTAAAATTAAGTATTTAATGTACCAATGAACATTTTGGTAATAAACCATTAAGTAGGAACTTAATTATATAATTAAGATTTAACATGAAATTTTTCCAAGTACAAACAACTGAAACTAAGACAATGAGATATATGGAATTTCATTCCTTACAAAAGAAATAACAAAACACTCTACCAAGATTCTCCATTTCGATCCATTCAGCTTCCTTTGTCAAAAAAGATTCATAATTGTCCCCCAAGTAGTTATCTTAGTTTTTCAATTGCTCCTTCTTCAAAAGACACACAAAATAACCATCCACCTTACATTAGCTACTGACTTCTGCAACAATGCTCAATCTTTTTCAATCTTCACTTCGACTTTAGCCATCTTCACATTTGCATGTCCACATAACTCATCCAATAGTGACCTCTTCAACGTCGAGCCTATCACCTCATTAGAAACATAAATCTTTGTTGCCTTTTTAATGGGGTTGCAACCTCAATAATTGCTTTGGGTTCAACTTTATGAACTATAGAGTGATGAGAATCATTTTTATTAAGTAATGTTTATACTTAAAATTTATGACATACCTCATGCAATTCTCTCATTTCCTAACATCCAACCTTGGGAAAAAGATCGTAATCATCATGTAGATGTCCAAAATATTTTGCAATCAATTTTTCATCCTTTATGATTTTTATAACTCGATACACATCTTTGTGTAAGCTAGTTGTCTTTGTAATCTCGTTTTCCTTTCTTTTATGGCTTTCCCAACTCTCCTTTCTTTCCTTTCTTTTTTTGTTTGTTCTTTGTTATGTTCGTTAAGAGTGAAAAGGCCCCCCCCCCCTTTTTTTTGCTTCTTTTGCTTACAAACCCCAACCTATGCATCAATTTTTTTTTGCCTCTTTTGCTTACAAACCCCAACCTATGCATCAGATTTTTGATTCTTTTGCTTTCAAACACCAACCCATGCATCAAATTTTTTGATTCTTTTGCTTCCAAACCCCAACCTATGCATCCATTTTTTGATTCTTTTGCTTCCAAACCCCAACCTATGTATCAAATTTTTGATTTTCAAAACAAGGACCTTCGGGTTCATGAACCCGAAATAAATAGACCATCTACCTTTTACAAAGCGGAAAAAAAGAGGGGAACGCGGCTTGCTTTCAATCTTTCTTCCAACAAACGTCCTTTGGTAGCCCATAGAACCTTTGATTACCCCTTGCTAAAACCCTTTCAGAAGATACAAGTAGGTATAAAGGTCCTCTTGCTTTGAAAACACGAGTATTCATTGCATCAACAATCTCCTCAATATTCGTCTTCTTGTCTTGAGTATTAGTCTCCGCAATATCCGTCTTCTTATCTTGAGTATCTTGGCTAATCTTCGGAATAAAAAAAAGCTCATGTTTATATTTTTTTGATTTCACCTCATACTCGTCCCGCTGCTTGTCACTGTGTTCTTCCGCATTTTGCTCTACGTCGGTGAATAATTTGTATATCCAACGAGGGACTGTGTGAAAGATTTCTCGGTGAAAAAGATCTTTTCCCTGGTAATATTTGTTTTTAGTAGCTATCCTTTTGTTTTTTAACTGTTTCCGATGAATTCTTTCCCACCCCTTTTTCACATGATTAGAAAACAAATTTTCCAAAGGATTATAATTTTTTTTTCAGCTCGTAGTTTTTGTGTTTTTCTTTTAAGTATCGCTAACAGTCCATGTCCATAGTTTGTGGAATCGTAAACGAAACCTGAAATAAAGGTCTCATAAATTCGATTTAGAACAAGGCTTTGGACCATTTTAGATTGATAATTTCCAATCTGAGGAGATTTACGAATTGCTTTTATTTTACCAGATATAAGTTTACGAATTTCAGTAATGTTTTTTCCTTTACCAGATATAAGTTTACAAATTTTATAAATGTTATTTCTTTTACGAGATTTTAAAGTTGCATTATTTTTTCTTCCACGAGATTTACGAATTGCATTGTCTTTTCTTTTACGAAATATAAATTGACGAATTGCTTTTATTTTACCAGATATAAGTTTACGAATTTCATCAATGTTTTTTCTTTTACCAAATATCAATTGACGGATTTCATTGGTTCTTATTTTATAAGATTGCTCTTTACGAATTATACGCATTACATCCCTCTTCGTTTTCTTACCTTTAAGCAGTGCATTCATTTCGCTTTCACTAGTAGGTAGATAACTTCGCGTCTTTCACAACTATTATTCAATCATTTAATGCTTCCACGATCAGACCCGTTCAAAAAAGGATCATACTTTGTTGGTAGGCAGGTTTTTTTAGTTTTATCAGTACAAACCCTAGTCATTTTTTCGAGTATATCTTTGAAAAGAAATCCTGTATCTAGAGCCTCAATTCTCTTTCTAAACTCATTATTTAAGTTTTTTTTGTTTGTTCTTATCAACCCAATCTTTGTCTAGTTCATCAAAGGAGGGTGTTTCTACTATGGACGAAGGTCTCTTCTTTTCATCATTTCCTTCAAATAGAAAAACTAGGAGGATATGTAAAAGCTATTATTTCTTTTCCATCACTTCGGCATGTATCAAAAAATATTGTGAGGCTTCCTGTCTTACCGCCCCCCCGGAAAGTGATCATTGCCTAGGTATCGTAATGGACGATTCCATCGGTTATAATCGAAAAAAGGATCGCAAGATCTCTTTCAAACGGTTCGTGGCATTCTTGATCCGGCTCTGCATCCCGATCCAATGCGCACCACCGAAAGGAAAATCTAGCTTGAATCCCTCCTGTTTTGTTGATCCTCATTCTCTCCTTCGGGAGTGTAAGTTGGGTTCAACTGTATGAACTATAGAGTGACGAGAATCATTTTTATCAATTAATGTTTATACTTAAAATTTATAACATACCTCATGCAATTCGCTCATTTCCGCAACATCCAACCTTGGGAAAAATTCATAATCATCATGTAGATGTCCAAAATATTTTGCAATCAATTTTTCATCCTTTATGACTTTTATATCTCAATACACATCTTTATTAGGTCCAGTTTGTTTTGCTTTAATTTGAATCTTGAAGATAAACTTCTTATCAACCAAATATTCAGGCTCCGTTTGTTTCGTGGAAAATGACTTCCGGAAAACGTTTTCCTCATTTTCCGTTGTTGGTAACCTTAGGAAAATATAGTCAACGTAAACGATTTTCCGAGTCAACGGAAAATGAAACTTTCTTTTTTCGGAAAACGACTTACAGATTTATTTTCCGTAAGTCATTTTCAAATGTTCGAGCATTCCTCCGTACCCTTCCAAAATTACACATATTTACATACACGCACACTATTTCACTCAACAAATAAATTGTTTATAAATATAAATAAAGTTTTTGCACATTATTTATAAATTGTAATTTTAAGATACTCACTACGTCATAAAATTAGTATCCACTATATTATATTATTATTTAATTGTGTCCAAAATATTTTTTTTAATTTTTTTTAAAAATTCATATCAATTATCAAAAAAAAAATTGTGAACTTGGAAAAAAATAGGCCTTATTGATTTGACACCATTAATGATAAATTGAGGGTTATTAAAAGAAAATTACTTAAACTTCAACACTATTTTATATTAAATATGTGTATTAATATTAGAATATACTTTTTGTATTTATTCACATATTGTTTTCCGTAACATTTTCCGTGTATCTGCCAAACATCCGAAAATGTTTTTCGACATATTTTCAAAAGATTTACCAAACACCTGAAAATGAAATCTTTTCATTTTCCGGAAATCATTTTCTGGAAATTATTTTCCGTAAAACAAACGGAGCCTCAATTTCTGTTGGTATTACATGTTCAATACATTCAGTTTACCTTTGTTAGTAATTAATGAACTTAGTTACGTATTTTCTTAACATGTGCTAAATAATCTACTCACATGATCTGCATATTTGGTTTTAAGCGTTGTTGCGGACTGACCTATTACTTCATTGGATTCATTGTCCCATAGCAAGAACGATGTGTTTCCTGTGTAATCGACCACATGAAGTTGAAGCTTATATCTGTATTGTGCATTCTTGTAAAGGAAGACAAACAATAACCATTTTCAGTAAAAATAAAGTAACTATTTAAAAACATTCAGACCTAATATTACCAACTGCATCAAAAGAGTCACATCTATCACAATAAAACTTTCCAGTAGTAGGAGTAATTTTCTTAGGACATCGAGTACATGCAATGTACCACCAATTGATTCCTGAATCTATGAAATCCACTCTGCCATGGACCCAATAGCTCCCTACCTATTGAAAATATTATTTTCGTATAAAATTTAAGTTTGAGAACAGAATATATAAAATTAGTTTAAATAATTCAAATGAAAGTTAAAACTTATAATTACCTCATTCATCTCATGGAGATGCTCAATTGTCCTAACTAGCTCCTGCGTGCTCTCGAATTCTTGAACTACAATCTAACCTCCTTCGATTGCTATGGTAGTTATTGGCATGCTTACTTTACTATTTGAAAGCAAACTAATATGGAATACCAACTGACATTAGTCATTGTTTGCATTTATTATGTGTTAATAGTTTATTTAGTAATATCATTATCATAAATGATCACAGAAAATTCTTACATACCAGTTACGGAAATATGATACTCCCTCCGTCTCTAAATAATCGTCTGGGTTGACCCGGCGCACAGTTTAAGAAAAAGTAATTGACTTGATTATTTATATTGGGTTAATGTGTAATTTCCTTTAATGTCCATGTATATGTGGCTCATAATTAAAGTAGAGTGAAAAAGTAAGGGTAAAGTGGTAAAAGTGATGTACTAAAAAGGTAAGTTTCAAAGTGGACAATTATTTTGGGACGGATGAAAAAGAAAAGGAGGACGATAATTTAGGGACGGAGGGAGTATTTCTTATATTTCTCCATTGATAATGACTTTGCTAACATAGAAAGTGTTTGATATTCTAACCACATCGCGAAACTTTCTTGTGCGACATGTTTGGAGGAGTATTATGACATGTTCATTAACAATTTCAGCTAAATGATTCATCAGCATATCCACATATTCCTCCCACAATGTGCATGCCAGTGTTTTCCCATTGCAAACAAATAACATAGTTAATATTGGAATTATGGAGTATATACTGCTAACTCTTTGTGTTGTGGTGAGTTCCTTGCTGTCAGCTTCCCTAATACATCTTTACAACATTTGAGAAAAAAAATGTTTTAGAAATTGCATAATAAATACATAAATACAAACTGATATACAAAATGATCTTATCAATCAATTGCGACTCATCAACTTCATCTATGTTGGAAAAATAATCAAAAGACTTGAGATCATAGATTTTAATTGGGAACTTTTATAAAAAATTCGGTGACCATTGTTTTCCCAAGAAACATAATTTTATACTTCCCAGTTGTAGTTTTAAACTTCATTATGTTATCAGCTACAACAAAATCTTTTACACCATACAAATGATTTTATTTCAACATGAATTTGAATATGCCTATGTGCTGTTGCTTCATAGTAGCATGAATTTTGGAACCCTACGAGAAGACGGTGAATTATATCAAAATAAAAATGTTGCTAGAATGAAAAAAAACCACATGAATATGAATTTATACCTCATTGTCATGAAAGATTCACTCCAAACTATAAATTGTAGCATTGTCATTAAACGTCGGCACACTATGAATGTGTGATAGTCGAACTTTGATTACCCATTCAGTCTTTGATGAGTTCAACTCGTGAATCTTACTAAAAAAAAATTAAGACATTTTTTCAGATTTAGAGAGAGCTTTTAATCTTTGATGCCCAAAAGACATTCTTGGCGTGGTGATGAAACTGGAAGAAAGAATTGGTATTTATACTGCCCAAGCTTCACCTCACCCCGATTTTGGACACTACAAGAAAAACTGTTTTTTGTGACCCCTTTTATTTGGCAGGGTCAAAAACCATCCCAAATACCATTATTTGGGAAGGGAATTGACAGAGCCAAATGCTTGGTCTTTGGCACACTTTTCCACTCCCTCCCAAATAAGTATATTATTAGGACCGTTAAATTTTACCTGTCCTAAATGTTTATAAACTAGGATTCCAATTATAAACTTTTCTAATACCATCTATATCCCTAAAAAAATTTCCCGCGATTTATCATCACAAAATAGCCGCCACTTCCTCTCTCCCGATTTTTGGTACTTGGGCTCCCTCTCTTTCTTCGTGAAATTGCTTTCCAATGGCTGCTAAGGAAAATTCATTTGGTCGCTCTCTCATTCCCCTGCTTTATATCTCTCTCCTTCCTTAATTTTAACTATTCCCAAATTAAACTGTTGTGCGCACAGTGCCATAAGCTTTTAATTTTTAGATGCTACTTTGTCTCTCTCGTCGTCTCTTTGCTACGCCGGATCGGGAATTCCTCTGGTACTCTTTCTTATCTCTCTCTCTTTCCTGATTGTGCCCTAATTTTTAACTAATTGTTTATTTTCTCAAATTGCAGAGGAACAATTCTCGCGATTCCCAAATTAATAAACTGCCAAGGTTAGTCGGTTTCTCGTTTGCTTATAAAGTATTCGTGTATATTTCGTAATTTTGTTGACTGCTACAAGCAGAAGTGTATACTTACAATAAGCTAACTTGAGAAATATGCTAGTGTGTTGTCTGGCCTTTGTGTTTGTGATTGGAGATATCAATCATTGAAATGATAAATTTGCAAGTATTAAAAATTAAATGATAGACTGCCCTTAAGTAGATTCAACTTTAATGGAGACGACCAACACAGTTTTTATCACCTACTAGATTGAGCACGAACCAAAAGGAGTACTGACATAGCAGCTAGATTTCAATAAGGACATTTTGGTTACAAACCTTAAGTTATTTATACTTGGTAGACTTTGCAGATATATGTCTAATTTATTGTTCTTATTTGAAAAATCTATAATTTACTGAAACATAACTTTTGAGGGAATTACATGAGAAATGCTACAAAACTTTGATTAAACCTCTGTCAAATTACCCGATTAAAATTTTAAACTAATTCTTTGTTTGCCAATTTTCATAATATTATAAAATTTTAAACTCAAATGTTACGTTCCTGTAACTTATAGATTTTTTGAAACACATGTCTTAACAGGTAAATATAGTGCTTCGGGGCACACATAGATGACTAAGCGCTCCTTTATCGGAAGTAGACTAAGATCTAAATTACATATAGCATAATTATGCTGCTATAATGATTTTCAGTTTCTATGTAATTTCCAGTAGTAGCTTACTAATTATGCTTGTTTCAAAACATCAAAGAAGGACAAGATAAAGTGATAGAAAAAGAGAAAAACTATGAACTAAATAACTCTGCATATGAAGTTTATCCATCAGTGAGATCTGTCTCTACTTTGCCTCACTTTGGAAATGTCTGTTCCAAATAGTATTCCTTCTAACTGTAGTTCCTGTAAGAGCAACATATTCCTGAGATGGAACAGAAGGAAGAATTAAGTAGAGCACAGGTACACTGGCAGACTTGATGAATTCGAAAGGATAGATGGGATGTAGGTTTTCAGCTGGGGGTGGCTCCGAGGTATACTAACCTCTGTGCACCGGGCAGTCAATCCAAACTATATATTGATGGGCCCACACTATATGTGAAAGTCTCACTTGAAAGTTATAGCGAAGACCAAAGTGAATATTTTCAACAAGCTTCACTAAGTAAATAAGGTAACAACTTACAATTAAGAATTCAATAAGACTTTGTTGCGATTTGACTGTTATGAACTTTGGGTTGCATGTTGTATTTATGATTTGTTTAGTAGCTAATGAGTATCATGTGATCTTGGTTGAGTATAGTCTCTTGATTTGCTAATATACATCTCTCACATTCCTGTATGATTCTATATAATAAAGCATCATCTATTCATAAACAGAGTGTCTGAATTTGCATAAGGTTGCATACTGTTCTTGCTCTCATAAAAAATGATCTATGACAATCCTAAGTAAGTATTGAATTCGATATATGCATATATTATTGCTTAATGGCAAGCACTTATTTTCTTTCTTGCTTGATGGGGCCTTTTTATTGCTAGTCTAGATGTCCAATCATGTATATATAGCTCTCTGTGAAACTTTTGATCAGTGAGAACACAATTACAAGTAGTTAAAAGAAGTTATTTGTTACTTCCACTTAATTTTGTCGTTAGAAAAGTAATTTATGCATTCTTAAAAGCAGTTATTTGGGTGATGTGCATCGGGAGTTGGTAGCATCCAGTTATTCAGATGTTATAAATGAAACTTTCAGATCGCAAGTACAACATATTTTGAGTGATGTGCATCAGGGAGTAGCAGCACCCGTTTTTTTAATAAAAGTGGGTAAGTAATAGGTGGGAGATTTAGCTTTTTCCATATGAAATATGAGCATATTTGATTTTATATAAGTAGTTTTAACCCTTTGAGAGCTGTGATTTTGAGTTTATTACATGTACAACATACCATCAAGTTTCTTTGTCATTGTAGTGTCTTCGGAAGGAGTAGAGTTTAGAAAATTGATGATTTGAGATATTGCTATATCCTCCCAAGTTTATTGGCAAAGGTTATCATTGTTTTGGCTTTATTTATATATTTTTCCTCAAAACTATTAACTGTTGTGGTGGTAATCTTGAACAAACTAGCGTCAAATAATAATTTTGTTTCTCCACTCTTCCCAACAAGATGCATGATCTTATAAGTTTCATCACTATATTTAGTAAACAATAAAGAAGACACGGTCTTTGGGTCAGGTCCGGTGGTGGAAATCTGGTTTGGGGGCTTGGAAGAAGAATAGTCTATAGTAGAAGAAATCAAACATGTACAGACGTTAATAAGGTGAAGAAGTGGAGTGGACTAATCTGGATGACATGCAGGTTTGGGATGTGATGAAAACAACAGATTCTAAAAAGCAAAGAAGGAACAGATCCTAGGCAATTAAACCTAAGGGTCTTGAGCATCACACATTACAATAAAGATAATAAGCTGAATTTTTTTTCTGCAATACATGCCTGATTTGAAAGCTAGTGGAAGATATAAAGTGGACCAAGGCATGGGGGCCAATACAAATAGGGCGAAGCGCTAAAAAACTTCATCCATGAGCTAATGCTTTGTTGGGGTGCCAACATTTGATGAGTGTGCACCATTGTTTCATTGTTCAACGTAAATGCTTTGTTGGGGTGCCCTCATTTGATGGGTGTGCATCATTGTTTCGTCGTAGAATGTAAATGCTTTATTGGGGGGGGGACCCTCTTTTGTAGTAGTACGTTGCAATTAAGCAACCTACTTTCATGAGGTAAAACAGGTGTTGGTTTTGTACCGAGCTAGTGAAATTTCTGCATTTCCCACATTGAAGGTGAAATGCAGAAACCACTTCACTGGTTCCGTTTTAAGAACATCGCTTTTAGCCAAAACAAAATAATGACTTGCAAAAAACTTGAATTCACCATAACCTGATCATAATATTATTTGATACCACCATAAGCTTTTGCCTTGTACATTGTACCAATAGAGAACTTCACAAGCATGAAATATGACTACCTGACCTAGCTTATGGACTATGAAGAACGTCTTCTTTGTCTTGTGTCTCTGTATTTCATTTGAGGCTATGAAGAATGCATGTTTCTTGTCTTATGTCTATGTGTTTCATTTGAGGCTTGTTCATGTTTCTATGTTCAATTATTCTTGCTTGCCCTTTATCCTTTTCCATTCTACATCCGTTGGCAATCTACCTAGTCATTTTTCTCCCATAACTCAAATTGAGAAAGTGTTAAGCTTCCATTCCACACTTTTGTTCTGATGTGGGAGTTGCAAGTCTTTTTTTTTATTTTTTTGAAGTAGCGATCAAAGCTTAAAAGTGTACGCGTAACTTGGGTTCCAATGTGCCACATAACTGTAACCAAATTTACTTCAGAGTCTAGCTGACCAATTAATTTCATTGTAATATAAAAGGATTGGAGTAGCTGAAAACTGAGGATATTTTTTATTCAACATAGAAAAGAATTGTTATGAGAATGTTGAGATGGGTGAACAAATGTCTTATAAAGAAAAGATAATTAATGTAATTAGTTCTTGTAAGTTAAAAATTCCATCTAAACTGTATATGTTATTTGGCCATGTGTAATAAAATAATAAACATGATAATTTGGGTAAATTGAGCGTGAAGTTCTATGCAATGATTTTTCCTTTGCAATATTGGCTAGGTAATGCACAAAAATAATTATCGATGGGTATTTGGTTGAAGACATCAAGTTGACGGTGCTAAGAACAAGAACCACCCCAGAGAAGGAAATATTGGTCGAGGCCTGGAATTAAATATTTTCTTGGGATTGAATTGTGTGTTAATGATTGAGATATCCTTGTAAGCTTAATAGCAAAATGTAGAAGATACACCAGTTGGCCACCAACGGTGTATCGCGTGAATACAGAATATCAAAAGAAGTCAGAAAACAACCGGCTTGCCAATCTTTACGTTCTGCTCTCCTAGGAAACTCATGATAGCATAATTTTTTTGCCAACTCTTGAAGCTCCATCGGTGTCGGGTGTAATCATGCTCATGTTAATAATGCAGTAACAGTTTATAAAATAAATAACATGTTCATAATCATAAATATGAAACAATATCCTCTTAATCAAGTGTAAGGATGCTAAAGTCATGGAGACATACCTGCAGAATCAGAACCTAATATTGGGTTGATTGGCTCATTTTTTTTTTGCCAAATAAAGATATGTTATTGATTGGCTCTCATGTTTTGAGGCTTGTTTTACTTATGCAAGTCAAATGTTATTGATTGGCTCGCATGTTTTGACATTTGTTTTACTTATGCAGGTCAAATTTCACTAGCTACCTTTCACTTGGCAAGCCATTAGTTTAATAGTCAAAAATTTACTAGCACTTCAAGAGGTATTTTTATATGTCTTTCCTATTACTTTTGAATGTGGCATGTATGGTGAGTAAATCGAAGTGTGTAATACTACCCTTTGTGTATGTGTTTTGGTGCTGATACTTATTAACTTGCTTTGAAATGTGAGAACTTAATAAAGAACGTAGATCCTACTCTTTTCATATTACTCCATACAAATTTTCAGTGTTGCTACTTGTTTTTTCTTTTTACCAAAATGTAACAAAAATGTTGCTAAAGTAACTAATTCTTATAACTCCATACTTTTTTATTTTACTAAAACTCATTTTTCTTTTTCCAATTGCTGAAAGAGGAGAGCAATCAACTGTTGGGGTGCCCTTGTTTGATGGGTGTGCACCATTGTTTTGTTGTTTTACGTAAATGATTTGTTGGGGTGCTCTCGTTTGATGGGTGTGCACCATTGTTGCATTGTATATAATAAGGTCTCATACTCTCATATAGGTTAAGAGTGTGCTCTCAGATATCTCTATAAATATTCTATGTCCATCTATTAAGGAAATTGATCTCTAAGGTCCTTGAGTTCACTTCTTCTGTAGATGAAAATACTTTTATTTTTGCCCGGATGACCTTGAAAGTTTATTATTCATATAAAAGCTAGCCCAATCCCATCTCACAAATCCACCAATTCTTGAATGCCCCCAAAATCCTTCCCTGTGGTGACCATCCTTCCACAATCATTCCTCTATCTCCTACCTTCTCAATAAACCCTTTAGGCAGTTTCTCTTCAGCCTTAATCTTTTCACCTCCCTTTGGAAACCTCACAACCCATATAAAGTTAACGTTACTCAGCTCTAGCCCATGATCAATCTCTTTCAAATTTGCATCAAAAAGAACCTCTAGCACCTGATGGTCAAGGTTTGCCACAATTTGTTATATGGTTTTATGGGAAATCTGAAATGAGTTGCTTCAGTTTGTGCACTTTACCACACATGGCAATTTAATACTCCCTTTGTCCCAAGGATAGTCACACTTTCCTTTTCAGTGGTTTCAAAAAAAAACCTTATTACCTTATATTTTTCTTCATTTAACAAGGAGTGGGGTATGGGTATGTGACTAGGACTTTGGTACACTGGACTAGTTTCAGGATGATTAGACTCTTGCCTCAAAATCCGTTGGAGACATGTTGCTAATATTACTAAAATTTCAAGCAACATGTGTTAGTTACTTTCATACGAGGGCATACCCTGATAATGATGAAATATGTTATCATACAACCTTAAAGATTAAAATATGATGGATAATATAAGAATAGTAATGATTAAGCAAGAAAACATATAGATTTTAGAAAGAAGATTTAGAAAATCTAGAAGAATTTTAGTGTTTGAGAAAACATTGTAAAAGGAATCTAACTGTAAACGGAAAACACGAGAAGAAATCTGGAGGATGAGGTTAAACCAATGTAAATCAATGGAAATGTAGAAGTCTAGATCAACTTAATGCTACGATGATAGAGACATAAACTACTGCATGCACAAGTCAAGATGCCAACATCTTTATGAACACAATAACCATGGTTTTGAATGATGTGCGACTCAATGATAATAATGCAAGCGGACAATGATTTATTGGTTGCTGAACTGCAGACTTAGACCATTTCTAAGATAATAACCCTAGGTCATTGATAACATGTTCAATGTTCATATTCAGTGATATCTCTCTTCTATTAATCTTTAGTTTTGATGTCTGTTTGATTTTTTATTTTTTTATTTGATAATTGTACATGTTTTGTTGAGTAAGAAATGAAGGTTGAGAATGTGTTTGAACTATATTTTGGTGATATTTTTGTGATGGTTAATTATTATTCATAATTGGTGTTTATGTTGTGTAATTATATGAAAGCAAATAATGAGGATACATCTCGTGCTAACGTGTTCATCAAAACACTTAGTAAAAAAGATGGTACCATACCTGAAGTGGAAAAGATGGCTCAAAAAATATCTGAATTTGAGAAGAATTAAATTGAGATACTTGAACAAATGAAGCGCATGCAACATTTATTGGATGCACACTGAATAATAGCATCGTCTCCTCCTTTGGACGCACATGGCTCCGGATATATGGTAGGACGGGTAGACCCTTTATAGTGTAGATCGTATTCAGGAGGCACCTCTTCTTTTTTTTTTTTTTTTTGTGTGATTTATGCTAATTATATAATTTATGTTGTAGGCTCAGACCAACTCTCCAATGGACGACGTGAGCTAGCTATTTCGATGAAGGACAATTTTTTATACGAAGGACACTTATTGAAATTTGCAGTTTTTGAAGGGTTGTTGATACAACCTTTTTATTATACTTTATCGAATCATTGTGGTTTTGAATTGTCTAGTAGGTTATGCTTTTGACTTGGGCACCAATTAGAATCATATGTATAAAATTAGTTTGTGTTATAACTTCAATTCATATTTATAAAATGTATTCTTAATTTGATAATTTGCATATTAGTTGACTAACTATTATTAGTTGGCATAATAACAAAAAACTTGAAAAAAAAGCTGGGTATAATACTAAATCAATATCAAATACAATTATAGGAAGCTCAAGAATAATACAGAATACTTTGAGGACGGTGATTAAACTGTTCCAAATGCATTATGGAGGCAAAAATAATCTGTCACAAATACTTTTTGGGAGGGCACACTAATTGTGCCAAATACTATTTCAGAGAGTTCCGCCAACCGTACCAAATACTTTTTGGGAGGGCATCACTAACCGTGCCAAATAATATTTGGGAGGGCATCACCAACCGTGCCAAATACTATTTGGGAGGGTAAATCCGACCATGCCAAATGCTATTTGGGAAGGCAAACACGAACGTGCCAAATACTATTAAGGAGGGCATAAGAACCGTGCCAAATACTATTTGGGTCGAGACATCACAAACCGTCCCAAATGCGTGTCAAATGGCACAAGCATGTGTAACCGTCACCTTTTCCGTGCCAAATAGTATTTGGGACGGTTTTGGGTCGTGACAAATGTATTTAGTACCCTCGTATTTGGGAGGGAGTCAAAACCGTCCCAAAACCGTGCCAAATACTTTTAGGGACGGTTTTGACAGTATTTGGGACGGTTTTTAGCCTTCCCAAATACCCATTTTTCTTATAGTGATCTATGCACGGGAGTGATAAGTTAGGGTCATGTTCATATATATGATCCTAAGTGGCAAATAGGAATTTCATATGTTCTTGTTATTAGAATATAGATTGGATGAATTATGTAGGATAGAGACTGAATTATAATTTGACAATCTATATCAATCTTTAGTGAACGAACCCAAGAAATTGAGTGATACTTTAATTAAAAGAGAAATAGAGTAGATACAAGTGAATCCACATTCCTAGATTTCCCTCCTCCATAAGATCTTCATAACTATGATTGTTGCTTAGTTTATTAATTAGATTTTCTTTTTTAGTAGAATAAATTATATTAAATAAATTTAAAAAAAAACCATTAGTTTACTTGCTACCGGTTACTTGCTATCTAATTTCTTCTTGTCTCTATGGTTCGACCCTTGCTACCATACTATTCTACAATAGTCTTGTGCACTTGCAAGGTATAAATTTAAGACACGATCAGGTGTTATCAAAACAAAATAGTTATGAACATGAACGGATGCTTATTCAGTTTCTGATGGGGTTGAATGATTATTATACTGCTATAAGAGGGAAACTCATGTTGATGAACCCTCTCCCCAATCTGAGTAAGGCAGAAAATATTTTCATTCAAGAGGAGAGCCAAAGAAATCACAGCTCAGGAAGTGTGAATATGGAGAATGTTGCAACAACTATGCTAGGCAAAGCTGGACATAAATTCTTAAAGGGAAAGAATGGTGGTTCTATAGGGAGTAGTTCTGGTGGTGGTGTACCTAAAGGGTATAATACTGGTAGTGGAGGAAATACATAGAGAAAGAAACTTTGGTGTGATCATTGTCATGGGGATACGCATGTTAAGGACAAGTGTTTCTTTCTTAATGGTTATTCAGAATGGCATGTTTTGTATGGTACAAGACCAGATGAGTCTAGGATGCCTAAACACAAAACTAAGGTATCAGTTAATATCTCCACAGATAGGACTTCAGATAACAACAACAACACACACACACAGGGATTTGCTGCAACTTAATGTCAATAGCTTCTTTCTTTACTCTCCAACAATACGACAATAATGGATAGTCCAGAATCCCATATGTCAGGTAAGTTTTCTAGTACTAGTTATGTTAAACCAAAATGATATTTAAGTCTTGGGCATAACCCTAGTGAATGGATCCTGGATACTGGAGCAACAGATCATGTTACTGCCTCCTTTCACAATCTGGTTAATCCTATTTGTGTTGACCTTCCTTTATACTTGCCCAATGGTCTTATTTGCAGGATTACACACAAAGGTAATGTTCAACTCACAACAGACATTGTCTTACACAATGTCATGTTTGCTCCTACCTTTCAATACAACTTGGTGTCTGGTCATAAACTTACCAATGATAATAACATTACCCTTGTTTTCTCTATTTCCACATGCCACTTGTAGGACCAAGTTCACAAGCGGACCAAAGGGATTGATAGGGTGATCGATGGTTTGTACATATTCAATACTTCCAGAATATGCTCAACCTCAAACTTCTTGTTCTGTGTCTAGTTAGTCTAGAATATGCTTTATGGCATCTGAGATAAGGACATGTTCCTCTTTCCTCTTTAAAACATTTGAATATTTGTACTATTGACAGTGTATCTTCTATTTTACCTTGTGATATATGTCAATTTGCTAGACAAATAAAACAACCATTTCCCATTAGTGTCTGTCAATCTACTAGACTGTTTTCATTACTTCATTGTGATCTATGGGGTCCTTATAGACACAAAACTTACAACAACTGTCACTCTTTCTTCACAATTGTTAAAGATATGTCCAGAACCACATGGACTTTCCTTCTTAATTCTAAAACTCGAGTGTGTGATTATTTGGCTTATTTTTTGTCCTCTGTCAAAGCACAATATGGGGCAAATGTTAACGAAATTAGGTCAGATAATAGTACTGAGTTCTTCAATGACTCAGTCACTCCTTAACTGAATTCTCTTGGTATCCACCACCAAAGCTCTTTTGTTGCCACACCTCAACAAAATGGGAGGGCGGAGAGAAAACACAGGCATCTACTTGAACTTGCTAGGGCTCTTAGATTCTAGATCCATCTTCCCATTTCTTTTTGGGGAGATTGTCTCTTAACTGCCATTTACATCATCAATAAAATGCCTAGTTTAGTTCTGAAGTTTAAAAATCCCTATGAAATCCTTACTGGATCTATTCCCTCCTATTCTCATATGCAGGTATTTGGGTATCTTTGCTATGCCTCTACTCTTAGTCATAATAGAGACAAGTTTGGGCCTAGAGCAAGGAAGTGTGCTTTTATGGGCTACCCTTTTGGGAAAAAGGCTTACAAATTGTATGACATGAATACCAGACAGGTCTTTTATATTAGAGATATAATATTTCATGAAGCTCACTTCCCTTTCTCTGCATCTCCTGCTATCTCTACTGATGCCCAGTTTCCTCCATCCTTCTGTGACACTGTAGATGAGGACTTGTATCCTTCTGTCTCCACATCTTTTGATATTCCATATTCTTCTCCTGATATTCTAGCTTCTTCGATACCATTTGAGTCTCCTACTCCTCTTATACAAACTATATCCATTCCTTCTAGACCTACTACAACCAAAACTCTTCCAGCCAAGTTCAAAGATTATACAGGGCTGCTCTTTACCCAATCCTCTACTGCTGCTTGTGACCACAAGTAAGGACTATTCACTATGTTCATAATGTGATGGCCTATTCCCATCCCTCTTCTGACTATCAAACTTTTATAGCTAATATTGACACCACAGTTGAGCCTAAGACTTACTCTCAAACTGTGAAACACAATCACTGGTGTCAGGCTATGGCATCTGAATTGGATGCACTGGAGAGCAATAAAACATGGGTTTTGCAGCCTTTACCCTCTGGAAAGAAGGTTGTTGGTTGCAAATGGATTTATAAAGCGAAGTACTTACCTGATGGCACTTTGGAGAAGTATAAAGCTAGATTGGTTGCTAAGGGATTCACACAAACAGGGGGTCTAGATTACTTTGAGACATTTGCCTCTGTTTCTAAGATGACAACAGTTAGAATTCTTTTAGTTGTTGTTGCAATGAGAGGTTGGCCTCTTCATCAAATGGATGTCTCTAATGCTTTTTTGCATAGAAAACTTATTAAAGAAGTCTTTATGACTCTACCTCCTGGCTATTGTCCTCCACTTACTGAGGATAATACTCATCAAGTGTGCAGGCTTACCAAGTCTCTGTATGGGTTGAAGCAGGCCCCTAGACAGTGGTTTCATAAACTGTCCACTGTATTGAAGGCATTTGGTTATAAACAGGCTGCTTCTGACCATACCCTATTCACTATGGAGTCTTATGGTGGTTTTACTGCCCTTTTGGTCTATGTTGATGACATAGTTATCACTTGATCATCTTCTACTGCCATTACTCTTAAACAATATCTTCACACCCAGTTCTCCATTAGAGATCTTGGTCAATTGAAATATTTCCTAGGGCTGGAATTAGCTAGGAATACTACTGGGATTTGTCTACACCAGAAAAAGTATGCAATGGACATCATCAAAGAAACAGGTCTATCCAATGCTAAAAATTCTAGACTTCCTCTCCCTACCAATCATGGTCTATCTGTAGTTATTGGTCCCCTTATTTCCAATCCAGACAAATATCGAAGTCTTGTTGGGAGGCTCATATATCTAACAATTACCAGACCTGATATGTCTTATGATGTGCAAGTTTTGAGCCAATTCTTGTCTCAGCCTAGAAAACCACACTTTGAAGCTGAAAAGAAGGTTGTCAGGTACCTTAAGCAGGCTCCTGGTCAAGGCTTGTTTTTCTCATCTCAGTATTCTTCGGTTCATGGTATTGTGATGTTGATTAAGCGCTGTCATACTTCCGGACGATCCATTACAGGTTTTTGTATTTTTCTGGGTTCTTCTTTGATTTCAAGGAAGAGTAAAAAGCAGTCTAATGTTTCTAGATCTTCTGCCGAATCTGAATATAGATCCATGGCATCTACCTATTGTGAGTTGGTGTGGCTGAAGTTGTGAGTGCCCCAGATTCTCCCGGATCGTGCGCTCCCTTTTTTAGGGGAACGCGACATACAGAAGGACATGCGCTCCCATCATTGGCATGCTGTTTTGTGCGCCATCATCGGCAGGCTGTTTTGTGTGCCATCATCAGCGATCTGTCATCATCGCCATGCTGCTTTTTGCGCCATCATCGGTGATATGCCATCATCGGCATGTTACTTTGTGCGCCATTGTCGGCGATATGCCATCAGCGGCATGCTACTTTGTACGCCCTCGTCGGCGATATGCCATCGTCGGTGTGCTACTCTGTACGCCCTCGTCGGCAATATGTCATCATCGGCATGCTGCTTTGTACGCCCTCGTTGGTAATATGCCATCATCGGCATGTTGCTTTGTGCGCCATCGTCGGCAATATGCCATCATCGGCATACTTCTTTGTACGCCCTCATCGGAATGTTGCTTTGTACGCCCTCGTCGGCGATATGCCATCATCGGCATGTTGTTTTATGCCCCATCATCGGCGATATGCCTTCTTTGGCATCTTTGCTTTATAAAGCGGCTTTCCCGGCAAAGATAGGAAAGGATCTTTGCCTTTTAAAAACGCTGCGTTTTCCCAAGAGCCGCCATTGTGAGTGCCCCGGATTCTCCCAGACCCTGCGCTCCCTTTTTTTAGGGGAACGCGACATGCTGAAGGACATCACTATTTTCATTTCATCCTCCCTTGTTTAAAGGAAGACGAAATTAAAAGTGAAGAAAGAGTGTTGTCGAAAGTGCGTTGAATACGCCTCGATCACTAAGTGTGCTTTAGTCCATTATGAGTGCTTTGGATTTCTCTGTAACTCATCCTCCCTTGTTTAGGGGAAAACAAGATACAGAAAATGCATCACCTTTTCCATTCTCATCGTCTCTTGTTTAGGGAAAAACAGAAAAGTGCAAAAAAAGGATGTTTCGAAGGCGCATGGGAACACGCCCTGCCTTACTATGGACTGTTGTACATTCTGGATTACTATGAGTGCTTTGGGTTTCCTCTGACTCATCCTCCCTTGTTTAGGGGAAAACAAGATACATAAAGTGCATCACCCTTTTCATTCCCGTCGCCCCTTGTTTTGGGGAAAACGGAAAAGTGCAAAAAAAGGATGTTACGGGCCTTACTGTAATCCAAAACGTTGTAACAGAATCACCATCTTTATTTTAAGGAGAAAATAAAGAAAAAACAAAAATAACCAGAATTTGTAAAAAGGGGGTTCAGAGGCTATGTTACGAGGTGGGAAGGTGTTAGGCACCCAACTCGCCCTTTCGGTCTCAAAAATAGCTTTTGGCTAAAATATGTTCTTATTATATTTATTTAGCAGATGAAATAAAGTATTTAAAAAGATATATATGTATCTACATTCTTTACAGACTTGTAGTTGCTTCCTTCCAAAAATTACAAATATTTGGCCATAATAATGGCTATTTTTAGTGCTATTTTCTATAGAGATCCGGGCAACATAACTGCTTATATTTTTTACATCGGGCCGACTGAAAATAGCACTTTTTTATAAAAACCTCTTAAAAGCTTACCTTTAACAGCGTAGGTTGTGCTCGCTTTGTCCTTCCGAGAAAAGGAGTCTTTTGTTGCTGTTGTGATTCGGGAAGAGTAACTTCTCCCGAAAGCTGCTTTCTGGCACCGTAAAACGGTCGGAGTAACTACTTTCATTTTTGCTGTTGTTTATTTGCTGTTGGCAAAAATCGGGCAGAGCAACTACTTGCTTCTGGCGGATTTGGCGTCTGGATTCGGGCAGGGCAACTGCACTTTTTGGGATTTTGGAACTGGGGAAATAGGGTGGAATCTTAGCGGGGAGGCTAAGATTCACTTTGACCGGTTGGTTTTATGTTTGGGCAACTGCACTTTTATGTTTGGGTGAAATTTCTTCGTCCCCCAAATTCAGAAGTCGGGCACCTTTATTTATAGGTGAGAGGAGGGACACCTTCGTCATTAAGATTTTTCTATCTGTGCTTCACCAACTTGTACCGCGCGCTTGAGAGATTTTATCGAAAGCAAAACGCAACAGTGCAGGGGACTATTTAGGCGCCGCCCCCATAGGAAGTGGGCGCGGCTCCTAGTTTGAGCATGGGTGGCGCCTGGGTTGTTCATGGGTGGCGCCAGCTCTTTTTTTGTTTCGATTTCTGACACTTTGGCCCCTGCAATTCACTATTCATGCATCCTTTCTTTTCTTTTGCATTTTTTGCAATCTAAACCCTGTAACTTGACATTTGTTAGTGTTTAATAGGTCTTAATATCTCATGTCAAGATTACATATTAGAGGTACGAAATTGGGGTGTCTACAAAGCCCCTCAACGATGGAGTTTACAGGTAACCCGAAGCTTACCGAGTAAACGAACTTCGTTGATAAGAAATAGACTCCCAAATTTCATGCAATTATAATGGGGAGATATGCAAATGCGGCAGTTTCTGGATGCAATAGTTTATAATGTAGTAGCTCCAATCTCACATACCCTAGACATATTTAGTCGGTTATAACAAGTTGTCGTAGTTTTTAAGCAGATATGCAGATTAAGTGCTTTGATGGTCGGACCTACCGAAATAGGCTGCCTACGTATCCCTTAATAAAAGGAATCAGACCAAACGTAGTTCGGTCCGATGTAAACAAATAATAGTCATACTGGTGGGATAGATGATGCGTCATCGTCGGAGATATGCCTTCTTCGGCATGCTGCTTTGTGCGCCATTGTTGGCAATATGCCATCATCGGCATGTTCCTTTGTACGCCCTCATCAGCGATATGCCATCATTGGCATGCTGCTTTGTACGCCCTCGTCGGCAATATGCCATCATCGGCATGATGTTTTGTGTGCCATCATCAGCATGCTGCTTTGTACGCCCTCGTCGGCGATATGCCATCATCGGCATGCTGTTTTGTGCGCCATCGTCGGCGATATGCCATCATCGGCATGCTGATTTGTATGCCCTCGTCAGCGATATGACATCATTGGCATGCTGCTTTGTACGCCCTCGCCGGTGATATGCCATCATCGGCATGCTGTTTTATGTGTGCCATCATCGGCGATATGCCATCGTCGGCATGTTGTTTTGTGCGCCATCATCGGCATGCTACTTTGTATGCCCTTGTCGGCGATATGCCATCATCGGCATAGCCGTTTAAGCGCCATCGTCTGGGCGATATGCCATCATCTTGCAGATTTGCCATGAGCCATTTGGTGATATGCAATCATCGGCATGCTGTTTTGTGCGCCATCATCAGCGATATGCCATCGTCGGCATGCTGTTATGTGTGCCATAGTCGGCGATATGCCATCGTCGGCATGCTATTTTGTACGCCATCGTCGGCATGCTGTTTTGTTCGCCATCGTCAGCATTCTGTTTTGTACGCCATCATCGGCATGCTCCTTTGTGCACAATCATCAGCGATATGCCATCACAAGCATGTTGCTTTGTGCACCATCATCAGTGATATGCCATCATCGGCATGTTGCTTTGTGCGCCATCGTTGGCGATATGCCATCATCGACATGCAGCTTTGTACGCCCTCGTCGGCGATATGCCATCGTCGGCTTGCTACTCAGACGCCTCGTCTCGTAATTTGTCATCATCAAGATCTTTGTATGCGCCAGACATGCCGGCAATATGCCATCATCGGCATGTTGCTTTGTGCGCCATCGTCGGCGATATGCCATCATCGGCATGCTTCATAATTTGTACTCCATCGTCGGCGTGCTGCTTTGTACGCCCTCGTCGGCGATATGCCATCATCGGCATGTTGTTTTGTACGCCCTCGTCGGCAATAGGCCAACATCGGCATGCTGCTTTGTACGCCCTCGTCGGCGATATGCCATCATCGGCATGTTGTTTTATGTGCCATCATCGACGATATGCTTTCTTCGGCATGCTGCTTTTTAAAACCAGTTTTCCCCTTTGCCTTTTTTTAAAACGCACTTTCCCGAGCATAGTGAAAGTAATGCTGCTTTTTTTAAAAGAGCGTTTTCTCCAGCATAGGGAAAGCGATGCCTATGAAGCGTGTGGCAGAATGCTGTCGATGATCGGCTTATGTGGCTTTTGATGATGCTGCTGAGGATCTTTGGGTGATGATCCTTGGCGAGATGTTGGTAGAACATTTATATTTTTTCAAGGGCCGTTGCGGCAGAAGACCTGATAAGATGCAATAAAAGGATGCAAACAAAATATGCAAGCATGCGAATGAAACTTTCTTTTTCTTAAAAAAAAGGACTTTTGAATGTGCATGTGTATCATCCGTTTCTTAATCATGTTAAGACAAGATGGGTCAGGGGATGCAGATGTGATAAGAGAGGTTAGGATGCGGCTTTTGGCTTTGAAGGGTTATGTGTATAGGAGTTGATGGTGATATTTGAAATGAAGGTGAATGGAGTGCTGGTTCACTTTTCAGTATTTTGCCTAGTGCATCATTCAAGAAAGGAATTCAATCAGGATTAGTGAGTCCTACTAATTGATGTCTCGAAGGGACCACTTTTTTTCTTTCGGTTTTTTTTTTTTTTTTGTGCTATAACTTTTGCCTAGGCCGCCCTTTCAAGTTTTCTACCTAGCGAGCTTTTATCTCATAGGGAGCCATCCTTTCAATGCATGCAAAGATAAACCACTCATTCTTGAGGGATCACACCTTTGTTGCTTCTTCATTTTTTTAGGCAGAGATGGAAAGGACAGATGTTTCTCGAGATGATGAACTTTTATGTATCCAATGAGTTTGACGGAAGAAGCCCCAGGATGAATCGATGAACCATATTTTGTAAAATGGAACGAGCAAGTTTCTGATGAGATTAACTAGGGACAGCCCCAGAAAAACTCAATTTTGAGAGACTTTTGAGGGAGACAGAAATGAGCGTGCTCAAAGAAATATGATGACTCTAATGGACAAAAGAAGAGTCATGATCCATAGTTTTATCGTCGAGTATCACAAGTTTCATGGACTCTATTTAATGTTTATATTTTGATAATTTTATATGTCTTTTGCAAGAAGTTCTGTCCTGGATCCAGATCATGCTATAACCGATTGAAACAGATCTGTAGGTGGCAACTATGTTAGGGTATAGTGTTTAAGTATTTGGGAAGGATTGGCTTTAGGGTTGAGGATTTGATTGTCCTCTAGTTCTGGGCATTTTGGGATGTGGATTTGGTTTTTTCTCAAAAATGTGATCAGAAGCGATCATGGCTGGCCTTCTAAGTTGTGGGTTTGGATGAGAATTTAGTTTCTGGGCCTGGTTGTAGGTATGGTTGGGAGATCGACTTTTGGCTTTTGTTGTGGATTATGGGGTTGTCCAAGAGTGATTGATTTTTTATTTTTGTTGCGAGAGAAAGATTTTGAGGAAATTTCTCAGGAGAGGCTTCTTTTCTTTTTCTTTTTTTTTTAATGTATAGGCCTCTTTTTTTCTTTTTTTTTTCAACCTTGCACCTTTTTTTTAATCTTTTTTTTTGTTGGCCTCTCGGAGCAATTTGGGAGAGTGCTTGAAGAGATATATGTTTTCTCTCTCTTGGGATAAAAAGGTGGTCACTCTTGATGGATGTATATATAAGGGTGAAGAAGCCCCAGTTTTGGGAAGCTGGATCTTAGAGATGGTTAGGCATGGGTATATGGTGTATTTTTTTAGATATTTGGAAGGGTTTTGATGTATGGTTGGAAGCCCCTAGTGTGCCATTTAATAGTTCGGTTGCAATGGGTCGAATATGACATTTTACCAAGACAGAAGGTTGCTTAATCGAACAAAGATTTTTGATGGTTTGTGGGTCCATATTTTGAAACGAATCATTATCAACCCGTGTAGTTTTATCATGTTTTTACATGAGTTGATTCGTCATCTTTTTTTCATATAACAGATATTTCGGCAATAGATGGTGCTCACAGATCGGAAAGAAGACTCGACAAGCTAATATAGGAGAAGCAAGCATTTATCAGACTCAAATATAGATAAATACCTTTCGAAAGCTCGATCTGAGGACTTAGTTGGACTTTCAAAATAGCGGAGACCAAATGGATTCATGAGCATACTCTTGCAAGGATGGTTTGTAGGCATTAATATGGGCAAAAGAGATACCCATGGGGTTTAAAAGCCCCTAGTCCTGGATTGTTGCGTATGATCCTTGAGTTCCCTAGCTTTTCTGGATTTACCAGCTTTCTAGTCTTTTCTGATTTCTTGGCTTCTTGGCTTTCCTTTCTTCCCTGGCTCCCTATCGGTCTTTTTTTTTTAATTTCTGTTTCATGTTTTCTCTTTTTTTTTAACTTTCTTTTTCATTCATTTTTTTAAGAAGTGGTAGACCTTGGTATCCTGAAGTATGACTTACTGAATTTTTTTTTGAAATCGAGAGTGAACGATGCACTAATAGAGTAGTGGTGTATTTATGAAAGGTTAAGAAGGAAGATGAATTTGGAAATGGCTATTGAGTATAAAGGTGAGTGGATTTTCTATCTTTTCATGTTTTGGGAAACAAAAGAAAACACATAGAAAACACCTTTTTTTTTTTTTTTTTTACGATCCTTGAAATGAGAAGCGACGATTACGTACCTCTAGACAATCCTATTAGGAGAGTAAGTGATAAATAATCAATTTTTTTTATTTTTCAGGCCCTGTAAAATTGTTAGTGGTACCAAAGAAAAACAACAAAGATCTCAATATGTATAAACACAACACAAGATTTAAAGAAAATAATTTATTTTGTTTTTGAAGATATATATTTTTTTTTTTTGAAAAGTGGAGTAACAGGAAAAATAGATGCATCAAACGGCAAAAATAGGTGACCCGATGGATAAAATGAACCCAACATCGAACAAAATTATTCAAAATGGGAAACGAGCCACGTAGGAAATAGGCTGGGCGCTGCCCATCACCAATTTGGGTGCCACGCCCACAGGTAATGTGAATGTTCAATTTTCAAGTTTATGCACTTCACTCCTCATACCTTTTCCCCTTTTGTCATTTAGGCCCATCTGAATTTCCTTTTAACATTTTGGTCCGCTTAACGTACTAAAATTGATTTTTTTCTGTTTGAAAAAACGAATAAATTTTTGTTTGCTCTTTTTGATCTAATTTTTTTAAAAAAAACAAAATTATATATATATATATATATATAAACCCTTCTTTTTAAAAAAATGATTTTTTTTTCCTTTTGCTTTGAGAAAATGAGTTTTTTCTTTTACCTTTTTTTTAAAGAGATGAATTTTTTTTATATTAGAAAACGAATTTCTTTCCTCTTTTTTTTTTTTGAAAACTCTTTTTTTTTAATTATCTTTATTTTGGAAAACGAATTTTTTTTCTTCTTTTTTTTTAAACTCTTTTTTTTTTTAATTTCAGAAAACAATATTTTTTCTTTTTTTTAAACGAATTTTTTTTAATTGAAAATTATATACACACATAGGAAGCCAAATAAATATAAAAGAGATGAGAAAAAAAACAAGCATATTGATATTAAAGGAAATAAGATGCAAACATGTATGGATGTACAAATAATATGACATAATAAAAGAATATGTACATTTATTTTTTTATTTTTTTTTGCGCGAAATAAATTAAGCGAACAGAGATGTAGAGTAAAATAAAACAATTATAAAATAAAGCCCCAGCCCTTTTGTTATGTTGCACGAAAATCTTTTTTTTATTGTTTTTTTTATATTTGTAGCGGTATCCAGAATGAAACTGCTGCAAGTAAACGGGTATGCACAATATATGTACCGATATATGAAAATGCAATATTTAAAATACCAAAGAAATATAATAAGCATATTTTAGCCAGAAACTAAAGAAAACTGATTTTTTTTCTTTCTTTCTTTTTTTTTTTTTATGAAAATGAGTCTAGCCCTCCATTTTTATTAAAATAAAAACGACGTCCCCAGCAGAGTCGCCACTGTGAGTGCCTCGGATTTTCCCGGATCCCGCGCTCCTTTTTTTAGGGGAACACAACATGCGGAAGGAAATCACCATTTTCATTTCATCCTCCCTTGTTTAGGGAAAGACGAAATTAAAAATGCAAAAAGAGTGTTGTCGAAAGTGCGTTGAATACGTCTCAGTCACTGAGTGTGCTTTAGTCCATTATGAGTGTTTTGGATTTCTCCGTAACTTATCCTCCCTTGTTTAGGAGAAAACAAAATACAGAAAACGCATCATCGTTTTCATTCCCATCGTCCCTTGTTTAGGGAAAAATGGAAAAGTACTAAAAAAAAATGTTGCGAAGGCGCGTGGGAACACGCCCTGCCTTACTATGGACTGTTGTACATTCTGGATTACTATGAGTGCTTTGAGTTTTTCGTGTCTCATCCTCCCTTATTTAGGGAAAAACAAGATACAGAAAGTGCATCACCCTTTTCATTCTCGTCGTCCCTTGTTTAGGGAAAAACGAAAAAGTGCAAAAAAATGATGTTGCGGGCCTCACTGTAATCCAAAATGTTGTAATAGAGTCGCCATCTTTATTTTAAGGAGAAATAAAGAAAAACAAAAAATAACCAGAGTTTGTGAAAAGGGGGTTCGGAAGCTAAGTTACGAGGTGAGAAGGTGTTAGGCACCGAACTCGCCCTTTCGGTCTCAAAAATAGTTTTTGGCTAAAATATGCTTTTATTATATTTATTTACCAGATGAAATAAAGCATTTAAAAGGATATATCTGTATCTACATTATTACAGACTTACAGCCGCTTCCTTCCAGTAATTACAAATAAATTTATAAATGTTTGGTCATTATAATGGCTCTTTTAAGTGCTATTTTTTATAGAAATCCGAGCAGCATAACTGCTTATATTTTTTACATCGGGCCGGTCGAAAATAGTACTTTTTATATATAACCTCTTAAAGGCTTACCTTTAAGAGCGTAGGTTGTGCTCGCTTTGTCCTTCCGGGAGAAGGAGTCTTTGTTCTTTGTTGTGATTCGGGCGAGTAAGCGCTTCCAAGAAAGTTGCTACGGCACCATAAAGCAGGCCCAGGCTGCCATTTTTTGTTGTTGGCAGAAATCAAGCAGAGCAACTACTTGCTTCTGGCGGATTTGGCGTCTGGATTAGGGCAGGGCAACTGCTCTTTTTGGAATTTTGGAACTAGGGAAATAGGGTGTAATTTTAGCGGGGAGGCTAAGATTTACTTTGACATGTTGGATTTGTATTTGAGGGAGATTTGACGGAGTTTTGAGGCTTTTTGGAGGAGGGGAACTCTCAGGATGATCTCTCTGCATAAACTGAACGCGGTGTGTGAACTGTGTAAAATTTCCCCGTCCTCAATTCTGAAGCCGAGCACCTTTATTTATAGGTGAGAGGAGGGACTCCTTCGTTATTAAGTTTTTCTACAGGCTTCTTCTGCTTCATAGAACTTGCATACGTTTGAGAGATTGTGCAGAAAGCAAAAAGCTACAGTGCATGGGGACTATTTGGGCGCCACCCATGGAAGAGGCTGGCGCGGCGCCCACAATGAGTATGGGTGGCGCCAGGAACTTTTTGTTTCCAATTTTGGCACTTTGGCCCCCTACAATCCACTGTTTATGCATCCTTATTTTCTTTTGCATATTTTGCATTTTAAATCCTGTAACTTGACATTCGTTAATCTTTTTAACATTTCTTGATATTTTATGTCATGTTACATACAAGGGGTACGAAATTGGGGTGTCTACAGAAGCCTCTCTTGCAAAGTCTACTTGTGCATCTTCCTGCTCCTGCCTCTTCATTTTGTGACAACAAAGTTGCATTGCACATTACTGCCAATCCTGTATATCATGAGCGCACCAAACACATTGACATTGATTGTCACATAATCCGAGAGAAGATTGAAAAAGGGATTGTTGTCACCTCTCACGTTCCTTCAAAATAGCAATTGGCAGATATGTTTACCAAGGCTCTTCCTGAGTCTCAATTGGTGTATTTGGTGTCCAAGTTGTCTATGCGCAATATTTTCTCACTGCCAACTTGAGGGAGGGGGTGTTGGAGTATGAGGATGTCGTGTGTAATTTTCTCATAGTTGTAGGTCTTGTCTATAAGGGTGTCGACTGTCAATATGTAATAGCTAGGCAATTGGGTTTGCTACAGATTAGTTTCTCCTCATTCTTTGTGTAAATATAAAAAACACAATTCCTTTCTTCTGTATCATAATTAAGGAGATATACAAAGATAATGGAATGAGATTCTCTCTCAATTTCATAATCATCTAAATATATATAATGACAAAGGTAGATTTTATCCCTCCAAAATCTCACTTTTGAATTATTGGCTTTTGAGTTACCAATCAACTATTTCTCTCTCCTATCTTCTCCCTATTTTATCTCTTTCTCTCTCCCGTCTCCTCCCTATTTTCTCTCTCATCACCACCATCTCCTCTCTTTTAATTATTTTAAACATTTTTCTCTTTAAACATAAAAAATAGTAACTAAAACAAAAATAATAGTTTCGGAGTCAAGAAAACAAAAATATAAGAGGAGGTTAGTAAAATAAAAACTAATTTATGGAACAAATCACTATAAAAATAAAAATTACAGAATTAACAAAACAAAAATAATTTAATGCAAATGTTAGTAAAATAAAATAATTTACATAACAAAAGTTTTAATCAAATTCTTAAAAATATATGTGTAAAACAAAAATACGTTAGTAAAATAAAAATATTTGATAGAACAAAAATAATAGTTACAGAGTCAATAAAACAAAAACAATTTAAACTGAGGTTACTAAAATAATAAAAATAATTTAGGGAACAAAAGTATAAAACAAATTTTAAAAATAGTTATGTAAAAAAATACATTAGTCAAATAAAATTATGTGATGGAACAAAAATAATAGTTACAGAGTTAATAAAACAAAAATAATTTAAACTGAGGTTAGTAAAATTATAAAAATAATTTACGGAACAAAATTTTAAAACAAATTCTTAAGAATAGTTATGTAAAACAAAAAAAGTGTTACTAAAATAAAACTACTTGATGGAACAAAAATAATAGTTACAGAGTCAATAAAGCAAAAACAAAAAACAATTCAAATTGAGGTTAGTAAAATAATAAAAATAATTTATGGAACAATTTTTTTCCGTAAAACTAATTCTTAAAAATAAAACAAAAATAATAGTTACAAATTTAATAAAACTAAAAATATAATGGAAGTTAGTAAAATCAAAATAATTTATGGAATAAAAATAATAGTTAACAGTTAAAAAAATTGGTTATTTTGATTTTAGTTTATTTTCTTATCAGAAATTCATTTATTCGTAAAATATAAATATAATTTAATTAAAGTAATTATTCAAAATGAAGAACTTATTTGAGTTCAGATTTTATTTACAGGGTGGAAAAAATCTAATTTGTTCGAATACATCATTCTACAGATTTTTTGACTAGTATAAAGTGTTCGGGATTGTCAGCCCATGGATTGACACTTAAATTAGTGTTTCAGTAATGCTATTGATAAACATTGACTATGGTGCAAGGTTGTGCAACGGAACAAGACTATCATCATAAATCTTAGGGATCACATTGTTAAAACAATTTTTTTGAAAGAAAGCAATGTTGGAGAAAATGTTTTTATCCAAAGATTGTCATTAATTGCATCTGATATAGACCATAATCGGTGACCCAGTGGTAGAGTTGAGGCTTTACAAAATATGAGGTCTGTTGATTCTTATGTTAAATTTATATCTGATCAGTACATTACATTAGTTTTATACTTCAGTGGCTAATCGGTACGTTGCGTGTCGATTAGCGTGGCAACCGTGTATAGAACTTTGCCTTGTATAGTTTTTGTAGGACTTTTCGGGAACATCGGAAGACCACTTCTCTGCTTCACTTGGGAAGACTTGCTCAAAGCTTAAGATCTACAGACTCGTGTCCAGTGATGCTGCTTCTACGTGTCCTCTCCGGATCAAAGCTAGTGGATTAATTCAAACTTATTCCCATATGATATTTGAATTAATCTAAGACTTTTCCTGACATGTCAAGCCGCCGAAAGCAACTTTCCGAAAAGCAGGAATACTTTTCGTCTGAAGTGTTGATAAAGCGGTGATCCTACTTTCGCTTCATCTCTCAAATCGACACCAAATCGCCCACCTTTTTGAAGATCTCGTAAATGATTATCGCTCTAGTTATCGTGAAACGAAATTCCTTGATGATCGACAAATTCCCATGCATTTAATGCATTTATGAAAAAGCTGTTGAAGTCTTCGTCTTCTCCAACGGATCTTTTGAAGTGCACCTGCTTTAAATACGCCATTGAAGGCGGACCTAAAAGAACAAGCTATGCAGAATCAATCGAACACTTAAGAATTGCTCGAATCTGACAACTCCAAGTCTTTCAGCTCGGTGCATTCAATAGATCCTCAACGAGATCTAGAAGTCTCGTCAACAACAAGAAGCGCTCTTCAACATTTATTGTTTTATTCTTCTTGTTGTTTACTTCCATTAACTATATACGCACGCAATTAAATATCTTGTTTTTACGGATATTTAATTCCCTAGACAAACACAAGTCAATATTTTGTACACGATCCATTAGGGATATTCTTTGTAATTGATCTAAGTGGAAAACATAGTGCACAATTTAAATCAAGGTTGATGCCTTGGTGGTGGGCGTAGCACTCATTATAGTGTGAACCATCCCAAAATACTTGTGTTATTTCCTACATTCGTTTAATTATTGAACCGCTCGGTTTCATTGTTTACTTCATCCATTTTGAGAACTTAAGTAATCTGTTAAAGGTCTAGGTAGTCCTTATCGGCGGACACGGAACAATTTCTTGAAGGTCTTCCGCTACTTGATTCTTTTCATAGATTGCAAGTAACTTTCAAGGAACTTACTTTAAAGTTTTAAAGTGTTAATAAGCTATTCAACCCCCTTCTAGCTTATTATTGTGCTCACTTGGGACCCATTGGTATCGAGCCTTACTCTTGAAAACAAGTTTTTCAAGATTAAACTCTTGAGAGATACGACATAATGGCACAAACACACTATATCTTTGCCTCATCTAATGCTAACCACGTCCCAATATTGGACGGGAGGTCATTTTGATGTATGGAAGGATAAAGTAATGAGATTCATGAACTCTATTGACAACGAGATTATGGAAATGTGTCCTGCGAGGTCAACATGTACCAATGAAGGCAAATCTTCTAGCCTCCATCGGGGGAACCTGCTGAAGTTCCTAAAGAAGAATCGAGAATGGACAGAGAACGATAGAAAGCTGGTTGAACTTGACAAGACAAAGCAATTAACATAATCACCGACTCTCTAGACACAAGCACATACCCGACAAAGTGATTCGATGTACAAGCTGCGAAAGAGATGTGGGAAGCTCTTGTAGAATACTTGGAAGGAGACCAAGACACAAGAGACACGAGAAAATATACATACATCGGCCGGTTTGATTCTTTCAAAAAGGATCCTAAGGAAACCTTGAGACAAGCATACGATCGATTCGGTGAGGTAATAAATAGTTGCTTTTCTCTTGGTAAAACATATGACAAAAGGAAATGAACATGAGGTTTCTAGGCTCTCTAGGTAGCTTATGGCATGTGAAGACCACGGCTATGAAAAGAATCTAAAACTTAAGCGAGATGACTCTTCGTAGTCTCTACGCAAGTTTAAAGGTTTATGAACTTGAAGTTAAATCAAGCTCTAGAGCAAGACAAGCAGCCTTGAACCGTGTCCTGCCCGACCATGGTCAAGAAGAAATCATTGTTGAAAATAAACCCTACTTCCTTCGGTGAAAATGATTTTTTATCGATGAACAATTTGCTATGTTTGTTAAACGTTTTCAAAAATTTGCAAAATATGGAAGGAAGAACACTCACCAACAACCTTTCGGGGAAGATTGGTGAAAGCTCATCTAAGGAAGAGCTTGTGTGTTATAACTAATGTAGAAACACTCGGTCATTTGCCTCAAAATGTCCTAAGCCAAAATTTGAAGCATACAGAAAACCCTCTTATAGAAAATTTCAAAAACAAAAGGTATGTTGGTGAAGACATAGAAGATAAAAGGTTGCTACATGGTTTGAAGCCGATTCGAGAAGAGGAGGAAGAGGATTGTGAGCAAGCTAACATATGCTTAATAGCTGATTCATGTCCTACCTATGACTCTGAAAATGAAGTTGTAGTTTCACCAAGTCCTTTGGACAAAAATGAAACCAGCAGTGATAGCTTCAGTAAGGAAGAACTTCTCAAGGATAATCAGGATATGCTTGAAGAATTTAATTCCTTTAGAGTAGCCTATGTTAAGCGGCAAGAAGCGTGAGAAACTTGGTGATGGCGGTGAGATTCAAACTCTCAATAGGCGTCAACAAGAGAGTATCAAACGAAGGAAGAAAACAAATTTCTTCATGACAAAATTGGTCACATTGAGCACATCAAAGGACTGAGACCTAGAAAATTGCCTTGCAAAAGACAATTGACTCTGGAATAGTTCGAAGGATGCATTTGAAGAAATCACTTACAAAAAATCTAGCAATGATAAAGCAGGCATAGGATATTGGATGTGTCTCTTCCGACAATCTCTTACGTCAAAGAGAAAGGAGAATCTCGAGCGCTAATGATATATCTTTCTCTAAGCAGACATTTGGAAATATAGGGAAGCAAGGCCTTGGTTACTCGAAGTGTCCCTTATGTTTACCAAAGCTCGAAAGGAAAAGCCAAAATGAATGATTCAAATGAGAAATGCGAGAAGGTAACGGTAGAGAAGAGTGAAGTCTCAGAGCAGCGACTATGCCAAGGCAAGTCTGGCGGTAGACACTCTACCGGTAACTAGTTTGTCTATGAAGCAGCAAGATCTTTTTGTTGAAGGTAAACTTAAAGGTATTCTACGAATCCTCCGAAAAGGTTCTCAACAGAAAAAGCTAAAGCTAAGTCTGCATTTGGTAACCTACCTAGGAAGAGTCGAAAAACCAATTAAGTCTACCGTCAACAAGCAAGCTGAACCGAAAATGAATGTCAAGAAAAGGAATGATCATAAGCACTCTTCGGTTGAAGACTCTAACAGTTCTCTATGTCTTTCCATTTATGTCATTCTTGCCATTGCTTAGGCCATCGGCACCAAATGCTGCTAAGGTTCACTCAAGATCGAGAGACCTAGTTCTCTCAAGGTCAAGCAGGTATGGGTTGCAAAAGGTTGCTAATCCTTAGGACCCATATAAAAGGGTACCTTGTTTTGCTTTAACTCTTTTACAGGAATGCTTCATGGCTATAGAATCAGAAAACAAAGACATCTGGTACCTAGACAGTGGCTGTTCAAGACACATGACTGGGAACAGAAGTCTTCTTACAGATATAGCTGAAACAAAAGGACCCATTTATTTTCGGAGACAATGCAAGAGGAAAGACAATTGGATATGGCTCAATTACTAGAGGAAGTCTCTCCATCAACAAAGTTTCTCTAGTAAGTGGTTTAAAGCACAATCTTCGAGCATATCACAATTCACGACAAAAGGACTTCTATGCCAATTCAATTCCAACCAGTGCCTCATCAAAGACAGTGAATCATGCTCTACAATATTGACCGGCAATAGACAAGGAAACGTCTATGTCGTGGACTTAAATCTTCTAGGGAGATTCTCAAACCTGTGTCTAGTAGCCAACAATGTTCGTGACAACAGCTGGCTATGGCACAAGCGTCTCAGTCACCTCAACTTCAAAAGCACCTCTCAAGCTCTCCAAAATGGGCTTGTCAAGGTCTATGGTGTCTGCCGATCATGACAGAAGTTGTAAAGCTTGTCAACTAGGAAAACTTTCCAAGTCTTCCTTCAAAAGAAAGTCTGTTTTATCAACAAACAGACCTCTTCTGCATATGGATCTCTTTGGACCTATTACAACCCATTTCGGGAGACAAGTACACACTTGTAGTAGTTGATGACTACTCTAGATTCACTTGGATTGAAACTATGACATCTAAAGATGAAACGTATGATCTAGTCACACTTTTTAGAAGACTTCAAACTCAAAAGCTTGAAGACATTTGTGACATAAGATCGGTCAGCGACACTTGAATTCAAAAACAATGGTGTAGAAATGCTTGCGATGACCATGGGATCGGCCACAACTTCTCTGCGCCCGGTACTCCTCAACAAAATGGTGTAGGTGAGCGGAAGAAACGAACAACGATTGAGCGGCTAGAAAAAATGTGAGAAGCTAAACTTCAAGTATTTACAGGCGGCGTCAATCTTGCTAGCTTTACCCAAATAGATCACACAGTAAACAAGTTTCATAATAAAACTCCATATGAAATATGGAGGAAAGATCCCCAAACATTGGATTTCTTAAAATCTTGGTTGTAAATGTTTTATTCTTTACAATGGAAAAAGAGTATAGAGGAAAATTTGATGCAAAAATCGGGGCAGAAGGAATTTTTAGTATTCAAACATTCAAAAGCATTTCGCATTTTCGGATAAAATCTAACATAAAAATCTTAGAATGCATGCATGTTTCTTTGATGAATATGACTTGTTAGAGCCTAGAATGGCTCGAGCGTTGCTAATGATTACGATAATGATGAGGCAGTACAAATACAACAT
>CM028380.1:112701444-112750127 GCA_013146195.2 Codonopsis lanceolata | reverse complement strand
CCGCTTACTTGGTCCTATAAAGAGGTGTCAAGGGTAGACCTTATATAGCCAAACACCCGATCTCACATGTTCATCGCTCACCATCGGCAAAAGCTCCGCCGCATCAAGTCGAATGGTCACTACAAGTTGAAAAAAAAGCATGAAACAAATGAACGTCAACTTCATTCGGGTAAAAAAATACAAAAATAAAAAAAGGGGTAAAAAAAAAGGAAATAAAAAAATATATACCCCGATCTGTCGCTATCCAAAATAGTGACCATTCCAAATCCAACAACAAAGATGTCGGGCTATAGTCAAATCAAAAGCAAAGAAATAGGAGACCAAGAAAAGACCTCACCACCCTTGGGGACCTCCATCGCTATCATGTCATGCCGTCTGGGCTAGAAAATGTGGGCTACTTATCAAAGCCGTCGCTACCACCCCTCTTCCTCGATGTGTCGATATCATTCAAGAGATCCGGCGAGAGATGTCGTACTCCTCACAAGCCGAAAAGAAAAGACCTTGTTCAGCCTCCGATCTTAATGAGCTCAAAGGTATTATGCTCAAACCACCTCTCTCCGGGACAAGTGCTTCCTCTCCAAACCGCTAGGCCGAAACCCGAAAGGGCTGCCTAGGCAAAAGTTAGGGCATTTAAAAAAATGAAAAAATGAAAAAGGAGAAATAAGGGCTCGCTAGGCTGAAAACCCGAAAGGGCAGCCTAGGCAAAAATTAGAGCACAAAAAAAATGTATTCATAAAAATAATAATAAAGGCTCGCTAGGCTAAAAACCCGAAAGGGCTGCCTAGGCAAAAGTTAGAGCAAAGATATATATATATATCGGGGAGAATAAGGAGAGGAAAGACACTCTTTGAAACCTCAGATCTTACCTCCAGCCTTCAAAGACGAAAGAGGTTCTCGACCGACGTAAGAAAAAGAAAACCACGACATAAGCTCACAACAAAACACTAAAATATAATATTACGGATCCTAAGGTGCAACTTAGAATAATTGCAAAAGAAATTTAGATTATGCATTAATGGCATGTACATATCTATTATTGCATGTACCCCTTTGTTTTCCCCGTAAACAATCCTTTTCTTGCACCATAACCCCGAGTGGTCCATCGCTGCTCAAGGCGCCCACCGAGCCGGTGGCCATATACTCCTTCCGCGAGGCGAAAAGAAGAAACCCTAGACTCATCGCATGAGAGCCCCCGTATGTCCACATCCTCATCATCAATGTCCCCATTATCCCTGATAGAGGTGCCGCCTGTACCATGATATTTCTGCAACCCATCGCTCATCAGTCCTCGATCAAAAAAAAAACCTACAAAGGAGGCTACCACGATTCAACATGCATGCACCAAGGATTCACCACTTTTCCCGCTCCAATATCACCCAAAAGCCCGCCTTATCCAAAGGTGTATTCTCAAAAATCCTTTCCTCAAAATACATGCATGCGGCATTACATTTTAGATGTTTGGTATGTTTTATTTTCTCGTGGTGAATTTATTTTTGCATGTGTAACATACCGCATCGTATACATTGTATTGCATTATTTCATAATGTTTGTATGCATTTCTTTTAAAAAAATATATACAAAAGAATAAAAATAAAAAAATGCAAAAGAAAAAAAAAGAAAGAGATACTAATGTTCTAGGGAACTCAAAGCTAATATGCTCTGGACGAATGGCTTCGGGAAGACCACCACCCCGATCCTGGGACCCGCTGCTAATCCTCGACCTTCCGCCTCGGCGGCTTACTCAGCCATCATCATCATCATCATCATTATCATCATCATCATCGCTATCTCGACGCTGACCGCCAGACTGAAAGCCTCCTTGCGAACCGAAAAAAAACAACAACGGTAAGTTCTCTACCCTTATCTCCTTCTCTCAGACACCTTAAGTAAATAATGAACATATCACATGTTTTATACTTCATTTTTTTTACAATAAATTCTTTTCAATAAAAAATAATAATAATAATAATAAATCTTGTTCATAACAAAAAATAATAATAATAATTCTTTAAATGGTCACATACTATTTTCATACATGTGTACATAAAAAATCATTCTTTTTTCAAAATCCACAAAATCCATAAAAAATTCATTCATAAAAAAAAAAAAAACAAGCAATTCATATATGTAATTAATTTTGCATCTTAATGTACATATTATAACCGCATTTGTCATGTGCATGATAAAATGTGAAAAATTCATACATCATCTCATACATGTTCTCATTGCATCCGATCAAATAAAATAATTCATGCATTCATATTTTCCATTTCATTTGTCCAATAAGCTGCCATAGAGGTACGACAAAAGAAGGTAAAATACCACCAATTCATCAAAATAAACATCTTTGTGGTATTTACTATACCCCGCAAAGATTTGCATGCTTGGAAAATAAATCTAAGGGCATGAAAATATCTGCTTTTGTCCCATTTTTATCCAAAAATATGCCCGAAAAGTGTCTCTAAAAATTAAATTTATACTCCGAATATTCCGCTTTCGCCATTCTATTGCATGCAAAATGTGATTTAATGTAAAACATGCATCATATAGCCCCATTTGCATTTAGAACATAAATCATGCATAGTATGGTCAAATAGTGACCACTATTTCAAATCATGCATCGCAAAATAAATCACATAAATTACATGCATTATCACTCAATTGCATCATTTAGGCATAAATAGGACATGCATATACATCACTAACAAAGTCAAGAGTGCTCCAAAAGTCCCAAACAAAGGTGAATTTAGCGATCCGAGAAATATCCAGAAAATTGCTTGAAAAGAGAAATCTTACAAGCTGGTTGGGAAGATGGGAGATGTGGGTGTCCCGATCTCGCATCAAAGTTGCCCCAATCATCCTTGAGTACGATAATTCAGCCGATTCCGAACCAAGATAGAGGTTCTTCCTCCTACCGCCAGATTCGGGCGCATCTGCCTTTTCCTTCCTCGGATTGTGAAGAAGAAGCCATCCGCTAAGTAAAACACTGAAATTGGCGGAAGAAAATCGAGAAAAGGAGCAAAAATGAAGAAAATAAAAAAAGAAACGAAGGAGGCAAGGGCTATGGCGGTGACGAAAGCGTAATGAAGAAATGAAGAAAGAAAGGAAAGAGGGAGCAAGAGTTCCTTTCTCCCTCACTCCCGCTCACTTAAAGGAGGAAAAGGGAATTTTCCTTTTCCCCTCCAAAGTTTGCAACCGCAAAGACTGTCCTCGAATTTCAAATTCTCAAATGGTCCCCGAGCCTAACGTAAAGTTAACAAAGTTAGTCTTGTTAACCAAAATTTGCGACCATTCGCCAAAGGACAAAGGAAATGACATTCCCAAGCATCGAAAAAAGAAAGAAAAGAAAAGAAAAGAAAAGAAAGAAATCAAAAGAAAAGAAAAGATCAAAAAAAAAAGAAAGAAATCAAAAGAAAAGAAAAAAAAAAAAAGAGCAAGCAAGAATAAAATTCAAAGACGCCGAACTACTTTGGTCCGATTCCTTGAAAATGATACGTAGGCGCCTACAAGAGGTCCGACCATCACAATAAAAAAGAATAAACAAAGAAAAGTGGCGTAAATGTCGACCAGTCGCAGAACCACCCGGCTAAAAGGTAAGTCAGTACAAGATTCTACCCTAACTTTAAAATAATTTCCTTTAGGAAAATTTGTTTTATTTTCAAATAAAAGAAAAACTCTTTTTTCAAATTGAGTTTTGATTTCAAAAACAAAAAGAGGAATATTTCAAAAACACAAAAAAAAGAGGAATATTTCAAAAACAAAAAAAAGAGGAATATTTGAAAAAAAAAAAAAAAAAAAGAAAGAGGAAGGAAAAAGAATATTTTCCACTTCACAATTTTCGAAAATACTTGAAGAATGATCCATTCGCCGTGCTCGGGCGACGGATCTTTAGTCAAGCACAATTTTTCTGATATCCAAAATTTTCGATATGTCCTGAAACAAGACAACATCAAGGCCCGACATACCTAGAAAATTTTTCTTAACACATTTCAACTACAAGGTATTGACCTGTTGAAATTGTGGTAACAGAAAAGCAATTCGCAGTGCTCGGCAACGGATTTTTAGTCAAGCACAATTTTCTGATATTTGAAAAGTTTTCGGGTTATGTCTGGAAACAAGACAGCGATCAAGGCCCAGACATAATTAGAAAATTTTTCTTAACACGTTTCAACTACAAGGTCTTTACCGTTGAAAGGTGGTAACGTAAAAATATTCAAATCTTCATACCGTATTTGACAACGGTTTCGACCGAAGAATACGGTTTCGAAAACACAAAAAAATCTTTTTCCGTTGTAGTTTAAGGTTTTGGCCTCGAACTACGCTTGGTCCGATTTTTAATAGGAATACGTAGGCGCCTTACATTAGTAGGTCCGACCATCGAGCACATTAAATTCACATCCGCTTAAAAACGCGATAATTTTTATAACCGCTAAAAATGTCTAGGTTATAGAGTTTGGATAGCATGTCACTGCATTATAATCGCTACCAATTGCATTCTCCTCTTAAATGAACGAAATTGAGAGTCTTTAATCAACGATGTTCGCCTACTCGCAGTCGAAAGGTTACCCGTAGACTCCATCGCTGAGGGGCTCAGACACCCCAATTTCGCACTCTGGTATGTAATCGACATAAAATATCAAGAATCGTTAAAACTTAACAAATGTCGAGTCATAAGTCAAAAATACGAAAGGAAAAGCAGATGCGCGAGAGTGAACCTGTGGGGGGAAAGTGTCAAATTTTGAAACTTCAAAAAGCAAATTGGTGCCGCTGCAGAAGTGCTTGGTGCCGCACTGCATTCCTTTCATGCGCCTCACGATCAAATGGGTACAAGTCTTCAAGCGCAAGGTACAAGCCGCCGATGCATGGAAAGAAATCAAGGAATTCCCACTCACGCCCTCAAGCTCGCTATAAATAGGAGGCCCCGGCTCTCATTCTCGACACACATTTTCATCCGCGATTTTTAATCGCAGCGGCTCGCTCGCTTTCTCCGATAAAAATAGTACGAGAGGTGCGAGATAGGTGAGTGGAAGCCTCTAAAATCTCCAAACCCCGCCCAAACTCGCCAAATCAAAACCCATAGGTTATAAGTGATCCCTAGCCTAGTTGTTAGGTATCCACCTCAAATCCCCAAGTCCAAAATCCCAAAGTAAGCCGTTACTCCGCCTCGAGTAACGAGTCGAAAAGTCAATAAATTAAGTCTAGGTTCCGCCCAACCAAAAGGCCAAAACCTACCAAATAAAGTGCCACTCGCCTCGAGTTGATAAGCCCACACTTCAAAAAAAATCAACACAACAACACACACACAACAACAACAACAACAACAAAGACTCCTCTCCCGAGGAGGACAGAGCGAAGCACACCACCGCTCTAAAAGGTAATACCTTTAAGAGTGTATTTTTATTTCATTTGTATTTTTTCCTTTTATTTATTTTCAAAAGTTGTATTTTAAATCCGCACAATGTAGCCAATATAAGCCGTTGTGCCGCCGGATTAGATTAGAAAATATTATGTAAAAGAGTCGTTATAATGGCCAAATATTCTTAAATGTGTTTGTAATTATTGGAAGGAGACGGCATGAGTCCAGAATAATGTAGCCACGAATGTATTCTGCTTAATTTTCCCTTGTCAAAATAAGACCTTATTTATTTGCTAGATTAATATAACAATGAGCATACTTCACCAAAAACGCTTTGAGATCGAAGGGCGAGCTGGGTGCCTAGCACCTTCCCAACTCGTAACTTAGCCCCCGAACCCGCTTCTAAAATCTCCGGTTTTCTTTTTTCGGTTTTCCTTTATTTTTGCCTTAAAATAAAGGTGGCGACTCTAAAAACTTTCAGATCCAGTGGGGCCTCGCAACATTCCCTCTTTGCACTTTCCTGTTCTCCCCTAAAAAATGGAGATACGGGAATGGATGGGTGATGTATTCTCATATCCTGGTATCCCCTAAACAAGGGATAACTTGATGCGGGAAACCCATAGCTCCCATAGCGATCTGATTGGGCCATAAGGCTATTTTAATAAATCCATAAGTGGGGCGCCGCAATATCTTTTCTTGCACTCTCTATTTTCCCTCGAAAGATAAAAGGGAGAATGAGAATGGAAAGGTAATGCATTCCCATATCCTGTTATCCCCGAAATAAGGGATAACCTGACATGAGGAAACCTTTAGTTCCCATTTTGGATACAAAATCCACTCAGGGCAACCGAGACACATTCCAACGTGCTAATATAGACAGCAACTCCTCTCACACTTTGGATTTCGTCTTCCCCTAAACAAGGGAGGGTGGAACGAGAACAGTGGTGTCCCGCATCCGCACGTACGCGCACCCCTAACCAAGGGCGCGCGGGGCGCGGGGGCACGTCCCGGGAACCTCACATGGTGTTGATATCTTCTTCAACCAAAAAGTCCAAGTTTGGGGGTTGTTGAAGGAATGTGAGTGATTTGCATGGGAAAAAAAAGGTTTATTCTTACTCTTTCACATTGTAATTTCTTATTACCTTTATTGTTAACCCTCACCTTGGCCTTACATTACAAATTTAATAAAATCCTATTGATCTAGTTGCCACTTGCTTGTTTTTGTTGACATGGTTTTGAGACATAGTTGATTTGACCCATGTTCTACATCATATACACTTCTTGATATTGTTCACTGTGTTAGCATAATCATAGCGATTGCTAGTAATTGGGATTTGAAAAGCATTGTAATATTTCTTACATAGAAAGTGCATGAGATGGATATATAAGTATTTGAAATTCAATGTGTTCTCTCTTTCTTCAAGAGACCGGGTACGGATGGTAGGTTACTTGTTTTGTGATGCACATGTTTTCATTAAAATATTTTGGGAATGAATGCTATGCTTAACTTGATAAAGCCATCTAAATTTGGAGATATTCATTGAATGGTGCACACACAGATGGAGAATTGTAGTACTATTTGCATGATAGAGTGAAAGTTTAATTGGAATTGTGAGTTAGTCCTTACACATGTGTTGAGCATTCCTTGAGGCACATTGAGTTCCATGCTATCTTGACTCGGAAATAAACTAAAAAGATTTATTTTATTGTTTTTGTATTTATTAGTTTTCTTTTAATTTCTTTTGTATTTATTTACTTAGTCGAGTCGCTCGTAAGAGTCTCTTTGAGTTTGTGGGTTTCTAGAAGAGTGTAAATAGTGTCACCCTCCAAAAAGATTTTGTTATTTTTTGCTTTTGTTTTTAAATGTTTTATAGTTTACTTGTGGATTAACAAAGTCTACGTTTGGGGGTATTTGATAGATGCATTTTATACGAATCTATGGGGTATTTATTCGGCTTAGATTAAGCTATTCCATGAGTTTTATGCTACTAATATGGGTTTTTAGCTTTATTATAAGTTTCAGGGCTAAATGGAGATAATTCTTGAGTTAGAGGTCTGTTGCAATCAATTGAATTCCTGGAGGACTAAAGTGTAAATTACAAAAGAGTTGAAGAGCTGAAGGCTGGCAAAAACGCAAGGCGCTCGCCTTACCCCGTGTACAAGTTGTTTGCCCATTTGACAGAATAAGAGCTGCCCTGGAAGAAAAAAAAAAGAGTTGCCCTGGAAGTTTACAAGGCGCTCGTCTTATCCTTATACAAGGCAACCGCTTGTCCCGTTTTCTACAAAGGTTATTTTTGTAATTGTTTTGCCCTGTAAACCTAGTATATATACAAGCTAGTAGTTGAGTTTTAGGGGGACGGAAATTGAACCTCCTTTTGGTCTGGAATAACAATGTTCTTAGTTTTATTGAAGATCGATTCATATTCTCATCAATCCTTTGTGTTAGTTCATCAATCATGATGAGCTAAACTCATCATTCTAGGAACTGGAGGTAACTTGTATCGAAATTTATGTTCGAATCTATTTCTATTTAATCAATATCTTGTTTATCACATTGATTATCTTGTGTCTTCTATTGAAGCTTTCACGTTTAATGGGTGTTTGTGAATGTTTAGACATAGGGGTATGAATAACTGCATAATCCATGCATATGTGATATGATGGCCAACCTTTGTGATAATTAGATCCTAGTGATTTCCTGATCGGGATAAGGTGAGATCTAGGTTTTTGTGTTCTTCGTTTGCTTAATGGATCCTCAAGAAGTTATGTGGACTGATAGGAAAGCATAACCAATTTGGGATACTAAGATTTGCAAATCGTGAGCCCAACGTACCATTCTTTTCCTTAGTGAACGAACCCTAGATCATTGATTGATACTTTATTGCATGAACATAAGAATAGATACAAGTGAATCATAATTCCTAGACTTTCCCATAAATTTATCTTTAGTAATTCGTGATTTACGTGTTTTCTGTTATTCCTAAATTCCTTGATAATTAGTAAATTTCCATTTAGTTTAATTTAGTTTAATAGGCACCGAACAAAACTCCTTTTAGTTTAATAGTTATTTTTACCAATTTGATTATCCATATTATTGCTTATCTCGTGATTCAACCCTTGTCTTTACACAACTATACCATGCGAATTTCCCGAGAAATGAAGTCATAGGCACGTAGATTCGAGCACCGACTACTCCAAGAGCACTCATCCATAAACCGGTTATTGGTACAAATAACATAAAGAAATGTAGCCAACGTTTATTGGAAAAAGCAACCCCAAAGATTTGGAACCAAAAGCGATTAGCGATGACCATTGAATAAGTTTCTTCTGCTTGAGTTGGGTTAAAAGCACGAAATGTATTTGCACCATCACCATCCTCAAATAAAGTATTTTCTACGGTAGCACCATGAATAGCGCATAGCAAAGCAAAGGCTCAACACACCGGCAACTCCCATCATATGAAAGGGGTTTAACGTCCAATTATGAAATCCTTGAAAAAAGAGGATAAATCGAAATATAGTCTGCTACGCCAAAACTAGGCGCAACGAACCAACGACCGGCCTAGTGGATAAATCAGAATACAAAACAAATACAACAATTGGACCAGAAAATGTGAACGGTGGTCTCGGTTCAAAATTCTAATGGTTGAATCATTAGGGGTGAGATTGCACACACCAATCTCACCAAGAACACATACACTCTCGCTCTTGTTTGAGACTTAGGGCTTGAGAATGGTTGAACAAGGGTTGCCAGAGGGGTGATATCAGCTGGGATAAGAGTGGTCAAGATAGATTAGGAGATAAGCAAGTGTGTTGTCGATTTTGTGTGGTTCCATTTCCAATTAGATTAGTGATAAACACACTTAATTAGAAACCCACTTAAAAACACATCTATATAAATACCCAACACATAAGGACTAATATGGGTCTATTAGAGACTAAAAGGAAGGGGTTTGGGGGGGTGTTTCATTAAAGGTAGAATATGATTTTTTAGAAAACTTCAAGCAGCAGAAAACAGACTGGCGCACTCACCATATCTATCTGGCACGACCGTGCCTAATTAATTTATAGGTTTTTTCGTTCTGACTTACGCATAAGAAATGGACGCGAGCTCTTCTCCTAGCAGTCCATAAAGGTATAAAGTAAAACCCTTAAAATCCCCAAACCAACCTCAAACCTCCTTGGGTGTTTCCTTGATCAAAATGATTCCGCAACGTACCTGAATAGCATCCGCAACTACCATAACGAAAGACAAAACGAAGCACGACAAACCAATGATCGAAACAACAAACAAACAAGTATGCACGCATGTTTTAAAGCATGTTAAAGGCCTAATGAATGGACTCGAACACATGAACAGAGTTAAACCACAATTAAGTGCAATGAAAGTACGAAAGACAAAATGTTGACGAAACCTGAAATAGTGAATCGAAACGAAGACAAAGGCTACACATCAAATGTCATACTCATTCATAGTCTTTCTAAACATGATTATAATGATATCAAATGCATCCAAGTAAGCATATGTCAAGCATATAAATACCTAGGATCTCACAAAGATCGCGAGCAAGAACTAAGCAAGTAAACGCTCGACCAAGTCGAGTTTCCAACAACGTCGAGTTACACATTGTAACTCTGGCATACTCACGAGCATAACTTAAAAAACTCAAAGGTATTGACTATCCTTAGTCTACCCAAACACATTAACTCTTACACAAGAAGTCTATCATGCAAGCAAGTCAAACATGAAAAGTTTCAGGGTCTTACATGGAAACATAATTACCCACTAAACCATTAAGTACTTGATAAAGTTCAAGAATACCACTTATTAGATTCGAGATAGAATCTAATAAATTCCACCAAATATTCATTACAACTCCAAACAACACTAATTCGCATATTCAAAAACTACACTATAAACTATAATTTACCATTTTAAATCACTCAATTCAGATCTTTAATCATCAAGGTTTGATCATTCTAAGTCACTAACAAGATTTCCTGTTGCGGAACACTCCGCACAGTGTTAATTCTCAAGTCAATTGAGGTACTTCCCGATGTCGAAATTGAATGAAAATCTACCAAAGATTACCTAATATATGGAAGTAAAACATATCCATAAGCTAGCTCATTCCAAGGGACGGATTTTCTATAGTAAATCCCACAAGATACCCTAAAACAGATATTGTGTTGAACTAATTCTTACATGTCTAGCTTACCATCTTGCTCAACCACTTCCTAATCACCACCCTACCTATTGTTACATCTTAGTCTACCAAAGGCTACTAAAACCCAGCCTCTTAGTCTCACAGATCAAGCACACAAAGTGTAACGCCCGAACAGAAGCCTGCTATGTGTAGCCCACACACTAGCCCAATGAGCACGCAACACCTTGGGTCATCAGGCCAACAACAAGCCAACCCAAAAGTCCATGGATAATGTTGGTGCCCAGTAGTAGAGTGTGGCCACCTTATATATTAAACACAATTCACACACCTACCCAATGTGGGATGGGGTATTCAAGAGGTGGCTCATATCGAATCAATGCGGGAAGGTGGCTAGCATCAAGGGTGGCTCACCCACTGATTTGTTACCAGTAACGCCCACATTTCGAAAACACAAATCCCGCCAGACCCACTCGATACCATTTGTAACCGAGCACAACACCTTGGGTCATTAGATCTACCACAAGCCAGCGCAAATGTCCATAGATAACGTTGGTGCTCAGTAGTTGTGTGTGGCCACCTTATAAACCACACACAAGTCCCACACCTACTTGGTGTGGGATGGGGATATTACAATCTCCCCAATTTAAATTCTTGATGTCCTCGTCAAGGCCAAATCGTACCCCGAGCGATGCGAGATTCAAAAGGTGGCTCGTACCAGGATCAAGATATGGCTCCCACCTTCTGCGATGTAGCACTTTGGCCCGCACAGCATTTTGTTCCCACATTTTTGACCAGGACCCGCTTTGATACCATTTGTAACGCCCTGAGCCCGAAATCATGGTCTGCTACGTGTATGACCTACTGAGCACGCAGCACCTTGGGTAATCAGGTCCACCACAAACCGACCCAAAAGTTCATGGATGATGTTGGTGCCCAGTAGTGGAGTGTGGCCACCTTATAAATTGCACACAATTCTCACACCTACCTAAAGTGGGATGGGGGTATTACGCAAAGTGTTTAATCTCAAGCATAAACATACTTAACATATCACATGTTTAAATACACACTTTTCATCTTCATATTATCATCTTCACATACACTTCATGAACATACATAAGAGAGCATCCCCTTACCTCTTGAAGTTCAAATCTTCCGATGGAAGTTGATGTTTTCATGCTCAGAATGACCACCTTGGTGAGATATACTAGTTCTATGATGGTTGTACTAGGAAAAGATGAAGTCTAGGCACTTGATTCCAATAATTTCCTTCCAAAACCTACCTTCTTCAGCTCTCTCTCTCTCTCTCCCTCACTCTCTCTCTCTCTCTCTTAAGTGACGAAAATTGGCTAAAATAAGGAGGGAAGGAGCTCAAACTTGAGTATATACTCAACCAAAGGAAGTAGGAGGTGTCCTCCAAGTAAACCTACACTTAAAAGATGTTAAAACTCAATTTGTTATTACCCGATTAAGCTAATCGACCTTGTTTAGCACTAACTAGTCATGATCAAGCCTAGATAATCATGTTTAGGACCCCCCCCCTTAATCTTGATTAAGTTAATTAACCTTACTTTAGTTTAATTAACCATGTTTAATCACGCTAATCTCAACTTAATCGAAGCTTAACGAGTAATTTAGGCACTACATGGGCTAAAGAAGAAAAATTATGGGTAAAGTGATAAAAGTGTTGTTTTTAAAAGGAAATTTTCAAACAAAACATCTTTTTGGGACAAAAAAAAAATTGAACAATAATTTTAGGATAGAAGGAGAATGTATTATTTTTACTTTAATTGATGGGTTCTATAGTATCTATGGAGATAACCTTTAATTATCTTTTTTAATGTGTGTCAAATTTAACACGGGGATGGAGGTAGTCTAGTTATGAAATGGTGTCATTTCTGAAAATTAGCCATTGAGAAGTTGGACTCTTTTCTAATCTCAGTCCCAACCAAAGCAGTAATTAAATTGGAGAAATTGCGGCCAATCCACTTTTTCATGTTTGCAATCGTTCTAGTCTCATGTTTTTTAAAAAAAATTAGAAAAGGACATTTTTTAGGAAAAAAAGACTATAATACCCTTAATGAGCATGAGGCGCTCTACGAAAATAAATCGTAATGTATTGACTATTGAATCGTGGATCATCAATTTTATTGCATTAATTTTTGTACAACAGTTCAATAGTTTAATTGTCTAGTTTAATTACATCGCGATTCATTAATTTTATTGTATTAATTTTTACATCGCGGTTCAATAATTTAATTGTGTAGCCTAATTGTATCGTGATTTATCAATTTTATTGTATTAATTTTCTCACCGTGTTTCAATAGTTTAATTGTTCAGTCTAATTGTACAGCGATACATCGATGTTTGTGCCGCAATTCATCAATTTTATTGTATTATTTTATGCACCGCGGTTCAATAATTTAATCATCTAGTCTATTTGCACCGCGATTCAAAATCGTAATGAACCAAACCATGTCCTCGGTCTTCTTCTTCATTCTCATCCGTCGTAAGCCTTCTTATTCATCCTCTTTCGCCTTTGATCCTCGTTTCGTTTCCCAACAATGGTGATTTTTCGAATGTAATGTGTTTGTCGGAGCTGTTGAAGGAGATTATGACATTTTCGGAACAATATTTCAAAAACTGGTCTTTTGTGGTTAAAAAAAAAAAGAACATGGTACTGGAAGAGTTAAAATTTTGGAAAAGAGACCGGTCAGAATTTTGTCCAAGTAAATTAACTCAACAAGTACAGCCCAAGCCCAACAAGAAATAGTCCAACAACACTAGGTTCTTCGTATGTTCCACTCAAAGAGTCTATTTGAAAAATCTAATTATTAAGACATTTATAACTAAAATTAAAGTTGGTTATAATTAATTATAAAAAAATATTTGAGCATAACCAGTATGTTAATGGTAAATAGAAAGGGTAAAGTTGAAATGTTAGGAAGGTGATAAACATAATTTTTGAAAAAGGACACTTAAAATGAAATATCATAAAATAGTATGATGGATGAACTATTTGGCCGAAACAGATGGAGTATATAAGAAAAGCAAATTCTGTAAAAATATCAACTCAGTGAAAATTTGTCCTAACTCAAAACCACTATGAAGGAGTCGGGCTTTGTTCCGACTCAAAACCCTCCAACGTTAGAGTGAGACCACTTGATCACAAAATAGAGGTTGTTTTCACAGTCAATGGTGTCGTACCGTATTCCCTTGTACTTTGAATCAGGAAATGGGTGAGTGCAACATACAATGTACATGAGATCACGTGCCTGAACTTGCCTTTGGTGTAACCAAGGTGGTTGCCACCTTTCTCTTATTCGCCATCTCGTGTCGGTCCTAGCATGGGTGGGAACTTAGGTTTGTTTGGTAGTCAGATAAGAATAAATAATATTATTAATCTTAGTACTATTAGTACGTGTTCTTTTTATTAATCCATACTTGTATATAAAATTTTGAAATTACAAATGTTAATATAAAATTTTTTTAGTGAGGGCGTTAAAAATATCATCCTTCCCTTGGTATTAATAGTGAGGGGATAATAACTTTATCTGGATAACTCGTGATATTAATCTCGACCATCTATTGCGTATCAAACATCAAGCAACTCGACTTATTAATCATATCTGACTTTAATCTTATCTACCAAACAATACCTTAATCAATCATAAAGGTCGACTCCCAATGACCAACCCTTCCCAAATACGTATCTCATATCATTCATATGGACTCCCAATGACCAACCCTTCCCAAATACGTATCTCATATCATTGATATGGCCATGTGGCCATGTCAACCCATCACATGGAGTGGGGCCGCTCAACATAGGATGGCATGGTCATTGGAATGACTTGGCTTGCTACTGTACATCATATTAATTGTCAATGGTAAGTGCTATATCAAAACAAAATGGAATTATTACTCAATACACGTGCATCATGAAACAACCAACCAATGTACCTAAACTTCCATGGAAATGGGAGTAGTTGGCTCCTTAAATTGTGATTGGTAGAAAAAGAAAAAGAAAAGAAAAGAATATTTGGCATGCTCTCCCAACACAAACAAACCTCAGCCCACTCTTTTATATCTTTGTAAATTGTAAATATCGGATTGGTTTGATTCTGAGAAAGAAATGGAAGAAGGGAGGGAGAAGATTAAGATGCTATGTCTCCACGGGTTTAGAACCAGTGGTAGTTTCCTTAAGAAGCAGCTTAGCAAATGGGATCCTTCTATCTTGGCTCACTTTGACATGGTAACCTTCTCTTCTTACTCTTTGGTAACTAACATGCTAACATGAATGGAGCTGACTCGATTCGACTCGACTCAACTCGTATTCAAATGGTATTTATACAAATAGTCAACTTAAAGATGACTTGGTTATTTGTAGACTTACTTAAAAAAAAAAAAAACTCTTTTATGATATGATTTATTGATAAATCAGTAACTGGTTTATTGATAAATCAGTAAAAATACACGTCTCAACATCTGAAATATCGACAAGTGTGGTCGATAATTTGACCAATGGTCGATTAAGTGACTTACATTAATTTATCAATAAACCAATGGTCAAAGACTATATTTGTTTACTGACCGATTAAATGGCCATATTTGATAATTCTCACCGTGGTGTTGAAATTGGATGCGGGCTGAATATGATATTAGGCACATGTATTGGCGTTACCTGAATCGTGTTGAATTTGGGGGTGGCCCTCATGTATAGATGAGTAGTTTTGTTCAATTGTTCTGCGTAAATAAGATCATAACTCACATTGTATATACACATTGTCGTTATGCATTCATATATGTTAGAAGTAAGTCTCGTATAAGGCAGTTTTACGGATCTTAATTGGTATGATAAAGTCTAACTCTCTCACAGTATAATTCACCAATACACAATGGGTTGGACAAAAAAAAATTCATCTTACAAAAAATGACCGTAAGACCTTTTTTCAAATGTTAGTTTCAATGGCGATTTGATGATTTTAGTTTAGTGGTTGTGTGCTTTCTCTCTATAATTTCACCAGCTTTCTAAATATTCACAAATTTTAAAGTCAAACTCATCGTATTAACCTAATTAAACTAGTGTGTAAGTCTTTTATAAGACGGTCTTACGGATCTTAATACGTAAGATGGAGCATCACTCTCTCATAATTCAACTCACTAATACACGATGGATCAAATAATGAAGATTTGTTTTATAAAAAATATATGTAAAATTGTCTAACTCAATTTCTTTTTCATTAAACTGTATACTATTCTTCTTAAATCAAGTAAGGTTGGTTATCCACACATGTTTGTATTTTTTTTTTTTTGCTTTTATCAATAAAATTTTGTAGGTGCCACTCATGTTTCCTAAAAAAACATAAGTACTTAATGCAATATTTTTTTTAAAAATGTGGACCAATTGTCCTTTGCCGTATGTATAATTAAATGAAAATATAAAATATAAAAAAAGCGAGTATATGGACCGGCCATTGGGCAGTTCATATGGGTTGGGCTGGAAAAAAAAACGTGACTATGGACTGGAAAAAAAATTGGGTGTATGGACTAGGGGTTGAGCTGGAAAAATAACGGGGGTACATGGGCTGGGGGTTGGGCAATCCCTGTGGGTTGGGCTGGGCATAGGGACTTGTGTGGGCTGCGCAATAGGCTACCTGGTAGGTGGTGGCAGCCGGCGACAGTGTTTAAACAATTTTTTTTGTTTATATATATATATATATATATATGTGTGTGTGTGTGTGTGTGTGTGTGTGTGTGTGTGACTAAGGGTAATATAGTAATTTCATAAGGAAAAGTGTTGTATTAAGTATCAAAAAAAGAACATGAGCTGCTATACAAAAGGTTATCAACCGTATCCCACTTCTCCATTCCTAAAAAAGTGTTTAATTTGACTATGTTGTCCTCTCTGACCCGACATACTATTTTTTTAAAAATGATTGATAGTATTATAAATATTTGTGTAATGTGTTGTTTTCTTTAATGTCCTTGAGCATGTGACTACAATTAAAATATGTAGAAAAGGTAAGGAAAAAGTGGTAAAAGTGTTTTTTTTCTAAAAATGAAATTTAGAAAAAAAATATATAGTAATTATTTTAGAACAGATAAAAAAAGAAAGAAGGACAATTATTTACGAACGGGGGAAGTATTAAGATGTTCAATTTTTTCTATGAGGCCCATGTGGACTATGGCGGATTCAGAAAAATATTTCAGTTGGGACATAAATTTTAAGCATTGCATAAAAAGTTTAGAAATCAAAAATTTATTACATAAAAATTTTAGATTTCACAATTTAGAGTCGGCTCCCTACCTAAAACGGCGTTTTTTCTAAATAATGTTATTTTAGTAGGGTTAGTTGCTCCCTCCTCGGGTAGATCCACTCTGCTCATAGGGTGGAACACATCCCTTAGAATACGAATTAGAAAAGGATAATATGGTAAAAATGATTTCCTAAAATAAAGTTTAGAAGGTAGACTATAGGAAATTAGGAACGGATGAATGGAATGCATATTTTGAATTGGAATAAAGAATTTAATGTTATCGCTCTTTTACATATTGCCATTGGTATTATATGTAGTTAGAGATGTTAAAATGGGCTAAGCCCGTTAGGATTTTGCCTGCCCATCATTTAAAAGGAACGGGTTGGGGCAATGAAATTGAAGGACCATTTAGAAGCGAGCCTCGTGGGCTGCGGGCTTTTGCACAGGGACAGGCTGCCCATCACTTTCTTTTCTCAATTGTCAATTCTCACTTAGTTTTTGTCTCTACTTACAAGTAGCTCAAGTGGAGCGCCCAAGCCAGTAAATATGAAACTAAACCTAAAAGTCAAAAACTCTTCAGTTTCACTTCTTCCTTCTCATTCTCAAATCGTCTTCAACTATTCATCCCCTCGTCCCTCCGCCGAACTGAAGTACTAAACAGCAGTTATGTCGCCTATTAGCTTTGTCAGAGTCTCTGCGACTCAGGTCCCACATGCCCTCACTCTGGTTCATCTCTCTCTCTCTCTCTCGCTCTTGCTTCCGGCCTCTCCCACAAACGCACAACCTCAATCTCTTTCTCTTGCTCTTGCACAATCTCGCTGTCTCACTGGTATTTCTCTCCTACCTTCGTTCTCACAAACTCTCACAATCAGAACTATTCCACATGGGTTTTGATTTTGAAGTTTTCTCTTTTGTTCCAACTTCCAAGCCCTCAGGCCTCAGTGCGAGCGACACCGACACAACTGTAACTATGAGTCTTTTCGGTCAATCAACCATCTTCAAGAACGAGCATCTTCGACTTAGGCCTTTGAGAGTTGGGTTCATTTTGTTTGAGGCTTTGAGGCCTAGTTCTGTACTAGTTCCAAATTTAAAATGATAAATAAAATCATAAAATTAATATAAATTTTAATTTTGTGGGCTTGTTCATTTTGCCCGCAGCCCAATGTTAGAGTGAAATGTCATAGGACCGTCATGTTCACAGATTAACCCGCCCTGTTTTGTTGCAGGCTTTTAGGGCCGTGGGCAAGTCCGTCCTGTAGGTCTGTTTTGACAACTATGTATATAGTTATGTAGGCATAATGTGCTGCCAACATTTTTAGAAATGAAACAAGTTTGGATATTAATTTCGTAAATACTAGGAGAAGTAGGGCCAAAATTTTACTTTTATTTGGAATACAAGGGCTCACATAAAAAGTGATTATTTGCAGGTATTTTTAGATGGATTGTATGCAGCACAAGGCAAATCTGATATAGAAGGCATCTTTCCATCACCTTACTTTGAGTGGTTTCAGTTTGACAAGGTACTTTTTGTTTTAAATTTCAGTGTTATTTTAATGACTTGTCATGTTAGGAAGACAGACACGTGTCATATATTATTGACGTGACTTCAGTACTGCTTTTGTACCCCTTTCGTTTTCAAATAATGGTCATTTTTTTACCTCATCCACCTTTTGAAAAATACTCCTTCCGTTTCAGACAAAAAATTTACTATATTAGTTTTTGATATTTCACTCTAACAGTTTATTTTTAAAAAATTATACTCACAATTTTTATAATATTTCATATCTACCATCCACGTGCATTATAACCACATTGTTGCTATTTAACTATTTTTATAATTATGATTAATTTTAATGATATTAATATATCTTTTAATAATTAGATTTTTGAAATAGGGATTCTTTGAGTGGAACAGATAGAGTAATAATTGAATGTATTATAAACATTGGTGTAATGTGTGTTTTTCTTTAATACCTTTGAACATATGATTATAATTAAAGTAAATTTTAAAAAAAAAAGTAAAAATAAAGTGATAAAAATATTTTTATAAAAAAGAAAGTTTTGAAAAAAAAAATTATTTTAAAACGATCAAAAAAATATTACAATTATTTGAAAAAAGAGGGAGTGTTAAAATAAGTGTCTCTTACATTTTAAGATGTTTACATATATTTTTCTTCTTTTCATTTCTAGAAAGATTCTTTAAGCAAAATTGTATGCAACACTACAAGTGACCCATTGGTTTAATATTACTAATAGCTACACCTGTTAATGGATCGGATGTATATTGGATATAGGTATATTTGAATTCGATCTGAAATTTTATATCGTTGATCTGATAACTCGATGGATCAAGAGTATATCAATCTATATCTGAATCTTTTACTAGCTAACATATCCGAATAAATATCTGATACAATTCGAAATATAGATTTATGGATAAAAAACAATGAGAATACGAAAGTGATTAAAATCAAAAGACAACATTCATATATAATTTTGTATGCATGTATATGTATAACACTCCCTCCGTCCCGGATATATGTTTCTAGTGAATAAAACACAATGATTAAGAAATGTAATTAATGATAGATTATAAAATATATTGTGACAATAATACGCATCACACACACCATCTCTCATTAATTATATACCTATTACTATTACTCTCTCTGAGATTGACAATAATAATAGTATTGAATGAAGGGATATATTAGGAAGAATGATAGAAAATTTGCACACCAAAAGTTTTTAGGAACATTAGTTGGAACATCCCAAAATAGAAAGTATGAATATTTATCTGGGACGGAGGAAGTAATAAATACTCACTCCATTTTCAAATTATTGTTCTCGTTAACCCGCCACATCGTTTAAGAAAAAATAATTGATTATATTGTAAATATTAGTGAAATATGTGATTTCCTTTAATGGAATTGAGTATGTGGCCATAATTAAAGTAAGTAAAAAAAGTAAGGTAAATTATTTAAAATGTTTTTCTAAAGGGGAAAGTTTTGAAAATAGATAATTATTTTAAAACAGATGAAAAAAGAAAAGATGAGGATAATTTGAAAATGGAGGGAGTATGTTATTTTTGAATCGGATCGGATTCTTAACGGATCGAATATAGGTAAATTCATATCCAATCCGCTAATAAATAGATTATCGGATTAAAATTCAGGTTATTGGGCACAGATTAAAATTCGTACAAAATCAATGGAGAAAACTTTTTTTTTTCTTTCTTTTTTTAAAAGAGGATCAATAGTGGCTTCCCACTTTCCCCCATGATGACTCGAACCCACAACATATCTGGTATAAGTGAAGCATTTTACCATTAAGTTGTGTTTCATTGTCATCAATGGAGAAAACTTATTTTTGAAATCGAGGGAATAACAAAGAGTAAGTCACCTGTAAGACCGTCTTACGGATCTTAATTTGTAAGACGAAATCATATTCTCTTACAACTCAATCCACCAATATACGACAGATCGGATAAATAGGATCCGTCTTATAAAAAATATCAATAAAACTGTCTTACACAAGTTTTTACCAATAACAAATGGGATCTTGGTCCATTTTATTGCAATGCCCCTTACCTATTTCAGGAACTAGTAGTTTGAACCAGCTATATTTAACGTGACTAAAAAAAACATTTTAGTATGTAGTTCATCAGTAATAAAATTATATTTTTATGCATTAATTTTTTAAAATAGATTTTTTAAGTGAAACATCTCAAAATTGAATAGTAGACTATTTGCCCGAAACGGATGGAGAAGTTAGGTACCGAACTCATTTTGTTCTTTTCTTTGAGAATTCGCAATTAGAATACTCCTTCCGTTCCGGGCAAAGAGTTCATTATTTCATTTTAAGATGTTTCACTTAAAGAGTGTATTTTTAAAAATTAAGATATAAAAGTGTCATTTTATTACTAATAAGCTGTTAAAAATATCATTTCTTTAAAAAAATTGACTTTCAAATTGAGACTTTTTATATAGAACGGAGGGAGTATGTGTTAAAGGACCAGATTTTTTATTTTTTTTACCTTTTTTTTTTTTTTTACTCCTAAGGTTTACTCCTAAGGGGGGCATGGGAAGGGATCGAACCTGAAACCTCACACTTTGTGAAGGTCCATGTTTACCACTGGGCCACCCCCTTAGGGGCGTGTTAGACCAGATTTATTTTGTCTTAGTCAAAACAATTTTTATTTTTGTTTTGATGATCTGATTTATCTTAATAATTGGGTATGGGAATACTTTGAACATTGATGAACAGGACTTCACTGAGTACACAAACTTGGATGAATGCATCTCCTACTTGTGTGAATATATATCAAGGAATGGTCCTTTTCATGGTTTACTGGGCTTCTCTCAGGCAAGCATCCATGTCTTCCTTATTCATTTATTTCTCTATACTTCCACCTTTATTTAACATAATTATCCATTTATCCCTATGCGCCCCTAGGTGGCCTAGTGATAGAGATGAAGCTTTACAAAGTGTGAGGTTTCAGGTTCAATCTCTTCTTATTATAAACGTGGTTTTTCTATAAGACCGTTTTACGGCTCTTAATTTATAAAACGAAATCATAATCTCTCACAACTCAATCCACCAACATACGGTGGCTCAGGTAAACAAAGTTCTTCTATAAGATCATTTTACGAATCTTAATTTATAAAACGGAGTCATACTCTCTCACAACTCAATACACTAACACACGGTGAGTCAGGTCAAGAAGATTTGTCTTACATCAAATATTTGTAAGACAGTCTTACCTATGTTTTTGCTATAAACAAAATGTAATTTTCTTGTAATACATTGTAATTGACCATGGCTAGCTATCTCACTTGCTTTGTACCAATCTCTAAACTATACTAGCATTAGCTCCTATGCAGCCAAAATATTTGACTGAATAATGAATATTTTTTTTCTATTTTGTGACAATTGAGTATCGCAAGTACTTTTATACATTAAGAAAGTGAAATGTTTTTTCTATGAATAATTGCGGGTCGGTATCTTTTGAGAGATATTCAACCGCTTAAGTACTTAAAAAAAACTGCAAAAGTCTATTATCGTTAAATTCTTCCTTAAATGCTCCTCCTCCTATCGTCTTTTCTTCTCCAAAACTCCATAATCATTCCACACAACTTCTGCTTTATCACTCGTCTTTGCTTTAAACTGTAATTGAGTGATTTGGCATCTTTTGGGTGAAGTAGTGGAACCCTATAATGAATAGCAACAATTTCAAGTAATGAAGCCCAAGGATATAAAAAATCAGAAGAATTTTTTTTCTATGATCAAGGTGAGTACTTTTACGAGTTCTAGTTCAAAATATGAGATAATTATGCATATTGACGAGAAATGTACGCATCTTGGGTATTTTTCCAAAACTCGAGCTTGGATGTTTACCATCATTTTTACTTAACATATTTCATTGATGAATTCAAGCTGTTTTCTTTTGGGATTTTTTGTATCAAGAATTGCACATTTTAGAGTGTAAATAAAATGATGGGGTCGGTGTTTCTTGGGTTGTTTCTATTGTTCGTGGATATGAGCGCATTGTTCCTTGTCTATATATGCATGATGTGGTACGTCACCAACAACAATCAAAAACTCGTCGGAGCGATACCCAAATTTTGTGTTGCGATGCCCGAATTTGGGTGAGGATTTTTGCATTGCGATGCTCAAATTTGAATAGACTTCAATTGTGCATTGCGATGCCCAATTTTTTACATGCGAGCGATGCCCAATTTTTGAATTACGACGCCCAAATTTGGCAGACTTCAATTGTGCATTGTGATGCCCAATTTTTTAATTATGATGCCCAAATTCTGATAGACTTCAATTGTGCATTGCGATACTCAATTTTTGAATTGCGATACTCAATTTTTGAATTGCGATGCCCAATTTTTGTATAACGATGCCCAAACTTGGGCAGGGGCTTTGTCTACCCGCTTTTCCTTCATTAAAGGTATTTTCGTCAATTTTTCCCTCAAAAGTGTACTTTAGCTGTTTAAAATAAATATAAGCGACTTTTCCACTTATAATTTTACCATAGGGGATCGGCCCGAGAATCACCCTTTTTTCTACCACTTTTTTTTTTCGTATACTACCCCCTCAATCGATAAGGCCACCCAAAGACCGCTTACTAGTCTCGTGAAAAACCTTAGAAATGATACAGGTCGAGTTTGAACAAAATTTTGAACCCCAAAGTATTCAGGCCGAACTTATAATTATGTAGGGAGAAATTCGGGCCGGTATCATTAGGTGAAATGTTAACGCAAAAGTCCACCATAATTTTTTTAAACCGCTACAGTACACTTTTGGGGGGGAAATGACAAAAATACTTTTAATATAGGAAATGCGCGCACACAAACCTCTACCCAAATTTGGGTATCGCAATTCATAAATTCGGCATTGCAATACATAATTAAAGTCTGTCCAAATTTGGGCATCGTAGTGGACATTGCAATGCAAAAATTGGGCATCGCACTACATAAAAAGCAAAAATTGAGGGTCGCATGAATTTAACAAAAACTTTTCTTCTTCTTTAATTATATCACTTTCCCACCACCAACCCCGCTTCTTTAACCCTTTCCTTTTCCCAACACCAACCTCACTTTACAAAAGCTTTTCTTATTCTATTCTCGTACTGAAACTTCTATTTTCAATGCCTACTCATTGGTGGTTATCCTGAATGGTCGATCATTTCTCTTCCATATTATGCCTTTGCTCTATCCATCCTTAGAGCATCCAATGATGTCTCAAATTCCCTCTTGTCTTTCGCTTAAAACATCCAAGACGTCTTTCTATGTATCCGCTAGCATACCTTCTTCTTGCTACCTATAATGGAGAAGATCTATCGGATATTTATAGTCGTACCAGCTAAGAGCATTCTCAATCTGCATTCCCTCTGCGCAACCTTCAAAGAAATTTTCCTGTCCAACCTTTTTTGGTAACCAATCTCTTCTTCTATAATCAAATGTAATGGGTTTGGAGCAATTTGTTATAAGCCAGCTCCTTCTCTCTTCAATTTTCAAAGTTTTCGAAGGCATACAATTCGGAGTCTTCGACGCCCATATCGGAGGCAACAACGTCCATATCAAAGGTAACGATGCCCACATTAGAAGCAACGATGCACAAAATAGATTTGTCTGCCTTCATTCCCGCATCATAAGTTCCGACACCTGTAATTTAGGCATCGTAATTTCCAATGACGCCCGCAATTTATGCATCGTAGCCTCCGACGCCAATGTGATCAATATTATGATTGAGATCACCTACAATTGGAAGATACTCAACAATATACTCCTTCAATCCAACATGTCATGAGGTGTCGAAAAGGGATTGACTGGCCTCGTTACTTTACTGAAAAATCTTTCTTTGGGCGTCTTGTCTTTACCTATCGACTAATCTAAATCCTCGCCTTTTGTCTTTCGTCTTTTGAAACTTGAGACTTTTTTCTCCAGCCTCAATTCTCTAAATTTGCACCTAGCCTCAATTCTCTAAATTTGCACTAAGCCATAGACCTTCTATCTATCCTATTGATCGATCTCTTGAAAAACTAGTTTTTGGCGCCAGGAAGAAAAAAGAAAATATGATGTTTTATAGGCACTTTGACACCAATCCAATTCCAAATCCATTTGGAAAGAATATAAGAAAAATACATGAAAATGAGGAGTTCCAGCATTCATCAATCTAATCGGTATGCCAACCAAGAATTGGGGGAATATCCCGGCATCAACTTCATATTTTTACATAAGCAAGTCCGCTGTAGGAGATCGGGGAAATGTTCAGAGGTAGATGGAATCTGAACTAGATAGCAATGATGAAGAAGAAACTAAGTTGCTCTCCAATTTCTTATCTCATTGAAGACGGTGAGCATTTTAGGAACAATTTTATTAAAATGGACTTTAGCGGTTGAATAAAAAAATAGGAGAGTAAAGTGGTTACAATTTTACAAAAGGAGACCGGCCCGTAATTATTCCAATTATGTACATAAGCATAAATTAAGCCCGACCAGATTATGATAAATATAAATATAAAGGTGCGGATCTACCCTTTAAGTTTAAGGTGAGGGGTCAAGGGACCCTAATAAAAAAAATTACCCGACAAAAGTAACTTGATTTTAGGTAGGGACCTTGTTCAAAGTGTAACCCCGCTAAAGTATTTTTCTAGATCCGTCACAAGTAAATGGGTCATGGCCTATGCAGCCTTTTAATTTTTTTCCAATACTTCAATGTACTTCGTCCGTTTTTAAATAACCATTCTCTTTGACCTGGCACACTGTATAAAAAAAATAATATACTATATTATAAATATTGATAAAATTTGTGGTTTTCTTTAATACCTTTAAACATGTGATCATAATTAAAGTAGGTAGAAAAAGTAAAAGTAAAATGGTAAAAGTGTTTTTTTTTTAAAAAAGTTTTCAAATAAATCAATTATTTTGAAACGGACAAAAAAAAGGAAAAATAATTATTTGAAAACGGAGAGACTTAGAGCAATTGAGTTTAGTTATTTTTGGTAAAAAAAATTACACTATGACCCCTCTGTAAATTTTAAAGTCAAAATTTATGTATAATTTCTTCCTTCAATGCTGGAAAAAAGAAAATAAAAGTTGACTTTATTGAATATTATTAGTTTATTAGTACTAGCAACTAAGTATCAATAAATGAAATATTGTTTTATTATTATGGGTGTGTTAGCTATTGCTTATTATTATAAAGAAGTATAATAAATAAATTAACGATTAAAAATTGTTAATCACAATTAAAATAATTATTTAAGTATATACGGTTTCTGCAAAGACAAAATCCTACCTTCGTCCCTATTTGTGGGCTAGGCCTTACATGCCACATGACACATGACACATGACGGACAATAAATCCAAAAACTGATAAATTAACTTGTCCTAAGGGCTTCTTTATTGTTGTATTTTTATCGACTTCCAATTAAGAAGTTAACAAAAGACTGACCATTGTTGTATTCTTATTAGCCACCTATGAAAGAGAATAAATTTGACTTCCTAATTAAGAAGCTGGGAAGGAGAGAGAGTGAGGGGGACAGCCGCCCATTTTGTGGGTCGTGTGTGGGGGAGGGTTTTGTTTTTATTAGATGGTGTTAAATTTTATTTTATTTTTTTATAAGAAGATTATACAATGAGAAGATATATTCTTAAGTGGATAAGAAGATAAAAATATATAAAAATTTATCACATTGAAGATGCTCTAATTCTCTTATTATTTTGATTCAGGGAGCATCATTATCTGCCCTGCTACTTGGCTACCAAACACAGGTACGACAATCTCTCTCTTTCTCTCTCTCTCTCTCTCTCTCTCTCTCTGTATATATATATATATATATATACACACATTAGGGTTGACGATTTTATAGGTTGTGTGGAAATGGGTAATGGGTCAAAACGGATCGTTACCTACTATAACTTATGGTTAAACGGGTAGAAATGAGTTGGATCGAAATAGCCCGAGTCGTAACGAGTAACGGGTTGCCCCGTTTTTTCTATCAAAAAAATACATTTATATAGAAAAATACAGTCGAAATGGGTAACGGATTCAATTCGCTCTAACCCGATCCAAATCGAGACGTTAATTTTTTTGGGTCAAAATGGTAACCCGTTTTGACCCATAAAATAACGAGTCGGATTGGGTCGGGTACTTTTCAAATCAGACTGATAAGTTAATGAGTTTTAAATTGTAATTAACATGCCTAATATATATATATATATATATCTTTATGTGTGACGGCCAGAATTTGAAATTCGTTCAGCAACCATAAAATAAAGAGTAATGCTAGCGAAACTAACATATGATCATTTCAACCCACATGACAGTGTAGGTAAGAGACTGACGGACCAATCACATGTATTGGGCACATAAGGTGCTATTAAATGAGAAATATAAATAAAAAATTGTTGGATTTAATGAATGTACAAATTAATGCAGGGAAAGGTTTTGAAGGATCATCCACCCATGAGACTATTTGTATCAATATCAGGGTCAAAGTTCAGGGATCCAAGCATATGTGAAGTTGCATACAAAGATCCCATTCGGGTCAAATCTGTTCACTTCATTGGAGCCAAAGATTGGTTGAGATTGCCTTCTGAGGAGCTTGCCACTGCCTTTGTTAACCCTCTTATCATAACTCACCCTCAAGGCCATACTGTACCAAGACTTGGTATGTTCTCTTCCTCCATTTATTTCTCATTCATTCACTAGGTATAAGGTATTCAATTGCTAATTGCTTTTTTTAGGAACGGTCTTACAATCATTTTTTGTACAATAAATCTTTCTTGCCCAATTCATCGCGTATTAGTAGGTTGAGCTGTGAGAGAGTGGGGATTCGTCTTACGAATCAAGATCTGAAAATTGTCTTACAGAAAACTTGTTCTTGCTTTTTAGGGTCCATGGTTAATACCCTTCTATTCTATTTTATTTTCAAACCTTTTAAAATAAGTGATACCTTTCCATTTATAGAAGTCAAGGAAACATATTGTAAAGACTAAATTGCCCCTTCCAAGCATTAATAGGTGTCTTGAATCTGCCCAAAGAGCCCCGGTTCTGAAGTCAATAAATATGGATAGAATTGGGGAAAAAAAGGAAAAAGTTCCTTGAAAATTACAAAGAGTCATCTATTTTGGTAATATTCAAAATAATAAAAAAGTTCTTTACATACCAACATTCATTAACATGTCTTTTTAACATTCATTTAAAAATTAATGAAAAAAATTTTTCATGGGAGGGTGAATTTTTTGGAGGGGTTCAATTATCAAATATTACAAACCTACTCTTAATTTTTTATTGGGCGGTGTCCATGGAAGGTTACTGACAATTAATGAATCCAATCAATTTGAGTCAAACTATGTAAATGATAAATTTGTATTTTTCAAATGGTTTATGGAGCATTAAATATTTTTTATCCGGATCAATTTGAGTTATTTAACATTTGTAGTATTCTTTAAGGAATTTGAGGAGATTTTGGGATGTTAGCATACCAATTTACCAAATAAACCTCCCAAAATCTTCTTTTTCTTCCTTACTTATATATTCCCTTTTCCTTTCCTCTGGCCAGCCTTCTTCTTCTTTTCTTCTTCTTCTTCCTTTCTTCTATCTTCTTCCTTCTCTCCTCTCTCCTCTCCCTCTTGTCTCATCTTCTCCATCCTTCTTCTCTCTAGCAGTGTTTGGCCATGGCTTGATGAACACACATGGGTGTGTTCGGCCATGACTTGATGAACAACCTTCAGTGTGTTAGGTTGAGGGTGTTCACACACTTCATTGAGTTTACTGCACCAGAGCGAACACTCTTTGTGGGATTGGAAATGCTGGGGAGAGGGAAGCTGAAGAGAAGGGAGAAGGTGGTGGGTTTACCTGGGTCAAGGATTTTGGTTTGGTGAGGAGGAAGGAGAAACCATGGTTGAGAGAGAGGATGCCACTGGTATGGCCGGAGGGAGGGAGAGAGAACGGGGTAGGGAAAGAGGGAGGGAATGGAGGTAGGGGAGGAAGGGTAAAAGGGTAGAATAGATAGTTAGGATGGGGTGTAGAGAGTAATGCGAGAAATTTGACTAAATGGGTGGGGTGTAAAGATTGTTTATTGGGGGTGTGGTTAGCCCCCTGTCATAGTGGATGGGTGTAAACTACTACACTATGTACTCTAAAATTCAATTAGCATTAACACAAACATAAAAATAGTTGGAATTTTCATATTAGATGGTGCAAAACAAACATGATTGTTATCATTTATCATGGTGTTTGTTTATATCCATGATCATCAACAAAAATCGACAATTAATTGAGAACGGATGGAGTAGTAAATATTTGAGCCTAGCTCCTACTGGAAATCAATTAATTTAAAAGGGTTTAGCCTCAAAACTAACGTAATTGGATGGAAAATTCATGTTTACGGGGATGTTATCGATATCGTTTGATCTAAACTTGCTAAACCTCGATCAAAAGTTACCCTTTGTGTCAAATGTGAAGAAGACAAATTATGGCAAGTCCAATTCTAGCATGTTTAAAATAAACTTGATTCTCTTTACTTAAGCTTCGTTTACTATAAAAATGTATTTAACAAACAGATGAGGAAGCTGTAACAAAGTTGAGTGATTTGATTAACGAGATCTATCGAGGCAGCAATGACGGAGAAGCACAAATGGTGAGAGAAACGAAGAACGATTTAAGCGAGACATGTAACCAAACTATAACGGAGAAGACGGAAGTTGAAGAAAAAGAAGCCATTGCAGCCTAATGACCAACTATCATGTATCCCGTTTTATATTTTGTTTAATGACCAACTTATGTCTTTGTATTTTGACTTTTGTCACTCTTATTACATTGTGATCTTTATGTGTGATGTACGTTAAAAACTTAAAATTGAAGAAGAATGATACTCCCTCCGTTCCTAAATTATCGTCCTCCTTTCCTTTTTCGTCCGTCTCAAAATAATTGTCCACTTTGAAACTTACCTTTTTAGAACATCACTTTTACCACTTTACCCTTATTTTTTCACTCTACTTTAATTATGGGTCACATATACATGTACATTAAAGGAAACTCACATTAAACCAATATAAATAATCAAGTCAATTACTTTTTCTTAAACTGTGCGCCGGGTCAAGCAGGACAATTATTTAGGGACGGGGGGAGTACTTGTTATGAATAATGACATAGTATTTTCATTGATGATCGAGAAACATTAGCTTGTTTCTTGGATTTCCATGAAATGAGTGAATTCCCGAGAAAGATACAATATCGTGAAACTTATCTTCTTGTGGCACGAAGACCAGTCCAATCAGAATCGCAAAAAAAAAAAAAAATCAACATTAGATTGTTACCTAAAGGCAGCAATAGACCTTGTCCACGAGTGCCTTTTATGTTTTTGAGAATTCGTAGAGTTGCATCTCAATGAGGCTTTTGAGGTTCTTCCATGAATTGGCTCAACACTCGAATCGAGTAGACTATATTTGATCTTTTGATGATGAGATAGATTAGTCGTCCTATACATACCTCAATGAGGGGATGCAGAATCACACAGCGGAACAATAAGAACGCTGGAAGGAATTGCGGATTGGTGGCACCTCGACCCGATGAAATCAATCCAAGCACTCGCCTTGGTATATTAAATTGGAACACATAGAACTCTACATTAGTTGAAAAAATTAAATAAAAATATAAAAATTTCTCTCTTTAAACATAAAAAATAGTAACTAAAATAAAAATAATAGTTTCGGAGTCAAGAAAACAAAAATATAAGAGGTTAGTAAAATAAAAATAATTTATGGAACAAGCCACTATAAAAATAAAAGTAATAAAATCAAAAAAACAAAAATAATTTAATGTGGATGTTAGTAAAATAAAATAATTTACGGAACAAAAGTTTAAAAAAATTCTTTAAAATATATATGTAAAAAAATTTGTTAGTAAAATAAAAATATTTGATGGAACAAAAATAATAGTTACAAAGTCAATAAAAACAAAAACAAATTAAACTAAGGTAACTAAAAGAATAAAAATAATTTATGGAACAAAATTTTAAAACTAATTCTTAAAAATAGCTATGTAAAACAAAAATACATTAGTTAAATAAAAATATTTGATGGAACAAAAATAATAGTTACGGAGTCAATAAAAAAAAATTAATTTAAACTAAGGTTAGTAAAATTATAAAAATAATTTACGAAACAAAATTTTGAAACAATTTCTTAAAAATAGTTAGCTAAAATAAAAATACATTGGTAAAATAAAAATATTTGATAGAATAAAAATAATAGTTATAAAGTCAATAAAACAAAACAATTTAAACTGAGGTTAGTAAAATAATAATAAAAAATTACGGAGCAAATTTTTTCCGTAAAACTAATTTTAAAAGTAAAACAAAAATAATAGTTACAAAGTCAATAAAACAAAAAATATATAATGGAAGTTATAAAAATCAAAATAATTTACAAAACAAAAATAATTGTTAACGGTAAAAATAATTTCGTTATTTTGAAATTTTTTCTAATTTCATAAAATATAAGTATAATTTAATAAAAGTAATCATTCAAAAGGAATATTACTTGTTCACATTTTGAAGCGGAAAAATTTATTTTTCGAAGACATTCTCAAAAATTTAAATTTATTCATAAAATATAAGTATAATTTAATAAAAGTAATCATTGTTGAAAAAGTCAAACACATTTAAAAAAAATAAAAGGAGAAAAGAAAAACAAAAAGAATCTAACTTACTTGAGTTCACATTCTATTTGAAGGACGGAAAAAATTTAAATTTGTTCAAGACATAGTAGAAATTGGTTTTAATAATCATTATACAAAAATTTTGAATCTCTTCTTTTGACAAGAAGTATAAAGATTTTAACAAGTTTTCATTTGGGACCTAACATAAAAAAATTAGCTCATATATTTAATATTTGTCATATTTGGATTTTGAAATGAGTTTTGTCATTGTTCCAGATACATCTAGTCCAAATTGTTGTTAATCATCTTATTTCACATCTTGAAATTAGTGTTTCAAGAAGTTTTTAGAGGCCCGTTAAGACAAACCCGATTGAGAAAACAATGAATTGACACTTGAAAGAATGTTATTGAGAAACATTGACCATGATGTAGGGTTGTGTAATGGAACAAGACTAATCATCATAAATCTTGGGGATCACATTGTTGAAACAAAATTTTTGAAAGTAAGCAATGTTGGAGAAAATGTTTTTATCACAAGATTGTCATTAACTTATCTGATGTAAGACTGTCTTTTAAGTTTCAGAGAAGATAATTTACATTATTGGTATCATATGCAATGACAATTAACAAGTTTCAAAGACAATAATTACACGCATGTCTCTTTAAAAAAAAAACAAGCATTTAGTTATAGACAATTATATGTCGTAGTTTTTAGAGTAACAAATTATTTTAGTTTGAAGATATTGATATGTAGTGAAGATGAAAAATCATCTAATAAGGTAACAAATGTTGTGTATAAGAAATTTTTTTAGAATTTATAATGATTAGTGATATACTTATGTGTAATTATTAATAAACTGATTATCATTATTTCATTTATGTAAAATTTTATTAACATGTATTTAACATACGAGTTAAAAAAACTAGTAAATAGTAATGCTAGGGATACTCACAAATGATCATTTCAACCCACATGACAGTGTATGTGATTAGTTAACATCACATCACTAATTCACTATATTGAGGTCAAAGAGACTGACGGATCAATCACATGTATGGACCATATAAGAACATCCTTAAAGGTTAAAATTTACATCAACTTCTTATATAATTTTTAATTGAGTTTCATTGTTATCTATACATTTTTATCTTCTTACTCACTTAAAAATATATTTTCTCATTATATAATATTCTTATACATTTTTTACACAAAAAATATTAAATTTAACATTATACCAATAAATACAAAACTCAACCCCACCCTCCACCCCCCCCCCCACACACACACACAATAATTATGTCAGCGTCAGTTCCCCCCCTCCCCCTCACAACTCTATCCCCGAAACAGACTTCCTATTTAGGAATTGAAGCTCTCTTTCTCTTCTCCTAATAGCTCTCTTCTCTTTTCTAATTGGCACCTAGTGGTCACTCACTCCATTTTCCTAGACATAAAAAGTGGGTCTAAACTTACAATGGGGATGCTCTAAGATGCTATTAAATGAGAAATATAAACAAAAAAGGCCAATGTTTAATATAGTATATGTTAAATACTTAATACAACACTTTTTGTTGTAAAAATATTATATTATCCTTGATATTAAAATTGTTTTTTAAGGCATTGAGACTCGTTTGGGACTAGTCCTAAAAAAATTAGGCATTGGGACTGGTTTGGGAGCAGTCCTAAACAAAAAAAATTAGGTATTGGGATCGGTTTGGGAGCAGATATAAACAAAAAATATATATATTTAGGCATTGGGACTGCCGGACTGGTTTGGGAGCAGTTCTAAAAAAAAATTAGGCATTGGGACTGGTTTGTGAGCAATCCTAAACAAAAAAAAAATAGGCATTGGGACTGATTTGGGAGAAGTCCCGAACAAAGAAAAAAAAATTCATTTCCTCATAAAATGGAAAGGGCAATTTGGTCTACTTTTTTTAAAAAGAGTTATATTAAGTATTTCATATGTGTTGTATTAAGTATCAATGAAAAAAAAATTATTGGATTTAATGAATGTACAAATTAATGCAGGGAAAGGTTTTGAAGGATCATCCACCCATGAGACTATTTGTATCAATACCAGGGTCCAAGTTCAGGGATCCAAGCATATGTGAAGTTGCATACAAAGATCCCATTCTGGTCAAATCTGTTCACTTCATTGGAGCCAAAGATTGGTTGAGATTGCCTTCTGAGGAGCTTGCCACTGCCTTTGTTAACCCTCTTATCATAACTCACCCTCAAGGCCATACTGTACCAAGACTTGGTAGGTTCTCTTCCTCCATTTATTTCTCATTCATTCACTAGGTATAAGGTATTCAATTGCTAATTGCTTTTTTTTTTGGAATAGTCTTACAGTTATTTTTTGTACAATAGATCTTTCTTACCAAACTCATCGCGCATTAGTAGGTTGAGTTGTGATAGAGTAGGGATCCGTCTTACGAATCAAGATCTGTAAAATCGTCTTACAGGAAAATTGCTCTTTCTTTTTAGGGTCCATGGTTAATACCCCTCTATTCTATTTTATTTTCGAACCTTTTAAAATAAGTGATACCATTCCATTAATAGAAGTACTCTTTCAATAAATCTTAACAGATCAATTTGATCCCACTCTGGGGCAATATTGTAATATTCAAAATAAAAAAATCTTTACATAAACTACCATTTTCCATTAATGAAAAAATCATGTGTAGAATATGAAATGTTACTAACAATTAATGAATCCAATCAATTTGAGTCAAACTATATAAATGATAAATATGTATTTTTCAAATGGTTTATGGAGCATTAGATGTTTTTTATCCGGATCAATTTGAGTTATTTAACATTAGTAGTATTCTTTAAGGAAATTGTGTGTAGTATTCTTATTAATTGTGGGATTTTAAAAAAGAGGGTTTCATTGATTTAACACCACCACTAAGCAAAACATAAAGGGTATTGTAGGAAAAATATATCAAGTTAATCAAGTATAAAATCAATACAAAACACTTTGAACGAAAGGAATACCAATTTTCATTATGAGGCCCACACTTTTTTTTGTAGTTTTGCATCTAACAAAATGAAAAACATATGAAATGACCAAAAAGGACTACACACACAAAAACGCATGTGATGGGCAAGTGATGAATTAACGCCAAAATCTAACTATTCTAATAGACACCCTAGTTTAATATGAAAATGTAACTATGGACCTTTGTTTTTTAAGATCCCATAGTGGATGGCGGGGACTAACCACACCCCCAACAAATGCTCTCTACACTCCAACAAAAAAATTGCAAAATGTTAGCATACGAATTTACCAAATAAACCTTCCAAAATCTTCTTTTTCTTCCTTACTTATATATTCCCTTTTCCTTTCCTCTAGCCAGCCTTCTTCTTCGTTCGTTCGTTCTTCTTCTTCTTCCTTTCTTCTCTCTTCTTCCTTCTCTCCTCTCTCCTCTCCCTCTTGTCTCATCTTCTCCATCCTTCTTCTCTCTAGCAGTGTTTGGCCATGGCTTGATGAACAACCTTCAGTGTGTTAGGTTGAGGGTTCTTACACACTTCATTGAGTTTACTGCACCAGAGCGAACACTCTTTGTGGGATTGGAAATGCTGGGGAGAGGGAAGCTGAAGAGAAGGGAGAAGGTGGTGGGTTTACCTGGGTCAAGGATTTTGGTTTGGTGAGGAGGAAGGAGAAACCATGACTAGGGAGAAGGAAGGTGAGGAGGAAGGAGAAACCATGGCTGAGAGAGAGGATGCCACTGGCCGGTATGGGAGAGGGAGGGAGAGAGAACGGGGTAGGGAAAAAGGGAGGGAATGGAGGTAGGGGAGGAAGGGTAAAAGGGTAGATTAGATAGTTAGGATGGGGTGTAAAGAGTAACGTGAGAAATTTGACTAAATGGATGGGGTGTAAAGATTGTTTATTGGGGTGTGGTTAGCCCCCGTCATAGTGGATGGGTGTAAACTACTACACTATGTACTCTAAAATTCGATTAGCATTAACACAAACATTAAAATAGTTGGAATTTTCATATTAGATGGTGCAAAACAAGCATGATAGTTATCATTTATCAGGGTGTTTGTTTGTATCCATGATCATCAACAAAAATTGACAATTAATTGAGAACGGATGGAGTAGTAAATATTTGAGCCTAGCTCCTACTGGAAATCAATTGATTTAAAAGGGTTTAGCCTCAAAACTAACAAAATTGGATGGAAAATTCATGTTTAGGGGGATGTTATCGTTTGATCTAAACTTGCTAAACCTCGATCAAAGGTTAGCCTTTGTGTCAAATGTGAAGAAGACAAATTATGGCAAGTCCAATTCTAGCATGTTTAAAATAAACTTGATTCTCTTTACTTAAGCTTAGTTTACTACAAAAATGTATTTAACAAACAGATGAGGAAGCTGTAACAAAGTTGAGTGATTTGATTAACGAGATCTATCGAGGCAGCAATGATGGAGAAGCACTAATGGTGAGAGAAACGAAGAACGATTTAAGCGAGACATGTAACCAAACTATAACGGAGAAGACGGAAGTTGAAGAAAACGAAGCCATTGCAGCCTAAACAAAGCTCAGAAATGAACTATATGTCAGGACAGGCATGATATCCAAAACTATAACCAATAACTTGTTTGGTATTCAATAATATTTCATGTATCCCGTTTTATATTTCGTTTAATGATCAACTTATGTCTTTGTATTTTGACTTTTGTCACTCTTATTACATTGTGATCTTTATGTGTGATGTATGTTAAAAACTTAAAATTGAAGAAGAATTATACTTGTTATGAATAATGACATAGGATTTTCATTGATGATCGAGAAACATTAGCTTGTTTCTTGGATTTCCATGAAATGAGTGAATTCCCGAGAAAGATACAATATCGCGTAACTGATCTTCTTGTGGCACGAAGACCAGCCCAATCAGAATCACAAAAAAAAATTAACATTAGATTGTTACCTAAAGGCAGCAATAGACCTTGTCCACGAGTGCCTTTTATGATTTTGAGAATTCGTAGAGCTGCATCTCAATGAGGCTTTTGAGGTTCTTGCATGAATTGGCTCAACACTCGAACCGAGTAGACTATATTTGATCTTTTGATGATGAGATAGATTAGTTGTCCTGATACATACCTCAATAAGGGGATGCAGAATCATACAGCGGGACAATAAGAACGTTGAAGGAATTGCGGATTGGTGGCACCTCGACCCGATGAAATCAGTCCAAGCACTCACCTTGGTATATTAAATTGGAACACAAGGATTGAGACGACCACGAAACATTGGTATAAGGAATAACGTCTCATACAATTGTTAAAATTTCAAAATGAACCCTGACAGTTTGCATATCATGTATATATATATATCATCCAATAATTTACAATTTTCATTGGATCATCTTTTATTTTTTAGTTTTAACAAAATGAATAGAGAAGTTCGTTGTCATTGTGGAATGATGACTGTCATGCAGACATCATGGACGTATCAAAATTCAGGATGAAGGTTTTTAAGGTTGTGAAAGATATAGAGTAATTAATTTATTTTCTATGATTAATTAACTATTTAATTTTGCAAGAAAATAAAATATGTTCTAATCATTATTTTTTGACTTTTCAAATCATTTTTTTGTTTTTCAAAAAAAATTTGGCGTACAATTTCAATTTTTTTTCAAAATACACATAATTTGCAGTATATAAAAAATATTTGGCCAAATCCGCCTATGTTCCCAAGGTCTTGATCCACAAAATGCAAAACAATTGTGTTTTTCTAATTTTAAAAAAAGGGGTACTCTGATTTCAAACTACATATATATGTTTTGAAAATATATGCATGTATACAGAACTAGCGTATGGAGGAGATGGAACTCTACATTTTCAAAGAGTAAGAAGAATACTTCTTGAACTGCCCGGCCCAATAGGCCCAAAACATGGGTCATGTGTCTGGCACATAATGATCATTCACAGGCAGTGCACGTGCATCCTGAGATCAAAGGCACGAGGGAAGGATTAAATGGTTATAATATACCGCGAGCTGGGTGCTTAACCTTCAGTGGGCAAGAAGTGAAGGCGAGCTGGGGGCTTGACCAGCGAGCAGGAACGTGTAGCGAGCAGAATGTGTTATGCTCGTTCATATTGGAGTTATCGTTAGTTGAGGACAGTTATGCCGGAAAACTCTCCATATTACCGTTGTGATGAATGGGGCAGTTAATGAGGCAATTAATATGCCCGTCATTTATGCCATGAACTTTAATGGGCGGTTATGATTAGTTTTTCTCTCCGGAACAACTATAAAAGCCCCTCAAAATGAAGGAGGGAGGTATGTGATTTTTGCTAACTTGTTTAAACTCTGCCAAATTTTATACTCTCTTGCGTACTTGAGCTAATTCTCACGCCGGAGGGATGTTGCAGGGAGTGCCCCTGCCTAGTTCACGTTTTGCTTGATTTACTTACAGAGTTGGGCTTCAAGGATATAGGATACGTTGAAAGCCAGGTATCCAGTTGGAAAAGTCCAGTGCGTCTTGGAGGATTTTGGACGCATCACTTCTTAAGGCACAAAAAAGTTTGCTCTAAAAAATAAAGAAAAAAGGCATAAAAAGTCACAATTGATCCGATCAATCGATAGTATTTCACGTTTTCAAATAATTGTCGTGTTTTGATATTTTTTTGGTCAAACAAAATGAATATTTGATGTGTATTAATTTATTTATTTTCAAAACCATAAAATACGTAATTTTTATATACTATAAATTAAATTATGTGTATTTTGAAAAAAATTAGAAAATGTACTTCAAAAAATTTATCTGTAAAACCAAAAAATGATTTTGAAAAGTCAAAACATAATAATTAGAACATATTTTATTTTCTAGCAAAATTAATTAGTTAATTAATCACATAACATAAATTAATTATACTATATCTTTCACAACTTAAAAACATTCTTCCTAGATTTTGATATGTCCATAATATCCGCGTGTCAGTCATCCTTCCACAATGATAATGAACTCCTCTATTCATTCTATTAAAACAAAAAAATAAAAGATTATCCAATAAAAATTATGAATTGTTGGATTAATTAGTATATATATATATCCATGGTCTGCAAACTGTCAAAGTTCATTTTGAAATTTTAACAATTGTATGAGGTTTGTATTGCATTCAAAATTGTAAAATTTTGGTCAAAGATTTTGATGCGTCCAAAATCCTCTGGATGCGCTGGATCAGTCCAAATGGGATACCTGGCTTTCAACGTATCCTTAAATTCTTTAGCCCAACTCTGCAAATGGGAAGAACAAACTGTGAACTAGGCAGGGGCACTCCCTGCAAAGGCCCTCTGGCGTAAGAATCAGTACAGGACTTAGCAAGTGTGAATTCAATTTAGTAGAGTTTCAGCTAGAGAGTAAAAATTGCATACCTCTCCCCTTCATTTTCCAGGGCTTTTATAGTTGCCGGAGGGTGTAACTGCTCATAACCGCCCACTAATGATTGTGGCATTTATGGCGGGCATATTAACTGCCCCACTAATTCCTCCATTTACAACAACGGTCTTAAATAGAGGTTTTCCCGGACATAACCGTCCTCAACTAATGTCAGTTCTTAAATTAGCGAGCATAACAACTCATACTCGCAACATAGTACTGCTCGTTGATTAAGCCCCCAGCTCGTTGTCACCTTGCTCGGTGAAGGTCAAGACCATGCTCGCTTGCCCGAGTAGTGACCATATGCCTAGCATGTGACCTATGGCTTGGGCCTGTTGGGCCAGGTAGTTCAGTAGCCCCCTACTCCTTGTTCATCGAGTATTCATGCTCGAAGCGAGGAGGAACTCAAAATTCCAATATATATATATATATATATATATATATATATATATATATATATATATATATATATATATATATATATCTCCCAGAGTAATTGAATTCTTCAATGTATGAATTAAACCATCTTCGAGCAAAAAATCTTGAACGATCAGTTACCCAAAAAGGTATTTGGGGAAACGTACCCAAAAAGCCAAGCCGTCAGCCGCCACTTTCTGAAGAGACAGACCTGTTTTTCAACAAGGCATTAAATGCTACCTCGATGAATGAGCCTCGTGACGCAAGCCCTAATGATGAGTGGCTTTCAACCGCCGGTTTCACCAGGTTTAAAAGATAAGAAACCCCTTTCATTTCGAACTTTACCATTTCTGAACTCCTCTAAAGCTTTGAGAGAGAAACGGTTTTCGCATCTACACATTCCAACCAAGACCGAACGCCAGGATTCAATCTTCCACAGCTTTCCCAGATTCGAGACCAGAATCCTTCGACAAACATCAGGTACTTTTATGCTTCGATTTCTATTTCTCCATCACATTTTCATCTTTTCTGTCTTGAGTTAGGGTTCTTGCACCATTCAACCCTTTAAACCCCTAGCAAACTGTTCAAACACGTAAATTTCACAACTCCGTTCTTTTTCAAACCATCTTGCCTCGTTTTCTACCCATCAGCCAGTTCAGACCAAACCAAAGGAATCGAGGAAAGTTTAATCGGTGCCCTGTTCACCGATCCCTCAGCCGGCTATCGCCTTAGGATTCAATTTACTTTATATTTGTCCGACCATCCAAACAAGGTTTAACATTTGCTCCTCGATTCCTTTTTCCCTGTAGGATGTCTAGCGAAGATACCCAATCAGACGTTGAAGGAAGAGGCTATGACCATGGCGCACCAGAAGAAAATCCCCCGCCTTCAAGCTCAAGCTCAGAAGAAAGCGAGCAAGAGGAAATCTCTCTAATTCCTCGCAGACGAAAATCCCAACAGACATCTGAACAGGGAGCGAGCAGTAGCCATCAGAATCCCTCTGAAAGTGACCAAGCAGGAAGACTTCCTAGCACAAACAGTCATCAACCCGAGCTGAACCCTAGTTCTTCTACCCGCGTTACTCCATATATCCCTCCCCCAGTTAAATGGGATGACCTGACTTCTGAAAGCGAAGTCAGTGCTTGGTTCTATTCGCTAGGAATAAATCCCAAACACTACCAAGTCCGAGCTTTCGACCTCGACATAGATAAGAAAGGTCACAACTTTCAGGGTGACAACATGGTTTTTTTTTCGATTTCTTCTTGGTCGGGCTCCGCCTTCCTCTCGACCCTTTCGTTGTAGAATTCCTGAACGAGTCCAACACCCTACCATGTGACCTGACCCTAACAACCATAAGATTCTTGATGTCTTTCACAGTAGCCTGTAGGTTGCTCGGATTCGAGCCTGACATGACCTTATTCCGAAAATTCTTTCTTTTCTCTCTGGATAAAAAATCTGGCGATCCAACCCGATCCAACCCGAATTATTTCAAACTTCTTAATGAAGGCCCAAACAAAGTTGATGGGTGGGACTCGAAAGCTCTGCTCGTCGAATCAAGCATTGGCTGGCCTTTCGCCCCTTACCTTACCGACTACGGGCTTCCTGAACATGATAAGAACGCCTACCGAGCTGGAGAACCCAAAATAGCGAGAGCTTTCAGAACTTTGCTTGGAGTGAAGGAAGGACGAGATGGGCGTGCTGGTCAGGATTTCGTACTCGACTGGCGAGCTCTCACCTCGGATTTAACCCTTCTCCGACAAGCTGGGATCCTCGACTTACCCTTGGAAGGAGTTGCACCCCGTGTTACAATCGATCCCGAGCTTCCCCATCCTTATTGGGGTACATGCCATGGCAAAAACTTTCCCAGTGAATGCCATGAGTGTGCCCGCACTGGAACTCACTGCAGACCTCATTTTTCTCTTACTGGTCTACACTTTGAACTGTACTTTACATCAAACTTGCAAACTTTTGCTTTTTCCACATTTTCAATGCTCATTTTAACTTTTGCAGATATGAAGCAATTAACAGACGTTAACAAATTCATCCAGGCCGCCAAGAAAAGCTCAAACAAACGAAGCAAACACCTCTCCAACCAGCCTGCCACCAATCTTCCAACTGTCCCAACTAGTACTACCAGTCGTGGTACTAAACGCCACCAACCTGAACCCAGCCAGCCTGCAACAACTGTCACACCGACCCCTTTGCTCAAAAGGTCGAAACCGCCCCTTCTCCTGTCATCATCATCGAACCAAGTGAAAGCCCGAAGAGAAACAGGCGCCGAGCAGACAAGGCTGTACTCGAGGAAGCCACTCCCATTAAACCATCATGGCAAAAGGAAAATTTCCTTATGCCTGATGACCGGGATAAAGCTGCATCCCTCATTGTCGAACTTGCAAACGTACCCGACCTTGAAAACATAAACATTTACAAACGAAGCGGATTTCAAGCCACCAGTGGTCTTGGGTTAATGAAGCGGCTTCATCATGGTGGTGTTCAGAAAAAGAGCAGCGACCAAGCGAGCTCAGTCTTGATTGGAGAAGTGGGAATGTGCATGACTGAGGTAAAGTCTATCCTCGTACTTCTTCATTCCTTAACATTCACAACTACTAACAATTTCTTTTCCCATAGATGGCGAACAAAACGATTATGATGTATGAACGACTGGTGGAGAATCTCAACTCCAACGCCGCCCTAACCAAAGAAAAGAACCAGCTTAAGGAAACGGTCAACTCCGTTCGGGCCGAGTTGAAGTCTACCGAGGAAAGCCTCACCAGCAAGGTCACCGAGCTCTCCCGGCTTGAAGCAGAAAAGAAGACTCTGGAATCACACTTAAACTTTTCAAAGAAATCTGAAGAGACGGCTCTAAATAACATAGCTAGGGTCCGCAAGGTTCGATCTTGCCAAACCGAGCTGGAGGGGGCCAATGCCAGGATTGCCGAGCTGGAGCAGAAACTGAAGGCTGCAGATTCTCTCCCAAGTGAGGAGCAGAAGCAAGCCATTATTGAAGATTACAAGAATTCAGAAACCTTTGCTGCCTGCGTGGAGAATGAAGCTTATCCTTTCTTCCTCCAGGGTGTAAAGCACATACTAAGGCAAATCTCTTGCAGCGGCTTGGAAATCCGACCTGAACTTCTTGCTGAATGGGGAACCAACCCGCCTTTCTTCTCTTCTGCTCGTCCTGGGCATGCCCTCGTGCCGTATAACGAAGACGAGCTAGAGTCTTTAGCCGAGGAAGATGCAGAGAAAGGTTTGTCTCCATGGAATCCTCCCCCTGTTGCCGAAAACAACGTTGACGAGCTTATGACTCAGATATGGCAGTCCCAAGCAGTCCCAACGACAGATGAGAATGCCTCCAACCAGGCCGAAAATGATGAGGTAACCATCCTCGAAGCCGCCCCAGAGGAAACAACCGAACAAGACCCACCAACCCTCAATCACACTGCACCGAGTGCATGAAGTCGTTTTTTGGCCTGTGTGCCCAGATTCTCGAACAATATTTATTTATGTCTGTAATATTTTCTTTTCTTTGCTAGATGAATGCTTTTTATTCCGCCATGACTGCTTTCCTTCTAACTAGGAGTTACTTAGCTTTAAATGTTCAATTCCTTACCCGAGCAAAGGCAACCTTTGCTGGTGAGGAATTACTAAACAACTCCCTCTCGAACACCAACTCTTTTCATAAGCGCAAAGCACTTTATGCTCAGAAAAGAGAATAATCGAGAATGCAGGTAAAACAACTATCTCGAACACCAACTCTTCTCGCGAACATAAACAACTTATGCTCGCGAAAGAGAATAATCGAGAAAATACAATAATTCAACTCGAACACCAACCCTTTGCACGAGCAGAAACAACTAATGCTCGCAAAAGAGAATAATCGAGTAAACTATCACGGTTATTGACTCAAACACCAATTTCCAAATTGAAAAACAAAATTAAGTTTTGCCATTACCACTTGCCAGAAAAGATCAAAGAATTACATACTGCTGCGGTCAATTACCAATAGTATTTCTTCAAATGATCTGCATGCCATGGATGTTTCAGTTCGTCTCCATCCTCTGCTCGTAACATATAGGTGCCTTCCCTAACAATTCTTGTGATCTGAAAAGGCCCCTCCCAATTTGGTGAAAGTTTCCCCCACTCAGCTCGATGGTCTGTTGCCTCAATCTTACGAAGGACCTAATCGTCCACAGCAAATGACCGACCACGAACCCTTTTATCGTGGTGGGCCTTTGCTCGTTGCTTATAATTGGCCATTCTCATCTTAGCCTCCAGCCGTTTTTCCTCCAACAAATCCAGGTCGGCTGCCCGAGCTACACTATTGGACTCAACATTGTAATGTAACACCCTATGATTAGGCAAGTACATTTCCACTGGCGCCATAGCTTCAGACCCATAAGCCATGGAAAAGGCTGTCTCGCCAGTGGGGCCTCTAACTGCTGTTCTAACCGCCCACAAGGCAGAAGGCAACTCATCCACCCATCTTCCAGCCTTATCTTCCAAGTTTCGCTTAAGGACATGCAAAACTTGCTTATTTGCGGCCTCAGCCTGCCCATTGCCTTGAGGATATGCCACCGACGATTGCCAATGCTTCACCCGCATCTGCTCGCATGCTTTGGTAAATTTTTCAGAAAATTGAGTTCCGTGATAAGATACAATCGCTCGTGGGACACCAAATCGACACCAAATATGCTCGTGAACAAAATCAATGACATTAACCTCACTGATGGTCGCTAGAGGCTTAGCTTCCACCCACTTGGTGAAGTAATCCACGGCTACCACTGCATATTTGAATTTCGACCGAGCTACTGGAAACGGGCCAATAAGATATATTCCCCACATATCAAATGGCCACGATACTACCACAGGAGTCTACTCGGTAGATGGCAATCGTGGTATGTCTGCATAGCGTTGACACTTGTCACACCGTCGTACATACATTTCTACATCTCGCCTCAAAGTTATCCAATAGAATCCAATGGCCAAAACCTTTTCTGCTAGTGACCTTTGACCAGGGTGACCTCCACATTTCCCCTCATGTATTTCTCCCAGAATACCTTCAACCATTTCTGGTCGCACACACCTCAACAGAGGTCGAGTGTAAGATCGCCTATAAAGTATGTTGTCTAAAATAACATATCGACATGATCGCTTCTGAATAGTTCTAGCTTCCTTCCTGTCTTCGGGCAAGATCCCATGCTCGATGTAGGCCTTCAAATCATCTATCCAACATTTTGAAGCTGGCTCAATATCCATGATCACCTCCTTTTCTATAACAGGAACTTCCAAATGCTCGATCATGACTCCCGGATGCAAAGATTGAATTTTATCTTCAGCTATCTTGGATAAATAATCAGCTCGCATGTTATCCTCATGAGCAATTCGCACCAATTCCCAGTAATCAAAATCTTTTAAAATCTCCTTCACCATCGCGCAGTAACGAACCAGGACCGGATGATGAACCGCATAGTCACCTCTGATTTGGTTTACCACCAACTGGGAATCACAATACACAATCACTTCACGCACTCCTACATCCTGCGCGAGCTCAAGCCCTGCGATCAACGCTTCATATTCAGCCTGATTGTTAGAGGATGGAAACTTAAAGCGTAATGCTTTCTCGAATTCTACATCCTGCTCGGGTGGGACTAGTACCAGCCCGGCACCACTTCCAAACCTGCTAGCGGAACCATCAACATGCAGCTCCCAACAATACTCTGGTCGGGGTTTTGGACTTGGGATACTCGCCGATGCTGTTCTGGACGATACTTCCTCCTCGCCAGAATCCTTGAAGCTTGTCTCAGCCACAAAGTCTGCTAAGGCATGTGCCTTAATTGCTCGTCGAGGTTGATAATCAATATCAAACTCGGTTAACTCGATCGACCAAGTGAGTAGACGACCAGAAGTGTCGGGCTTGTGCAAAATCTTTCTTAGAGGCATGTCCGTGTACACAACAATTCAATGTGCAGAAAAATAAGCTCGAAGTTTCTGAGCAGCAACAACAAGCTGTGGGTTCCCGGGAAAGAGCTCCCGCGCGCCCTTGGATAGGGGTGCGCGTACGTGCGGATGCGGTGACATCCACTGCTCCTGTTCCACCCTCCCTTTTTTAGGGGAGGACGAAAAAAAGTGCGGAAGGAGTGTTGTCGGAATAGCGCGTTGGAATGTGCCTCGGTTGCCTTTAGTGGATTTTTGATCCAATATGGGAGCTTTGGGTTTCCCGCATCAAGTTATCCCTTGTTTAGGGGATACCAGGATATAGGAATGCATCACCCTTCTATTCTCATTCTCCCTTTTTTAGGGCAAAACGTGAAAGTGCAAGGAAGGAATGTTGCAGCGCCCCCACTATGGATTTTATGAAAATAGCCTTATGGCCTATCTCGGATCACTATGGGTGCTTTGGGTTTTCTATGTCAAATTATCCCTTGTTTAGGGGATACCAGGACATAGGAATACATCACCTTTCCATTCTCATTCTCCCTTTTTAGGGAGAACGCATTGAAAGTGCAAAGAAAGATGTTGCGAGACCCCCGGATCCAAAATGTTTTAGAGTCGCCATCTTTATTTTAAGGAATAAATAAAGCAAAACCAAAAAGAAAACCAGAGATAATGAAAACGGGTTCGGAGGCTAAGTTACGAGTTGGGAAGGTGCTAGGCACCCAACTCGCCCTTCGGTCTCAAAAGCGGTTTTTGGCTAAAGTATGTTTTTGTTATATTTATTTAATGATAAATAAAGCATTAGCGCCTACAAATACATCCATTACATCTATATTATTTACAGACTTACAACCGTCTCTTTTACAAATAATCACAAATATACTTGAAAATATTTGGCCATAATAACGGCTACATTTAGTACTATTTCCTAACTAAATCCGGGCAGCATAACTGCTTATATATCTATATTGGGCCGGATTGGAAATAATACTTTTACAAAATGAATGACTTTTAAAATAAAACTTACAGACAGCCTAGGGTGTGCTCGCTCTGTCCTTCAGGGAGAGGGAGTCTTTTTTGTTGTTGTTGTGTGTTGTGTGTTGTGTGAATTTGGGCAGCGTGACTGCTCTTGAAAGTTACTTTTGGCCTCGGGGTTTAAAGGCGGAGTAGCTGTTTGTGTTTGGTTGTTTGTTGGCTTTGAGGTGGCTTGAAATCGGCGTAATAAGGCTTATTTCTCGGCTGATTTGGCCTTTAAATCGGGCGAGCAAGCTGCTCTTTCCACGATTTTTGACCGGGGAAAAAGGGTGGATACCTAGCTGGGGGGGCTAAGGTTCACTCCTACCGGTTGGTTTTGTGTTTGGAAGAGGTTTGGCAGAGTTTCGAGGCTTTTTGAGGTGATCGCTCACTATCTCACTTCGCTCTCTATTTCTCCAGCGTAACGACTACGCGGAGAAGTTTATCGAAGGAAAGGTGTGTTGAAATGAGGAGCCGGGACTCTGTATTTATAGGAGGAACTGAGGACACCGAGGAATTAAAATTCCTTTTGCGCTTCAGCAGATTGTACAAGCGCGGAAGGAATTGCATTTTACAAGAAATGAAAGTGCACTGTTGAGGAATTGGGCGCCATGCATATTGAAATTGGGCGCCAACCCAATTTTGGGGTGGCCATGCCCAATTTCAAACTATGCTCTTTGAGCACTTTGGTCCCTGCAGATTCGTCCTTTTCTTAGCATCCTCGCTTTGTCCTTTTGCACTTTTGACCCTCAGAACTTGACATTTGTTAATGTTTTAATAGGTCTTGATATTTTATGTCATGTCACATATGTACGAAATTGGGGTGTCTACAGAGCCTTCAACGATGGAGTCTACGGGTGCAACCCGCAGCCACTTCGAGTAGACGAACATCGTTAATAAGAATAGACTCTCCAATTTCGTTCAATTGTAAAACGAGGGAGAAAGATGCGGCAGTAGCGGTTATAATGCAGCAATTTATAATGTGAAACAAACCTCCATATCCTAGACATTTTTTAGTCGGTTATAGCGAGGTTATCGCGGTTTTTAAGCGAGATATGCAAATTAAGTGCTCGATGGTCGGACCTACTAATGTAGAGTCTCGTATCCCTTAATAAAGGAATCGGACCAAGCGTGGTTCGGCCTCAAGCAAGAAACAAACAACCAACGAGGATGTTGTGCTTTTGGGTCAAACCCATCAGAACACAAGCGAAGAAAAGATTTTCATGTTTTCGGCGTATTCTTAGGTCGGCAGTTGTCAAATACGGTATGAAGATTTTTGTGTTTGAAAACCATATTTCACCGGAAAATACACATCGATGAAATCATTTTCAAAATCATGTCTGGGCGGCCTCGTACCTTGTTTCCAAACATGATAAGAAAACTTTCAAATTTTCAGCGTACTCGGCCAGATAAAGCGTAAATCGAATACGACAAAATTTCTTCAAATTTTTCAGCGCATCCAGCGATCAATCGGTTGGATACGATAAACTTTTCTTTTCTTCTTCCTTCTCTTTTTTTTTTTTTGTTTTTTGAATATTCCTCTTTTTTTTTTTTTTTTTAAACAAAACCTTTTGAAAAAGATTTTTCTTTTATTTCTAAAAGCGAGAATAATAAAGAAATCTTACCTTTCTTACCTTTCTTACATGTTCATGCTTTTGATTCTTCTTTGTTGGTTCGGTGATTTGGCTATTCTGCCGTTGACTTTTCCATCTTTGGGGATTTCCTTAACCTCTTTTTTTCTTTTCTTCTTGCATTTTTTTTTATGACTTTATTTTTTCTCATTTCTTTGTTTTTCTTTCTTTCTTTTCTTTGATTGATTTTCTCTTCTTTTCTCTTTTTTTTGAAAATGGGACTTACCTTTTGCCGCTGATTTTCGACTTTTACGCGTCGGGCGGTGACTTCTTGGGGATATGAGCTTTTCTTGCTTTTTTGGATGAAAGGCCATGAATGTGGTTAACAAAATTGCTTTTGTTAACTTTTACGATTAAATCTTAGGGGCCACTTTGCAACTCTGAAATTTTGAGGACTTAAGTGTTGATTCGAGTTGCTTGGAGGGGAAAGTGAAAATTCCACTTTTCCTCCTTATTCTCTTGGGATGAAGGAAGGAATTTCATTTCCTTCTTTTAAATGCAACTGCTTCGCATTCTGAAGCCAAGCAATTCTTCTTTCATTTTCCTTCATTTCCTCTCTTTTCTCAATTTTCTTGTAAAATTTTGTTTTTACGCTCGAGATGGCTTCTTCCTCTAGATCACGAAAGGAAAGGCAGATGAACCCGAGAATCAGCGAAGAAGGAACTTCCTCCCTTGGTTGGAACCACGTCAATGTGTTATGGCTCTGGGGTAATTTAGTGCGGGATGGGTACAAGCACGTCTCAAATCTCCCGATCCCGATGTGAGTATAACTTTCTTCCACCCATTTGGTTAATTTTTGAATCACACTCAATTTATGTCTTTGTTTGGACTTTGGAGTATATATATATTTGCTTGTGATGTTTATGCATGTGATTTATAGGCTAAAATGATGCAATTTTGGTAATAATGCATGAAATTTGGACAATTTATTTTTTCGCGATGCACAATTGAACTAGTAGTCACTATTTGACCCTACTATGCATGATTTATGATGTTAATGCAACTAAGGCTATATGATGCATGTTTTAGATCTAAAATATTTTTACATGGCATATATTCACAATCACGAATTTAGGAATGAAATGTAAATTTTAGGACACATTTTCGGATACATTTTCGGATATATGCAGACAAAACAGATATATTTTATGTACTAAAACGATTTTTAATACATGCTAATCTTGTAGGGATATAAGAAAATGCCCAGGAGATATTCTTTTTCATGATGGGTGGCATTTTTATTTTCTTTTGGCAGCATTCCTAATACAACTTATTAAATAATAAATGCAAATAATTGATGTATGTGCTACTTTATCTGATGATGCAATGTGACGCTA